>OW240915.1:126769713-126784888 GCA_933207985.1 Pelobates cultripes | reverse complement strand
CACCAGAACCCATCACCCCCAGGCATGGATAAGCGGCAGCTAAAAAAGCCGCCCAAAAAAACGGCAGACGCCGGGAACTCCGTGGCCAACCTGTTTGCGGCTTCCCGCCAGACCCAGCCAGATCCACAAGATGGCGGCCGCCGCAGCCCGCAGCACCACCTACCCGCCCAGAGTCACCCCAGCATGCAGGCTCACCCAGGGGGGACACCTCACAGATCCTCACCAAACTGATGGAGGTGAAGACCTACCTGGCAGCAGAGATCAGCAGGTCTGCGGCAGAGGTGAAAGCGGAGATCGCGGCAGTAGGTCACCGCACGACAATTCTGGAGCAGAGGCAAGAGAAGGTCACAATAGCCCACAATGAGGTAATTGGCCATGTTAACTCCCTCACCACCAGATTAGCTACAGCAGAGGCTGCCCTAGAGGACCTAGCAAACCGCTCCCGAAGAAATAATATCAGGCTTAGGGGCCTACCGGAATGGGAGGGGGAAGGCAACCTGACAGACACTGTCCTGGCCATATTAAGACCCCTTGCACCGGACATCCCAGACCAGTTCTGGCTCCTGGACAGGATACATAGGGCCCTTGGCACACGCAACCCTGCCGCAAAACAACCACGCGACATTGTCATGCGCTTCCAACACCACAGCACTAAAGAAGCAATAATGAAACGTAGCAGAGAGGGCCCCATCTCCTACAGAGGCACAACAATAGCCCTATTCCAAGACCTCTCCCCAGTAACGCTCCAAAGACGACGGGAATGGCGACCGGTCACCGACCTCTTGAGGCAACACGGCATCAAATACGCCTGGGGCCACCCCTTTAAATTAATGGCCTTCAAAAACGGCAGACCCAAAATCCTACAGCCGGGGGGTGACGCCACAGCCTTCCTCCAGGCGCTGGACATCACGGCTCTGACTGATATCCAGTGGCAGACAGAGAACGCAACAGATCTGCAGCCCCTGCCTAGGGAATGGTACACAATGGGTGAATAAAGAAGCCGACCACGACTCCATAACTCAGAGATCTCCAATCAACATGATTCTGTCTGTCCCGCCGCCAGTGAGACCTGAGGCCCGTTTTAGATGAGGACTTTCAGGGACTTCAGCACTAACCTGATGGGGCGGACCTTGGCCCCCTCCCTCCCCCCCCTCTCCTCCCCTGGGGCAGGAGGGCGGGGGGGCTAACTCTGCAGGAGTGTGCCGACACTAACATGCCATACCACCGAGAGACCCTGCACCCTACTCCAACCTCACGAACCTTAGAGCTGCCTCTCACCAATATGCAGGGCAGGGTGCTAAACAAAAAACAAGGCAAAAATATCACCTTCTACGATAGCAAAGTAGAAGACAACCTGGTGAACGCACAGGGTGGGTGGAATCGCATACCAGCATGGGGCCAGAGGGCACAGCTTTCCGCCCGGTCTGGGCTCGGGGGCGCAGATGGGGCGGAAACCAGGGCGAGCTTCTGCGCCACGGTGCGGGTGCTCTGGAAGGATGGTAATATTGCACTTCTGGTGGAGGTGCGTCTGGACGCAGACACTACAGTCTGAGGTAATCACCACCCCAAGGATGCCTCATCACAGAGACGCCATGCCACAGGGGCCACACTCACACACCAGATACCATACGGGACGCCACATCCCCACCCACCGCGCCACTGAGGGACCGCATTAGATAGACACATAGTGAAGACATAACCTCAGATACACCAATAGAAGCATTGCCGCACACCACTAAGGCTCAGACGAATCCACAGGGGGCTAGGGAACACAACCGGGTGGGCAACTGACAGATAAGGACAGCACCTTAGCATACTCTGAGTCACCACGGGGGATACAGCTAACAATAAACGCGAATCGGACCACTAAGTAGGGGGGCTTCACAGGGATTCACAAAGGGGGGCTCATACACACTCAAGGAGTGGGCCTAGAGATGAGTTAGTTCGGACGAGGGTCCATGTCTCCGCGCGTCGAACCCACAAATGATGGGCGACTAGCGCTGACGCATGCGCTCCACAGAAGTCTGGCAAATAGTAAGACCAGACGGTTGTTGTGTTTGATTTCCTATGTTATGTTCATGTATTTCTGTTCTTCCTTCCTTCCCGTCCCCCCTCTTGGAGATCGGAGAATCTTGCGCCTGAAGGTCGGTCGGGGGAGACCAGGGGCGGCCCTCGGGCAGGCGAGCGGGAGACCTACTGCCGAGCAAGGAGCACAGACACGACCCTGTAAGTTGTCTCAATCGCACCCTCTCCACACACCGCCATGCTCATTCGCATCACATCACTGAATGTTAAGGGGCTAAACGCCCCCAAAAAGCGTAGGCTCCTATTTAGAGAACTCAAAAGGCTGAGCCCAGATATTGCCTTTCTCCAAGAAACTCACCTACCCAAGACTTTAGGGCTGCCCCTTCGAGACCACACTTATAACACGAGCCACGAAGCTAGGACACACTCCAAGCGCAACGGCGTAGCAATTCTGATACATAAGAGATGCCCTATACGGGTCACAGGCATAGACTCCGACCCAGATGGACGGTACATAATTATCTCGGGAACCCTGTTCGCACACACCATCCACTTAATAAACCTATATGCACCCAACGACCCTACCAGAGACTTCTGGACACACATAGAAGGCAAACTAGCAGCTTTGGAACACGGCATAATCATAACGGGCGGCGATTTCAACGCAGCACCGTGCCCAGCTGTTGACCGGGGGAGTATCCGGGGCCTGCCACGCTCACACGGCAGAGGCCGACAGGACAAACTACTACACGACTTTGTAAGCGCGACAGGATTGACAGACATCTGGAGGGCCCAACACCCCAGCGAAGTAGATTACACGTTCTACTCTGCACCCCACGACTCATACTCCCGAATCGACCTTTTCTTAGTAAACGACCAGGCCATTCCTAAAATCGCAAACTCCTCAGTGGGCTCAATTACCTGGTCAGACCATGCAGACGTAAGTTTAGAACTAGATGGCCTTTGCACCACGACCCCATGGACCTGGAAACTAAACACCTCCCTACTACAAGACCCAGACATCAAAGAGACCATCCGCAAAGAGATAGACGAATACTTCCAGCTTAACTCAACCCAAGACTTGACACCCGCAACCGTTTGGGCCGCACACAAAACGGTAATCAGAGGGGCCCTCATCAGGGAAGCCACCCGCAAAAAGAAACAAAAAACACAACAACTCAAATCCCTCCTACTAGTCCTCCACACACAAGAACAGCGGCACAAAACGAACCCTACACCTGACGGACTGCAGGCCCTACAAACCACCCGGCGCCGACTCAAGGAGACGCTACTGGACGACGTAGCTAGGGCTATGACGTGGTCCAGGAGAACATTCTATGAACAAGCCAACAAGATGCACACACTCCTGGCCCGCACACTTCGCCTACGACCTAGGCAAACGCATATCACCACAATTAGGGACCACAATGGCCAACCCAAAACATCACCAACAGACATAGCACGAATTTTCACGGACTTCTACAGGGCCCTATACAACCAAACCCCTACGGATACCACTGACGGAATTGACCCGGCGGAAGCCATACAGCAGTATCTCAACAGATTGAACCTTCCAAAATTGAACCAGCCAGCTATAGCAACCCTAGGGGAAGAAATTTCAGTAGACGAAATTAACAAGGCGATTTCCCAACTAAAGGGGCACAAGGCCCCAGGCCCCGACGGCTTTGAGGGGAGCTATTATAAAACATACCGGGAGGAACTACTACCCCACCTAGCAGAGTGGTGTAACCACCTGAGGCAGGGTGGGCGCCCTGATCCAGAAATTTCCACAGCCCACATAGTACTGATTCCAAAACCGGGTAAAGACACAACCTACCCAGACCACTACAGACCTATATCACTAATAAACCACGACGTCAAAATTCTAGCAAAGATCCTAGCGGAAAGACTGTCCCCGCAACTGACACACCTCATACATGCAGACCAGGTAGGATTTATCCCCGGACGACAATTATTCGAAAATACCCGACGCAACATAGACCTCATATGGACACAGACGGCCACACACACCCCATCCCTGATGCTCTCACTAGTCGCCGAAAAGGCATTTGACAGGGTGAACTGGAAGTACCTGTTTGAGCTCTTGAGACACCTCGGATTCCCTGAGACATACATCATGACAGTCCAAGCCATGTACACAGACGTCAAAGCGTATGTCCGCATCCCGGGAGCACAGACAACCTCCTTCCAATTACACAACGGTACACGACAGGGGTGCCCGCTCTCCCCCCTCCTTTTTGTGCTCACACTAGAACCCCTGTTACAAGCAATACGCGGAAATCAGACTATACGGGGAATAGAGGTTGGCGGCCAGACTTACAAGGTCTCTGGATACGCCGATGATGTACTCATCACCCTCACAAACCCGAGAGACTCAATGGGAACCTTAACCCAAGAACTGACGGAATATGGCAAACTCTCAGGTTACAAGGTAAACCTGGCCAAATCCACAGCGCTCCCAATAGCCGTCACACCTTCCGACACGACATACATAAGAGAACACTACCGCATACCCATAGCGAACACTGCTATAAAATATTTGGGGATACAGCTCACCGCAAACCCCACACACCTATACAGAGCCAACTACACCCCCCTCCTCAGAACTCTCACCATGGACTTAGACAAATGGGTGGACAAACCTCTGTCGTGGATAGGAAGGGTCCACACGATAAAGATGAACATACTCCCAAGACTCCTCTTCCTCTTCCAGGCATTACCCATCCCTGTTTCAAAATCTGACCTGGCCCCCCTACAAAAGACTATAGGAGACTTCATATGGCAGCGCAAACGGCATAGGGTGTCCCGGAATGTTTTATTTAGACCCAAGGATGGGGGAGGATTGGGCCTGCCCCATCTCCACAACTACTATCTCGCGGCACAGATAGCCCAAATTGCTATGTGGCACTCAGCACCAGGAGACCGACGATGAGCAGACCTAGAGGCCGGCATCATGGGAGCAGACCTACCCCAATTTTATATCTGGTTACAGAAAGAACAAAGGGCCCTATTACGCACCCAATGCCCCGCAATCCTAAATTCTATACGGGTTTGGGACGCCACAGGTCTAAAATACAAACTGACTACCTCACCCTCCCCCATGATGCCGGTCCTGAGAAACAGGGCTTTCCCACCAGGAATGCGCGCCAGAGACTTTAAGAATATAGAGAGGGCGGGCCTACAGCGGGCGATCGACCTGTACGAGGGCGACCAGCTACTAACGTTTGAAGCCCTGGCAGCAAAGACCAGGCTAACACCCTCAGACTTCTTTCGATACATCGAGATCAGGGATTTTGCACAACACAACCTAGCAAAAACTGCAGCGCAGACTACACCCACGGGCTTCGAGAAAATGTGCCTAAAAGAAAACCCCCCGAAAGGGCTAATTTCGTCACTTTATGCACACCTTAGCTCCAATAACACTGACTGGGGGGCTCCACATTACACGACCCAGTGGGAATCAGATCTGGGAGAGGTCCTGGAAGGCACAGACTGGAGAGACATATGGGAGGCAAATAAGACCACCTCTATATGTGTTACACAACAGGAACAGGCATACAAAACCATGTTTAGATGGTATACTACCCCAGTGAAGCTACACCACATGCACAAAACCCCAGATGACCTGTGCTGGAGGGGCTGCGGACACAAAGGAACGTATAAGCACATGTGGTGGTACTGCACTAAGGCGCAGGCCTTCTGGAGGGAAGTGGGGAATCTACTAGACAGAGTGTTCCAGAGGAGGGTAGGCATAGACCCATGGGTGTGCCTGTTATCCAGACCAATAGCAGACTGGACAGGATGGGAGCAAAAACTCCTACGTAAAATCACCCTGGCAGCTAGGCTCACTATGGCACAGGCATGGCTTAAACCCGACATCACACAGATCTGTATGGTGAAACACAAAATAAGAGACATCCAAGTCATGGACCATCTCACGGCACTGGTGAGAGGTACCATGAAAGCATATGAAAGAGTATGGGAACCCTGGAAGGCCACGCATAGAGACGAATGAAACTAGAGCGGGGCAGAGGGCAGCGCCGCCCATGGTCGACCCTGGGCGTGATCTGGGCGAAACTCCGGTCTCTGACCTCCCCCTTCCCTCCCTAACCCCCCCCCCCATCCATTACTCTCTTTTCTCTCATGCTGTCGGGGGGCTGGGGCCTCGTGTCGACGCCATTCACCACAAGCTGAAAGCGACAAAATCAACGAGGCGTCGGGTCGGGGCCCCCGCTCCTCCGCGCAGTTAACTGGTTAATGGTTTAATGTGATGATGCGACAATGTCAAAAAGTGTCATCAATAACAGTACATTTCAGCTTGTGACAATGTAGACAATAAGGTACGAACCGCACTACACAATGTATTCTTATACTCGATTGTGCCATGTATGTACTATGCTATACAGCTATTCCCACCAGAATGTATTGCAACGACACACCAAAAATAAAAGAATTAAAAAAAAAAAAAAAGATTCCACTACACCGAACGGATCTGAGTGCTAATTTGTCCTATCAATCTATGAGTTTGTCCTGTTATGCTATGAATTTGTCCTGTTATGCTGTGAGTTTGTCCTGTTATACTGTGAGTTTGTTCTGTTTTGCTGTGTGTTTGTCTTGTCTATCTGTGAGTTTGTCCTGTTATGCTATGAGTTTATCCTGTTATGCTGTTTGTCTGTCCTGTTATTCTGTGAGTTTGTCCTGTTATGCTGTGTGTTTGTTCTGTTTTGCTGTGAGTTTGTCCCGTTATGCTGTGAGTTTGTTCTGTTTTGCTGTGGGTTTGTCCTGTTCTGCTGTGAGTTTGTCCTGTTTTGATGTGTGTTTGTTCTGTTTTGCTGTGAGTTTGTCCTGTTATGCTGTGTATATGCCCTGTTTTGCTGTGAGTTTGTCCTGTTATGCTGTGTATATGCCCTGTTTTGCTGTGAGTTTGTCCTGTTATGCTGTGTATATGCCCTGTTTTTCTGTGAGTTTGTCCTGTTATGCTGTATGTATGCCCTGTTTTGCTGTGAGTTTGCCCTGCTTTGCTGTGAGTTTGTCCCATTATGCTGTGTTTGTCCCGTTATGCTTTGTGTCTGCACTGTTTCACTGTGTTTGTCCCGTTATGCTTTGTGTTTGCCATGTTATGCTGTGTGTTTGTCCTGCTTTGCTGTAAGTTTGTCCTGTTTTGCTGTGTGTTTGTTCTGTTTTGCTGTGAGATTGTCCGATTATGCCGTGAGTTTGTTCTGTTTTGCTGTAGGTTTGTCCTGTTATGCTGTGAGTTTGTCCTGTTTTGATGTGTGTTTGTTCTGTTTTGCTGTGAGTTTGTCCTGTTATGCTGTGTGTATGCCCTGTTTTTCTGTGAGTTTGTCCTGTTATGCTGCGTTTGTCCCGTTATGCTTTGTGTCTGCCCTGTTTCACTATGTTTGTCCCGTTATGCTGTGTTTGCCATGTTATGCTGTGTGTTTGTCCTGCTTTGCTGTGAGTTTGTCCTGTTTTGCTGTGTGTTTGTTCTGTTTTGCTGTGAGTTTGTCCTGTTATGCTGTGTGTATGCCCTGATTTGTTGTGAGTTTGTCCTGTTATGCTGTGTTTGTCCCGTTTTGCTTTGTGTCTGCCCTGTTTCACTGTGTTTGTCCTGTTATGCTGTGTGTTTGCCATATTATGCTGTGTGTTTGTCCTGCTTTGCTGTGAGTTTGTCCTGTTTTGCTGTGTGTTTGTTCTGTTTTGCTGTGAGTTTGTCCTGTTATGCTGTGTCTATGCCCTGTTTTTCTGTGAGTTTGTCCTGTTATGCTGTGTTTGTCCCGTTTTGCTTTGTGTCTGCCCTGTTTCACTGTGTTTGTCCCGTTATGCTGTGTGTTTGCCATGTTATGCTGTGTGTTTGCCATGTTATGCTGTGTGTTTGTCCTGCTTTGCTGTGAGTTTGTCCCGTTATGCTGTGTGTTTGCCATGTTATGCTGTGTGTTTGCCATGTTATGCTGTGTGTTTGTCCTGCTTTGCTGTGAGTTTGTCCTGTTTTGCTGTGTGTTTGTTCTGTTTTGCTGTGAGTTTGTCCTGTTATGCTGTGTCTATGCCCTGTTTTTCTGTGAGTTTGTCCTGTTATGCTGTGTTTGTTCCGTTTTGCGTTGTGTCTTCCCTGTTTCACTGTGTTTGTCTCGTTATGCTGTGTGTTTGCCATGTTGTGCTGTGTGTTTGTCCTGCTTTGCTGTGAGTTTGTCCTGTTTTGCTGTGTGTTTGTTCTGTTTTGCTGTGAGTTTGTCCCATTATGCTGTGAGTTTGTCCCGTTATGCTGTGAGTTTGTTCTGTTTTGCTGTGGGTTTGTCCTGTTATGCTGTGAGTTTGTCCTGTTTTGATGTGTGTTTGTTCTGTTTTGCTGTGAATTTATTCATGTTATTCTGTGTGTATGCCCTGTTTTTCTGTGAGTTTGTCCTGTTATGCTGTGTGTATGCCCTGTTTTGCTGTGAGTTTGCCCTGCTTTGCTGTGAGTTTGTCCCATTATGCTGTGTTTGTCCTGTTATGCTTTGTGTCTGCACTGTTTCACTGTGTTTGTCCCATTATGCTGTGTGTTTGCCATGTTATGCTGTGTGTTTGTCCTGCTTTGCTGTAAGTTTGTCCTGTTTTGCTGTGTGTTTGTTCTGTTTTGCTGTGAGTTTGTCCCATTATGCCATGAGTTTGTTCTGTTTTGCTGTGGGTTTGTCCTGTTATGCTGTGAGTTTGTCCTGTTTTGATGTGTGTTTGTTCTATTTTGCTGTCAGTTTGTCCTGTTATGCTGTGTGTATGCCCTGTTTTTCTGTGTGTTTGTCCTGTTATGCTGTGTTTGTCCCGTTATGCTTTGTGTCTGCCCTGTTCCACTATGTTTGTCCCGTTATGCTGTGTGTTTGCCATGTTATGCTGTGTGTTTGTCCTGCTTTGCTGTGAGTTTGTCCTGTTTTGCTGTGAGTTTGTTCTGTTATGCTATGAGTTTGTTATGTTTTGCTGTGGGTTTGTCCTGTTATGCTGTGAGTTTGTCCTGTTTTGATGTGTGTTTGTCCTGCTTTGCTGTGAGTTTGTCCCGTTATGTTGTGAGTTTGTTCTGTTATGCTGTGTTTGTCCCGTTATGCTTTGTGTCTGCCCTGTTTCACTGTGTTTGTCCTGTTATGCTGTGAGTTTGTCCCGTTATGCTGTAAGTTTGTTCTGTTATGCTGTGAGTTTGCCCTGGTAGGATGTGTTTGTCCTGTTATGCTGTGTGTTTGTCATGTTGTGACAGACCCATATGTCTGGATTATAACTGCGTTGTTCGTCTGTTTTTCCGTTTTCATGAATTTCCCCGTTCGTATGCTTTGTTTAAGGGAATGTCGGTTTTGTCGAACGGAACTACCGAACGGACGGCCACCCAGAAGAGAAGTGTGCTGCTGGTTAACCTATTGATCCCAATTAGAACGTTGCGGTTAACCACAGACACTTCTCAATTAAAAACCGAATGCCGGGTGGTCGTCGTTCGTATGTCGACCACGAGGCGGCGGCCATTTTGTCCATGCGAACGACCAGCGGTGTTCAACGATTATTTCATGGATCGGAAAACGGACACTTTTTCAGCCGAACACCGCTGAAGCCGTCGACCTCCCCTTCTCAATCGACAAAAGCATGCGAACGACAGCCGTTCGGGAGATTCAACCACACGAATGGACGTAACCCAGATAGCCGTCCCATGGAGTCAATCGCATACCGAAGAACTGAAAGAGACTTTGACTCCATGGCGATTGAACTGTGCGAATGGGATCTGAGCGCTATTCTCCAATAATGTGCCCTCAGATCCAGGCTATCTGGGGATATGCAAGACTGATGTAAAATGTTCAGCAGTTATTAAGTTATGGATTTTTGTGTGTTTTTGTAACTTGTATCTAAAATGGCGATTGCCTCTGCTCGGGGAGATAATTGAATTACTTCCCAATTATCCCCCGAGCAGAGGGGAGGGAACTGTACTGCATGCTGGGAATATTGTGGGGATGTATGTCCAGAATGTCCCCATGTCCCTCTGTGATTTCAGTCTCCCATTTGGTCCCCTAGGGGAGTGTCCACCAAGTGGGAGACCTGCATAAATACCGGGCAGGTAGCCCACAGTAAACCAGTTCGTGTTTTACCCTCAAAGCGGAGCTTGGTCTCGTTATTGGGGGGATTTGGATACCAGCGGCGAGAGACTGCTTACTTGGATTATTTGCCGCTTGGGAGATATTGTCGTTCGGTTATTAATTGCCGTTCGTGGATTTGCGGCTTGCGAAGGGAATTAGCCGTACAGGTACCGTTCGGGAGTTTGGAGTGTTCCCTGACTGGCGGTTCGCATGGTTTTATTATACCCGCTACCCGACCACATTATTGCGAACGGGGAATACTCGCTAAACGGCGGTTTGTACATTTCGTTCCTGGAGGTACCGTAACAACTGGTGGCAAGCGACGGGATGATCCTCAACGCCCAAAGAGACCATTACAACCAGGACTAAATGGAATTACAATACCAAAACCTGAGGAGGGCTACCCTAAAGGATTTATTGGAGCAAAGAGGGGGACAAGCCAGTAACCTCAGGAAGAGGGATATTATTGCGTTATTGCTGGAAATGGATGGAGTACCAGCGGCAGAGGGAACCAATGGACCCAGCGCAGCTGACAGAACCCCCGAGGAGGCAAGCTTTGACCGGGCGGTAAGAATCAGGCTGGCACATTATGGTCCCAACCCGACTATAGAGACCATTGCAACTGTGGAGGCCAACCTGCTTCGCCAAAGCGGTGCTGCAGCAGCCCCAGTCACAGCAAACCCGGGGGATAGGAAAAAGGTACCATTCACTGCGTTTAAAGCCTTCAGTGAAACAGAAGGAGAGATCGATGGGTACCTTGCTGATTTTGAGCGGCAATGTGCCCTGCACAAGGTACCCCTGGAAGACTGGGTCACTATATTGTCCGGCAAGTTATCCGGCCGGGCCAGCGAGGCATTTCGGGCCATTCCTGATGAGGAGATTGGGGATTATGTGGCCGTCAGGGAAGCTTTACTCTCCCGGTATGCCGTTACACCTGAGGCATACCGGAGGAGGTTCCGAGACACCGTCAAGACCTCTGGGGACTCATACGTGGAATGGGCATGTAAGGTGCATCGCACAGCCGCCCACTGGATGGCGGGGTGCCAGGCTGTGTCCGGAGAAGAGGTGCTGCAGATGTTTCTTTTGGAACATTGTTTTGATAAATTGCCAGCAGGGGTCAGAGAGTGGGTAAGGGACCGCAAACCCTCCACTCTGCACGAAGCAGCTCGCCTGGCGGATGAGTATACCGACGCCCGCAAACTGGACAGTCTCATCAGCAAGGCTCCCGCCAGAGTGGAATACAGGCCAACAGCACCAATAGCAGCCAACCTATACCAGCCTCCCATGAATCGCCCATCGGCACCGCCTCCATCTGCCCCGTACCAGCAGACACCTCGGTTCAACTCACGGGAGTATGCCCAACCCATTCGGTGCTACCTGTGCAAGCAACTAGGGCACAAGCGACCCGAGTGCCCGATGAACAGCGCCAACCAGAACCAGTCCTGGAGGAGACCAGCCGGCGGCAATCCACGACCCCCCATCCCAGCCGCTCACTGTGTAGAGGAAGAGGAGTGCTGGGGCATCCTGCATGAGGCAGACCCCGTTCAGGCTGCCAACCGGGATAACAGGCAGCACCACCGACAATGTGTAAAAGTCAATGGGAAGGAGGTCAGTGGTCTACGGGATACCGGGGCAACCATGACTTTGCTCCAGAAACACCTGGTATCCGAAGCCCAACATACAGGGGACACGGTCGCCGTACGAGTAGCTGGAGGTGCCGTGTTCCGTCTGCCCGTTGCCCGGGTACATTTGGATTGGGGAGTGGGCGCTAGACATGTGAATGTGGGGGTCATGAAGGACTTACCAGCGGATGTCCTCCTTGGCAATGACTTGGCGCCCCTTGTTTCCGCCTACGCTCCCATGGGTCCTGCTGAAGTGGACGCTGTCACGACCCGTGCCCAGACCCGTGCCGCCGAGACCGGCCCACCTGCTGTTGAGACCCAGGTAAGACTCTCTACCCCGACTTGTACCTTAGACCAGGCCCCTTTAGGCTGGGATACCCCAGAGATATACGGGAAGGAAACCAGGGAAGACCCGACGCTAGCAAAGTACAGGGCCAGGGCCGATTCTGGGGGAGAAGGAGTAGATGGGGAGCACTACGAGTGGGTGGGGGATAGACTCTACAGGATCCCGAAACCGCCCCAGAAGCCGAATACCCCTCCGCAGAATCGACAGCTAGTGGTGCCCGCAAAATACCGGCAGGAGATTCTGCGGATTGGGCATGATGTGCCATTAGCCGGCCATCTAGGTTCCCGCCGCACAGCTCATAGGATCACGCAAAATTTCTTCTGGCCCAATTTTAACCGAGATGTGCGGGTCTATTGTAGCACGTGTGACACCTGTCAACGGGTAGGTAAGCGGGGGGATCACCCAAAAGCTAGGCTTCAGTCGATGCCTATCATTGGAGAACCCTTTTCCCGCATAGCCGTTGACATTGTGGGTCCACTGGCCAGGGCTAGTCCATCAGGTAAGAAGTATATTCTCACCGTGGTGGACTATGCCACACGTTACCCAGAGGCAGTAGCACTGTCCAATATAGAGGCAGAGACGGTTGCTGATGCCCTGGTTAAAATCTTCACTAGGGTCGGGTTCCCTCAGGAGATCCTCTCCGATCAGGGAACCCAGTTCACCGCTGTGCTTACCCAGCAGCTGTGGAAGGTGTGCGGTATTAAACCTCTGCTTAGCTCACCTTATCACCCACAGACTAACGGTCTCTGCGAGCGATTTAATGGCACCCTCAAACAGATGTTGAGGACCTTTACTGACACTTGCAGAGACTGGGAACGATTCCTGCCTCATCTGCTATTTGCATACAGAGAGGTGCCTCAGGAATCTACTGGGTTCTCCCCCTTTGAGTTACTCTATGGGAGAAGGGTCCGTGGACCCCTAGACCTCATTAGAGGACACTGGGAGGGGGAGACAGAGCAAGAAGGGACCCCCATAGTACCATATGTCCTGGAACTCCGGGACCGCATGGAGAAACTGTCCCTGATGGTAAGGGAGAATCTCCAGGCGGCCCAGGGGAGACAGAAACGGTGGTACGATCGGGGTGCCCGACAGCGGATCTTCCAGGTTGGGCAGAAGGTTCTGGTACTCAAGCCTGTGAAGACGAACAAGATGCAAGCATCTTGGCAGGGCCCGTATAAAGTGTTAGCTCAGGTATGTGATACTACCTACCTTATAGCCAGCTGTTCAGATGAAAGGATTCAGCGATCCTTCCATGTGAACATGCTGAAGGAGTATCAAGAACGACCAGAGGATGTTGCGGCAGTATGTGCCCCAGCTACTGACGACCCCGAGAACTTACCGTTACCTGACTTGCTAGAGAGGGACCCCCAGACAGACCTTACTAGTCTTGTACAGCTAGGGGACCGACTAAACCCGGCAGAGAAGGTACAGGCAAGACAATTACTGTGGGAGAAGCAGGCCACGTTCTCCCAAGAACCCGGGTACACTACCCTAGCTGTACACAAGGTCGAGACACCCGGACAGAACCCCCTACGGCAACCCCCATACCGTATCCCTGAAGCAGTCCGAGAAGGAATGCGGAAGGAGATACAGGAAATGACCAGGCTGGGGGTTATCAAACATTCGGACAGTCCTTGGGCCTCGCCTGTAGTTCTGGTGCCTAAGAAAGATGGGACCACCGGTTCTGTGTGGACTACAGGCGGCTCAACGAGCGGACCACCACTGACGCCTACCCTATGCCCCGGGTAGACGAGTTATTAGACCGTATTGCCAGGGGGCGCTATCTGACCACCATAGACCTGTGCAAAGGCTATTGGCAGATCCCCCTGGCCAAGGATGCTATCCCTAAGTCGGCATTCGTCACCCCATTTGGCCTGTACCAGTTTAAGGTTATGCCATTTGGGATGAAGAATGCTCCGGCTACTTTCCAGCATATGGTGGATAGGCTCCTCGATGGCTTCCAGGACTTTGCATGTGCATACCTGGATGACATTGCGGTCTACAGTGAGTCCTGGGAAGACCATTGAGTACACGTGGGGGTGGTGCTGGACAAGATTCGGGCCGCAGGCCTGACCTTGAAGCCAGACAAGTGCCATCTAGGCATGGCAGAAGTACAGTACTTGGGTCACAGAGTAGGCTGTGGGAGCCAGAAACCGGAGCCAGCCAAGGTAGAGGCTGTAGCTAACTGGCCCACACCTATCACCAAGACCCAAGTGCTAGCTTTCCTGGGGACGGCAGGGTATTACCGACGTTTTGTCCCCGACTACAGTACGGTTGCCAAGCCCTTGACTGACCTGACTAAGAAGCATTTGCCTAAGCAGGTCCTGTGGTCTCCAGCTTGTGAAGCCGCGTTTCAGGCACTGAAGCAAGCTCTTGTTAATGCTCCTGTCCTGGCTGCCCCAGTCCCTAACAAACGTTTTCTTGTACATACAGATGCTTCCATGTATGGACTGGGGGCTGTGCTAAGCCAGGTCGGGGAAGATGGAGGAGAGCACCCTGTCGCATATCTCAGCAGAAAGTTGTTACCCAGAGAAGTGAGTTATGCGGCAGTGGAGAAAGAGTGTTTAGCCCTGGTCTGGGCACTGAAGAAACTGAGCCCTTATCTGTATGGACAAGAATTTTCCCTTATTACGGACCATAACCCCCTCGTGTGGCTTAACCGGGTCTCAGGAGACAATGGCAGACTGCTGAGGTGGAGTTTGGCACTACAGCCATATAACTTCACCATCAGCTACCGACCCAGTAAGCAGAATGGGAATGCGGATGGGTTATCTCGGCAAACAGACGTCCCTACTCCTCCTCAGTCCGGTCATCCCCAAGTTGACCCGCCAAAGGGTCAAGCCGGGTCTGCCGGAGTGTTCCACAAGGGGGGAGCCGTGTGACAGACCCATCTGTCTGGATTATAACTGCGTTGTTCGTCTGTTTTGCCGTTTTCATGAATTTCCCCGTTCGTATGCTTTGTTTAAGGGAATGTCGGTTTTGTCGAACGGAACTACCGAACGGACGGCCAGCCAGAAGAGAAGTGTGCTGCTGGTTAACCTATTGATCCCAATTAGAACGTTGCGGTTAACCACAGACACTTC
>OW240915.1:126743336-126757996 GCA_933207985.1 Pelobates cultripes | reverse complement strand
GATCAAAGTTTACTCAATGATGACGAATAGGGGGCAGACCGAACAGGGCATATGTTCGCCATCCGTGGCTAACCGTTCGGGACATCACTATTTAGCAATGATCTGTCTTCTCTTCCTATTTATTTCCGCCTCCTCCCTCAGTATAAAAATATCTCCTTACACCCACGTCACTCATCCCCCATCCATATTTACATATGCCCCTCTCTGCTACACTCTCCCCTTCTCTCATTTTATGCCTTGCACTCATTTTTCTACTCTCTCACTCCTAAAAACAATCGATCTGATCTTAGACCCCATGCATACAAAACCCATTCACACCTCCTGTCACATTCTCTCCTCCTGCTTCCAGCAGCTGGTAATGTCTCTCCCAATCCAGGGCCCTTCACCTTCTCTACACACACTAAGAAAACAAGAAATCCCACAAACCTTATCACAATGCCCTGCCCTTTACCCTCACTTACCAACATTCAGTGTGCACTCTGGAATGCTCGCTCAGTCTGCATGAATTTAAAATCAACAGCCATACACGACTTTTTCATCTCAAACTCACTCAGACTACTTACAGAGGCCTGGCTGTCCCCCTCTGATAGCGCTATTCCTGCCTCTTTATGTTTTGGTGGGCTACAATTCTCTCACACTCCCAGACTCAACTGTAAAGGAGGTGGTGTAGGCATACTTCTTTCCTCTCAATGTACCTTTCAAACAATCATAACTCCCCCTGCCCTATCCTTTTCTTCTTTTGAAGAAGAAAAGGATAGACTGGCTGTCTATTTAAACCCACTCCTTTAAGAATTGCTATCATCTACTGCGCCCCCCAAAACCCCACATCAGTCATGCTAGACTATTCATTGAGGATGTTTCTTCCTGGCTTCCCCACTTCCTCTCATCTAGCACGCCTTCCCTTATACTTGGGGATTTCAGTATCCCAATCAACAACCCCAATTGCACTGATGCCTCTAGTCTGTAACCTCCTCCTTTGGCCTTATGCAGTGGTCCAATTTAGCAACCCATACAGCAGGAAACACTCTGGATCTCACCTTCACCGATCTCTGTACTGCCTCTAATCTCTCCAATATTCCTTTTCCTCTATCTGACCACCATCTGCTGACTTTTGACATCAGCCTACCTAAGACCCAATAGACACCACCGTCTGAACATCTATCTCACAGAAACCTCCAATGTCTTGACCTAGAGCAGTGATGGCGAACCTTTTTGAGCCCCAGTGCCCAAACCGCAATACATGCCAACTTTTTTGCCTCAAATTAAACCTAAGTTTAGAAAAAGCAACTCGTACAGTTGTCTGAACTAATTAACAACTTTTGTTTTAAAAGAAGAACACAACAACAGAGAGTTCAATTATACAAATGTTAAATAATTATATAAATAGATAAAATTAAGCTTATATTTATTAGTATCTCCAACAAATGCAATACATAAACATACAGAGTCAGACTGCTGAATACATACAGAGTCAGACTGCTGAATACATACACAGTCAGACTGCTGAATACACACACAGTCAGACTGCTGAATACACAGTCAGACTGCTGAATACACACACACACAGACTGCTGAATACACACACACACAGACTGCTGAATACACACACAGTCAGACTGCTGAATACACACACAGTCAGACTGCTGAATACACACACACAGACCACTGAATACACACACACAGACCGCTGAATACATACACACAGTCCGCTGAATACACGTACACACACAGACTGCATTGAGGGGTGCAGTGTATGTGTGTGTGTGGGGTTCTGTGTGTGTGGGGGGGGTGCTGTGTGTGTCTAAAGGGTGCTGTGTGTCTGAGGGTTGCTGTGTGTGGGGAGGTAGGGGTGCTGTGCGAGGAGGTAGGGGTGCTGTGCGAGGAGGTAGGGGTGCTGTGTGTGTGGGGGGGGTAGGGGTTCTGGTTGTGGGAGTGGGTCTGCTGTGGGGGTAGGGGTGCTGTGTGGGGGGTAGGGAGTAGTGGTACTGTTTGTGGGCTAGGGGTGCTGTGTGGGGGGATAGGGGTGCTGTGTGTGTGGGGGTAGGGGGTGCTGGATCTTGGGATAGGGGCTAGGGTGCTGTGGGGGTAGGGGTACTGTGTGTGGGGTGGGGGCTGTGTGTGGGGGTATGGGGACTTTTGTGTGTGGGGGGATTGGGGGGTGTGTGGGGGTAGGGGTGCTGGTTGTGGGATAGGGGTGCTGTGTGGGGGTTGAGGTGCTGTGTGTGGGGGGTAGGGGTACTGTGTGTGGGGGGGGTAGGGGTACTGTGTGGGGGAGATAGGGGGTAGGGTTGCTGGTTATGGGGTAGGGGTACTGTGTGGGGGTAAGGTTGCTGGTTATGGGGTAGGAGTACTGTGTGGGGGAGGTAGGAGTGGTAAAAAAAAAGTGTATGCTTGGCTCTTTCCTCTGCAAAAGTAAATTACTTCAATACCCTCATAACCACACACTCCCGCGAACCCAAACAACTATTTCACACATTTAACTCTCTTCTTTGCCCTATTGTTCCTCCTCCACCTACTAACTTGACCGCCTCAGACTTTGCAACTCACTTCACTGACAAGATCTCTACAATCAGGGAAGAGATCTCTCATATTTCTTGTTCCCCTTACAATACTTCCCCTAACCTCACTCAATCTGCTGTTCTATGTTCATTCGCACCTGCTATAGCGGAAGAGGTTTTTGCTCTGCTCCAGTCCTTCCGACCCACCACCTGCTCCCATAGATCCAAATACCTTGCATCTCATCTGCACTCTGTCTTCTTCTCTTTCTCTACCCCAATTCTAAAGAAACCCAACCTTGACCCTTGTGACGAGACCAATCTCGCCACATTGCATTGGAGAAGCCTGGTTGCTCGCCTGCTGCCTTTGGACTATGGCCCCCTTTTAAAAGACTTTATTTTGCCTGCAGAAAAGCTGTATTCATGCTTTTCTGCCGGTTGTTCGGTAGTTTCAATCTACCGAACAACCGCACGAATGAATAGACCACCTGGGAGCTGGAGTGTGCCGGCAATTAACCTCCCTGAAGCTGCGGTTAACCGCAGCTTAATTGATGAATGCTGGGTGGCCGCCATTCGTATCCCGAACACGAGGTCGCGGCCATTTTAAACCATACGAATGAACAGCGGTGTTTGCCTCTATTTTCATGGAACTAGAATCGGACAGTTTTGCGCGAACACCGCTGAAGCCGCCGACCTCCCTTCTTGTTCGGTGAAAGTGCACGAACGGCCCGGTGTTCGGTATTTTTGTTCAAATATGTTATACCCCAGATAGGAATCCCATGGAGCCCATTCGTATGAAACTGACTGTAAAGACTTTGGCTCCATGGCGATTAAACTGTATTCGTGTGGTCTGAGTGCCATTCACCTTAATAATGTGCACTCAGACCTGAGCTATCTGGGGATATGTTACATGTCTGTGTTTTGTGGAATAAATGTTACTTTGTGTATTTTAAAGTATAATGCTGGTTTTGTGTCCCCACATGTGTAATGGAGTTTTGCCTTTGTCTTGGGAGATAATTGAGTTACTTCCCAATTATCTCCCAGGGCAGAGGGGAGGAAGCCAGGATGCATTGTGGGAGATACTGTGACTGTGTGTCCTATTTGTCTAATTGTCTGTCCCTTGTCACAGTCTCCCATTTGGTCCCCTAGGGGAGTGTCCACCAGGTGGGAGACCTGCATAAATACTGGGCAGGTAGCCCTCATTAAACAGACCACTGCTTGACCCTCAACACGGAGCCTTGTCTCGTCTTTGGGGGGATTTACTGTATGCTGCTAAGGACTGATTGCCAGGAGTGTAAGCCGCTTGGGAGCTTTTCCTGTTCGTCTGGTAGCAGCAATTCGTATGGTTCCTGTTCGTGTATTTGGAGTGCTACCTTATTCCCTTGTATGCCGTTCGGGAGTTTGGAGCATTCACTTGTATGCAGTTCGAGTGTTTGGACCATTCCCTTGTATGCAGTTCGAGTGTTTGGAGCATTCCCTTGTATGCCGTTCGGGAGTTTGGAGCATTCACTTGTATTCAGTTCGTGAGTTTTGGTGATTCTACAGTAGCTGTGCCTGTCTCTGAAAGGGGATTATCGTCTAAGCGTTTTTTTCCCCTTTTGTGCAAAACGGTCCGTTACAATTGGTGGCAAGCGGCGGGATCGTTCCCACATACTACAGGACAGCTACAGGTGACACCATTCCGTGGATTTTTTACAATTTGAGGGCAACGCATGTCCCAGTACAGCGACCCTAACAGCACCGAGATGGAACCAGCAGTGGAGTATGACGAGGGTGCCATGGATGACCGAGATGCAGTCCGTAAAGGCATCTAGTACCAGGCACTGGGTGTTACAAAAGACTGGAAATCACCATGTTGCTGTTTTTACTCACTGATTGATACTGTTTGCCACTACATAAGTTAAACAGAAAACCACACGAATGGATTACACGAACCCTTAGGGAGGCTCCATTCGTGGTACGAACGGGGGACCCCCCAGAAACTGGCGTGTGACGCCACTTAACCCCGTCACCCCGCAAACTACCGAACGGGCGGCCCCCCCGGCTCGCGGAGTGTGGTAGCCATTAACCACCCAGATGGCTGCGGTTTGCGGTTAACCACAATGTAATTGGTAGGCCCGAGGGCATCGACGTTCGCACCCAAAGTGCCGAAGGGAAAATACAGAACGATCCACCGAACGACGACCCCCTACAGCGGGTCGCGTGGCGCTCATTAACTGTGGTTTCTGCGGTTAACCGCAGGTCAAGTACCCTGCTCCCAGGTGGTCCTCATTCCCTTACCGAACGAGCCCACTACCAGCCCGACAGCGGGACTTCGCAGGAACTGATACCGAGTTTAGTTCCACGAGTTAGACACAAAGTCCCGCTGCTCGCTAAACCAGCAGAAAACATGGCCGCCAACAAAGACTAACCATCTCGAAATGCCGAACGGACTTTATACGGCAGAAACAGTACATTCTGTTCGTGGGATTAGAGCGGCATTCGCCTGGTTTATCTATACGAACGCAAGCCTTCAAATGAATGGTGGAATGAATGGTTTTCCTGTAATAATGTACAAGTTATGGATTTTGATGTAGTTTTCTGGGACATAATAAAACGTGGTCTTTTGTGCGCTTGGAGATAATTAGATTGTAAAACCGTTGGCCTCATTATCTCCAAGCTAGGCGGGTACTAATTCAAATAATACAGTGTACTGTGATTGGTTACCTGTTTGCACTGTACCTGTATTCCATCAGGTCCACAGGGGGCTGTCCTTGGACCTGAGGAATCACATAAATTGCCATGCTATGTGCCAGTAAAGCCAGTTCGTTTTGACCCTCAACTTGCAGCCTCGACTCATGTTGTAGGGATCCGGGATATTGATGCTTATATCGTGCTTGGGGATATTCTACACTTACAGCCGACTACCGAAAGACCTCCGTTCGACTCTCTGCAGCGGGAACCAGGACATCCAAGCGATCAACCCCCCTGCTAGACCGGGGGCAATCGTAACAATTGGTGGCAGCGGCGGGATCATCCTGGAATTCCTAAAGAGAGATATCTAGGACGGATGGAGAGTAACTACGACAAACTGAAGCGTACCACGTTAAAGGACTTACTCGAGAGCCGGGGAGGGAACGCAAGTAACCAGCCGAGGAGAGAATTGATTGCCGACCTTAACGAGTTGGATCAACGCTTCACAATGGCAGAACCAACGGCAACATGCAGCGATGAGAAGACCAGGATCGTCCGAGAAAGGCTGCCTCTGTACGGACCAAACCCATCCGTGGAGCTGATACAGCAACTAATGGCCGAAGCCGAGGCCGACGTACAGCGGACTAGAGCCCACGAGCTGAGCATGAAGACCGCTGATAGCCACAACGGCCCCCTGGAAACTACCGAACAGCCAAAGATCCCGTTCGCGGCATTCAAACCGTTCGCGGAGAATGAGATGGGGATAGACGAATTCTTGGCCGATTTTGAAAGACAATGTGCCCTGCATCAGATCCCCGTCGCAGCGTGGCCGCGGATCCTGGCAGGAAAATTAACCGGGCGGGCCATGGAAGCCTTCAGAACCCTCAGCGCCAAAGAGGTAGCCCAATACACCACAGTCAAAGAGACGCTGCTGAAACGGTACGCTGTGACCCCAGACACCTACCGAAGGCAGTTCCGCAGCACGAAGAAAAAAGCGAATGATACCCATGCCGAATGGGCACATCGTATGCGGAGAGCTGCAACCCATTGGATTACCGGGTGTCGGGCCATCACGGCCGCGGAAATATTGGAACTTTTCTTATTAGAGCATTTCTATGAGGGTCTGGAACAAAAAGACCGGGAGTGGTTGAAAGACCGGCGTCCCGCTAACCTACACGAAGCAGCCCGGTTGGCAGACGAACACCGGGATGCGCAAGTACAGGAGTTCAACAATGCCCGAACGGTAACTCGCCCCGAAGCAAGAGAGGGATACCGATCAACTCCACGAACTGAGTTTCGCAACCCTGCAACCCTGTACCCGCAGGTCCTACACGGTACACGGGACCACCCAGCCACTACCCTCAAGAACGCTCCCGACCCACATGTTATAAGTGCAAGCAGCCGGGGCACCTGATAGCGAGTTGCCCCCTTAACAACAATTACCCCGCACGGAACTATAATTCTTCTCCAACGGGAAACAATCGTCCAGCTCGAGCATTTTGCCTAGAACAAGACAGTCCTCAAGAAGAATACCTGGGACCCCTACATGAAGCGAATCCTGTGTATGCCGCCAGCGACAATAGACAACACCACCGGCAAGAGGTACTACTGGAGGGGCGTCCCACACAGGGGTTAAGAGATACCGGGGCCACGATCACCTTGGTACAAAGCCGATTAGTCCCCGACTACAAGCGCTCGCCTGACACAGTGGCTGTCCGGGTGGCTGGAGGGGACATATACAAACTACCCACGGCAAAGGTACACTTGGATTGGGGTGTGGGAAAAGGACTTGTGAGGGTGGGAATTATGGATAATTTGCCAGCCGAAGTTTTGCTGGGAAACGACCTGGGACCTATGACTTCAGCTTATGCCCCGTCCTACAATGCTGAGGCACATCCTGTGACGACCCGGTCACAAGCTGGACGAGCCCGAGACCCTTCACCAGTGCGGGAGACGCAGGTAAGACTTAACCCGACTGTGACCCCCCCTCCTACCCCGTTGCCCTGGGACACCCCTGCAGCCTTCGAGGCTGAGACCAAAACTGATCCGACGCTCCAAAAATATAGGGAACGAGCCGACACCGGGGCTGGGGGAACAGACCAGGAGACTTTTGCATGGGAACAGGGTCGACTGTACCGACACACAGAGAAAAAAGGGCACCGAAGGAGACAGTTAGTGATACCCCACAAGTATAGGCGGGATATCCTCCGGGTGGGTCATGATATTCCCTTAGCCGGGCACTTGGCAGTAACACGTACCCTACACCGTATTACCCATACCTTGTTCTGGCCAGGAGTACATGCCGATGTAAGGTCCTATTGTAATACGTGTGAGGTGTGCCAACGGGTAGGCAAACGAGGAGACCACCCTAAGGCACATCTCGTGAACATGCCCATTATCGACGAGCCATTTAGCCGGGTAGCCATCGACTTAGTTGGGCCCCTGGCCACCCCTAGTCCCTCTGGCAAGAGATACATCCTTACCATAGTGGATTACGCTACCCGCTACCCAGAAGCTGTGGCTTTATCCAATATCCAGGCAGACACAGTGGCTAATGCCTTAGTGCAGGTATTCTCTCGGGTAGGATTCCCTAGGGAGATTTTATCCGACAGAGGCTCACAGTTCACGGCAGAGCTGACCCAGCAGCTCTGGCACGTTTGCAAAATTAAATCCCTGCTTAGCTCTCCATACCACCCCCAGACCAATGGGTTATGTGAGCGGTTCAACGGAACCCTCAAGCAGATGTTAAAAACCTTTACTCAGGAGTATAGGGACTGGGAACGTTTCCTGCCGCACCTCCTGTTCGCTTACCGGGAAGTGCCCCAGGAAACCACCGGGTTCTCTCCCTTTGAGCTGTTATACGGTCGCAAGGTACGGGGTCCCCTGAACTTGATCCGTGAGCACTGGGAGGGAGAGACAGAGAACGCTGGGGTCCCCATCGTGCCTTACGTACTGGAGCTCCGGGACCGAATGGAGCAATTGGCTAAGTCAGTCCAGGCCAACCTCCAGGCGGCCCAGGGGCGACAGAAAGTCTGGTACGACCGGGGGGCACGGCGAAGAAGCTTCGGTCTCGGGCAGAAAGTCATGGTCCTAAAACCAGTTAAGACGGACAAGCTGCAAGCAGCTTGGCAGGGTCCCTACCAGATAGTGGAAAAGAGAGGGGACACCACGTATGTAATTGCCAGCTGTCACGATGAAAACTTAAGAAAGATATTTCACGTGAACATGCTGAAGGAATACTTGCAGAGACCCGAGGAAGTGTCAGCCATATGTAGCCCTGCGCACGAGGACGCAGATAGTTTACCTATACCCGACCTATTAACCCCTAACTCCCCGGTTGAAATAGTGAGCCAAGTACAGATCGGGGACAGACTTAGCCAAGCTGAGAGGGAGCAGCTACACAAACTGCTCCGAGAGAAACAAGCCATGTTCTCCCAAGAACCAGGGTACACGGAGCTGACCACTCACCAAGTAGATACCCCCGGCCAAAACCCTTTGAGACAGGCGCCCTACCGAATTCCGGAGGCAGTAAGGACAGGCATGAAAAAGGAGATAGACGAGATGCTGCGACTAGGGGTCATTGAAGCTTCCGATAGTCCCTGGGCATCCCCGGTGGTGCTGGTTCCCAAAAAGGACGGCACCACCAGGTTCTGTGTGGACTACCGGAGACTCAATGACAAAACGGTCACCGATGCCTACCCCATGCCCAGAGTGGATGAGCTGTTGGATCGCATAGCCAGGGGGAACTACCTAACTACCATTGACCTCTGTAAAGGTTACTGGCAAATCCCCCTGGCCAGGGAGGCTGTCCCCAAGTCGGCCTTCGTCACCCCGTTCGGTCTGTACCACTTTAAGGTCATGCCGTTCGGGATGAAGAATGCCCCCGCTACCTTCCAGCGCTTGGTGGACAGACTCCTTGATGGCTTCCAGGAGTTTGCCTGCGCATATCTGGACGACATAGCGATCCACAGTGAATCCTGGGAGGAACACTTGGCTCATGTGGGAATGGTCCTAGACCAGATTCGAGCCGCCGGCCTGACGCTAAAGCCCGAAAAATGCCACTTTGGGATGGCTGAAGTTCAGTACCTGGGGCACCGGGTAGGCTGTGGGAAGCAACGACCAGAGCCAGCTAAAATAGAAGCGGTCGCCAACTGGCCCACTCCCCACACTAAGACCCAAGTGCTAGCCTTTCTGGGCACCGCTGGGTACTACAGAAAATTTGTACCGGAGTATAGCGCCATTGCCAAACCCCTGACCGACCTGACAAAGAAAAACCTCCCCCGACAGGTCCTGTGGTCTCCCCACTGTGAAACGGCTTTCCAAGCCCTCAAAACTGCGTTGATTAATGCTCCTGTCTTGGCTGCCCCAGCCCCTAATCGACATTTTATTGTCCACACAGACGCTTCCATGTTCGGGCTGGGAGCTGTCCTCAGCCAAGTAGGAGATGATGGGAAAGAACACCCGATTGCCTACATCAGTCGAAAACTCCTACCACGCGAAGTCAGCTATGCCGCGGTAGAAAAGGAGTGTTTGGCCCTGGTGTGGGCATTAAAGAAGTTAACCCCCTATTTGTATGGACAAGAGTTCACTCTGGTTACAGACCATAACCCGCTAGTGTGGCTCAACCGGGTCGCTGGGGACAATGGCAGATTGTTACGCTGGAGCTTATCCCTGCAACCCTTTAATTTTACAATCACCTACCGACCTGGGAAGCAGAACGGCAACGCCGACGGATTATCCCGGCAAACAGATCTCAGCCCAGCATAACCCCACGAGTCTGGACAGCCTTAGTCTGCCCCGAAAAGGGGTCAGACAGTGTCTGCCAGAGTGTTCCACAAAGAGGGAGCATTGTTACAAAAGACTGGAAATCACCATGTTGCTGTTTTTACTCACTGATTGATACTGTTTGCCACTACATAAGTTAAACAGAAAACCACACGAATGGATTACACGAACCCTTAGGGAGGCTCCATTCGTGGTACGAACGGAGGACCCCCCAGAAACTGGCGTGTGCCGCCACTTAACCCCGTCACCCCGCAAACTACCGAACGGGCGCCCCCCCCCGGCTCGCGGAGTGTGGTAGCCATTAACCACCCAGATGGCTGCGGTTTGCGGTTAACCACAATGTAATTGGTAGGCCCGGGGGCATCGACGTTCGCACCCAAAGTGCCGAAGGGAAAATACCGAACGATCCACCGAACGACGACCCCCTACAGCGGGTCGCGTGGCGCTCATTAACTGTGGTTTCTGCGGTTAACCGCAGGTCAAGTACCCTGCTCCCAGGTGGTCCTCATTCCCTTACCGAACGAGCCCACTACCAGCCCGACAGCGGGACTTCGCAGGAACTGATACCGAGTTTAGTTCCACGAGTTAGACACGAAGTCCCGCTGCTCGCTAAACCAGCAGAAAACATGGCCGCCAACAAAGACTAACCATCTCAAATGCCGAACGGACTTTATACGGCAGAAACAGTACATTCTGTTCGTGGGATTAGAGCGGCATTCGCCTGGTTTATCTATACGAACGCGAGCCTTCAAATGAATGGTGGAATGAATGGTTTTCCTGTAATAATGTACAAGTTATGGATTTTGATGTAGTTTTCTGGGACATAATAAAACGTGGTCTTTTGTGCGCTTGGAGATAATTAGATTGTAAAACCGTTGGCCTCATTATCTCCAAGCTAGGCGGGTACTAATTCAAATAATACAGTGTACTGTGATTGGTTACCTGTTTGCACTGTACCTGTATTCCATCAGGTCCACAGGGGGCTGTCCTTGGACCTGAGGAATCACATAAATTGCCATGCTATGTGCCAGTAAAGCCAGTTCGTTTTGACCCTCAACTTACAGCCTCGACTCATGTTGTAGGGATCCGGGATATTGATGCTTATATCGTGCTTGGGGATATTCTACACTTACAGCCGACTACCGAAAGACCTCCGTTCGACTCTCTGCAGCGGGAACCAGGACATCCAAGCGATCAACCCCCCTGCTAGACCGGGGGCAATCGTAACACTGGGTATTGTGGAGTACCAGCGGGGCGAGAGACTCCCCAAGGAAGACCAGCGGTTGCAGAAGCGAGTAGCCCTGCGGATGCCCTTCCTGGGAGAGCAGCCCCTGGAGGAATGGGTGAGGAAATTGGAACACCTAGTATGGCAGGAGTTGTGGCTAGAAGATGCCTACCAGGCGCTCTTGTGGTATGGGGCACAGTACCTACCCTGGACAGCCGAGCATGACAAGCCAGAGGGAGAGGAGTTTGATGGTCCTGGCTTGTTATGGGAGTCGTTTTCAGAGCTCGAATTTGGGAGCCCTACACAAGCCCGGTTCAGTGATCTCTTGGAGTGGAGGGAGAGCAGGTATGACTAGGACGACACTCACAAAATTGAGCAAGACCTGGTCAACCTGGTGACCCGGGAGATGGAGCTAGAACAGGGCTACCAGCAGCTGTTCCAATACAGTGAGAAGGCTCAGCAGGAGAACAGCATGACAGAGCCAGACCCATTCAGAGGGGACGAGATGGTACAGTTTTACTGGGAAGAACCCCAGGTGGCTGGTGGAGATGGGACCGAGGTCTCTCCACCGGTCCTGCAGGGAATTGGGAGCCCAGTCTCCATTCCCCAGCGGCAGTGTAAAGTGCAGGGAGAGGAGAGCAGCGTCCTCCCTCCCCAGCGGCAGGCTGAGTTACAGGGGGCAGAGGTAGTTGTTCCTGCCCTCCAGCAGCAGAGTGATATGCCGGGAAGGCAGTGTAAAGTGCAGGGAGAGGAGAGCAGCGTCCTCCCTCCCCAGCGGCAGGCTGAGTTACAGGGGGCAGAGGTAGTTGTTCCTGCCCCCCAGCAGCCAAGTGATATGCCGGGAAGGCAGTGTGAAGTCCAGGGAGAGGAGAGCAGTGTCCTCCCTCCCCAGCGGCAGCGTGATTTTTTGGGAATTGGGAGCCCAGTCTCCATTCCCCAGCGGCAGCACAGATTATTGGGAATTGGGAGCCCGTCTCCATTCCCCAATGACAAGTGTCCTACGGGAATAGAGCCCAGTCTCCTTTCCCCAGCAGGACTCTGTAGTAGGAGCAGAGACAGTGGTCTCCCTCCCCCACAGCTGGAAATATGCTTATGGGAGAGGAGCTGACACCACCTCTCCCCAGGCAACAATGTACCAGGGGAGACATTAAGCCCACAACTGTGCAGATGGGACCGTAGTCTCTACACTGCCAGCACAGAAGGGGTAGGGGCGGTGGTTCCTGCTGCCCCAGCGACAGGCTGTTTAGCCAAAGGGGAGACAGTCGGTCTCCCCTCCAGCAGCAGCAGCAGAGCGGTGTATTTAAAGGGGAGACAGTCAGTCTCCAGCAGCAGCAGCAGAGCGGTGTATTTAAAGGGGAGACAGTCGGTCTCCCCCTCCAACAACCAGGCTTCCACCAGGCTACCCTCCCAGTAGCGCTGGCAGCAGGGCAGAGTGCCGCTGGTCTCTGCCCACGCAGCAACCCACCCAGTCAGCGTACCCGTACCCAGCACAGCCGTGGTGAGGCACCTGGACATGGACAAGCTTCTCCTTTACCCAGGTGTAGTAACCATTTATTGTGGGTGGGCTGTGATGTTGATTATTTGTTGTGGGTAGGCTGCTGGACTAACAAGGGCACTGACCGGCAGGAGGTCAGATACCCTGTTAGTCTGTTTGGAAAAGGGGAGAGATGTGACGAGACCAATCTCGCCACATTGCATTGGAGAAGCCTGGTTGCTCGCCTGCTGCCTTTGGACTATGGTCCCCTTTTAAAAGACTTTATTTTTGCCTGCAGAAAAGCTGTATTCGTGCTTTTCTGCCTGGGGTTCGGTAGATTCAATCTACCGAACAACCGTATGAATGACTGGACCACCTGGGAGCTGGAGTGTGCCGGCAATTAACCTCCCTGAAGCTGCGGTTAACCGCAGCTTAATTGATGAATGCTGGGTGGCCACCATTCGTATCCCGAACACGAGGTCGCGGCCATTTTAAACCATACGAATGAACAGCGGTGTTCACCTCTATTTTCATGGAACTAGAATCGGACACAGTTTTGCGCGAACACCGCTGAAGCCGCCGACCTCCCTTCTTGTTCGGTGAAAGTGCACGAACGGCCCGGTGTTCGGTATTTTTGTTCAAATATGTTATACCCCAGATAGGAGCCCATTCGTATGAAACTGACTGTAAAGACTTTGGCTCCATGGCGATTAAACTGTATTCGTGTGGTCTGAGTGCCATTCACTTAATAATGTGCACTCAGACCTGAGCTATCTGGGGATATGTTACATGTCTGTGTTTTGTGGAATAAATGTTACTTTGTGTATTTTAAAGTATAATGCTGGTTTTGTGTCCCCACATGTGTAATGGAGTTTTGCCTTTGTCTTGGGAGATAATTGAGTTACTTCCCAATTATCTCACAGGGCAGAGGGGAGGAAGCCAGGATGCATTGTGGGAGATACTGTGACTGTGTGTCCTATTTGTCTAATTGTCTGTCCCTTGTCACAGTCTCCCATTTGGTCCCCTAGGGGAGTGTCCACTAGGTGGGAGACCTGCATAAATACTGGGCAGGTAGCCCTCATTAAACAGACCACTGCTTGACCCTCAACACGGAGCCTTGTCTCGTCTTTGGGGGGAT
Source organism: Pelobates cultripes (assembly GCA_933207985.1). Taxonomy (NCBI): domain Eukaryota; kingdom Metazoa; phylum Chordata; class Amphibia; order Anura; family Pelobatidae; genus Pelobates; species Pelobates cultripes. The sequence goes on along the minus strand of OW240915.1, from coordinate 126,744,206 downwards.
TTACTGTATGCTGCTAAGGACTGATTGCCAGGAGTGTAAGCCGCTTGGGAGCTTTTCCTGTTCGTCTGGTAGCAGCAATTCGTATGGTTCCTGTTTGTGTATTTGGAGTGCTACCTTATTCCCTTGTATGCCGTTCGGGTGTTTGGAGCATTCACTTGTATGCAGTTCGAGTGTTTGGACCATTCCCTTGTATGCAGTTCGAGTGTTTGGAGCATTCCCTTGTATGCCGTTCGGGAGTTTGGAGCATTCACTTGTATTCAGTTCGTGAGTTTTGGGTGATTCTACAGTAGCTGTGCCTGTCTCTGAAAGGGGATTATCGTCTAAGCGTTTTTTTCCCCTTTTGTGCAAAACGGTCCGTTACAACCCTAATTCCCAATCCAACTACCGTCCTATCTCACTACTGCCTTTTGCGTCCAGGATCCTTGAAAGAGTGTATCCAAGATTGACAGACTTCCTCAAGTCCAACTCTCTGCTAGACCCACTTCAGTCTGGTTTCCGCGCTAAGCACTCCGTGAAAACAGCACTGACCAAAGTATCCAATGATCTACTCGCTGCAAAATCTCGTGGTCACTACTCTATCCTAATACTCTTTGTCTTGTCTGTAGCTTTTGTCACTGTTAAGTCTCTTAACAGAACCATGACAGTTAGATTTACTGCCCAGGACAAAATGTCAAGTAACTCCATTTCTTTAACAGTTACTGAATTTGATAATCTGTAATGAAAAATCTCACTGTTATTTCATTTCAGTTTAGTTTTCTGTAATTTGAATCGTCTTATGTCATATTTATATATTTGGATTTGGCTTGAATTTTAATGAAATTCCAATACTATACAGTTTTTTTGTAAAGATTCTTTCTTAATGAAAATATA
>OW240915.1:126635627-126743236 GCA_933207985.1 Pelobates cultripes | reverse complement strand
GAGATAAAAATGATATTTGAAAATCACTATGTGGAGATGATGTTTAGCAAAATATAGGGAGTGAAATAAGAATGATTAATACGCTAGAGGAGGATCATAGAGAGATTGTGATGGGGACTATACACAGAGTCACAAATAATAACAGTACTGAATGGCTCAAAGTAGTGCAAATGACCTCACACAGTAAAATAACACAATAAATAGAATCAATAGTGGATCGATCATAAAAAAAAAAAAAGGGGGGATATAGAAATAGTGAGTGTATTGTGAGAGGATCATGTGAAAATTACATACAGGGTCACATACTAATATGTAGGCTTGATCTCTACTGGGGTAACAAATCCTCTCACAATACACTCACTATTTCTATATCCCCCCCCCCCTTTTTTTTTTTTATGATCGATCCACTATTGATTCTATTTATTGTGTTATTTTACTGTGTGAGGTCATTTGCACTACTTTGAGTATAAATTCAAATAACATCCACATCTTTGGTTAACAAATAACACTTGCAGCTTATCTGCTAGTTCTGTATATAAGACACACACTGAAATCCAGCTGCAGCATGTCTCTGAGGAAGTGGGGCTGACACCCACGAAACGCGTTAGACCAGCAGTGATAGTGAGCAGGTTACGAAGAGCAGCCAGACGCCAGCAGAAGGGATTCTTCTCTTTCCCCACACGGCACTTATGACCTGGGGATTAACGGACTGCCAGCACCGGAGTATCAGAGTGAGGTTTGGCACGCATGCAAACCTCCCCAGCAGCCGGCAAGTAAAATCATTCCGTTTTGTTACAAAAGTATCCACTGTAATCCTCATCAAACCACTGCATGTGTACAAATTCAAATAACATCCACATCTTTGGTTAACAAATAACACTTGCAGCTTATCTGCTAGTTCTGTATATAAGACACACACTGAAATCCAGCTGCAGCATGTCTCTGAGGAAGTGGGGCTGACACCCACGAAACGCGTTAGACCAGCAGTGATAGTGAGCAGGTTACGAAGAGCAGCCAGACGCCAGCAGAAGGGATTCTTCTCTTTCCCCACACGGCACTTATGACCGGGGGATTAACGGACTGCCAGCACCGGAGTATCAGAGTGAGATTTGGCACGCATGCAAACCTCCCCAGCAGCCGGCAAGTAAAATCATTCCGTTTTGTTACAAAAGTATCCACTGTAATCCTCATCAACTACAGTGTGTAGAAAGTTATATGTCTAATATCTGCATTGGCTGATGACTTGCTGACCGTCCCTGGCTCCTATTTTTTGTATTTTTTCCATTTTGAATTATTCATTTATTATTTTTGTATTGTGAATAAACTTTTACATTATTTTTTTAAAAAACTCATCTTTTAAAAGTGGTTTTTTGGAATTTCTTTTATATATTTTTTTATATTTTAAGTGACTGTATTTTTATACTAAGCACAGAGATTATGAATTTTTTTACATTTCTCCACTGAAAGTTTAATTGTGTTTTTGCACCATTCAGTATGCTTACAGATTACTTAAAGTGAAACACACATTATATATAACAGTGTGTATATTAATATCATACAGATAACCAGTTCTTTTTAGGTTATTCTGTATCAAGTAACTGCTTTATATTAAGCAGATTATTTGGCGTGTAACCAAAAGAATCTGCGTATAGCAGATTTAAAGGTATACACACCATACATCCTAGTGAAACTATCATCCAGTGTTTTAGATATTAATTTTATGACTATATCCAACTGTACCAATTAAGCCATACATAAGTGAATTTGCTCCTGAACGCACTACCTCGAAGGTATTACGGTCCTGTTTGGTAGGAATGTTCGCATGAACTAGGCAAACATTCGCTACCTACAATCTAGGGGATACGTTAGTTTGTTTTTGAATGGGAACTCCTGAAACATGACCGGCCAAAGCACCATTTCCCTGGAACTGTTTTAGGCATGGGACCACGTGTGCAGCTAGTCAAGACTTTACCCCAGTGGTGATTCAGATAGAATCCATGGATCTGATCCGGGGATATAATAGTTGTGGGGGTTCCTATAGATATTGTGTGTATTTGGGGTGTTTACTGTAAAGGTTTGTACCTCTAGTGCCTGGGAGATAATTAGGTTAAGCAAAAGCAAGCTCACTTATCTCCCAGACACAGAGGTGCCTTGTTGGGTTTACTGTACGAATGAATGAAGACCCCATGCTGGGGGTCTGTGTATATAAACCAGCCACTTGGCCATAATAAAACATTCTTCTTGTACCCTTCATCAATTCTTGGGTGATGTTTGGGTAGATCAGAGCTATAATCACTACTTCACTTTGGGACTCGGGATGCTTTCAAAGGATATACTCAGTCAGAGTATAGGGGATCCGTTACAGTACCATACTTTCTGTCGCCCCTCAGCCATTTGGAGCTTTCATCTTTCATCCATCTTAGCCAATTGTTCTATGGTCCCGGAGTTCTAGCATATAGGATACTATTGGAGTCCCCTCCCGCTAGGTCTCCCCTTCCCAATGCTCTCTGATTAGGTTGAGTGGACCTCGTACTCTCCTCCCATATAATAGTTCAAAGGGAGAAAATCACGTGGATTCCTGCGGTACCTCCTGCAAATAAGAGTTGCGGTAGGAATCATTCCCAGTCTCAGCAAGCGGTGGTGAACGTTCGTAACATTTGCTTGAGCATTCTGTTGAACCCCTTGCAGAGACTGTTGGTCTGGGAATGGTACGGAGAACTCAGGATGGGTTTTATCCCACATAGTTTCCACAGCTGATGGCTGTGAACTAGGTGCCCTGATCCAAAACAATCTCCAGAGGTAATCCCACCTGGGAGAAGATTCGTACCAGGGCATCCGCTACTGTCTCAGCATGGATATTGGTAAGGGTGACTGCTTCTGGATACTGGGTAGCACTATGGTAAGGATATACCTTTTACTGGAGGGACTAGGCTTCACTAGGAGTCCTATGATATCTACTGATACCCAGCTGGTCAGCATAGATTGGAGCTAAGCTTTGGTGTGGTCACCATTTTTCCCTACCAGTTGGCCATCATCACATGTCTGGCAGTACTGCCGGATTTCTCGGGAGATTCACGGACTCTATTGGAGATCCGATGTATGCCTAAATGTTCAGCCAGGGGTACATCATGTCCGATCTGCAGGGGTTGCAGCCTGTATTTCCTCAAGACTACAAGCTGGTACTTCTGTGATGAGGTTGTCCCTCTACTATTGGTCTCTGTTATGTCATAGAGCATGTCCTGATCCCAGGTAAATCTCTCCATTTCTAACCCCACCTGTTCTGTGTCTGCCTATACTTTTAAAGTGTGGGGTCCGCTCTTACTTCTCTCCCGAATTCCTCTGGGTTATCCCAGGACAACTTGGCCACTACTACCATTGGGGAATCTTCTCTTTCCTGGATCTCCTCAAAACTTGAGCCAGCCTCTGCAGCTCGGGCTTGAAGGTGGATGGTGACTTGATGAGCTTCTGCAGGGTTCTGGGCAACATACACTGAGGTAAGAAGTCCCAAATCATTGCTGAGCAGGACCTCAGCCAGTAAGTCCTTCATGACCCCCACGTTTACTGTACCAGATCTGGCAGTCAAGGTGAACTCGGGCAGTGGGTAGTCTGTAGATAGCTCCCCCGGCTACCCGAATGGCTATGGATTGTCCAGTATGTTCATTGTCCCGAACCAAATGGCGCTACACCAAGGTAGCTCCCATGTCTTGATGTCCTTGAGCTGCCTGCCCATTCACAAGAACCAGCTGTCGATGTTGCACTTCTATCCTTTGTCCATGCTCCCACATCTGATGCTCGCCTCCAAGACTTCTCCAGGGCTGCACCTTTTCTGTGGAACTCCCTTCCCTTCTCTGTTAGACTTTCACCCTGTCTCCACTCCTTCAAAAAAATCTTTGAAAATACACTTCTTCAGGATAGCATATCATTTAATGACTACTAGCATATCATTTAATGACTACATATCATTTAATGACTACTCCCAAAGTTCTCAGTGAATACTTTTCTAGCAACCATTTCATTACCCTTACTTACAGTGGCGGATCCAGGGAAGGGGGGCAATGGGGCAATTGCCCCCCCCCCCCAGAAAACCAACTGCTGGCACATGCAGGCGCCTGCCCTGCAATGTGCCTTCACGGACCGGAGGGGAGATCAGAGATCTCCCTCCCCAGTCCGCAGGCACCATGCTGGCAGGGGAGGGAGTGAGAGAGGACCCGGGAGCTCAGTCTGCAGCTCCTCCGGGTCCTCATCTCGCGAGCAAGGAGCGTTGCCGTGGTTACCACGGCAACGCTCCAAATCTCGCGAGAGTGAACTCTAGCCCTGGAGCTATGGGCTAGAGTTCACTCTCAACACTGGGCCACCAGGGATCGAGAAATGTCCTCCCTCCTCCCAGTAAAGGTAAGAAGGAAGGGGGGAACATAATTAATATTTATTTTAATTAAATAAATTTTAAAGCATATTATAAAAAAAGCCCCTTATCACACACTCTCACACCCTACACACACACACATTGCCCCATACACACATACACTGCCCCCCATACACACACACACACTGCCCCCATACACACACACATTGCTCCCCATACACACACACATTGCTCCCCATACACACACACTGCCCCCATACACACAATACTGCCCCATACACACAATACACTGCCCCATACACACACACACACTGCCCCATACACACACACACACACTGCCCCCATACACACACACACACACTGCCCCCATACACACATTGCTTCCCATACACACACTGCTCCCCATACACACACTGCAACCCATACACACACATACTGCCCCCATACACACACTGCCCCCCCCACACACACACACTGTCCCCATACACACACTACTCCACATACACACACTGCCCCCACACACACATTGCTCTACACATACACACTGAAACCCATACACACACACATTGCCCCATACACACATATACCTTTATACACACATATACCCCCCATACACACACTGCTCTACATACACACACTGCCCCCACACACACATACACTGCCCCATACACACATTGCTCCCCATACACACATACACTGCCCCATACACACATTGCTCCCCATACACACATATACTGCCCCCATACACACACACCCTGCCCCCATACATACACTGCCCCCTACACACACACACTGCCCCCACACACACACACACACACACACACACTGCCCCCATACACACACACACTGCCCCCATACACACACACACTGTCCCCATACACACACTGCTCCACATACAGACACTGCCCCCACACACACATACACTGCCCCAATACACACATTGCCCTACACATGCAATGCTCCAATACACACATTGCCCTACACATACACTGCCCCCATACACACATACACTGCAACTGTCACACACACATACTGACCCACACATACACTGCCCCCCAACACACACACTGCACCCCTGACATACACTGCCACCCTCACTCACACACTGCAACCTTCACACACTGTCCCCCTCACACATTGCACCACTCACACACACCACTGCTCCTATGCCGAATGACAGCCCCATTTCCCAGCAGACCTCAGGTAAGTTGTCAAACTGTTTTTAAACGGTTTGACTATTTACTCTGTAAGGGGGTCCCGGCACTATTGGCACCATAACCACTACACTGAGCTGTAGTGGTTATTGTGTCTCGATTATTTATTTAAATAATCTGCAAGTGCCCTTCCCGAGATCAGGCTCTGGATCTGCCACTGCCTACTTATACCATTCCCTCTAGCATGTAAGCTCATTGAGCAAGGCCCTCAACCCCTCTGTTCCTGTGCGTCCATTTGCCTGGTTACAATTACGTGTCTGTTGGTCCACCCATTGTACAGCGCTACAGAATTTGTCTCCCTTTCTTCTCTCCTTCCCACCCACCCACTCCCTCTCTCTCCCCCACACTTAGCCATCTTTTTATGAAAAGCCTTCCCCATGCAATTCTCAAACCTCATACCTGACCCACAGGGCAGATTTCTTACCATCTTGGGCCAAATTGGACCTTGTAAATACGCCTTCTCATCTATCTGCGCTCCTAGGGATGCAAAGCACACACATATCTAAAATTATAGCACTGGAAGATAAGGTACATAATATCCCAGAGCAAATTGCCTCTGTTTTCCCACAACTTTTATTCCTCCTTGTATGACCACAACCGCAATCCATGAGTTGCTAGGATCCATCTGTCACATCATGCCATGTTCTGCTGAGATGTCTGGCTTTGGTTTCTGGTATTCAGTACTCTTTTTACAATTCTTGTTTATTTTTTCTTGTTTTTTTGGTTTTCTATTCTATGTCTGGTTTTCTTTATGCTGGGTTTTTCTGAGTTCATTCCTTTAATCCGTCCCTGGAATTCCCAGTGTCCAGGTTTCCATTAAATGTTTGTTTTATGTTGCCACACCCATTTGTTTTCCATTTTCCTTTTGTTTCAGTCTGGACCTGCAGCAGTGTTTCAAGTCTCTGCCCTTTCTTGCAGGTAAGTGCTATTGTGGTTTAGTATGGTTCTTTTAGCGAACATTAGGCAGTGTAGGACCTGCTGAATATGGGGTACATTGGCGTTGTGGCAGGCTTATGCAATGTATGATCATATAATGTAACTAAATCCCCATACTTTTCATATATAGTGCTTAGTTATGTCCCCTCTTGTTTTGCCTATTATATCTTGTCTTGTTTTATTTTGTTAACCCAGTCCATGTACAGTTCTGTCATGTCCTGTTCTTGTTTTCCTCATGTCTTGTGTACATGTTCTGCTTTCTGTCCGGCTCTGGTTCTGGGTTCTATTAGTTCTGTCTTGTTTTCATGTTTGGTGACTATCCTAGCCTTGCCTTGTTTCTGTACTGTATATATGTCTGCTGCAGAGCCCCCCTATCCAGTTCCCGGGAGGTCTGCATATCAAGCTACTGGTTCCTGGGATCCGCTGTAGCTGCATCAGGATTCTGGTATGTGGCTGCGCAAACGCTGGTGCTCAACACAAGGGGGCATGCGGTTACCCTGCACCGGGCCCTGTAATCCACTTCCACACTGAAGACTCCCACTTATCATCAGGCACTCAGGGGTCCCAGTTTCCATACCACCACCCGTGACACCATCTCACTGCCTACCATCGTGGACGAGGTAAGAAGGATTCTCACTGACCCTATTACCACTGAAGGGGCCGACATGATGGTTCTCGTGCATATATTTTAAAACATACTCCACCATCCTTTTACCACATTTAAGCAGCTTTTTAAACTCCATTCTGAAGGAATGAAGGAAGTATAAAAACACTCTTTCCAGAAATGCTTTAGGCTAATATCTGCTTGTTTCCAAAGCCACACAAAAACTATATGGACCAGGGTCATTAAACAATTCAGCAAACTAGTAATTTCCTTCCCTTTACCTTTGGATACCAAAAATGCGACAGACCTCACCACACCGAGCCTAGCGACCTTGATTCAGACATGGGACAGGGTGACATGGAAATGTGCCATCATTAACAACCCATCCCTCTTGACATCAATACTAAGAAACCCTACAAGACCTTGCTCCACTGCAATGCTAATATTAAAACAGGGATGGTACTATAGCAATAACAAAACAGGAAAAAATCTTTCAAATAAATTAAAGTATATCATACATAGAAATAAAAAACTTTATTCACCGACCCAAATAGCTAATGCATTTGAAGAATATTATAGAAGCTTGTATAAACTAAAACTCAAGGTACCTTCTGAAAGGGAAATACAGCAGTTTTTGGACAAATTAAACTTGCCAAAAATTTCAAATGAGAAATTAACTCCGCTAAATAGCTCCTTTACAATACAGAAGATTAGTAATACTATCAGTGTTTTAAAATGGGGTAAAGCCCCAGGCCCAGATGGGTTCTCATCGCTTTTTTATAGGAAATTAAACGGTATAATCTCTCCATATCTGTTGGAGACATTTAATGAATTTGCTATTCATAGAGTAATTCCATCAGAAATGCTTCAGGCCTCCATAATGCCAATCCCTAAATTAGAAAAAGATCCATCATATACTTTGAACTATAGGCCAATTTCTCTTATCAATTTGGATATTAAGTTGTATTCTAGAATTTTGGCAGATAGACTTAAAGGAATTATACCAGACATTGTGCATATAGATCAGAGTGGTTTTGTGGAGGGCAGGGGCACACCTGATAACATTAGGAAAATAATGAATGTTTTATACCATGCAAGTCAAAGTCCGTCCCCTTTTGCTTTGGTCACACTCGATGCCGAGAAGGCCTTTGATCGTGTCAGTTGGAAGTACTTGGAAGAGGTTTTGAGGGCCTTTGGCATAGATGGTGCTTTTAAGGAATGTACTATGGCATTATATAAGGATCCGCAGGCCAGGGTCTCTGGATTCATGTTCCAATCAAATTGGTTTCCAATTAGAAATGGGACGCGACAGGGATGCCCTTTGGCACCCCTGTTATACATTCTTTCCATAGAGCCCTTGGCTGCTGCTATAAGACAGAGTGAGGACATCAGCGGACTTATGGTGAATACTTTGGAGAATAAAATCACACTTTATGCAGATGACATTCTCCTGTCTCTTACGGACCCTATTAGATCTATCCCAGCTGTATTTTGCCTTATCAAAGAATATAGCAAACTTTCAGGCTATAAAGTAAACATAAAGAAAACACAAATTTTGATCAAGGGCTTAAATGGGCATGGGGAGCTAGGAACATAAAATATCTAGGGGTAACCCTATCATTGGAATATAATGAGCTCGGAGCACTAAATTATTCAGAAATAGCTACCCAATTTAGGAGTACCCTTAAAGCTTGGAGGGGATTGGAACTGTCATGGATGGGAAGAATTGAGGCAGTCAACTCCTACTTACTTCCTAAACTGACATTTCTATTTAGGAATCTTCCGCTGATGGTGGACTCCCAGACGATACGTGGTTTTCAAAGACAGATCTCAGACTATATTTGGCAGGATAGACGACCTAGAGTATCACTGGAAATTTTACAGAGAGAATGGAGGGAGGGAGGAGTTTCCTTTCCGGATGTACAAAAATTATATATGATTAACATGGCTGTACATCTAATTATGTGTGATAATATTACAATTATAAGACCAACTTGGATAGACATTGAAAAAGCTGACATTGGCAATCTTGAACCTCTTTTTCTTATTTGGTGCGATAGTGAATTTATAAAAAGTATAAAAACAAACAATCCGATGAATAACACAATGATCTATATAGTAAAATATTTAAAAAAGAAATATGGCACCAAATATATATCAAAAAATGCCCCATTAGCATGTTTAAAATTTTATGTCAAAGATATAAACATCCAAGAATGGGAAAGGTGTGGAATTGTAAAATTTGAGGAATTACTAGAGGGCAATCAAATTTTTGCATTTCCAATCCTACAGCTTACGTATAATCTTCCCTCTAAAGAAGTATTTAACTATTTAAGAATTAAATCATTTACTTCAAGTAAAGAATTTTCAGAAAATTCCCCAATTGATCAATTCATAGCTTTCCATTATTATAGAAAAAAAATTGCTTCCAGATTTAACAACTTTATAAAAGATCAAAAACAAATAGATAAAGCACTAGCATGGATAAAATGGGAGCAAGAATTACAAGTTTCTTTTACGCTTGAAGAGTGGTTGTCAGGGCTACATTCAGTAAAAAGATATATACATGGGGTAAATATTCGGGAAGTCTATTTTAAACTTGTTTATAGATGGTACTTGGTGCCTACTCGTCTACACAAATTTCAATCTACAACTATACCAGATTGTTGGAGATGTGGCAGGGCATTAGGGTCATTTCCCCATATATGGTGGGGATGTGAGGAGTTGACTCCTATGAAATCAATTTTATCCAGGCTTGTAAAGTTTATTACTAAGGCACAAACAGAGATAACTGCCCAAATGTTTTTGTTTCATTTAGATATGCCAAAGCTTAACTTAAAAACGAAAATTCTCATGATTCATATCTTTATGGCAAGTAAAATAGTTCTGGCCAGAAATTGGAGACCTATGGGTCTCTTGAAATGGTCTGATTTATGTACACAGTTGGATTTCCAACATAGGATGGAAGCAGGTATAGCATTGGATAGAGTATCCAAAGAGAAATATGATGAAATTTGGGCCAATTGGGTTAGATACCTGAGCACAATAGCTTAACTCCCCCACCTGTTCCCCCCCCCCCAAAAAAAACAAATGTTATCCTCTCGATGTATGGAAACTTAGTGTGAGTATGAATGAGTTAGTTGTGTTTATTTTTTTCTTATTTTTTTTGTGACATGAGTACTTTCTGTTTTAACTAATAAAACCATAGCGATGGATTTGATATGTATATATATATATATATATATATATATATATATATATATATATATATATATAAAAATATATATATATATATATATATCATATTGTAATATAGCAATCTTGGTCTTTCTATGTATGTTACTTGGATGAAAACAATGTGAAAATAAACATATACTTAAAAAAAAAAAAAAAAAATCTTGCTCCACTGGTATGTTACCCCCTCAGACTGAAACAAATGCACCAATTCAACATGGACCTATGCTGGAAGGGATGCATGGAGCGAGGCACGTACCTCCACCTCTGGTGGGGGTGCGTGCACCTATTTCGGGTCTGGCAGGGAATAGCCCAACTAGCATTTAGGATCCTACACACAGACCTGCCCTTAGACCCATGGAGATGGCTCCTTTACAAGCCCCATGATGACCTATCTAGGGCCCAAAACAAACTAAAAGTATAGCAAACTCAATTGCATTGGCCCCCCCGTAGGACCATTGCCCCTCACTGTGGATGCAACAACATCTCGGCAATGCCGGAGGTGATGGTTAAAATCAGAGAGACAATAGAGATGGATGAAGTATCCACCTTGATACATGAAAACACTAAATCCTTCCACAAAATATGGAATCCATGGATCACAGAACTACTGACAAGTCATTGAGGGGTTGGGGAGGTGGGAGCACAGAAAGGGCGGTTGTCATGGCCAGGGGTTCATGGCGTATGGTGGGCTCTCCCCATCCTTCCTCCCTTCCTTTAACATTGCAGCACTAAGTACAATAGAGACATTGCAATGAGCTGAAGTGGTCTGGGTGCCTATAGTGTCCCTTTAATGAAAAGGACCTTGATACAAAGACAAGTTCTATTATAAAATGCGAATACGATCTGAACAGGACTTTCTCTATAAAAACTTAGTTTAAATCTTTAGAGTTGACTAGAAAATCAATACATTGTGTAAATATACAGAAGTCCTACTGTATACTTCTTAAGTATATAAGATGTTAAATGGTCCCTTCTAAGTTATGTAAATTTAAGATCTACATTGGAGGTGTAATAAACTACTGTACCCTTTACACTCAAACATATCTGGTGGGATTGTTAAACAGGATGTTTCTCGACTTTGTAGATCTAAACTTAAATATTCCTACATTATTTGCAGAAAAAATCCTATTCCATCTTGATTTCCCTAGACTATTTAAATCAACATCATGTTTAATAACCCATATTTTTACACCTGTGAAACTTTATATTTCCAGATATTGAAAAAAAGAAGAGATTCCTAGTATAATGGAAATCAAAACCCAACGAAACTATCAAGGAGTAATGAAATTTTAAATCTTAAATTTTAATAATGGTAACATAGAAAAATATAATAACATTTGACTATGTTTCACCATTAGAACACTGGGTATCTGGACTAGGCTACTTATGTCCTGGACATTTAATACCTTTACCTGTTACTTAGAACAATTTTTCTTTTACTCTGAACTCAAAATGGTTCCCACAAATTTGGAATGTTTCTACTGGATTATTTACACATTCCAGCTAGGTCTCCATCTTTCCCAAATCATCGGGTCTCTCCACAATTTGCCATTGTGATGTATTATGTCTTCTTAATTTAATTTGTTTGTTTATTAATGCAAATATATTGTAAAGTTTGTAGTTTTATACACAACACTGCTATATATATATATATAATACAGACTTTGTGGAAGAATTTACTTTGATTCCAAGGTTCTAGCTAATAGGTGTCATATTAGATATCCTATATTAAAATTGTCTAACTTGGACTCAGGAAATGCTTAATGCTTAAAACAACACTTAGGAGCATATATGTCTAGTTTCGGGAGCAGATAGCCCCCACCTGAGCTGTCTCTCCTAAATCAGTCTGTTCTTTCTCTTTCTCAGAACTTATCTGTTATATGTACATGACTGTGACGAGACCAATATCGCCACTGTGCATTGGAGGAGCCTGGTTGCCCGCCTGCTGCCTTTAGACTATGGCCCCATGTTGAAACGCTTGATTTTCCCCTGCAGAGACACGAAAGCCAGGTCATTCGGTGCTGGCCCTGTTTGAGCAGTGATACCCCAGATAGCTATGCCATGGAGCCCATTCGTATAATGAAAGACTATGGGAAAGACTTTGGCTCCATGGCAATTGAAGTTTATGTGTGTGCTCAGAGCGTCATTCAGTAATAATGTGCGCTCAGATCTGAGCTATCTGGGGATATGTTGAATGTACCTGTTTTGTGCAATGGCTGCACAGTTATATGTTTTTATGTGTTTTATTGTCTTTTGCTGCAATGTGTTCAATGGAGTTTTGCCTCTGTCCTTGGAGATAATTGGATTACTTCCCAATTATCTCCAGGATAGAAGACTCTGTGGAACTGGTTTCGGGCAGAAAAGCCATGCTTCCTTTGGTCACAAAGGACTACGATCTATCTTTTGAACCACTGGACCAATTTGGATGAAAATGTAAGTTTTATGTGAATGTGATGCATACTTTTCAAGTTATGAATAATGTGGAAAAAATTTATTTTTCTGCTTGTGATAATTACATTACCCATTGTGTAAGGTAATTGTATCACAGGCAGAGGGCAGGATTTTGTGTGGGAGTGTCTGAGTGTATTGTATGTGTTTATTGGTTGTGTTCCAAAACCCTGTGGGTGGTACTAATGTGTATATAAGAACAATAAACCCACAGCTCTGTTTGTTCCTGCTTGACCTTCAAAATGGAGCCTTGTCTCGTTCTTTGGGGGATTTATTGTATGCTGTTCCAGTTTGACTGCTAGGAGTGTAAACCTATTTGTATGTTTTTTCCTATTTGGCTGTTAATGGCATTCATATGGTTTCCTGTTCGGCGGATTGGTGTTCTGCAGTAGCTGTGCCTGTGTCTCTGGAAGGGAAGATCTTCTAAACGGCGGTTTAACCCTTTTATGCTGAGGGTGCCATTACAATGACATTTATACCTATGTCTTATCTGTACTCCTTTCACTCCCTTCCTACTACTGTCCTATGAGTATTTGAACAAAAGTACTTACTTTTTAATGTATAAAAACAAAACTGACAAAATAAAGGTCAGAGGCTTATTTTGAACAGCACAGGTATCTGAATTCACGCTCCTCCAAGTGCACTTGAAATTATTTGGGCTCCCTTGAATATATCACATTGGATCTATATCAATTTGTTACTCTGCTATAAGAAGATGTATCAATGTCTGTCTAGATATTCTTGTAAATCATGATATTGTATTATTGCAACAAAGTACAACCCATGTTCAATACTGATTTCTAATTGAGCTTTGTATAACTTTGAAATATTTTATATGTTATATCTGTCCTTTGGATTTTTCTTTGTTATTTTTTTTTGTTTCTTGTTTGTGTAAACAGAAAAATAAATACAAATGTATCTTAACCACTCACCTTATCTCCGTGGCCAACGTACGCATACCCATGAAGTGGAAACATCCCAACGCTCCCTTCGTTAGGGACTTGATTGCCAAGGTAAACGCAATCAAAACCATGGAAGAAATTCACGCTTCCCTCTCTTGTAAATACCCATTATACATGGCCAAAAGGGGACCATGGATACACTTCATGAAGAACAAGTAACCCAGCGCCCCTTGAGATCTACACCCCCACCTCAAACGCCCCCTACAGGTAGATACACACAGATGATACCTCCTCCCCCACCTGCTTACCCCCCCACCCCATGCTCCCCATTCCCTACCCTCTGCCGTATGGGCTAAGACAGGCACAGGAAGCCTTTTCACTGGCGACATTTGACCCACTGTAGTTGACAACACGTGCCCAACCCAACACCTCCCCTGCGTGCTGGGGATGTCCAGTGGATGAGGAGACCCTCACACATGCACGGTGACTATGTTATGATTTAGACCATTTTGGAATATTTAAAAGGGTGAAAGAGAGCGCACAAAAAAGATATACAATAATACTTATAAGAGAATGGTACAAAGTACCTCTAGATGATAGCTGCTAAACAAAAAAAGAACTTCCCAAATTCAATGAATAAACTGTAAGATATTGTGTTGTCAGCGCTTAGTGAATAATCCCCTTAGATATAATCAGGGGTAAAGGTCTTAACAAATGTATCTATAATAATTAGAAACAGCAATAGCATATAGTGTTAAGAGTATCAATAAAACTGATAGTAACAATCAGATTGTAACAAAAAAATCTAAATTGTATCTCAGTCCAGTATAAAATATGTAGCAGGGTCCAAAGTGACAGGAGGTCCACAGTGTTGTTTGGGAACACAATCTTTGTCTTTGAATCCCTTAAAAAAGACAGAAAATATATATAGTGCAATACTGTATTTAATGTCTTAAAACACCAATGGAATCCCCCTCCCCCACATAGGAACCCTTACAGAAGAAAAATGTGGTGCTTATCTCTAAGGACCACAATAAAAGCTTATCTGGCTGCAGTCTTATCTCTCCTCTGCTTCAAGGATGCCGTCCGGAGCATTCGCCTCGTGCACTGAGGCTGGCTGTGGATTCAGTAAAAGTTCTCTTCTTTGTAATTCTGCCTCCGGTTAGCATAAAAACTTGTCATGCAGAGTGTTGACAGCAAAACAAGATAAAATGCAGGATGATGGATCACCTAATCAACGCGTTTCGCCCCTCTTAGTGGGCTTTTTCAAGATAGGTGTTAAGTGTGCTAATCTGCAGTTAAATACCTTTACCGGGAAAAGCACATTTGAATTTTTAAAGAAACATGCACTTTTAGACACAGCAAATCTTATAACAGGAAAAATGTCCTCATAATGATAGATTGTGGATTATACATCCTCCTAAATGCAGCAATACATAAAAACAATTTATGCATACTGGAACAATTTATACACAATAAAACATACTTATTTATACATGTTAAAACAAACCAATACTTGCTGTAGAGCATGTATAATTACATAGATATACTATATATATATATCTCTTGAGGCTTCTCTGTTTATTCTAAAATGATATTAAAAATAATAAATATATAATAATAATCAATACCCATCTCATTCTAAAATATATAAAAGCATACAAAAAATATATGTAAACAGATGTGTGTTTTAAGTTCATATTTTGAATGTTGTTGTACACTATATGCAAATAAGTTCTAATAATGGTGAAATATGTATATTGTCCAAACTTTCTTAATAGATATTAAGTGTATTTATAGTATATTTACTAATTCCAGTTCAGCATTTAAGCCTGAAGGGGCTAAAGTTTTCAAATTATAGATCCAATACATTTCTCTGTAGGTTAAGATTTTGTTTAGTTCACCTCCCCTCCAAGGTATTTCTACTTTTTGAATACCAATATATTTAAGGAGTGTTGGGTCACTATTGTGATGGGTTTTAAAGTGATTTGAAAGGGAGTGCTTATCAAAACCTCTTTTGATGTTATAGACATGTTCTCTAAGTCTGACTTTTAACACTCTTTTCGTTTGTCCCACATATTGGAGGCCACAAGGGCACTCCAACATGTAGATCACTTGCTTCGTGTTACAAGTAATACATTCTTTAATGTCAAATATTTCTTTTGTGGCTGTTGATCCAAAGGGAGAAAATTATACCACCTTTAAATCAACAGCCACAAAAGAAATATTTGACATTAAAGAATGTATTACTTGTAACACGAAGCAAGTGATCTACATGTTGGAGTGCCCTTGTGGCCTCCAATATGTGGGACAAACGAAAAGAGTGTTAAAAGTCAGACTTAGAGAACATGTCTATAACATCAAAAGAGGTTTTGATAAGCACTCCCTTTCAAATCACTTTAAAACCCATCACAATAGTGACCCAACACTCCTTAAATATATTGGTATTCAAAAAGTAGAAATACCTTGGAGGGGAGGTGAACTAAACAAAATCTTAACCTACAGAGAAATGTATTGGATCTATAATTTGAAAACTTTAGCCCCTTCAGGCTTAAATGCTGAACTGGAATTAGTAAATATACTATAAATACACTTAATATCTATTAAGAAAGTTTGGACAATATACATATTTCACCATTATTAGAACTTATTTGCATATAGTGTACAACAACATTCAAAATATGAACTTAAAACACACATCTGTTTACATATATTTTTTGTATGCTTTTATATATTTTAGAATGAGATGGGTATTGATTATTATTATATATTTATTATTTTTAATATCATTTTAGAATAAACAGAGAAGCCTCAAGAGATATATATATATAGTATATCTATGTAATTATACATGCTCTACAGCAAGTATTGGTTTGTTTTAACATGTATAAATAAGTATGTTTTATTGTGTATAAATTGTTCCAGTATGCATAAATTGTTTTTATGTATTGCTGCATTTAGGAGGATGTATAATCCACAATCTATCATTATGAGGACATTTTTCCTGTTATAAGATTTGCTGTGTCTAAAAGTGCATGTTTCTTTAAAAATTCAAATGTGCTTTTCCCGGTAAAGGTATTTAACTGCAGATTAGCACACTTAACACCTATCTTGAAAAAGCCCACTAAGAGGGGCGAAACGCGTTGATTAGGTGATCCATCATCCTGCATTTTATCTTGTTTTGCTGTCAACACTCTGCATGACAAGTTTTTATGCTAACCGGAGGCAGAATTACAAAGAAGAGAACTTTTACTGAATCCACAGCCAGCCTCAGTGCACGAGGCGAACGCTCCGGACGGCATCCTTGAAGCAGAGGAGAGATAAGACTGCAGCCAGATAAGCTTTTATTGTGGTCCTTAGAGATAAGCACCACATTTTTCTTCTGTAAGGGTTCCTATGTGGGGGAGGGGGATTCCATTGGTGTTTTAAGACATTAAATACAGTATTGCACTATATATATTTTCTGTCTTTTTTAAGGGATTCAAAGACAAAGATTGTGTTCCCAAACAACACTGTGGACCTCCTGTCACTTTGGACCCTGCTACATATTTTATACTGGACTGAGATACAATTTAGATTTTTTTGTTACAATCTGATTGTTACTATCAGTTTTATTGATACTCTTAACACTATATGCTATTGCTGTTTCTAATTATTATAGATACATTTGTTAAGACCTTTACCCCTGATTATATCTAAGGGGATTATTCACTAAGCGCTGACAACACAATATCTTACATTTTGGAATATTGATTACACCATTTTGCACACATTCAGAGCCCCAGCTTTCTCTATGAAAGCGACCAGTCGTTTGCTCCTACCATCCTCACCAATATTAGAATATACCCACAGGCCACTAGCTGCAACTTTTCTCTTCTTTTTCGACTGCAACCAGCAACCTCATAGGGTCCAACTGGTAACCCACCACATGTCCATCCTCTTCTCAACGCACCAACTCTACATTCATGTTTACATGTCACCTACGTCAAAAACCAAAACGCAGCTCTCATCAGACACTGGGAAAATCTAGATAGAGAAGTATGGATCTAGTTGAATAATTAGTACACCTATTCTATTACACTTTTGTTCTACTACATTTTAGTTCCTTACAATATTATTTCTTTCTACTACAGATAGGTTATTAACATTGTTTTTACATTCCCTGTTTGTGGAACTCTAACTCATTTGTGCATGATGCGGAATATATTCATGTTTGTGTTTTCCAATGTCTCATGTATGACTATAGATGATAATGTTCAGCTTATCACAACAAGGACATTGAATGATATACTTTCCTTTACAGTCAATGTTGTTTATAACTGTAATTGTTGGATATTATGACTGTAACAAAATATAACAAACAATTAAAAATAAAAAAATACAAATACAAATTTTACATTTAACAAAATAAATAAATAAATAAATAAATAATAAAATTTTCAGCGTTCGTAACAACTGGCAATGAGTATCTCCATTCCAGCTGAGACAAAGATAGTTTGTATATATCACACTGTTACAACTTTTTATGCAATTATATGATACACTGTTGCAATGTTGAACTGCTAGAGTTTATCAATTTGTGTGTGTATTAGATATACAGAGAGAAGGGTGTATCTTATTTATTTATTTTTCAGTTTTTTTCAGTACTTACTAGGTTAAAGGTTACCTGTTTGTTCACCCTCCTCTCTTTCCTTTTTACATTTTTTTTAAACATTTATTATCTTTAATTTTGAAATTTATCTTTCCCAAAAAGATGCTTCACTTAACACATAGTTTATATTAATTTCCATGAACACCTATTTAGTGTTTGAGCATTCATAAAGGGATTAACATAAACAATTACTAATTTTCTGCAATATTTTTTTCTATTTTTAAATACATTTTTGTTTTTTTTCAGATTTTATGTTTTATTATTTTTTCCTGCTGTGTTGTCATAATTAATATAAATACAAATACAAGGCTGTACATGTATGGCATTTAGGAATGGTTCTAGACTGATAAAGAGCAGGGGTGACAGTGGGCACCCCTGTCTTGTGCCATTTTTGATGTTGAATGGCTTGTAAAAAGATCCCGTTTACCTGTACTTGAGCAGATGGTTTGGTGTATAAGGCTGTAATCCATGCCAACATATGCGGGCCAAAGCCCACTTGTTCGAGTGTGGACATTAAGAAGGACCAATCTACCCTGTCAAATGCCTTCTCTGAGTCAGTTGAGCAAAAGAGGGCAGGCAAAATTCATATATCCTTGAGTGGGGATCATTCCACTTCACACATTTCAAACCAGAGCTGGATTTTAGCTCTGGATATTGTGAGTAGTACCTACTTATAATTTTTTATATCCAAGTATATTTACTTACTGCACCATTGGATTTTTGTTTCTCTGCTTCTTTTCCATATGTTCCACTGATATTACAAGTCTGCACCCGTGACAAATCACTGCTGCTCTGCAAGGATTTTCCCTACCACTGTGGACTTTATTACTTTGGACTAATGTTAAGTTATTTGGACCATACTATTTTACTTGTACACAATATTTACATTAAAGGCGCACCCTTCCTTTGTTTTTTGCTCTATTTCTACAACATTCGTTAACTTCCAATCTTCTAGGACTACTCCTGTTAACAATGATTGGTTAAATAAATCCGTTAATGGTTTTGCTAGTACACCACTAAGCTCTTTTAATAACTTCCATCAGGCCCCATTGACTCATTTGTTTTTACTTTTGACAGTTGAAATAGAACCTCTTCCTCTGTAAACTCACATGTAACAAATGACTAATTTGACCTTTTTCCTAACTTTCCTTCATTTTCATCTGTAAATACTGAACAAAAATATTAATTGAGGCAATCAGCTAGACCTTTATCCTCTTCTACATACGTTCCTTCTTTTGTTTTTAATCTAACTAATCCTTGTTTTAGTTTTCATTTCTCATTTATGTAACTATAAAATGTTTTGTCCCCCTTTTTTTTTTTTTTACTGACTGTTTTTTTTCTCTTCTGTGTGTGATTTGGAAGCTCTTATAACTTGCTTAGCCTCTTTCTGCCGCCTAATCTTATAGATCTGTCTATCTGCATACTCTATGGCATGATCGCTATTTAAAGGCACACTATAGGCACCAGAACAACTACAGCTTCTTAAATTTGTTCTGGTGAGTAGAATCATTACCTTCAGGCTTTTTGCTGTAAACACTGCTTGTTTCAGAGAAAATGCAGTGTTTACATTACATCCTACTGATAATCTCACTGGCAACTCCCAATTATCTGTTAGAGATCCTTCCTGGGTCATTCCTGCCTGAAATGCATCCAAACATTCACTGTCTCCTCCCTCTGCATGCAGACACTGAAATTTCCTCATAGAGATTCATTGATTAAATTCATCTCTATGAGGAGACGCTGATTGGCCAGGACTGTGTTTGACTTGTGCTGGCTCTGCCCCTGATCTGCCTCTTTGTAAGTCTCAGCCAATCCTATGGGGAAGCATTGTGATTGGATCAGGCTACCACTTCTGCTGATGTCAGAAGGCAATGGGCAGGTCTAAAGGAAACAGGGACAAAGTAAGCAGCTGCAGACTTGAATACAAGTAAAATTTTACTATATTTAGGGAGGTTTTAAACATATAGGGTCAGGAATACATGTTTGTGTTCCTGACTCTATAGTGCTCCAATTTCTTGACTAATCAAGGTAAATTAGATCCTATTTTTGAGTAAGCACACTTTGGCTTTTGGCTCCTTTTGCTCTTAAACCTTAGGCTATCACATAAAACCATTAAAGGCACCCAGACTACTTAAGCTCATTGAAGTGGAATGGATGCAGTGCTCCTTTCCCCCTCATTCCTGCTATGTAAATCATTACAGTTTTAGAGAAACTGCAATAATTGCATTGCATTACTAAGATTGCCTATAGTGGCAATCAATGAGACAGCCACTGTGATAATAATATTCCATATTAATTAAGAATGCTTGATTGATCACTATTGAGCAAATCCAACTTTTATAGATAGTTAAAATGACAATGGTACACAGCACTGAAAATGTTAATAACCACAAAACAGCACCAGAATGACTCATGCATACCATCACAAGAATATTATGAGAACAGCTTTTTATATAAGAGATAATTAACCGCATAGACCTTGTTGGTCGGGCTGGACAGCCTAGCCAGCTGCAGGTCCTATCCAATGCTTCAGTGTCTTTCCCTTTCTCAAATACTCAATTCACTCATCCTGAATAGGATTTTGGTGCCCACCAATATCTTTAAAAACCTTGGGGTAATTGATTATTGCTTCTTGATATTGGCGCTTCATGAATTTAATGATTAGGCACAACAGCCACTAGAGGAACTTCCTGCTTGCTAAGGTAACTCACGAGGAACATCCAATGTCAATACAATTCCCATAGGAACACATTAAAGCAACTAACTGATGCTGGATGTCCTCACATTCTGTATGAGAGCGTCCAACGTCAATAAAATTCCCATAGGAACACAGAGAAGCAATGTGGGAGGGCAATATGGGGAGGGCCTTAAGCGTTTGCGTCATTCGCCACACATGCGCATTAGCCCCCTTGTTGTGTGATATTGGAGGAGGCAAAGCACCATCCCAGCCCTGAAGGACTGAAAGTGGTTGAGTAAAGAAAGGGTTTTTAGCACTTTCAATGCCAGGGTAGGAGCGTGAGGGAGGGTTGGCCATAGGGAACTATAGTGTAAGGAATACAGATTTGTATTCCTTAAACTATATTATACCTTTAAATATTTTTTAGCTGCCACTACTTAGCTCTATTGAAGCCTCAATAACAATTTAACATTGCTATGCAACAAATAAAGGCCCTGCTCAAAGCTTGATAACTGTGAAATGTGTTTATTGTTACCACTTTTATGATTAAAATGTGTATACAAATATCAAATGTTTACCTGAAGTGCCATAATAAAGTAGTCATGTAGTGTTATAATGTGGTAGATTCTGACAGACTCAATAATAGATGATGTGCTTATACCAATTGAAGTTGTAAATTTCACAATTAACATTACTGTCGTAAAAAGATTTGTTGAAGGATTGTAAAGAGAAAACTGCACAATAATCGCTCTTGTATTTCCATCCACCCATCGTTCTTTTCTTATATTGAGTAGAGTGGAATAGGCATCTCTCCTATAAGAAGATAACAGTCATACAGATAAAAAATGAAACAGTGCACATTCATTATTAAAGATAACTGTTCTGGGTAGGTTATATCTGCTAAGCAAACATATTCTCTTACCTTGACTGGCCAAGGGTAACAGATTGTCTACTGTCACAGTACTGAATCTTGTCACAAAGCCTACATGCTTTCTCATGAAAACCTGTAACATTATTAACATCATGTATGTTACGCTTGATTGTTGACACATTATATGTGGGAATGCAGTCCAGCATGATAGATCCAAAAAAAGGAGACATCTGTGCAGAAAGTATATGGTAACACAATATTAGTATTCTATAATTTATTATACTGTTAATGTATCCATTACCATGACTATTATCATGTGTAGCGGTTAATATAAGTTAATATATCGAAACAATTTAAAACACAATTAAATCACAAAAGATCAACACAATAAGTAAAACATATATATAAAAGATTGGATGTGAGTGCAGGGAAGATATGTAAAGGGAAAAAAATAGAACAAGGGGAAAAAAACCAAAGGAAATAAATAATAGGATAAATATTGGGGGGATGGAGCCTAGCAGCGCACCGGAGCGGTCACCATTTTCCACAGCTCCTGTGTGCCCAATTCAATCACGCTGAATAATGCATCTCTCCAGCCACGACCTACCCGACACCAGATCCACAATCAGGGCACCGTCTTGAAGAGGCTGATGCCTTTCTTTCTGGTAAGAAATACTGCAACCGAGGCTCCAGGGCCTACTGCACGGACGGACGGCCACACGTAACATCAGGGGAACAAACACTGTGGGGAGAACTGGGCCTGACAGACCTGGTGCCTGCCTACCAGCCTCTCAGAGACATGGGGAGAAAATCCCAAAAGCCACCCGCAACTGCTGCAAAAACGCAGCGTGACATAGGCCAGATGCTGCTGACCTCGATGCCGGCACCATCACGAGACTCATGGGAGACCTCACCCACAAGAGTCCCACCCCCCCCTGCAGTTTGAAGGAGGAAAATCACCCCAGAGCTCTAACCAGACCACCCAAGAGGCTGCCTGCACACCGGGATTAATGACTCCTGCAACAAACCAAGACATACAAGAAATGCTTACTAGCCTCCAATTTAACCTCAAGAAAATATGGGAAGCAGACCTGGCAATATTCACTACAGAGGTATAGGCTGTCACAGCATGCACCCAGGCCACAGAAGCAGAAGTGCTCGCTCTGCAACAAGACCTCAAGGCGCTAGGTGACAAGGTACACCAGCTACAAACGGCCCAAAATGACACCTACAGACAATTGAGCACCCTAGATGACAGAGGCAGGAGAAAAAACATAAAGATAGGGGATGTCCCAGGGCCACCACCCTGGAAGAACTGCTGCACTTTGTGAGATGGCTGGTGGCATTCCTTCTACCGGCGAAACAAGCTAAGTACTTCACATTTGATGGGGTATATAGAATAGCCAAATCCCCTAAAGACCTAGCCACAGCACCTAGAGACATCTTTCTTAGATGCCAAACAGTAGCCGACAAGCTAGGACTTACAGCAGCACTAAAGGGGAAATCCCCATATAACTTCGAGGACAGCCACATATCCTTTTTTCAGTAGTTAAGCAAAGCCACCTTACTATGGCGCAAGAGTATGCAACCTCTCACAAGAACACTGCAAGTGGAAAATCTGACCTACCAATGGGCAACCCCAAACACCCTGTGGCTTACAAAGGAAGGAAAATCATATAAAGCCACAGCACCGTCAGATACACCTGCACTGCTGACAGGGCTGGGCCTACTCACTAGAAACACCCCAGCACAGGGAAGGTCCCGCTCTCCGGCCTGGACTATCACCAGCGCACCCTCACTAAAACCCAGAAGGAAAATGGGCCCCACTACTTGAGAGAACACTGATAGGTATGTAGCTCCTATAGCACTGTACATTACTTTTTCTTTTTGCAAATGTTCCTGAATTTTATATACTCCGCTTGTTCGCCTTTTTTCTTGTTAATGTCTTGCAAAGTACAATACCTGCTGGCACACTCCACCCACACACCCGCACAGGAGAGGCGTCAGAGCCTCAACTGCCCTAGACTGACCGATAAATGTGTCGGGTACACAACACGCTCCATAGAGGGATAGTCATCACTACATCCCCCCCCCCCAACACCCCAGAGTACAAGCGTAGAAACCACAGGGGCACGGAAGGGTTAACAACCGACAAGCCCCACACTATTATAACAATCGCTATACTACCTACTAAACACTCCTTTAGATGAGCAACTCCCACAGACGACACATAAGACACACAAGGAGCAACACCTCCATGACAAATCCCAATTGAGTACAGCACGTACACCCATCGACAGACGTGACTTCGGACTTCCAAACTAAGCCCTAACATGACCCTATGTGTCCCCACAAATGTTCCCACAACCTGTATCCACAGGCCACACCGCACACGAGACAGAACATGTGGGACATACCGCACAGGAACCGTGGACAAACAGGGCCAGACCGCTGTACATAAAGTGGAGGTAAAAGTCACATACATTGGTCAATACACACAGACCAATTTATTAACAAAAAAGTGCAAACTTATTGACTGCCATACCTGATGTTTAAATGTTAACTATATAATAGCCGAACGCTGACCACACGGAAGTGGCATGTAAGAATGTTTTGTACCTTGCAACATGCACCAAAAATAAAGAATTTAATGATAAATATTTGACCCTACACCCCAAAGGCAGCATTCCTCTATAGGTAAACCTTAAACTTTCTATATAACTGTATAAAGCAGTTCTAGTATGTTTTTTTTTTTTTTTATTCTTGTGGGAAGGACATGTAGTCATCAATGAACTTTAACTACTATTGGCACACCAAGCTATAGGAACTCTTGTAGGATGGGTTTGTGCTGCTAGCTACTATTGCTGCTATTGTATTGGTTTTGATCTTTATTTAGTTGCTTCAGTTTGTGGTCTGTCCTTTCTTCAATTCAATCAATCGTTGGACAGAAATAATTGGTAGGTGACTCTCTCAAATCCATCCAATTGTTTTTGTCTTATCAAAACCTCTTTGTAAAATGGAATGATGAGTTTACATTTTCTAAAAAAAAAATCTATAAATAATAAAAAAAAGACATACAAAGGGAATTTAGGACCTCAAACCACCCAGGTTGGCATGTTCATCACCCCTTTTATAATGAATTACAGTTCCCGTACAGCCCCCTTACACCACCTATGTGTAGGGTCTGTGTTAGGTTTCCCTTGTTATTATTAACTAGCCCCACCCACTGATCATTGGTGATGTTTCAATGTGTTATCAATTTTACAGTCCCAACCCATTGCCCGTGGGTGCCAGGTTTTGAATTATTTTAGAGAATCAGATTTAAATAGTAAAAATGTTCAGTACAAGGATTCAGGAAAAATAAGTTTATATTGCATATAATTCTTTAATCAAGAAAAATATATAGTGAAATCACCAAAAGTAAAAAAAAAAAAAAAAAAGACAAATTTGGTGTTTTGTCAGTCTTGATAGTACCAGGCAAAAATTAAAAGAGGATAACCTATATATAAGTTTCCCGGTCTGGTAGTGAAAACCCCACAGTCAAGTATCAGTATATCTATATAGTGCTGAATAATTAAGTAACTGAAAGTAGTGTGTGTAAAGTAGCCAAAAAAATAGTAATATTATAACCACTTCAATGTACAATTGTGCATAATTCACAAGATACACATTACATTGATACAAAATATTGCTACTTATTCAAAGACATAGGACTTTCTGATAAGGAAGTAAGATATGTAGAGGTACTGCATAGTCTGTCCACTAGGCTAATCAACATACAGCGCTGGTCAACAATCTCCTACCAGGGACAGAGATAATCAGTAACAACTAAGCACAGGTCTACCCATAAATTGCCTGTTGTTACACCATGATCGGTGAGAAATACATTTAGTGCTGTAACTACATCACACATAACACACATTTTGGTGCCTAATGCACTTTGGTCAAGAGCCAAACTCAGTCACGCTGGATCCCTGTTATTTAAAGGGAGAATAGACCAGTCTCCCAAATGAATCAGCCAATCTATTCCTTTAGGTGATCTTTCAAAACCCCCGAAGGGACGTGGAGTTACAGAAAGGCCAATCATAATACATCCTTGCATTCAATGGACTAAAAATATATAAAAAATAAAGCACATTTGACCTCTGTATACTTTTTCGGTTTCATGGGGGTTTGGTACTTACACTGTATACATTTTTGTCAGATTCAATACCTGATCGTTACTGTGAGTGTTACTTGTCACCTGTTTTTTTGTTTGTTTTGTTTTTTCTGTTATAAGGAATTGCCTTTGACACCACTGGTGCTGTCATACTGGCATTCCTCCACTATTGGATGAGAGCATGTATTATAATTGGCCTTCCTATACATGAACCTTTGTGTTTAGTGTCCTATTTTAATTATAATTAGTGGTATTCCAATTTCAAAACCATTCAGATTGTAGCAGGTGTTATGGAGCTTCCTGTACCCCACGGTTGTGTATCTTCGCCGACGGATGCTCCTAGTGCTTACCGAGGGCTCCAAGCACTTCTCCAGACACCATAAACATTGCAGTCCCCACAACAGCCGCAGCTTGTTTGGGATCTCACCGTCTCATACCCACCTGGACCTACGACAAGGCTCCAAGTTCCAGTGGGTAAACCTCTCTTCCTTCAGAGAGCAGGAACAGCTCTTACAAGAGCTAAGGGAATCCAAGGGAGTATAGTGATTATAGCAATCCCTTGTAGTGATATAGCGGTTCCCTACAATAAGAGACAGAACTCAGTATTGAGGGTGAATGCAGGTTTCCCAACAAGGGTAACGCCCATGGGGACCTTGTTGGGCACAGGAACACAAAGGGAATAAACCAATAAGAATAGTAATTAACGTTACGACACTCCCATAACACACATACAATCTCTTCCCTCTGCCTGTGATATAATTAGGACACATAATACTTTAACTTAATTAACCTCAGGCATAAAACCCCCAAATTTTTACAAAGTCCAATAAGTACCTCAAAACCCCTCATAAAATCCCCCTTGATAGCCCTGATCTGGGTGAACAACATATCCAAAAATCACCCAGATAAGAGCAGGGGCTCAGGAAATTCCTGGAAGTCTCTTTGTGACCGACCGCACGCATGGCTTCATGCCCAAAACAGTTCCAGAGAATTAGGCTGTGCGGCCGGTCTAGTTCTAGTTCTTTTTTCACATATCTGTTTGTGTAGGATTGGGATACCTGCACGTGTGTTGAGCTGCTGTTTTTAATTTGCATTTCCACTAAGCTCCTGTTTACACTGAACACTTTTTTCTGGTCTAGTTCAGTAGTTTGCAAACTAACAAACTACCAAACGGAGTCAATAGTCTTACCCTGGAGCTTGTTCTCTTCATCCAGACGAATGATCTCACCGAACAGTGCCCTCCTAAGCTGAATAGAAACAAACGCAAGCGATGATAGAAGTCCAGCGGTGTTCGGGAGTTACTGTATCCGATTTCAGTTCCATGAGATTCATGCCCAAACACCGCTGCCTGCGTCCATGCGAACAAGACGCCTGCCACCTCATGGTTGTTCATAGGAATCGCGGCCACCCAGATGAACAATAAGAACACTGCGGTGAAAAACGTTCCAAGTTGTTAATAGGTGTTAACAAGCTCCAGGGTGGTCTCTGTTCGTGAGGTTGTTCAGTAAACGAACCATATAGTCCCAAATTTAGAGCCTGTTTGAAGTATATTAGCCAGTTCTATTGCAGGGGCCATAGTCACAGGGTAGGAGGCTGGCAAACAGGCTCCTCCAAAAACTAGTGGCGCGGTCACTTTCGCTACATATCTCCCTCCCTAAAGGGAGACTAACCAGGTACCTAACCTCCTGTCGGTCGGTCCCTGAGTTAGTCGAGTAGCCCGCCCATAAGCAAATACTGGTACTCCTGGATTCTTCTCCGCTGGTAGTTGATGTTACTTGGTGGGCAGAGACTAGCATTGCTATTCCCTGCTGCCAGCGTTACAGCTGGGTAAGTGAGACGGGAGCCAGTTCCAGGATTAAGGACAAGGGGAGGGCAGAGGCCAACTGCGCTCTACTGGTTTCAGTGCTTTGGCTGGGGTGGGGTCAGCGAGTACTACCCCCAGGACGTGGTTGAGGATCTGCTGTAGAGACAGGGATCACCTACCTCCTCCTCCTTGCATTCCTGCGTGGTTGGTTGGTGATCTGGACCAGCCGTCCAGCATCCCTGTAGGTCTGGTGCAGAGACTGCGGTCCCACTCATGGTAGGACTGCCGTGGGGAGGACGACTCCTTTGGCCCCCTGTACTGGGCACTGTTGCTGGGGAGTGAGACTGGTTGTCTCCACTCCTGGTCGGATATGCTGCCGCTGGGAGAGAGACCGGTTGTCTCCTCTCCCTGCAAGGTAAACTCCCCCTGGGATGCACACTGCTGATGGGGAGGGAAACCGTCTGTCTCCACTCCCTGTAGTATACACTGCTGCTGGGGAGAGGGGCCGGTTGCCTCCTCTCCTTGCAATTTACACTGCCACTGGGTTGAGAGACCAGTTGTCTCCTCTCCCTGAAACTCACTCTGCTGCTGAGGAGGAACGACGACACCTTTGGCTCCTTGTACTGCACACTGCCGCTGGGGAGAGAGACGGGTTGTCTCCTCTCCCTGCAATGTAAACTGCCACTCGGGGGAAGGACAACACCTTCAGCCACCTGTACTGGGCACGTTTGCTGGGGAGTGGATATCTCACACTGTGCCCTCTTGCTTGCCAGGTCCTCGGTCAGTAGGTTCCTCATGAACTGCGTGTATTTCTCAGCTAGGTTGGGTCCGAAGAAAGCCAGCCGCCTCTTCAGCATATCGTCAAACTCTGCCTCAGTATAGCTAAGCGCCATGCTTGCTCTGACAAAAGTTATTTCCTTTGTAGATAGGGGTCCTCTATGAATACTAGCATTGCCCTCAGTTTGTAAAATCCACACGTTACTTGTGTCTCCAGGATACTTCTCCGCGCACTAGGAAGCCATCCCACCGCTGCCACCAAATGTAACAGAGCTTACTGTACCTCGGTTGGGTACCTCCGCTGACGGATGCTCCTAGTGCTTACCGAGGGCTCCAAGCACTTCTCCAGACACCATAAACACTGCAGTCCCCACAACCGCCGCAGCTTGGTTGAGGTATCGCAGTCTCATAGCCACCCTGGTAGATAATACATTAACTTGATTATCCCCAGGCAGAAAAAAACACATTTTTACAAAGTCCAATAAGTACCTCAAAATACAACATATCCCCATAAGTCACATCCCCTGATAGCAGGGGTTCAGGAAATTCCTGGAAGTCTCTTTTTGACAGATCACACGCATGGCTTCATGCCCAAAACAGTTCCAGAGAATTAGGCTGTGCGGCCGGGCTAGTTCGGTAGCTTGCAAACAAACAAACAAACTATCAAACAGAGTCAATAGTCTTACCCTGGAGCTAGTTCTTTTCATCCAGACTAATGATCTCACAGAACAGTGCCCTTCTAAGCTGAATAGAAACAAACGCAGGCGATGATGGAAGTCCAGCGGTGTTTGGGAGTTTCTGTATCCAATTTCAATTCCATGAGATTCATGCCCAAACACCGCTGCCTGCGTTCATGCGAACAAGATGGCCACCACCTCGTGGTTGTTCATGGGAATCGCAGCCACCCAGATGAACAATTAGAAATGTTCCAAGTTGTTAACAAGCTCCAGGGTGGTCTTTGTAACAGATCACCTGGCACCCCGACTAGGTACGTCCGTTGAGGGATGCTCCTAGTGCTTCCCAAGGGCTCCAAGCACTCCACTTGACACCATAAGCACTGCAGACCCCACAAACCACCGCTTGGTTAGGGTTTCGCCGTCTCCTACCCACCCTGGACCTACGGCAAGGCTCCAGGTTCCAGTGGGTGAACTTCTCTTTCCCCAGAGAGTGAAGCAGGAACAGGAACAAGCTCTTACAAGAGCTTAGTGATTATTCAAGGGAGTATGAAAAGCATAGCGATCCCTTGTAGCAGATTCCCCCCAATAAGAGACAGGACTCTAGATTGAGAGTGAAGTAGAACTATATACAGTTTTTCAGGCCAGAGGCACACCCCCTGGACCTGATGGAAACAGGGACAAAAGGAACATAAACCAATGGGAACAATAATTGGCACTATAACACTCCAACATCCAGTCAGTAATCCCTCCCCTATGCCTGTGATATAATTAAGGTAGCTAATGTACTAACTTAATTATCCACAGGCAGAAAACACACATTTTTACCCAGAGTACAGAAACACCCCAAAACTCCATCATATCCCCATAATTTATACATCCCTGCATAACCCTGAACTGGGTGGACAACATATCCAAAAATCACCAAGATCAGAGCAGGGGTTCAGGAAATTCCTCTTTTGACCGACTGCACACACATTTTCATGCCCAAAACAGTTCCAGAGAATTAGGCTGTGCGGCCGGTCTATTTTCAATATCTAAGTTCACTTTGAATGCAAAAACGGGTGCCGTTCTCCCGTCGAAGTCCAGGAGAAGGTAAAGTTCAGCGGTGTTCGTGACGTTGCATGCCTGATTTGAGTTCCATAAACTCAACGACAAAACACAGCTGAACACGTTCGACTAAATAAGATGGCCACAACCACGTGTTCGACTATACGAATGGCGACCACCCAGCCGTTCGTAAATTTGGCTGCAGTTAAATAGGCTGCACACTTCACTTGTGTGTGGTCAAGCTGTTCGGTGGTTCGAAGTTCCAAAGTTTAAAGGGGCATTGTGCCAAGCCCCAATATGCACAATTAATGTTTTTAAAGGGCAATACATCCCAGGGGCCATAGTCACAGGGCAAGAGGCTGGAGAGCAGGCCTCTCCAAAATCCAGTGGCGAAGTCACTTTCACCACAGTCTCTGTTCGTGCAGTTGTTCAGTAAACGAACCATATAGTCCCAATTGCATGAACAGAGCCTGTTTGAAGTATATTAGCCAGTTCTATTGCAGGGGCTATAGTTACAGGTTAGGAGGCTGGCAAATAGGCCCCTCCAAAAACCAGTGGCACGGTCACTTTTGCCCCAGCAGGTATCTAGAAAACAAGAAGAAAATTCATGGTGCAATGATGCAGATATTGTATTATCTAAAACATAACACAACCTTGATGATAACAGCTATAACATATGTGAAGGTTTCAATAAGTTGATGAAATTGTTAAAGCAACAAATTAAAATGTAATGCAAAATGTCCTACAGTAACTTAAAATACCTAATTCCAAGAGGACTATGTGAACAAAATACATTAGCAACACTCATAGACAGCAACTTGGTTAGGGAGTGGGAAGCAGCTGCACAATGCTCCATCCACTTTATTGAGATTACATGCAAATTTGAAACAGAAAAAAAAAACATATCTGCAATATCAAGGCAGTTGATAATCTTTGGACCTTATCAGAAGTCAAATTGAAAAACAACTTCCAGAACTTACTAAACCACCGTAAACAGTAAAACTTTTTTTGTGAGATAGTCAAAATTTTAAGATTGACAAGGTATGTGGGAGATTTAAAGGGAAACTGTGAGATCAAAAGGTTAAAAAAGGCTAAAACCCTGGGGATGGTTACTAAGGACTATGATTTACTCTAAATTCTTGTTGATATATTAGAAAAGAATGACAACTGTACTGTACAGTTCCATGCACTAATCTATATAAGAAGAGTGAATTTGCACCACATTTTTTTAATTATGATTGGATTTATCTGTAGAAATGAGGCGTAAAGAAAGAGAGAATCAACATGAGTGATTTGGTGTTTAAACCAAATTAGAACCTTACAGCTGAGGAAAGAGGAGCCTAAAGAAAACTATAATTTCATCATGAAATCCTTTAATAGGGTTTATGGAAAGAGAGCAGTATCTGGAAATTGCCAACATGATATTTAGGGGTTGTAACACATACTCTATCTTGAAAAGTGAACCTACGAAAATTTACTTCCAAGAATTAAAAATGCTCTTTCTAAGAAACTATTTTCTAGAGAAAAATATGAGTTAATTTATTGTAACAAACCAACAATTGCAATATTTTATTATTTAACAAATGTCCATAAAAAATACACCAATGTGCAAGCTTTTATCACACTGTTGTAGCCAATTATGCTTATTAATTATTGATTAAGCTTAGTATTATATTACCCAAGATCTATACCTTGCTTTTTTTTTTTGAGGATATTACTTCTCAGCCAGGCCAGGTCACTGCTCGTAGTTTGAATTATTTGCCACTTCACAACAGCCTTTCTTAATTGTCGGTATCAGACCATCAGTGTGCCCCTGTGCCGCTATACTGCTCGTCCACCACCATATCCAAAGGCTCACAGCTCCTCCAAACCACCCAGCCTCTCCGCCAATAAGCCAGACACAGAGCCTCCTCACCGGTAAGAAAATTATAGTCGGAGTCTTCTTCGTCTTCCCTTCCCGCTCATCGCCCCTTGCCGCTCGATACCCAGAGCTCCACCACTTCCGGCATTGCGTACGTCACCTACGTCATCCTCCCCTTCTCAAAGGCAACAAATGTCCATATTGTAGTATACGAATGCACTAAAGGACTGTCTGTTACTAACCAGTGTGTCTCAGTGTGTCCCTGAGAGTAATAATAATGGCTGCTAAGAAGCAGCAAATGAAAGCTCGAGGAAAAAAAAGAGGATTCTCAGCCTACCAGAATGTCCGGCTTTTTCTCTGCGACACCGAATAAGGATAAAACGGTAGAAAATGATAATTATCTAATTATCAACATATGATTCAAAGGGGGATGGACCAAGAAGGAGACCAGTGCGATTATGTTACTCAGGACTTTCTAGTGGCTAGATTGGAGGAACAACGGATCCATATTTCTAATCAGATAAGAAGTAGCTTTTGGGGGGGCGGAGCCAGCACCCGTGCAGGATAGTCGCAGATCACTGCAGCTCCACGCATCAGACCGAAACCTGCCGCCCGGAGACGTACTAAACCGGCTCACCGAGTCTTACCGACAGCACATGAGCTCCTTACAACATGGGGAAAAAGAGCAAAAAATAATGGGCAAATCTGAGTGTAGGATCCGGAGATATCGGGGCTTTTCTCCGAGCAGCCTCGCAGCCGGCAACTCCCAAGATGGCGCCCGAGGCCTATACCTCACAATCCTCGGGACGAGGAAAGCAACTACACCGAGCCCTCCACACTGAACCGAGTGCGACGGACACCTCAGGGACCTCAGGATCAGGGGGACTCAGCACCCTCCACCAAAGCTGATATTAAAACACCGGTGAAAGAAATAAAGACCATGTTCCAAGCGGACATGGCGCTTGTGAGGGAAGATGTTGCTTCCCAGCTGAGCAGCTGAGGAAGGCATAAGGGGTACTACACTGGTGCAAAACACCATGGATGCTGTGCTAAACTCCCTGCGCAAGCAATGTGCCGATCGACAAGCCCAACTGGCTGACATTGAAGACAGGCATAAGGCAGGGAATCCAAGAGTCCGGGGAGTACCGGAGACAATCTCTGGCACCGAACTGCCTCATTTCTGCCGAAGGCTCATAGCTACACAGCTGACACCACGGCAAGAAAAGCAAGTAGCCATTGATTCCTGCTTCAGACTCTCCAATGCACCTTCCATGCCGTGAGGAGGAGCCTGTGATGTACTGATAAGATATGTGAGAGACTCAGACTGAGGAATACTTATGGGGACCACAAGAGGCTCTCCCACAGTGCCGTTCGAAGGGGCGCAACTAGCATTCTACAGAGACTATTCAAGACACACCATACAATGGAGGAAATCTTTTCACCAGGTCACACAACTTCTGCGGGAACAAGCCATTCCCTACAAGTGGGGACCACGCCGCCTGCAGGTGGACAAGGCCGGCACGATATACAAGCCAACAAAAACAGCTGAAATACCTACTTTTCTTCAATCTCTGGGCATACAGGTGTAGACGACTCAAGAAACAGCCCGACCATCCTGGACTGTTGCAGATATTACCCCCTTTGTGCCAGAGGAGAGGAGCTGCCAACAGCTGCTATACCTACCTGATACGGGCGCAGCTGCGCAAGTTCCATGTACTTTTACCGGTTACAAATAGCAGGTGCACTAATAGTTCCCTAAAATGTAAATTTCTATATAACCTCCCCCCACTGGCTCCGTAAGCTACTGTCCATATTATCTGGTCAAGTTAATTCCCTCCCCCCCCACGTACTTTGAGTGTGAAAACCAGAATTAAAATTGATAGTTACTTGCACACTCGGCTAGCGAACTAGGCCACACCACAAGGCTATGGTATTAAGCATATGCTCCGACCAGGTCCCGAAGGACCCAAGCTAGATATTTACCCACCCAGACGTGCCTTTTGCCAAAAGCACATATACTAAATCCCAACTAAAGCATATGGGCAATTACAGCGTAACGTGAGCGCCTTCCAGCACCTTACCCACCTATCTGTGCCTTTTATTAATGCCGAGCGCAATCTCTCACTAATGAGCTTATGAGCACCCACCGCTATAAATATGGGCCCACGGCACATCACAGACCCACCCTGGAACAGGCGAGAGCAGGCTGAAAAGGCTACCAAACATTAGAAATTGGATAGTCCCCGTAAACATGTTATGACTGTTACTCAGACTGATGTTTATTTGTTCAATGTTATGCCAACATGTGATAAAGTAACCACCCTGCTTTATCCACAAAAATAAAGAATAAAAAAAAAAAAAAAAAAGAAGTAGCTTTGATGCAATTGAATCTGAAATGGCTGATCTATGTCTGAAAATGAATGCGGCTGAGGGGAGAATTACTACAATGGAAGAACAAATAATCTCACTCCAAACTGCTAATGAGCAGACACAGCAAAAAATTAATCAACTATCTACGAAGCTAAGAGATATAGAGGATCGAGCAAGGAGATGTAATGTGAGATTCAGAAATATCCCGGAATCTGTTGCTTAAAAGATTTTCTGATTGAGTACTTCCAAGAGGCTGGATTTCTGATGAAAGATCAATACCCCATAATTGAAAGAGTACACTGACTGAGAAGACCAAAGGAGATTCCCTTGCATCTCCCAAGAGACATTATTGTATGCTTCTTCTCCTATGTTTACAAACAACAGGTGCTGAAGATAATAAGAGAAAAAGAGAATATGCCTGATAGATATAAAAATATTGTTATCTTTCAAGACCTTTCTACTGAAACAAAAATCTGGAGAAAGTCTTTTAAACAGGACTTAGCCCCGTTAAAATCACGTAATGTGAAATATAGATGGATTCAACCATCCAAAATATCAGTCTGCTGGGATGAAAGATGGAAGATGTTTGACTCCCCAACAGAGCTTGAAACATGGATTAAAAGCAATATTTCTTTGCAATAAGGCATGATTCCCAAAATGAGAGGAGAGAAAAAGGGGACTTTTTTTTTTTTGATCTCATAAATATGAGCTCATAGAAATATGATTACGGCACAATGAATTGCTACATGATTACAACATAATGAATTGCTATATGATGTTTTGATACTACCATGAGATGGTTAACACTAAAGTTTGTGTGGTTATTGGCATTTATGTGGGGATATGATGAATATAATGTTTTTATTTTTTTGAATCTCATGAATATGAGCTTGTTGCACAAAGAATTGCTATATGATTGTTGCACGATAATTTATTACATGATGGGGTTTAACTGGACACTATATGTGGAAAATTATTGTGGGTTTTGATATTACCATGAGATGATTAACACTAGAGTTTGTGTAGTTATGTGGGGATATGATGAATTTAATGTATAGGTTTATACTAAGAAAGGTTTTGTAAATTGGTAAGAGATTTTTAGATGTCGGCACTGTCATAGATTTTAGGTGATGTATGATTTTACAGTGGATCTCTTAAGGAGGAGGCACTAAAGGATTTATTGGGAATGGGCACCTCTCCGTTTCTACCAACGAATTAAAAAAATTACTATCTATTAATGTCAAGGGACTGAACACACCTGAGAAATACTTGCTTGCACTGAAAGACTCTAAGGCCCAGAAGGCACGTGTAGTTTATGTTCAGGTAACACACTTTAAGGAGGGCTCAACTCTTAAACTGACCAACCACATTTACTCGGAGGGCTACTATGGTAACAACCCCAATGGTAAATCCAGGGGAACCGCCATCCTCCTCCACAAATCCATTCCTTATCTGCATGGGGCAACCAAAGTAGGTCAGGAGGGACAATACATCTTTATAAAAGGGGAGATACTAGGCCAGAGATACACTTTTGCCAAAATTTATGCACCCAACTTTAAACAGGGCAGTTTCTGAGGGCTACGCAGAGGACCTTAATGACTTTCACAGAGGGCTTTCTGATACTGGATGGTGACTTTAACATCGCCCTACACCCACGAGTGGACAGGCACATTGGCTGTCCCTGATCATACGCTTCAGATGATTAGGAACCTTCTCCTCACTCGCTGTTTAACTGAGTGCTGGCAGGCAATATATCCTGACGGTAGAGACTACTCACACAACTCCATCCCCCATGCAAGATACTCCCACCTAGACCACTTCTTTATCCCCTACTATTACTTACACACTGTCACACAGGCTGCCATAAGTGAGACGGCCTGGTCTAACATGTCCCCCTCATGCTAAGTCTGACCTCCCCCTTTCCAAGCCCAAGACAGTTAATTGGAGACCGAATGAGACACACCTTAATGACCCACTGGTCCTACTAGATGCAAAAACCACACTGACAAACTATTTTGTGGAGAAATCAAAACACTCGAGGTCCCTTCCCCGACAATTTAGGAAGCACACAAATGCACTGTTAGAGGCTTCTTCATGGCCAGAAGAGCCCAGATTAAATGAGAAAGAGAAGCACAGGTGAGGAAGCTCACTGAGGACATTCTCAAACTAGAACAGACGCATAAATTAAGACCCACCCTGACTGCCTTTCAGGGTCTGGCGGCCCTGAGACGTTATAACTCCATAACTGACATTAAAGATCCCACCTACACACCAAGGCCCACTTTTATTTAAACAGTGATAAATGTGGTAAACTGTTTGCCTGCAACAAACAGAAAACAAAATCGCAAATTACACATCTAACAGATCATAAAGGTAGGATACAATGCATGCCAGATGCTATCGCGCAGGTGGAGCGCTCCTACTACAAAAACCTATATGTGTCAAGAGCGACAACTAACGGGTCTCAGTCGAACGAGATAGCGGAAACCATCCAATGATGACAGAACATGAGAGGTGCTCGAAGCTCCCCTGACCATAGAAGAATTGGCAGAACAGTGAAGACCACAAAACCTGGCAAGAGCCCAGACCAGACGGTTTGCCTATACATTATTATAAACAATTCTCAGTTGTTCTATACCCACAATTCCTGAAGGCATTTAACTCACTCACTGAAGGGCAACAGCTCGAAACCCAAAATAAAGCTGCTAACATAACTTTAATCTCTAAGGAGGGCAAAGACCTAGAGTAGTGTGCCAATTATCGACCAATATCCCTCTTCAAATGCGACTTGAAACTTCGCAAAGGTCTTGGCCACCAGACTGAACTCATATTTGCCCGGCCTGGTGAAACTGGATCAACTGGGATTTGTCCCCCATCGAGAAGCCAGACACAACACCACGTGTGTGCTTTCATTGATACATCAGGCACAGATGGCCGGCGAGGGTCTTCTCTTGCTATCAACAGATGCGGAGAAGCCATTTGACAGGGTGAGCTGGGACTTTCTCTTTCAAACTCTATGGGTCCTTGGCCTGGGACCTCAGATGCGAGCCAGGATAGAAGCCCTATGATGACCTCTTGTTTTTCTTTTCATCCCCAGAAATTACTCTGCCGAACATCATGCGGGAACTTGGCCTATATGGAGAACTCTCCAACTTTAAAATGAACTACTCCAAATCAACATTGCTCAATATCTGTCACGGCTTTTGGCTCTTCTGTTGACGTGGCTGCACATAAACTAGACAGCCACGCCAACAGAAAGGTTTCAAGCTTACCTTGGTCATTTCGGTCCCCAGTGGGTGCGACGTTCTTAGGATTTTATAATAAACTCACCTTCGCCCACATTAAAGATGGCGCCAACGTGCGTGCGACGTCACGTCATAGACGTGTACGCAGGTTTTGGGGTCAGAGGTCGGAATCAGCAAATTGCAGCCTAAAGAGGGTTATTTAAACCCAAATTACCTTTTTGCCAGTGCCCTGTCGTGGTTTCCACTACCTGGTTATGCGAGAGTGTGTTCCTGATTGTGTTTTTCCTGGTATTTGACCCTGGCTTTGTTTTGACATCCCTGATTTCTAGTATCCTTGATTTCTGGCTTTCCTCATCGTTGTGTCTCATTCTGTGTCCCTGACCTCAGGGAGTATTTTGACTATTCTCGGATACATTAAGTCCGGTGATTCTAAGGTCCGGTTAGGCATTATCCTTAGTCTTTAGGTGTGATACAATTCTGCGTGCTGGATCAACTATAATCCTGACAATATCTCAGTGCGCCCAACCAGGGCTACCATTATGCATGAGAACTTCCAGTTCCAATAGTCAGATAGAGCAGTTAAATGGTTAGAGATCTCTCTCAAATGTTACCCCAATGTTGTCCACGATACAGAAGATTGGACCATGCCGCACATATCATGGCTGGGACACATCGAAGTGACTAAGAAGAATATCCTTCCATGCATCCTTTACCTACTTCAGATGCTCCCTATCAAGATACTGATAGTTTACTTTACATCCCTAAGATCATTACTGATAAAATACATCTGGGGCTCCCAAAAACCTAGAATTCCATACCAGACCCTGACAAAACCTAAGGCAAAAATGTGGACTAGAAGTGCTCTCATATTATCACTCTGCACACCTACAAGGAGTGGGTTAAGGACGGAGTAACCAAACCATGGAAGGATATCGAGCAATGTCAAACAGTCTTTGCCTTGCAAGCTCTAGTGTAGATGAATCACAGAGCGAGTAGGGTGTTATCAGGCCAACAACCCTGTGTCCAGGCCACCCTAGAAATGTGGAACATGTTAGCACCCAAATTGGGCCTTTCATTATTCCTGTCCCCCTTATACCTTCTCACTAACAACCCTGACTTTCCATAGGGGGCAGAACCTATGCATGCTTCTTCCAATATGCACAGGTACAGATTTGACATGTGACTAAAGGGAGGGGACTCAAGACTTTAGTAGACCTATTAGGGGGTACCGTGGGAACCTTTCTACATAGGCTAAAATACGAACAATTGAAGGGATCCATAGTTTGCATCCCTCAACAACCCGACTTGTATAGCCGTTTACCCCATTTGAACAAAATTGTGTGGACCCTGAGCCACAGACTCACGCAGTCTCCTATCTGTATTCCCTATTACATACGCAACTGAACCTTCTGGCCCCCAGCTACATGAGGAAATGGGAAGAGGCCCTTGGGGAAACCCTCACTGACAACCAATGGGGGAAAATCTGAGACTTGGTGCACCACTGCGCACTAGCTAGTAAAACCCAGGAGACAGCCATTAAAGTCTTAACACAATGGAACAAAACCCCACACCTCCTCCAGACCATAAACCCTGCCTTAGACGGAGACTGTTGGCATTGCCAGACTGCATTGGGCATGTTCATGCATATCTAGTGGGAATGCCCTATAATCCAGCCTTTACTGGTCAGTGATTAGTACCATCATACAAAAATTCCCAGACAACCCACCACCCCAGAAACCGACCACATTCCTCCTACACCACACCACTACCCCGATAGCTAAATATACAAAATCCATGACTATACAGATCTTGAACACAGCTAAACAAGTCATCCAACTTTACTGGAAAGAGGAGGGATCCACAGGTTACTTGATGCCTACCAATTAGATTTGCAAGCCCTACTGACATACAAAATCCAGAATGACATGACTGAGGGGTAAGGGACAGCAGACGGGGAGCTGGCTTGATGAAGTGGGAGGTCTTGGGCCACTGGTTGAGGTCATTTTACTACTGGTTAGGACATAAAGATCTCTAAAGAGCTTTTTAAGGATTAGAACCTTTAAAAGACATCCCCACAACAACTCCTTCTTCCGAATATGTCGGAAGTCCTTAGACCATCTGAGTCCTTAGACCATCCAGTCCACTACCGGCTGCGGAACTTCCAGTCCAACACTTTGCACGAACACTTCTGGGAGGCAGGGTTAGTGTCTGGTCCATGTGACGATGTAACGTGACGTGGACTGGGAATTGGGAACGTCTTTTAAAGGTTTTATGTCAATAAAGAATTGAGATTGTATCTTT
Source organism: Pelobates cultripes (assembly GCA_933207985.1). Classification (NCBI taxonomy): domain Eukaryota; kingdom Metazoa; phylum Chordata; class Amphibia; order Anura; family Pelobatidae; genus Pelobates; species Pelobates cultripes. The sequence continues at coordinate 126,703,092 of OW240915.1, read as the reverse complement.
TGCTAGCGTACTCTCCTGCATCATTGACACACAAAGAGATTTACACACGCTGAGAAGTTAGAGCAGGCTCATCTTTTGAGTGTTTCTTCACATTTTAGTATAAATACTATTTATATATAGGATTACACTATGTGTTTTTTTTCTCTTTGTTTTTCTCTTTAAGTTCAATTGGATAATACAAGGCTGCCTGCAATTTTAAGCAACATATGTTCTTTATTTTCAATATATGCATTTTGGCAAAGGTTTTTTCATGAAATTGAGGATTTATGCACAAAGACACTTTATATATGTATGTTCACTTTATTTATTATATAACCAAGATTACACTATTTGAAATTTTTATAGTCTTAAAGACACAGCACTTTTTTTTATGATTTACAATGGTTGGGGCCCCTTTTGGATACCACTCTAAATATCAATACTGATAGAAAGATAAGAATAACCCTATTCAAAAACCCCACAGCTGCCAACACTCTATTGGACTGAGTTATCACTCTCACTTTCTAAAAAAAGGTACCCCTATAAGTACCTTCAGCTAATAAGCAATAGATTTCTTGCTGAAATGGAAAAAAATGTCATCCTAATCACTTTTTAAACCCTGCATTAAAAGGGCTCTCGTAACAGATACATTAAAACAGATAAAACAGATACAGTAACAGATGCATTAAAAGGGCTCTCGAAACAGATACATTTCTATCATCAGATGCATTGGTACCTAGGATGAGGGTTGGTTGGTCAAGAGGATATTCAAGAGGACTCACTCTGCTTTGTAATTAGTGAAGTTAGGCCAAAGAAAGCCTTGATAAGAAACCTAAATGCAGAGAATGCATTTGGATATTTATGTTTTAATTTTTCTTTCATTCTTTATTTTTGTAGTGCATGAGACAAATTACATATTGGCAGTCTGCACATTGCATAATAACATATTAAATGTTGCAGCTTAAAAACAAGGCAAGGAAGCTGCCCAATATTTAGTAATAACAGACTTATATCAACATTAGACTAATCAGGATAAAGTCCACAGGAGACCCCTGGCTAACTGGATGGTGAGATAGATAAGTAATAGGCTGAAGGGAAAACAATAAGACAAAAAATGCTTGTATATGGAGCATTTTCATATTCCTGCAAAATCAATAGTGAGAGAGTTGAACGGAGGACTCAGGGCTCTTCCCTCATTATTTTGAGAGTTCATATTCCCCTACCTTAACCAAAGGTATATTAGAGTCATCCAGCCCAGGCAATAAAGACAGGCCTCTGAGACCCAATGGAAGCTGCAAACAAACCCAGATCTGAGAGTGTGTAACAGACCCTGTGCTTGATCGCAATGGCACCCTCCTGCTTGCTACTTTGCTTCGGTGCATCTCACGCCACCATGTTGGGGTCTGTAGTGTTGCTGCTGCTGTGAGCTTGGGCTGCCAGTTAGGCATCCGCTTGTGTGACGAGGAAGCAGATGGTTGTGTCTGGGCATGTTGGTGCATTCTTTCCTCCAGCTTACACCAGAAAGCACTGAAGATTCTATCCAGCCTAGACACTAGACACGAAATCCTGCTTGCCCGCTGTGATGCTGGGAACCTACGTGGCGAACGTCCCTGGAGTCTGTCTCAGCTATTGCGGTATCACCACGCTCAGCCAGTGGGTCAGGATAGCCTCTTAAGGGTCAACTGGGACAACCCCTCCAAGGGGCGGGGGGTTAGTGGGTTGCTGGAACAGCAGTGGGTGCTGACACACAACTACACCCCAGGAGATCAGCTGCAGCCACACTTGGCCTTATATGAAAGAACACACATTTCTATAAAGTTTTAAAAGTACCCCAAAACATATAATATCTCCACAAATCACATCCCTGATAGCCCTGACCTGGGTAACAAACATATCCAAAAATCACCCAGATCAATTTAGGGGTTCAGGAATTCCATGCAAGTCACATTTTGACTGACCGCACGCATGGTCCCATGCCCAAAATAGTCCCAGAGAATTAGGCTCTGTGGACGGTCTACTTCGGGGATTCGAAGTGCAATAAAAATACCAAATGTAGAAAGTTCATATGGCACTTAGTCTATGTCTCTCCTTCGGGAGTTTGTTCTTTTTGAGTTCCATGAACTTTACAACCACTGCTCATTGTACTCGCGGCTTAAGATGGCCACTGCCACGTGTTCGAATGCCACTTCGAACAACTTCAACCATTCGGGAGTTTGAAGTGCCGCTTCGAAAATTCGAATTGTTCCTGTTGTAAGTCCAAAAGGACACAAATAGTACTTTCTACCAGGGTTTAACACAGGGGCCATAGTCACAGGGTAGGAGGCTGACAAACAGGCCCCTCCAAAAACCAGTGGCGATGTTACATTTGCTACATATCTTCTCACCTGAGTTAGTCAAGTAGCCCACCCATACGCAAATACTGGACCTGGTGACTTCTGTAGCCCATCTCTGTCCTGTTTTTTCCCAGCGGTCAAGTGGGCATCAAGCACTCCTGGTCTCCCTTGTACTCCCAGGCATATAGTTGTAGGTACTTGGTGGGCATAGGCCAGTGATGTTCTGCCCTGTAGCCAGCGTTACAGCTGGATAAGTCAGGTGGTAGTACGGTCTTGGACTGAGGTCTAGGGGAGAGCAAAGGCCAACTGCGCTCTGCCCTGGTGCCAGCGCTTCTGCTGGGATGGGGTCAGCGGATACTACCCCCAGGACCCGGTTGGGAATCTGCTGTGGAGAGGAGGGAACGCCTACCTTCTCCTCCTGGTATTCCTGCGGGGTTGGTTGTGGATCTGGACCGGCCATCCAGCACCCTGTAAGATTGGTACAGAGACCACGGTCCCATCTGCACCATTGGGGTCAGGAGTGCTGGCCCCCTGGAACTGAGAAGAGGGACCAGCTGTCTCCTCTTCCGGTATATCCAGGTGCCGCTAGGGAGAGAGACCGGCTGTCTCCTCTCCCTGTAAGGTAAGCTGCCATTGGATAGTAGGGCCAAATGTCCCTACTCCTGGTAACTCTGGCTGTGGTTGGGGATCTGGGCCAACTGCCCAGCATCCCTGTAGGTCTGGTACAGAGACTGTGGTCCCATCTGCAACATTGTGGTCAGGTTTGCTGTACCCCTGTAGTGGGGAATAGGAACCAGCTTTCTCCCCTTCTCATATATCCGGCTGCTTCTGGGGAGAGAGACCGGTTATCTCTGCTCCCTGTAAGGTAAGCTGCCACTGGGGAGTAGGACCGACTGTCCCTACTCCCAGTAACTCTGGCTGTAGTTGAGGATCTGGGCTCCTCCCTGCCAGTTGAGGTTCCTTCCAGAACCAGTCTATAGGAATTCTATAGAAGTCACATTTTGACTGACTGCACGCATGGTCCCATGCCCAAAACAGTTGCAGAGAATTAGGCTGTGTGGTCAGTCTACTTCGAAGATTCAAAGTGCAATAAAAAAACAGAATGTAGAGAGCTCGTATAGCATTTAGTCTATGTCTCTCCTTCGGGAGTTTGTTCTTACCGAATGGCGTTCGAATAGCGGAACATCTATGGAAGGTAAGTAGTGAACGGTGTTCGTGTCGGTGAGTGGCCGATTTGAGTTCCATGAACTCAACAACCAAACACTACTCATTGTACTCACGGGAGTTCGAAGTGCTGCTTTGAAAGTTTGAAGTGTTCCTGTTGTAAGTCCAAAAAAGGGACAAACAGTATTTCCCCCCCAGGGTTTAACACAGGGGCCATTTGTGTAGCTACTATCACCAGTATTTTAGTCACTCTAAAAACACATATAAACAGGTGAGAGCTAACACCCCACACAATAAATACTGTGGTAGTATTTATTGTGTGGGGTGTTAGCTCTCACTTGTTGTGTGATTTATTTTTAAGTTGTCCTTACTTGATACTAATTAGGCAAGAGTGGGTTATCACTATCCCTGGTCATCGATTGTTGGCCAGTGTAACGGCTACCCAGGTAGTAAGAGGGTATCAGCCGTTGGAGACGTCCTTTTCTTCCCAGCAAGTCGCTGTATAATAGTGGAGCCGCTTATTCCCATCCACTGGATCCAAGGCAGGAGTCAGGCAGAGCTCTTAAAAGAGCTAAGTGATTAAGCTGCATATCCCCTTTCTATAACGAGACAAGGCTACGTTTTGAAGGGTCAAGAAGAACTGAATTTTAATGGCAGGTACTCTCCTTTTATGTGATTCTGCCCATGTAAGGGAGACACCCACATAATTAGCACAACAACCAATAAAACATAAGGTACATCCCACACATCTCCTCCCCTCAGATAGGCATGTAACCCAATTAACAAAGACATTTTTCCCCAAGTTTTGGATGTACCCCAAATACCTGGGGTACATGCATAAATCCCCAGATAGCCCTATTCTGGGGGACCAACATATTAAAAAAAATCAGCTCATTCGGTTCAGTGGTTCGGGAGATATAGAACTTTAAAGTTTTGACCGACCGCACAGACAAAGTAGCCGAAAATAGTTCCATGAATTTTGGCCTTGCAGTCGGTCTTTGTTCGTGCGTTAAAAGTCCCGAAAGGCTTGCCATCCGTGCGTGACTCGACGTTCGCCAGAATCCCCATATGCTACTAAATCTTTCTACCGAACGGCAGGGTGTTCGGTCGTTTGACACGAATCTCGAGTGCTATGGAGGTCTCAGCGGTGTTCACCTACTCGAGTGTCCAATTTTAGTTCCAGACACTCAACGGCAAAACACCGCTGTTCGGGAGATAAGATGGCTGCGACCACTTGTAAAAGTCCCGAAATGGCGGCTACCCAGGCACTTTACAAAGTGTTCGTGGGTTTCCTATGAAAATTGTATTCGCGGATCAGGGAGGCAAAATACCCATAATTAAGTAGCAGGGTGGTCCGGTGATCGGTAGTTTACATTCGTATGATGAATGCTTTAAAAGTCCAGAACTGCTGTATAGCAAAATCCCCACGAAAGCAGGTAAGGATCTTCAATTTGTTACATGGCTCCCCTTTTGTGGAACACCCCGGCAGACCCGGATTGATCCTTTTCGGGTCAACTTGGGGCTGTCCGGCCGATGGTTAGGGCAGAAATTCGGTTTGCCTGGACAGTCCATCCGCGTTCCCGTTGAACTTGCCAGGCCGATATTGGATGGAAAAATTATATGGTTGCATCTCAATAAGCGGCCATTATCTCCAGCCACTCTATTCAACCATACTAGAGGGTTATGATCAGTAATAAGTGTGAATTCCTGACCATACAAATACCGGGTAAGTTTCTTTAACGCCCAGACCAGGGCTAAACACTCCTTCTCCACTGCCGCGTAGCTTACTTCCCTGGGCAACAATTTTCTACTTAGGTGCGCTACAGGGTGTTCTCCTCCATTTTCCCCGATCTGGCTTAGAACTGTCCCCAGTCCGTACATGGATCTGTATGGACGACAAATCTTTTGTTAGGCACGGGGGCATATAGAACAGGAGCGTTGATTGGCACTTTCTTTAATGCTTGAAAGCCTGTTTCACAGGAGGGAGACCACAGGACTATTCTAGACAGGTTCTTTTTAGTTAGGTCGGTCAGGGGCTAAGCGATGGCGCTATAGTCAGGGACAAATTTCCTGTAATATCCCGCTGTCCCTAGGAAAGCCATTACCTGGGTCTTGGTGTGGGGCATGGGCCAGTTGGCCACGGCCTCGACCTTGCCTGGTTCCGTCGCTGCCTACCCAGTGTCCCAAGTACTGGGCTTCGGCCATGCCAAAGTGGCACTTTTCTGGTTTCAGAGTTAGGCCTGCTGCCCGAATCTCGTCCAGTACAGCCCCTACATGTTGCAAATGTTCCCCCAGGTCTCGTTATAGATCGCAATGTCATCCAGGTACGCACACGCGAAGTCCTGGAAACCATCAATGAGCCTATCCACCAAGCGTTGGAGGTGGCTGGGGCATTCTTCATCCCGAATGGCATGACCTTGAATTGGTACAGGCCAAACGGGGTGATGAATGTCAACTTGGGAATGGCCTCCTTGGCCAGGGGGATCTGTCAGTATCCCTTGCACAAATCAATAGTGGTCAGATATTGTCCCCTGGCAATGCGATATAATAGTTCGTCCACTCAGGGCATTGGCTACGCATCCGTCACTGTCCGGTCATTGAGGCGTCTATAGTCCACACAGAACCGGGTGGTTCCGTCCTTTTTGGGAACTAGAACGACTGGCGAGGCCAAGGGACTGTCTGATGGTTCTATGACTCCTAGTCTAAGCATCTCATGTATTTCCTTTCTCATTTCCTCCTCAGGGATTCGGTAGGGGGTCTGTCTAAGGGGGGTTTGTCCCGGAGTCTCCAGTTTGTACCCAGGTTCTTGGGAGAACGTTAATCCCTTTTCGGATAACAACTGGATTGGATAACTCGAGACAAGGTGCTACAGCTATTAAAGAAAATTAATGTAAATAAAACTCTGGGGCCTGACGGTATTCACCCACGAGGAGCTAAGTGGGGAAATAAGTGAACCTCTGTATTTAATTTTTCAAGACTCTTTTGTTTCAGGTGTTGTTCCTATATTTAAAAAGGGTTCAAAATCCTTGCCTGGAAATTATAGACCTGTGAGCTTAACTTCTGTAACTGGGAAAATATTTGAAGGGCTATTAAGGGATAATATTCAGGAATTCATTGGGAAGAACTTTATTAGCAATAATCAGCATGGTTTTATGAAACATAGGTCATGTCAAACTAACCTAATTGCATTCTACGAAGAAGTAAGTAGAAGTATAGATCAGGGTGTTGCAGTGGATGTGATCTACTTGGACTTTGCCAAGGCATTTGATACGGTTCCTCACAATAGGTTAGTCTTCAAACTAAAAGAAATTGGTCTAGATGAATATTCCTGTTCTTGGGTAGAACATTGGCTTAAGGACAGAGTACAACGAGTTGTAATTAATGGTAAATTTTCAGGCTGGACAAAAGTGGTAAGTGGTGTCCCTCAGGGTTCTGTTTTGGGACCACTTCTATTTAACATATTTATAAATGATCTTGAAATAGGCATTGAAAGCCATGTATCAGTGTTTGCAGATGACACAAAACTTTGTAAAGTAATAAAATGTGAGCAGGATATTGCTTTGCTGCAGAGAGATTTGGATAGATTGGGGGACTGGGCACTAAAATGGCAGATGAAATTTAATATAGAGAAATGCAAAGTTATGCACTTCGGGGTTAAGAATGCACAAGCAACTTACACACTAAATGGTAGTGAATTAGGGATAACCACACACGAGAAGGATTTGGGAATTGTTATAGACAACAAATTAGGCAGCAATTTGCAATGTCAATCTGCAGTTGCTAAGGCCTGTAAGATTTTGTCATGTATAAATAGGGGCATAAATTCTCGGGATGAAAATATAATTTTGCCTCTTTATAAATCACTGGTAAGACCACACCTTGAATATGCTGTGCAATTTTGTGTGCCTGTTCTAAAGAAGGATATCATGGCTCTGGAGAGGGTCCAAAGACGAGCTACAAAATTGATAAAAGGAATGGAGCATTTTAGTTATGAAGAAAGGTTAAAAAAATTAAATCTGTTTAGTTTGGAAAAACGGCGCCTGAGAGGGGATATGATAACTTTATACAAATATATTCGGGGCCAGTACAAACCTTTATCTGGAAATCTATTCATAAACAGGGTTATACATAGGACACGAGGTCACACATTTAGGCTGGAAGAAAGGAGATTTCATCTAAGGCAAAGAAAAGGTTTTTTTACAGTAAGAACAATAAGGATATGGAATTCTCTGCCTGAAGAGGTGGTTTTGTCAGAGTCCATACAGATGTTTAAACTGAAATTGGATAAATACTTACAAAAACATAACATACAGAGATATAATTTCTAATTAGTGGGGTAATAGCTGCTTGATCCAAGGAGACATCTCACTGCTATTTTGGGGTCAAGAAGGAATTTTTTCCTAGTTTGTGGCAAAATTGGAAGTGCTTCAGACCAGGTTTTTTGCCTTCTTTTGGATCAACAGCAACAACATTTGTGAGGAAGGCTGAACTTGATGGACGCAAGTCTCTTTTCAGCTATGTAACTATGTAATATATAACTGTCTGATCTGCCCCTTTTCTGCTGGATTTAAGCACTCCCCTAGTTGGACAGTACTAAGCAAATGATTGGGCCCTGTGCGCGCTAGCAGATCTGGGATAGGTAGACTGTCGGAGTCCTCTGTGGCAGGAATACATATGGCCACAATATCCTCTGGCCTCTCTTGATTTACTTCAGCAGATTAACATGGAAGGATTTCCGAATCCGTTCATCCTTGTTACTGGCAATTCATAGGTAGTGTCACAGACTTGTGCCACTACCTTGTAAGGGCCCTGCCAGGAGGTCTGGAGCTTATTCCCTTTCACTGGTCTAAGTACAAGAACCTTCTGTCCCACCTGGAATGTTCTGTCGGGCACCCCGATCATACCATCGTTTCTGTCAACCCTGGGCCGCATGGAGATGGTCTCATGCCATCCGAGCTAACTGCTCCATGCGGTCCCGCATCTCCAGAACATATGGCACAATGGGGACACCCTCATGTTCCATCTCCCAGTGCTCTCGGATGAGGTCGAGGGGGCCTCAAACTCTCCTTCCATAGAGCAGCTCAGACGGAGAGAACCCAGTGGACTCCTGTGGCACCTCTCGATATGCAAACAAGAAGTGCGGCAAGAATCGCTCCCAGTCTCTGTATTCCGCTGTAAAGGTCCGCAGTACCATTAAAGCGCTCACAGATACCGTTAGTCTGGGGGTGGTAAGGTGAGCTGAGGAGGGTCTTAATACCACAGACCTTTCATAACTGTTGGGTTAAGTCTGCAGTATTTCTGACAGTATTTCTTGGAGAAATCCCACTTTGGTGAATATCCCGACCAAGGCACTGGCGGCAGTGTCAGTCTGGATATTCGTCAGAGCGACGGCCTTCGGATAGCGTGAAGCATAGTCCACCACGGTAAGCATGTATTTCTTACCGGATGGACTGAGGTTGGGTAGGGGCCCCACTAGGTCGACTGCCACCCTGCTAAATGGCTCTTCAATTACGGGCATGGGTGAAAGTCAAGCCCTAGGTTGGTCCCCTCTTTTCCCTACTCGTTGGCAGACGTCACACGTGCTGCAGTAACGTCGCACATCCTTCGAGATCCATGGCCAAAAGAAGGTCTGGGTGATCCTGTATGTTGTGCGGTTACCGCCCAGGTGCCCTGCCAAGGGAATATCATGGCCGATTCGGAGAAGTACTTTCTAGGTACCACCAGTTGGCGCTTCTTTGAAGGGACACAGCCCCTTTTCCTACCTTCGGTTAACCTGTATAACCTGTCGTTATCCCATATAAACCTTTCCCGCTCATCCCCCCCACTGTCGGCTATTTCCCGGTACCTTTGGAGGGTGGGGTCCTCCCTGGTTTCCCTCCCAAACTCTTCTGGGGTATCCCAAGCTAGAGGTCTCTCTACTGTATTGGGTCTAAGGGTCGGTTCATTGCTTACCTGGGTCTCCGGTCCTGGAGTAGAGTCATCGGCAGCACGGGTCTGTGATCAAGTGGTCACTGGGCAAGCAGCAGTGATTGTGGGTAGGTAGGCTGAAGCCAGCGGGCCAATATCGTTGCCCAACACGACTTCAGCAGGTAGGTTGTCCATGATGCCCACAGTGGTTTTCCCAGACCCGACCCCCCAGTCCAAGTGTACCCGGGCAGTAGGTATGCGAAACACAGCCCCTCCCGCTACCCATACAGCAACTGTGCGGTTAGACAAATGTTCTGGTTTGACGAGATGCCTTTGCATCAGGGTGATGGTAGCACCGGTGTCCCTCAAGCCTTGTGCCACCTGTCCATTTATTTGCACCTTCTGGCGATGATGCTTACAGTTGTGGGGTGATGCGGCCTGGATCGGGTCGGCCTCATATAGGATGCCCAGGCATTCCTCCGGTCCCATCTCGGTCTCTAAGCAATGTGCGGCGGAGGTACGAGGTGAGGTGGTCTCAACGTTGGGTGAAGGCCGCCTCCAGTTGGTAGCGGAGGATCCCAAGGGGCAGAAACGGGCAATATGGCCAGTGTTGCTGCACCGGTGACAGGTTGTTCTCGACAAATCTCGAGGGTAGTTGTTGGACCCCTGAGGGCGAGACAGCCCTGGGGGTACGGGAGCACGGAACTCCGGGCGAGGTACGGTACCTGGGGCACGATGTTCTACTTTGTGAGCTGGTCGAGAAGTACTTTGACTCACTTTTCTTGTTTCGGGCAGCATCGGTTAAGGTTATGGGATGGCGGTCTCGCACCCAGTCCTGTAAGTCAGCAGACAAGTCCTGGAAGAAATGTTCCATTAGGAACAACTGTAAGACTTTCTCCCCGGTGTCTGCGTGGCAGTCTTTGATCCAGAGGGATGCCACTTGTTGTAGCCGGTTTGCCCATTCCATGTGGGAGTCCACAGCCTTTTTCTTGGATTTAGGGAATCGGCGACGGTAAGTCTCTGCAGTCACGGCATATCTGGTGAGGAGGGCATCCTTGACTCGCTGATACTGCAATATATCCTCAAGGTTGAGAGCCCAAAAGGCTTTGTTCGCCTTGCTGGATAGTTTCCCGGAAAGGATAGTGACCCATTGTTCTGGGGGTACTTGATGCAACAAGCACTGTCTCTCAAAAGCCGTCAATCTCATCTTCATTCTCCACAAATGCTTTAAACGCTGTGAAAGGAACCTTCTTTGCCATGTTCGTTGGAGGGGGGGCTGAACTGTCTGTGTAATAGGCTGCTGTGCTCTTACCAGTTCGATTTCGTGGCCCCGCTTCTCCCGGATCTCTGCTTTCACGTCTAGGAACAGCCGCTCAATCAGTTCTACTGACGTGGTTGGATACATGGCTAGTCTCCTCTGCACAATGCGGGTGATGTCATCTTCTTTGCTGATCGGTGCCAGGGGTTCGGTGACTTCCATGGACCTATCCATTTCGTCCAGTTCCAGTAGGTGAGCTATCAGCTCCCTCCGTGGTCTGTTACTGGCACTCCGTCCACGACTCTCCAGTAGATCTTTCAGTGTGGGTCTCTTCAGTCGGTCGTACTGAAACTCCATTCAGCACTTGCTCTGTGGATGAAAGGACCATCCCACTGCTGCCACCAATGTAACGGCTACCCAGGTAGTAAGAGGGTATCAGCCATTGGTGACGTCCTTTTCTTCCCGGCAAGTCGCTGTATAATAGTGGAGTCACTTATTCCCATCCACTGGAGCCAAGGCAGGAGCTCTTAATAGAGCTAAGTGATTAAGCTGCATATCCCCTTTCAATAACGAGACAAGGCTACGTTTTGAAGCGTCAAGAAGAACTGAATTTTAATGGCAGGTACTCTCCTTTTATGTGATTCTGCCCATGCAAGGGAGAAACCCACATAATTAACACAACAACCAATAAAACATAAGGTACATCCCACACATCTCCTCCCCTCAGATAAGCTTATAACCCAATTAACAAAGGCACATTTTCCCCCAAGTTTTGGATGTACCCCAAATACCTGGGGTACATGCATAAATCCGTTGACCAACATATTAAAAAATCAGCTCATTTTGTTCAGTAGTTCGGGAGATATGGAACTTTAAAGTTTTGACCGACCGCACAGGCAAGGTAGCCGAAAATAGTTCCATGAGTTTTGGCCTTGTGGTCGGTCTTTGTTCACGCGTTAAAAGTCCCGAAAGGCTTGCCATCCGTGCGTAACTCGACGTTCGCCAGAATCCCCATATGCTACTAAGTCTTTCTACCAAACGACAGGGTGTTCGGTAGTTATGGCACGAATCTCCGGTGCTATGGAGGTCTCAATGGTGTTCGCCTACTCGAGTGTCCGATTTTAGTTCCAGACACTTGGCGGCAAAACACAGCTGTTCGGGAGTTAAGATGACCGCGACCACGTGTAAAAGTTCCGATATGGCGGCCACCCAGGCACTTCACAAAGCGTTTGTGGGTTTCCTATGAAGACTGTATTCGCAGATCAGTGAGGTAAATTACCCATAATGAGGTAGCAGGGTGGTCCGGTGTTCGGTAGTTTACATTCGTATGATGAATGCTTTAAAAGTCCCGAACTGCTGTATAGCAAAATCCTCATAAAAGCAGGTAAGGATCTTCAATTTGTTACAGCCAGGGCTGTATTTTAATTAACAATGTAATTCCAAAAGTGTCTCAATGTACTTAAAGCACAAAAGACATTAAAAAGGTCCCTTTAGACCAGTGGTAGTCAACCTTTTTCTACCTACCGCCCACTAATGCATCTTTCTTGATGGAAAAATTTCCTTACCACCCACCAATTTTCGCGCAAGTGCAGAATATTTTTTAGAAAGAAGGGTGTTTTAAAAATATAAATAAATATACGTACATTTATCTAAAATTGCATTAGGCTTGTCAGTAAAAGCAAAAAATTCAAGAAACCACTGTGGTACTCCACAGATGTGGCCAAAATAGTTAAAAACAAAAGTTAGCATTTAGGAATTATAAAAAAAAACAGAGTGAGGAAGACAAAATAATCTATAAGATTAGACAGAAAGAGCCTAAGCAAGTTATAAGAGCTTCCAAATCTCACACAGAAGAGAAAATAGCACAGTCAGTACAAAAGGGGGACAAAACATTTTTTAGATACATAAATGAGAAAAGAAAAGTAAAACAAGGATTAGTTTGATTAAAAACAAAAGAAGGAACGTATGTAGAAGAGGATAAATGTCTAGCTGACTGCCTCAATTAATATTTTTGTTCTGTATTTACAGATGAAAATGAAGGAAAAGGACCTCAGTTGAGAAAAAGGATCAATGAGTCATTTATTACACGTGAGTTTACAGAGGAAGAGGTTCTATTTCAACTGTCAAAAGTAAAGACAAATAAGTCAATGGGACCTGATGGAATATACCCAAAGCTATTAAAAGAGCTTAGTGGTGTACTAGCAAAACCATTAACAGATTTATTTAACCAATCATTGTTAACAGGAGTAGTCCCAGAAGATTGGAAGTTAGCGAATGTTGTTCCCATTTACAAGAAAGGTAAGTAGGGAGGAGTCGGGCAACTATAGGCCAGTAATCCTTACTTCAGTAGTGGGGAAAGTGATGGAAACCATGTTAAAGGATAGGATTGTTGAACATCTAAAAACACATGGATTTCAAGATCAGAGACAACATGGATTTACTTCAGGGAGATCATGCCAAACTAATCTTATTGATTTTTTTGATTGGGTAACTAAAATTATAGATCAGGGTGGTGCAGTAGACATTGCTTACCTAGATTTCAGTAAGGCTTTTGACACTGTTGCACATAGAAGGCTTATCAATAAACTGCAATCTTTAAGTTTGGATTCCAATATTGTTGATTGGGTAAGGCAGTGGCTGAGTGACAGGCAACAGAGGGTTGTAGTCAGTGGAATATATTCGAAGCTTGGACTTGTCACCAGTGGGGCCTCAGGGATCTGTACTTGGACCCATTCTCTTTAGTATTTTTATTAGTGATATTGCAGAAGTACTTGATGGTAAGGTATGTCTTTTTGCTGATGATACTAAGATATGTAACAGGGTTGATTTTCCAGGAGGGATAACCCAAATGGCAAATGATTTAGGTAAACTAGAAAAATGGTCAGAGTTGTGGCAACTGACATTTAATGTGGATAAGTGCAAGATAATGCATCTTGGACATAAAAACCCAAGGGCAGAGTACAGAATATTTGATAGAGTCCTAACCTCAACAATTGAGGAAAGGGATTTAGGGGTGATTATTTCCGATGACTTAAAGGTAGGCAGACAATGTAATAGAGCAGCAGGAAATGCTAGCAGAATGCTTGATTGTATAGGGAGAGGTATTAGCAGTAGAAAGAGGGAAGTGCTCATGCCATTGTACAGAACACTGGTGAGACCTAACTTGGAGTATTGCACACCAGGCCCGGACTGGCCATCGGGCATACCGGGCAAATGCCCGGTGGGCCGCGATGGCCGTGGGGCCGAGGCCGGCAGGGAGATCACAGGATCTCCCCTGCCAGCCCGTGCAGGGCCAGCGCTATCCGAGCGCCGGCCCTGCATAGTGCCTCCACGGGCCGGTGGGGAGATCAGAGATCTCCCTCACCGGCCCAGAGGCATGGAGATGCGGCCGCCGGCTGGGTGAGGGAGGGAGGGAGGACCCGGCGGAGCTCTAACAAGCAGCTCCGCCGGGTCCTCTCGCGGGATTCTGAGCGTTGCCGCGGCAACGCTCAGCTCTCGCGAGAGTGAACTCTAACCCGCAGGTTAGAGTTCACTCTCACCACTGGACCACCAGGGAAGCATGCGAGAACGGATCTCCTCCCCCCCTCCCAGGATAAAGGTAAAAAGGGAGGGGAGGGGGAAACACATAACTTTTTTTTATTTTTTATATTAATAAATAAAAAAAAATTATTTAAAATAAATTCCCTAATAGCCCCCTCACACACACAGCACACCCCAGACACCCACAGCACACCCCAGACACCCACACAGCACACCCCAGACACCCACACAGCACCCCCCAGACACCCACAGCACACCCCAGACACCCACACAGCACCCCCCAGACACCCACACAGCACCCCCCAGACACCCACAGCACGCCCCAGACACCCACAGCACCCCCAGACACCCACACAGCACCCCCCAGACACCCACAGCACGCCCCAGACACCCACAGCACCCCAGACACCCACACAGCACCCCCCAGACACCCACAGCACGCCCCAGACACCCACAGCACCCCCAGACACCCACACAGCACCCCCCAGACACCACACACAGCACCCCCAGACACCCACAGCACGCCCCAGACACCCACAGCACCCCCAGACACACACAGCACCCCCAGACACCCACACAGCACCCCCAGACACCCACAGCACCCCCAGACACACACACAGCACCCCCCAGACACACACACACCACCCCCAGACACACACACCACACCCCAGACACACACAGCACCCCCAGACACACACACAGCACACCCCAGACACCCACAGCACACACCAGACACCCACAGCACCCCCCAGACACCCACAGCACCCCCCAGACACAAACAGCACCCCCAGACACCCACAGCACCCCCCAGACACACACAGCACCCCCCAGACACACACAGCACCCCTGACACACACAGCACCCTCAGACGCAGACAGCACCCTCACTACCACACACACATATATATATATATATATATATATATATAAATAAAATAACCCTCAGTGAGTTAACAGACAAAGAAAATTAGAAACCTAGAATGGGACGGCAGATAAAAACACCCTCACACACAGCACCCCTCTTACACAAACACACTGCGCACCTCACACATACAATACGTCCAAATATATTCTAAATATATATACACACACACTACAGCACCCCTCACACTGCACCACTACACACATTACGCTCCAGATACACGCTAGATCCCTTACCCTATATGTACTCTTAATCCTCTACACATACACACACACAATCTTCTATACACACTCTGGGTCCTTTACACACACACACTGCACCACCTACACACACACTATATTCCTTGTAAGCAAACACATACAACATTCTCTAAACACACCCTCTCTACAACCCCTACACACGCTACGTCACCTATACACACACACTACTGCCCGTATGTACACACTCGCTACATCCCCTATAACACTATGCCCCTATACACGCACTCTCTACAACCCCTAGCCACATATTACACCACAAAATTGACCTATTTACACAATACCACACCACACTCTACACACACGCAATCCCACAAGCATGCGCCAAACACATGCACCATACACTTTCCTGGCCCTTTTGTCCTCTGGTATCCCACTTGTGGAGACACCAGAGACAATTTAAAAGCTAACACAGCGCAAGCATGTTATTACATTTGCTTGCGCTGCGCAGAACAAATTCAGGGCCTTTTTCTAATGCTAGAGCTCTTCAGCGGGGCTCTGCGCATTGAACCAACATGCTCACTTTGAGAGGGGGCGTGTTGTCATTAGTGATGACAAAACACACCCTCTCTGGCCCCGCCCCCTTCTTGGGGGGCCGCTCTAATTGAAAAATGCCCGGGCCTAATTTTTTTCCCAGTCCGGCCCTGTTGTACACAGTACTGGAGACCGTATTATTATTATTTATTATTGCAATTTATAAAGCGCACACAGATTCCGCAGCGCTGTACAATTAGTTGAGAAACGTACAATATACACAAACAAATACAAGAGGTAAGAGAGCCCTGCCCGTAAGCTGATATCTAGCCATTGGAGCTCTTTTATACAAAGTGCTTAGCTAGATGGCCCTTGAGCTTACAATCTAAAGTGTACCAGGGGGATTTGAGACAAAAGGTAGCAGGGGAAGTTTGGAGGTGATGGCTGAAAGAGTTAACAGAGAAGCAGCTATTGGTAAGATGGTAGGGGAATGAACAGGTAATTGGGTGAGAATCTCGAACAGCTGGAGGAGCATGCTATATATTTAAGGGGAGCGTGGGTGGGAAGTGGGGAGGAAAATGCAGTCTTCACTGAGTTGATTGTGAAGTGAGGCCTGAGAGTGATGGGTGTTACTGCAGGATGGTAAATGCAGTCTTCACTGAGTTGATTGTGAAGTGAGGCCTGAGAGTGATGGGTGTTACTGCAGGATGGTAAATGCAGTCTTCACTGAGTTGATTGTGAAGTGAGGCCTGAGAGTGATGGGTGTTACTGCAGGATGGTAAATGCAGTCTTCACTGAGTTGATTGTGAAGTGAGGCCTGAGAGTGATGGGTGTTTCTGCAGGATGGTAAATGCAGTCTTCACTGAGTTGATTGTGAAGTGAGGCCTGAGAGTGATGGGTGTTACTGCAGGATGGTAAATGCAGTCTTCACTGAGTTGATTGTGAAGTGAGGCCTGAGAGTGATGGGTGTTACTGCAGGATGGTAAATGCAGTCTTCACTGAGTTGATTGTGAAGTGAGGCCTGAGAGTGATGGGTGTTTCTGCAGGATGGTAAATGCAGTCTTCACTGAGTTGATTGTGAAGTGAGGCCTGAGAGTGATGGGTGTTACTGCAGGATGGTAAATGCAGTCTTCACTGAGTTGATTGTGAAGTGAGGCCTGAGAGTGATGGGTGTTACTGCAGGATGGTAAATGCAGTCTTCAGTATCTTCAGAAGGATATTGATACCTTAGAGAAGGTTCAGAGAAGGGCTACTAAACTGGTTCATGGATTGCAGGATAAAACTTACCAGGAAAGGTTAAAGGATCTTAACTTGTATAGCATGGAGGAAAGATGAGACAGGGGGGATATGATAGAAACATTTAAATTTATAAAGGGAATCAACACAGTAAAGGAGGAAACTATATTTAAAAGAAGAAAAACTACCACAACAAGAGGACATAGTCTTAAATTAGTTGGACAAAGGTTTAAAAATAATATCAGGAAGTATTACTTTACTGAGGGGTAGTGGATGCATGGAATAGCCTTCCAGTTGAAGTGGTAGAGGTTAACACAGTAAAGGAGTTTAAGCATGTGTGGATAGGCATGAGGCTATCCTAACTACAAGCTAAGGCTAGGGACTAATGAAAGTATCTAGAAAATTGGGCAGACTAGATGGGCCGAATGGTTCTTATCTGCCGTCACATTCTATGTTTCTATGAATGCCGAATTCGGTAGTTCATTCGGATGCATACTTAAACTCGCTGGACGCAAGCATGCAGCGTCAGACAGAATGCTGGCGGAGATCGCCGTACCTGGAGCTCCAGCGGGAGATAAGCAGGCAGGAAACCTGACACTATTTAGGATATAGAGATAGCTGATTGAATGATCACTACACCTGACTAAAATTCCCTATACTGCACCTTTATTATATATTATTTTTATTCACTCAAATGCTGCTCATATAATAGGCTGACGCCAGTCTTTTCTTTTTCATAGCTTGGTGTCAACTACATAATCTAGTCTGTATGGATTTAGAGCAGAAGTTTAGTACATCTTGTTAAATACTAAGTAACTTAAAAATATATTTGTCTCTCCTCCCCATTAGCCCTTTAGCCATTACGGCTTTTTAAAGGTGTCTATGTCTAATTGTCCCAATTTTAAATTTTTCTTGTTTTTGCAATAAAGTTGTACTGTTTTATATTATTTAATAATGTCTAAAGGAACCTTTTTGGTGTCTTATGTGCATTAAGTACATTGAGTCACTTTTTGGAATTACATTGTTACTTATTCTTTTGGGTTAACCTCCCGTACAAGGTTCCTTCGGCGCACCATCCAGTACATCTTTGTATGTACCTACTCCTTCTTCTGTATTTTAATTAGCCAATTAGACATACCAATTCAGCAGACTGTTCAATACAAGACAGCAAAGGTACTGGAGGGAGTTGCATGGTAACATACTGTAGGCTGCCTGGGTGTATATGGGTACATGGTTTTCTTGGCATTTACTTAAGATAAAGTAGGAACTATATGTTACGCTACTAGGGTTTTTAGAATTGGAACTCAACTGCAGCTTGTAGAACTCCTTAATTACAATAGTGAAGAAACTGAGACTCTTTAAATTATCAATACTGTAGCTTTAAGAAAAGAGAGGATTGCTGGCAATTAGAGAATCAAACAAAGTTTTAATGATTGTGATAAACTTAAGTGAAAAGCATATAGGTAATAATTCAATAAGAAGTTATAGCAAACAATACAAAATTCATCAATAAGTATTTCCTCAGAGATGTATTGAATAATATTATTTAGGTTGATAGGAATAATCTTCAATAGAATTAGTATGTAGGTAGCAGAGAATATTTGCAAAGCAAGTAACAGTTCATAGTGGTTAAGCATGATGGGAGTTATCTTCAATATAATTAGTGTGAATGCAGCAGAGAAGATTTGAGCAAGCAAGAAACAGTTCATTAATAACTGAGATTCCAGATAATAAATTAGAAGTTATACTTAAGATTAATGTGAGTTGTCCTCCAAGAGATCAGTATTAGAGTCCACTTGTTAAATGGTAAAGTGTCCGTTCTCCAGTAATCCTCTAGCGGATGAAGCATAATCCTTTTATCTTCAAAGGTTTAGGAAGGCTTGTGAGAGAAGCTTGTGGAGCCGGCGTCTATACCCGGAAGTAGGTCCCTCAATCACCAAGCCCTTTCTCTCTGGCGCAGTCTCTCTAAGTAGTGTCAGAAAGCCGCGTCAGAAGGGGGCGGGGCCAGCTCCGCACAGCGGGAATGCCAAACCCAGAAGAGATACCGCATGACACTATAAGACAAGGTTTTTAGCCTGTCTATTGTTACAAAAGCCATGGTAATAGGGATTTTACCAGCTATTTATGCATCTTATACCGGTAGTATTACAACCAAGACAATTTAAAAATTGTAATCTTCTTTAACGATGCAGTAGGAGCAATATAGCCATTTCAGATTTACTTATTGGTATTGTATTATAGGTGCTGCTCTAAACAATCGCAAACACGTGCATGATTATTCAAGTAAGAATCACACCAGACCATTTTCCACATCTTTTGGCCATCATTGAATAATGTCTGGTATTCTGTGACAAGTTTACAATATTTACTATATATATATATATATATATATATATATATATATATAGTTAATACAATGTTAAACAAAAATCTGCACACCAGTCAATCCATAAGAATTGCTTTTCCCACAGAAATCACAAATTTGCATTGATGTTACTACCGCAAATGATTCTGGGTGGGCATATGCAAATTAGTTTAAAAAATAATTAAATTTTTGCCTCATTCCATTTTAAACATGGATTCCTTTGAGTCTCTGTTTGCTGTATATAACAGCTTTGAAACACAACTTAGGAAAAGATGCAAAGCCAGTGAACCCCTCATGGACATCTGTTTCATTTTCAATGCAAATCGTCAACATGAGGTTGATTACTGGCTGGCTAGCGATGCTTGGCAGTGCTTGGGAAGCAAAAAACAAAAAGATTATGTTGGGGAAAAAATTGTGAGGTTTTCAATCACAACTTCGTCTCCACCACACCAGTCCCCTATATATAATGCCAAAATACCAGAGTATTGCAGTATGCAATGATAGCTTTTTCTATTGGACTAACATAATATTTCAAAGACAAGCTTTCAAGAATTTTCCTCTTTTCCTCAGGTCTGAAACAAAACTGATCAATCTGATCGAGTTTAACACTTAAAACAACTGATGTTAGAGAAGGGGATGGGGGGGGGGAGGGAGTAATTGAGTGGAGTGTCATAAATAGCAGAAGAAAATCAAAAGTGCAGGTTGGCTGATAATAGCCAGAAAAAGTGTTTAAACAGCGGAGAGTCAATAACCAAGTTTAAAATAAAAAATTTAAAAAAACCCCAAGAAAACAGCAGAGCAGGGCATGCTAGTATTTGGCTGCATATATGTATGTATATAAATTGATCCAATAAAGGTGAAATGAGAATATTGAATAAGAACTATATAAGACAAGATGTGTGTTTATAAAATGTTTTGGTAGTGTGTGAGAAAGCCAAAGTCTATGTTACGTCCTTCTTTCTGGTTGAAATGTGTGATCATTTTCATTTCATATGTCATCTCAGAGTCTTTGAAATTCCCTTTAAGAACTTTAATCCTGAGGTTTTAGATGAAGTGACCAGTCTGGGTGAAGTGATGACCAACAGTGGCACAATATCCATTTTCCTTGTGGTTCTTGATTGAGTGTCTGTGTAGACAGGGCCGGTGCAAGGATTTTTGCTGCCCTAGGCAAAAGAAGGATTTAGTGGTCTCTCCTCACACCCCTCCCCTAGTGGTCTCTCCACCGCCCCCTCCCTCCTTTAGTGGTCTCTCCCTCCCCTACGTTCTCATCTCCCACCCCTTGTGTTCTCCTCTTCTTCTCCTCCCTGTGTTCTCCTCTTCTTCTCCTCCCTGTAATCTTCTCTTCTTCTCCCCCCTTCCCTCCCTGTAATCGCTGCTTCTCCCCCGTAATCTTCTCTTCTTCTCCCCCCATAATCTTCTCTTCTTCTCCCCCCCAATCTTCTCCCCCCTCCCATCAATCATCTCCCCCCCACTTCCCTCCCATCAATCATCTCCCCCTCCTCCTCTCCCATCAATCATCTCCCCCTCCCTATCATCCTCCCATCAATCATCCTCTCCATCCCCTCCCTCCCCATCACCATCCCATCCCCCTCCCCCCCATCAATCCTCCCCCATCAATCAATCCCCCCCCCTCCTCATCAATCATCCTCCCATCCCCTCTCCTCCATCAATCTCCTCCTCACCTCCCCCCCCCTCTATCAATCATTCTCATCCTCCTCTCCCCCCCCTCCCTCCCATCAGCTTCTCCTACCCCTTGCTGTAGTGGTCGAGCTCCTTTGGTCGACCCGGCGGGACTGACAGGAAGTGCACACTGAGTGTGTGAGTGTGCACTTTCAGTCCCGCCGGGCCGCGGGACCGGAAAGGAGCTCGGCCACGCTACAGCAGGGCAGGGGAGGTGAGGCACTGCGGCAGCCGCCTGAGCGCTCTCCATAGAGCGCTCAGGCGGCTGCAGAATTTAAAGGGCCGGCGATGGAGGCGCAGGGCGCCCCATCCTATATGGCGCCCTAGGTGGCTGCCTAGTTCGCCTTATAGGAAGCGCCGGCCCTGTGTGTAGATTCATTCTGAGATGGAGCTTAAGGCCAGTTTCTCCAATGTAGTAACCTTTGTCACACACTGTACACTGTGTACACAATAATATGATCCCTTAATGTTGTATGATTTGTTATTGAGTCTGACTGTGTTATTGCCACATATATGTTGACACAGTTTGCAGAGTGATTTTTTGCATCATACAGTGCCATTCTGTGTGAGCTCCTGTTCTGTGGTCAATTTGCTGCGGATCAATCTGTCTCAGGTTAGGCGGTTGTTTGAATGCTAGTATGGGGGGCTCAGGAAATATTTTTTTTGAGTGTGGGGTCCTCTGAAATTAATGGTTGTAGCTGTTTTACGTACTCCTTCTAGAGTTAGGTTGTAACTAACTACTAGAGGGATTCTTGTTCTTCTTGTTTTGTTTTCCTTTTCTTTGTATTGTAGGAGCCTTTCCCGTGGTGTTTTTAGGGCAGATTTTATTTTTTTAGATATCTTGCTTTCCTTTTGCCTAAATGACTGACAGTGTACTCAGGTGCTGATCTCTGTCTTTTTTTTTTTTCAGCATAAATTACAATGGAAAAGCAATGTTATACAATAACAAGCTTTTAAGCGCTGTACATATTTATGATGAACAGTCAATGATTAACAGTAGAATGAGCTACATAACCATTGTCACATTCGTTGTCAGAATAGTCTTTTACGTAGGAAACTAAATAGTGCAGTTTAACATTTTTACTATCATATTATCAGTAATCATCCCAGTGTTTGTGTGAGATAAAGAAGAGAAGCATCTCCAGACCCGTGGACTTTTTGTTTTAAGTAGTACTGTACTGGGGAGAATCAGTCCCCTTGCAAATATGCCTTATTTAGGAAATCATTCCAAGGTCCCCATATACGGTGGAATGTTTGGCGGTTTTTAGTTGTGGCGAAGGTAAGCTCCTCCGTTTGTTTTATTCCTTCTACCTTATTAAACCATTCTCTAACAGAGGGGGGTTGCGCCTGTTTCCATTGTATTGGTATTAGCATATTTGCTGCCGTGAGTAGGTGTGTAATGAGTGACAGAGTGTGCTTCCTTATACCTGGGGGTGGGAGAAGGAACTGTATATATTCCGGGGAGAACGGTATAATTATTCCTGTGGCACTGTTAATGAGCTTAATCATTCTTTTCCAAAAGGCTTGTGAGTGCATTCCCACCATACGTGTGAGGTATGGGCGTGTATATTTTGTGTATTTTGGCTGGGGTATAGTGCCAACAGGATAGTCTCTTATAGTTTCCCTCCTGTGTATTGACGCAGGTGGATGTTTTGTGGGCTCTCAAGAATATTTGTCTCCACTGGGTATTGGAGATATCTAATTGCATTTCATTACACCATTTCCCCACATATGCGGCTAAGTCTTTTTTCCCCGGGGTCTAAACAATAATTTGTACATTGTGGAGAGCACTTTTCCTTTCAGTTTGTGTTCAGAGCACATCTGTTCAAAGTCAGTGAGATCTCTCTCTCCTTTTGGTAGGAGTTGCATGGTTTGGATAAAGTGAGTTAGTTGGGCGTAGTGTAACTGCTGTATCCCTGACGGATTCTGTGAAGTATGAATTGGTTCTAGTTGACTATTTTTTGCCACCTCCCTTAGTTAGACGTACTCTTTATTCTGATCTGAGTTTATTAGTTTGTCCGTCTTACCTGGCTCGTAATGGGGGTTATGGGTAATTGGGTATAGTGGTGATGGGAAGTTTGACAGGTTTTCATTGGTGTGTAGGGATTGCCATATCTTGATAATGGCCTCTATTGTGGGATGGTGTTTGTGTCGTAGGAAAGGGAGGGCAACGTCTGTATAGTGGAGTCTAGGAATGAGTTTTCTATCATTGTCCATTGGTGGGGTGAGGGCACCTTAGTCCACTCGTAAATTCTGGCTAGGTGTATAGCTTTGTGATATGCATCCAAGTCTGGGAGGCCCACTCCCCCTCTTTCGCAGGAAGTCATCATGGTAGAGTCTGCCAGTCTGGGGTGGGTAAGTGACCAGATGAAAGTTGTGAAGGATTTACACACCGTATCAAAGAATGTCTTTGGGATAGCTATGGGTAGAGTTTGGAGGGGGTACAGTAGTCTTGGGAGCACATTAATTTTAATTATGTTAACTCTGCAAAACCAACCGAAGCACGTCTGTGGAAATCGCTTTTAAGTTCGGGAGGAAGTTTAGTTCGTATATGTGTTCTAATTTGCGCGGAAGGTGTACCCCTAGGTATTTGATAGACTTACTAGCCCAGCTGAAGGAAAATTAGTTCTTGATTTGCATCTCTATTTCTGGCTTGATAAATAATGGGAGGATTTTGCATTTGGTAAGGTTGGCCTTGAAGTTGGAGACTGTACTGTAGATCTCCATTTCGCTGAGAATTTGAGGAAGTGAGTGTAGAGGGTCCGCCACTGTGAACAAAGGATCATTTGCAAACGCAGAGACCTTATATTTTATTTTGTTGACAGAGAAACCCTTTATCTGATGGTTATCTCTTATCCCTTGTAGGAACGGTTCTAGCACTAGAATGAAAATTAGTGGCGAGAGAGGACAGCCCTGTCTCGTTCCGTTTCGGATTTGGACCGTGTCAGATAGTTGGCCGTTAATCCTCAGTTTGGCTGTAGGGGAGGAGTATATTGCTCCAAGCCACTCCAGCCATCTGTCCCCAAAACCTAAGCCTCTCATCGTGGCCAGCATGAAGGACCAGTCCACTCTGTCAAAAGCCTTTTCGGCATCTATTGACACAAGTAGACTGGGGGAGGCTTTGTTTGTGGTCCCTGCCCAGTGTATTATAATGATACGCTTTGTGGTGTTGTTCTTCGCCTCTCTATTAGGTACAAAGCCAGCTTGGTCCTCCTGTATTAGATCCGTGAGTAGAGGCTTTAATCTAGTGGCCAGTATCTTGGTGAATATCTTCATGTCTAAATTTATCAGTGAAATGGGTCTATAGCTACCGCAGTTAGACAGGTCCTTTCCTTCTTTGGGAATCAGTGCTATGTGGGCTTCTAATGCTGAGTGTGGGATAGTGTGTTTCAGGTCTCTTGTGTTGAAGGCTCTAAGGAAGGGCTATATCAAGTCTTGGGAGATCTCTGTCTTTTTTGTCAGAGCAAATGCAGTGATATCTGATAGCCTGGCTGTAGATGATACCTTGTTTGGTGTCATTGAGATGGAAGCTGGAATTGTGGAGGTAGCTGTACCTGTCTGTGGGGTTTCTATATACAGACGAATGAAGAATGCCATTGGTGACAGTTATTGTGCAGTCCAAGAAACTCACACTATGATTTGAAAAGCTTATTTTAAGGTTTATTGATGGGTGGAATTAACTGAATGATTTATGGAAGTCAATAAAGCTTTCTTCTCCTTCTGTCCATATTATTATTATTATTATTATTATTATTATTTATAAAGCAACTTCGGTAGTGCTGAACAATGGGTGGACTATCAGACACGTATTTGTAACCAGACAAGTTTTACGCACAGGAACAGATGGATTGAGGGCCCTGCTCAATGAGCTTACATGCTAGAGAGAGTGGAGTATAGTGACACAAAAGGTAAGGGTAGGGTAGAAAAGTAGGTTGCTAGGATAGTATTTTTTGAGGGCTTAGTGCTTAGTTTTGATGACGGTTTCAGGAAAGGAATCATGGTGTGGGGGGGGGAAAGCTGTTCACAGTTTAATTGATATGCTTTCCAAAGATTTTTTGAAGGAGTGGAGATTGGGTAAGAGTCTAAAAGAGAGAGGAAGGGCGTTCCATAGGAATGGTGGATTAGTCTTTAAGATGAGCATTAGAGGTAGGAGTACAAACAGAGGTTAGAAGTAGGTCTCAGGCAGAGTGTAGGGGCTTAGAGGGGACATATTTGTGTATTAGTGAGGATAAGTGTCAGGATTACAAATTGATAATACATACATATAACCCATACATATAAAGCACTGAACAATTCTAGTCCCTCATATCTCTTCCCAAATCCATAGGTATGCCCCTCCTCAGTCCTTCCGCTCTGCCCAAGACCTACACCTGTCCGCTGCTCGCACCTGTACGGCCACCTTGCGCTTGCAGGACTTCTCGAGGGTGGCTCCCTTCCTATGACATAGCCTGCCTACCCTCATCAGACTCTCCCCTAGTCTTCAATCCTTTAAGAAGCTTATGGCCTCCCAGAGTAACCTCTACCTTACACACCTGTCTCTTGCTCTCATCTAAAGGGCAGAACTCTCCTCTCTCCTCCAGCTCTCCTTCACTCCCACCTTATTTGATTGCTATTTACTGTCCTAATGTGTTTTATGCCCCACCTCCTATAGACTGTAAGCTCGTTTGAGCAGGGTCCTCTACATCCTATTGTTCCTGTAAGTTTTCTTGTAATTGTCCTATTTACAGTTAAATCCCCACTGTCGTAATATTCTAAAGTGCTATGGAATCTGTTGGCACTATAAAAATGGCAATAATAATAATAATAATACACCCTGTTCCAAATTATTATGCAAATTCTATTTAAGTGTCACAAAGATTAAATATTTTGTTTTTCAGTTTAACTCATGGATGGTATTGTGTCTCAGGGCTCTTTTGATCACTGAACACAATCTCGGACACCTGTGATAATTAGATTGCCAGGTGAGCCCAATTTAAGGAAAAATTACTAAAGGAGGGTGTAGCGGAGGCCTGGTATTCCACAGGTTAACTCCACTAAAGATCCCAGTGAGGCTCAGGAACAAGTAGTAAAAATACCATAAAGTAATAATTCCAGCAAGCAAGGTAATCCACGAATATCCCCATACAGATCCCAATGACTAGACGACACACAGCATCAGGAGCAGAACTGACTTTTAATTCACACACTTTCCTTATAAAGCATTCTCCCCTGCAAGGGAGGGGTTTGCAATAATTATTACAGTAGCCAATCATCCATGAGTTGCCAGCCACACATCCCCTCCCCTTAGTGTGACACATAATCCCATTATACAGGACACAAATTCCCTTAGTTTCTGGATGTACCCCTAAACATAGGGGTACCTCTTTAAATGTTACATCCCCTGATAGCCCTGATCTGGGTGAGACACATATCCAAAAATCACCCAGATCGGACCAGGGGTTCGGGAAATTTATGGAAGTACTAAAAAGACTGACGGCGCTGAGTTTAACAGCCGAAAAGGGTTCCATGTGTTTTGGCCCTGCGGTTGGTCACAGAAAAGGGAATGTAACACACGAATGGCTTATGTCAGGAGAGCTGGGGAGGTTTCGGGTAATTTCCCTTGTTCGTGGGGAGGTCTCAGCGGTGTTTGCCTAACCGAGTGTCCGATTTGGGTTCCAGACACCCAACGGCAAAACACAGCTGTTCGGGAGTTTAAAATGGCCGCCACCACGTGTTCGTTTCCCGAATGGCGGCCACCCAGAGAACAAAGAACCCACTGCACGAACCGCCAATTAACCGTTTGCAACATTGTTGCGAACAGTAATTGGAGGCACACTTACTCCTGGGGTGGTCTGATTGTTCGGTACTTTCACCCGCATAATAACTGGAGTGATTTTACCGAACAATCAGATAAATGCTACATACACTTCACATATACAGGTTACAATTCAACCGAACACATAGACATAAATGCACTTTTTAGGACAGCCCAATGCCATCCGCTATAGAGGGTGTTCCACATTATTAAGCAGAGCACAATTTTCATGCAATATGTGGAAGAAAAAGGACCTGCTGCTGAAAAGAGTGAAATAGTTCAATGCCTTGGACGAGGTATGAAAACATTAGATATTTCATGAAAACTTAAGCATAATCATCACACTATTAAGAGATTTGTGGTTGATTCATAGCACAGACGGGTTTGTGCAGATAAAGGCACATAGAGGAAGATTTCTGCCAGATCCATGCATCGGATCAAGAGAGCAGCTGCTAAAATACCAACAGATATTTGAAGCTGCTGGTGCCTATGGAGTCCCACGGCCATCAAGATGTAGAGTCCTCCAGAGTCTTGCAACTGTACATAAACTTATTAAGCCACCACTAACCAATGCTCACAAGCAGAAATGGCTGCATTGGGCAGAAAAATACATGAAGACTAATTTTCAAACAGTCCTGTTCAATGATGAGTGCTGTGCAACCCTGGATGGTCCAGATGGATGGGGTAGTGGATGGTTGGTGGACGGCCACCCTGTTCAAACAAGGCTGCGATGTCAGCAAGGCAGTGGTGGAGTCATGTTTTGGGCCGGAATCATGGGAAGAGAGCTGGTCAGCCCCTTTAGGGTCCCCGAAGGTGTAAAGATGACCTCTGCAAAGTATGTAAAGTTTCTGACTGACCACTTTCTTCCCTGGTACAGAACGAAGAACTATGCTTTCCGTAATAAAATCATCTCATGCTGCAAAGAATACCTCTGCATCAATGGCTGCTATGGGGATAAAATGAGAGAAAGTCATGGTGTGGTCTCCATCCTCCCCTGACCTCAATCCTATTGAGAACCTTTGGAGCATCCTCAAGCAAAAGATCTATGAGGGTGGGAAGCAGTTTACATCCAAACAGCAGCTCTGGGAAGCTATTCTGAAATCTTGCAAACAAATTCAAGCAGAAACTGTCCAAAAACTCACAAGTTCAATGGATGCAAGACTTGTGAAGCTGCTATCAAATAAAGGGTTCTATGTTAAAATGTAACGTGACCTGTTAAAATGTTTAAAAAGTTAAAATGTTGTTATAAGTTTGATTTAAATAGTTTTTGATTTCAGTAAATATGCTGCAAACACAACAAATGACAATTTTCAGTTCTTTACAACCTATAAAGTGTTTTGAAACTTACTGTGCGAAATTATTTGGAACAGTGCATTGTAAGTTTTTTATGTTTAAAAAAAAATACTGTTATCATTAGGAGGTTTGTTCAATAAAATTTGAATTGTACTCTTAATAGTTGATAACATGAGAATTATGCTGACTATTATTTAAATTAATTATTTAATTAAATGAGAAAAAATTCATTTGCATAATAATTTGGAACAGGGTGTAGGTCTATCTGAGGGAAAAGATCCCGGTGAGGCCTCAAACTGATACTCAATTAGATTCCTAAATCCCCAGCATTCTTGAATATTACCATCAAAATGTAGAGGAGGAGATAGGGAGATGGTAGGTGCCTTATGTACTATAGGTGGAGGTACATTAGGTGGAGGTGACATAGTTGGAGAAACCTCAGGCTGTAGATGCGCTGTTCGAGTAAGAAGTGTACTGAAAGCCTGGGCAAGCTGATCCATACGGTTATCATTCTCCTCTAGCTTTCTCTAGCAAGCTGCTATGTGCTGACACAATTCTACAGGATCTATGGCCATGTAGTAATGTCAGGATTACAAGTTGATCCAGCACGTAGAACTGTATCACACCTAGGACTAACAAGTAACATCTTACCGGGCCTTAGACTGGCCGGACTTAACGTACCAGAGAATAGTCTGAATACTTGCTGAGGTCAGGTACACAGAATTAGACACAATTATGAGGGAAAGCCAAATGTCAGGGATACCAGAATACAGGGAATTCAAACGAAGCCAAAGTCAATAAGCAGAAATAAACGATCAGAAACACACTCTCGGACAACCACTAGGGAAACCATGACAGGGTAAAGAGGAGAAGTAGAAATGCATTTAAAGAAGCCCATTACCAATTTGATTGGTCAAAATCAGCCTTTGACCCCAGAACGTATGTGCGCACGTCTCCCACATGATGTCACACACACGCTGATGTCATCATTACTGTGGGCGGATGTGGGGCTATAATTTGGCATGGATCTGCAGTGGCCGGCTTCCAACATGATGCAAGAGTCAGGTACACGAACGCACAGATACCGCAAGGTGAGGATGAATATGTTACAATAAGTATGTGGGAGCAGCATTGTGTAGAGATTTGTAAGCAAGTGTCAGGACCTTAAATTAAGCATTATATCTTACGGGAAAACAATGAAGGGACTGACAAAGGGGGAGGCGTGGGCGGACAGGAAGAAAGCCTCGCTGCTGCATTCATTATAGACTGTAATGGGGCAAGTTGGGAACATGTAAGACCACTGAGAAGCTAATTACAGTAGTCAAGGTGAGAGAGGGCAAGAGCATGGACAAGCCATTTTAAGTGTTAAATAGGGTCGGATGCACGCAATGTTTAGATGGAAGCGGCAGGATTTGGCGAGTGATTGGACATGAGGGGTGAAGGAGAGGTCTGAGTCAAAGAGAACCCCTAGGCAGCGAGTCTTAGAGGTAGAGCGGATGGTAGCGCCATTGACTTGGAGGGACACAGACAAGGGAGTAGCAACACTTGAAGGAGGTGTTACGGTACTTCCAGTAATAAAATGCCCAAACCGCCATTTAGTGAATGCTCCCGGTTCGCAATAATGTGGTCTGGTAGCGTGTATAGTAAAACCATGCGAATCGCCAGCTAGGGAACACTCCAAACTCCCGAACGGTACCTGTACGACTCTTTCCCTTCACGAGCTCCAAATCCACGAACTGCCAAGATTAACCGAACGCCAATATCTTCCAAGCGGCAAATAATTCCAATAAGCAGTCTCTAGGCGCCGGTAATAAAATCCCCCCAATAACGAGACCAAGCTCCGCTTTGAGGGTAAAACACGAACTGATTTACTGTGGGCTACCTGCCCGGTATTTATAAAGGTCTCCCACTTGGTGGACACTCCCCTAGGTGACCAAATGGGAGACTGAAATGACAGAAGGACATGGGGACATTTTGGACATACATCACCACAATATTCCCAGAATGCATCACAGTTCCCTCCCCTCTGCTCGGGAGATAATTGGGAAGTAATTCAATTATCTCCCAGAGCAGAGGCAAATCGCCATTTTAAGTACAAGTCATAAAACACATAAAAATACATTACTTTATAACTGCCGAACATATTGCATTCGTGTAACACATCCCCAGATAGCCTGGATCTGAGTGCATATTATTGGCGAATAGCGCTCAGATCCCATTCGCATAGTTTAATCGCCATGGAGTCAAAGTCTATTACAGTTCTTCGGTATGCGATTGACTCCATGGGACGGCTATCTGGGTTAAGTCCATTTGTGTTGTTGAATCCGGCCGGCATTCGTATGCTTTTGTCGATTGAGAAGGGGAGGTCGACGGCTTCAGCGGTGTTCGTTTTCAGTTCCATGAAATAACCGTCGAACACCGCTGGTCTTTCGCATGGTTAAAATGGCCGCCGCCTCGTGGTCGACATACGAACGACGACCACCCGGTATTCGGTTTTAATTGAGAAGTGTCTGTGGTTAACCGCAACGTTCTAATTGGGATCAATAGGTTAACCAGCAGCACACTTCTCTTCTGGGTGGCTGTCCGTTCGGTAGTTTTGTTCAACAAAAACCGACGTTCCCTTAAACAAAGCATACGAATGGGGGAATTCAAGCAAAACGGCAAAACAGACGAACACAGTACTTTTAGTCCAGACAGATGGGTCTGTCACAGGAGGGAAGACCAGAAGTTCTGTTTTGGACAATTCAGTTTAAGGAAATGAGCAGCCATCCAGTTGGAAATAGCAGAGAGGCAGTCAGAGACACGAGTCAAGAGGAATGATGAGAAATCAGGAAAGGACAGATAAATGTGCGTGTCATCCGCATATAAATGATACTGGAAGCCGAAGGAGCTGATGAGTTTACCAAGGGAGGCAGTGTAGATAAAGAACCATAGGGGACCAAGGACAGACCCTTGGGGAACAGCAACAGAGGGGGATTGGGGAGAGGAGGCAGAGCCAGAGGAAGAAACACTGAATGAGTGCTGGGAGAGGTAGGAAGAGCACCAGGAGAGACCGAGATTACAGAGGATGAGAAGAAGCTGTTGATAATTAACAGTTTCAAAAGCAGCAGAAAGGTCGAGAAGAATTAGGATAGAGTAGTGGCCATGGGATTATTATTATTATGAAAATATCATCAATAGAATGATAATATATATGGTTTGTTGGACTGTGTACATAAAAATCAGTTTTCTAGGTCAGTCATGAAAAGATTTGGGTAACATTTTTATGCCCATCCCTGTCCCCTGTCATTTGTAGGTAGTTATTGTTATTAAAATTGAAATAGTGTGATAGAATCAAACCGCCAGTGGGACAAGTCGCATGGTGTAGGAGCTCCGTACTTATTAAGCCCTAAAGCACAATACTACAGGCTGAACAGCCACACAAAAAACACAACAAAAGAGAGCCGAGACCTCACCAAGCTGATGGCACCGTCGAAGCAGCTGAAGATCATGGACCCCGTGCACCAGACCAAAAAAGACCATCTAAAACAATTACAAAAATGGCGACGATGGTGCACATTCACTAGCTTCAAATTGGCCCTCTGAGTCTGAACATACTCAGTTCTCTCTGAAGGACATTCCGGTCACGGAGAGGAGTATTTCCATAATGTTTTGAGACCTGAAACAGACGCTACAGGCCGATTTTCAGAAATTGGCAAGAGATCTCAGGAAAGAAATAACGGATCTAGGAGGCAGAACAAACCACCTAGAACTCAAGAGCTGTGTGCAGCCCATAACTCGGTTGCTGACAAGCTACAGCAATTGGAGGAAGATCAAATTACATTACGGCACAAGATCGTCGATATAGAAGACCGCTCTCGGTGAAATAATTTATGCTTCTGCAGGATAGCGTACTCCATCACAAATGAGGAACTGCCCGGCTACCTCAAACCACTATGCAAGACCATGCTACCGCAATCAGATGACGCCGCATGGGTATTTGACAGTGCACCGCCTTCCTTTACCACAACGATTCACACAAGACACCCCCAGAGACACCATTGCAAGATTTCATTACTTCCATTTGAAGGACTTACTCCTCACCGCTGCCAGGAAGGGAGCTTCGCAGCTGGAGCCTTATCAACACATCACCATCTTTGCAGACCTGTCAGCATCTACAATGGCTCGATGCAGGGAATTCAGCACGGTTACCAAGACCCTCCGCAACAACAACATCTCATATCGTTGGGGCTACCCTACAAAGTTGCTTGTCGAATGACACCGATCTTGGAACCGGAGGTTGGACTGGCCTGTTCAGATCTGCGGACTCCGAATCTCCCGCAGGGGCCTCTACACCCAGATTACGCCTGGGGTGGCAGACTCTCTCTGCATGCCCAGTGAAGGAGAGCATGTAACAGAACTCTCTCTCAAGCAATACATCGACATATTAGTATATATATTGTTATGTATACACTATCTAAGTATATTTTTCACGTTTAAGGCTAATCGCAATTATGCTGTGTTTTTGGTAATACTACGGTGATCAGGCCTATGGTGCCGTTTAACCATAAACCTAATGTTTAACAAAGTTATTTCCTTTACTATGTATAGAGCAGCTAATGCACCCCAACTGGAGGGAATTAATGTACCAAATGTTAAGCATAGCATTGGGATATACGGAATACCTTAGGCTGTGCTATAATGAATATCTGTGTGTCCCATCCGTTTTAACCCTATGCTGCTCTTTGCCTATTACAGCAAATATTAGCGCCCTTCATACAAATGCTGATGTCCTCACGACATGGGTAGGGCAAGTTGAATTATAAAAGGAAAAAAAACAGAAAAAAAACTAAATAGTTATGATTTCCTTTAAGGTACCCTATAGGGATTACAGGACCCCAAGAGTTTCTCGGCTAATAACAGTACAAAAAAAATAAATATATATATATATATAAGACAATACAAAAACAATTTTACCACTTAAAATTTAAGGGTTAAATGGCTGGTGGTTACCCACATGACCCCTTTGACCCACCCCCTGGGCGAAGAAATATTAAGCCTGAATTTTGGTTACCTTCCTTGTTTTAAGGACAAGGAGCTTGTACATAAGTTCTTCAGTTTTGATGCCAACACAGCATCAGGGGAGCGTGTTCTGTTCCCCTCTATTAGTTGGTTCCCGCCCCCCCTCCACCCTTTGGTCACAGTGTCCGTGTGCTACAACATACCATATACTTGCATCTGCTGGGTTTCCCTGGCATCCCCACTCAATAACCCCACCCGATATGAGGCAACATGCAGGTTCGCAGACTTGAACACATTGTATAATAATTCCCATTGCAGTAAACAGCCCAAGAAATGAATCGAACCAAAGCAGCTGTAATCTGCTTTCAAGAAACTCATTTCTGTGCTCATAAACCTATGTACTTTAACCCTAAAAATGATTCCCAAGCATTCCATGTACTTTCACCAACAAAATCAAAAGGAGTCCCCATCTTTTTCCACTCAGATTGGGTTTTTAATTTACACAAACAATATGATGATGAGCAGGGGAGGATATTGATATTAGCAGGGACATTGAATGGCTATAAAATTACGATCGCCTCCTTATATGCACCAAACGATGTTCAAGCACTCTTCATATGTAAAGCCTTGAAAAAAATAAACATACTGAAATCTGGCTGTAGCGGTTACCCCGAATAGCAGAGGGGTTTCAACTGCTGGAGGGTGTCCTTTTCCCGATCAGTGAGGAGGATTCTGAGCTTCCAGTCATGCTCCAAGTGAAGAAGCTCTTACTAGTGATGTCGCAAACCCGAAATTTTCGGTTCGCGAATGGCGAACGCGAACTGGCGAACCGGGCGAACCGCCATAGACTTCAATGGGCAGGCGAATTTTAAAACACACAGAGACTCTTTCTGGCCACAATAGTGATGGAAAAGTTGTTTCAAGGGGACTAACATCTGGACTGTGGCATTCCGGAGGGGGATCCATGGCAAAACTCCCATGGAAAATTACACAGTTGATGCAGAGTCTGGTTTTAATCCATAAAGGGCAGAAATCACCTAACATTCCTAAATCACAATGAATATGGATTAACACCTGACATATGACATATTGACACCTTAACATGTGGATTGACACCTGTCCTCAGAGCCCCTGATGCACACAGACACAGAGCAGAATAGGGACTGTTCCCCCTACATAGGGTCACTTGGCAGGTATGGATTGACACCTGTCCTAAGGATCCCTGATACACACTGACAAAGAGCAGAATAGAGACTGTTCCCCCTGCATAGGGTCACTTGGCAGGTATGGATTGACACCTGTCCTCAGAGACCATGATACACACTGACACAGAGCAGAATAGAGACTGTTCCCCCTACAGAGGGTCACTTGGCAGATATGGATTGACACCTGACCTCAAAGCCCCTGATACACACTGACACAGAGCAGAATAGAGACTGTTCCCCCTACATAGGGTCACTTGGCAGATATGGATTGACACCTGTCCTCAGAGACCATGATACACACTGACACAGAGCAGAATAGAGACTGTTCCCCCTACATAGGGTCACTTGGCAGATATGGATTGATACCTGTCCTCAGAGACCATGATACACACTCACACAGAGCAGAATAGAGACTGTTCCCCCTACATAGGGTCACTTGGCAGATATGGATTGACACCTGTCCTCAGATACCATGATACACACTGACAGAGAGCAGAATAGAGACTGTTCCCCCTACATAGGGTCACTTGGCAGATATGGATTGACACCTGTCCTCAGAGATCATGATACACACTGACACAGAGCAGAATAGAGACTGTTCCTCCTACATAGGGTCACTTGGCAGATATGGATTGACACCTGTCCTCAGAGCCCCTGATACACACTGACACAGAGCAGAATAGAGACTGTTCCTCCTACATAGGGTCACTTGGCAGATATGGATTGACACCTGTCCTCAGAGATCATGATACACACTGACACAGAGCAGAATAGAGACTGTTCCCCTACATAGGGTCACTTGGCAGATATGGATTGACACCTGTCCTCAGAGACCATGATACACACTGACACAGAGCAGAATAGAGACTGTTCCCCCTACATAGGGTCACTTGGCAGATATGGATTGACACCTGTCCTCAGAGACCATGATACACACTGACACAGAGCAGAATATAGACTGTTCCCCCTACATAGGGTCACTTTGCAGATATGGATTGAGACTGTCCACAAGGACAAGCTGCAGGCTTCCTGGCAGGGCCCATACAAGGTGGTAGAGCAGGTTTGTGATACCACCTTTGTGATCGGTGCGGTCACAGGCACGGGAGGCAAGCACATGCTCCATGTGAACATGCTCAAGCCATACCACGAGCGCACGGAAGAGGTAACTGCGATCTGTGCACCTGCCACTGAAGATTATGATAATTTGCCACTCCCAGATCTCCTAGACCAAGAGGGCTAGAGCGGAGACCTGGGAGAAGTACAGTTAGGAGAACGGTTAGACCCCCAGGAGCGAACCCAGGTCCAAAGACTAATCCAGGACAAGGGGGCCACATTTTCCAACCTACCTGGGTACAGTCCATTAACCACTCACAAAGTTGAAACCCTAGACCAGACCCCCCTTCGCCAAACTGCCTATCGCATACCCGAAGCAGTTAAAGAAAATATTCAGAAAGAAATTGAGGAAATTATGCAGTTAGGGGTGATAGAACACTCTGACAGCCCCTGGGCCTCCCCGGTAGTACTAGTACCGAAACGGGACGGCACGACCCGTTTCTGTGTAGACTACCGGAGGCTAAACGATAAAACAACCTCAGACGCCTACCCTATGCCCGGATAGACGAGCTCCTAGACAAAATGGCCAAAGACCAGTACCTCACCACAATAGATCTCTGCAAGGGGTACTGGCAATTTCCATTAAACGAGGACGCCATCCACAAGTCGGCATTTGTCACCTCGTTTGGCCTGTATCAGTTTAAGGTCATGCCATTCGGGATGAAGAATGCCCCGGCTAACTTTCAGAGGATGGTAGCTCGGCTACTGGATGGGTTTCAGGAGTATGCCTGCGCCTACTTGGATGATATAGCCATTTTTAGCTGCTCCTGGCCCGAACACCTGGCCCACATAGGAGCCGTACTAGACCGGATTAGGGAGGCCGGACTGACCCTAAAGCCCAGTAAGTGCCATATAGGAACATGTAAAAACCTCCCCAAGATAGTAGTAT
This sequence comes from Pelobates cultripes, assembly GCA_933207985.1. Classification (NCBI taxonomy): domain Eukaryota; kingdom Metazoa; phylum Chordata; class Amphibia; order Anura; family Pelobatidae; genus Pelobates; species Pelobates cultripes. The sequence goes on along the minus strand of OW240915.1, from coordinate 126,666,683 downwards.
GGGCCCCAGAGTGTGAAAAGGCCTTCCAACAGCTCAAGACGGCGCTCATTAAATCACCTGTACTTTCTGCTCCTGATCCAACTAAACGCTTTCTCGTCCATACAGACGCTTCTATGTTTGGATTGGGAGCAGTACTGAGCCAAGTCGGAGCAGATGGCGGTGAACAACTCGGGGCTTATCTAAGCCGTAAACTTTTGCCCAGGGAAGTAGATACACTGCCATTGAAAAGGAGTGCCTGGCGGTGGTGTGGGCACTCAAAAAGCTGCAACCTTACTTGTATGGACAACCGTTTACCTTACTCACAGATCACAACAAATTTGGGGCACTGCGCGTGCAATCTAATGTGCCACCAGATAGGAGTGGTGTGTTAAGTAGTACTATTCTTATCAGTTTAATCCCTGTTACGTCCATTATGACATCAGATATGAGTGGCACTGTAAACTGGCAGAGTACACGCTGTAGGGCTGACACACCCGCTTTGAGACAACTAACTGCTATTCAAACTATAACAGTGAAAAAAGTTTTTTGGTTTTTAAAAGCATGCTATTGTGACACCAGTGAGTGAGTGGTGGCACTGGGCACAGTATCCACTGTGAGCCTGACACACACGCTTTGAGACAACTAACTGCTATTCAATCTATAACAGTAAAAAAAGTTTTGGGGTTTTTAAATGCACGCTATTGTGACACCAGTGAGTGAGTGGTGGCACTGGGCACAGTATCCACTGTGAGCCTGACACACCAGCTTTGAGACAACTAACTGCTATTCAATCTATAACAGTGAAAAAAGTTTTTTGGTTTTAAATGCACGCTATTGTGACACCAGATATGAGTGGCAAAGTACACTGGCAGAGGTCTGCAGAGCACACGCTGAAGGCCTGACACCCGCTTTAAGGACACTGCTATTAGCTTACACTGAAAAACTTTTTTTCTTTGTAAAAGCACGCTATAGAGACACCAGATATGAGTGGCAAAGTACACGGGCAGAGGTCTGCAGAGCACACGCTGAAGGAGGCCTGACACCCACTTTAAAGACACTGACTGCTATTAGCTTACACTGAAAAACTTGTTTTCTTTGTAAAAGCACGCTATAGAGACACCAGATATGAGTGGCAAAGTACACGGGCAGAGGTCTGCAGAGCACACGCTGAAGGAGGCCTGACACCCGCTTTAAGGACACTGACTGCTATTAGCTTACACTGAAAAACTTGTTTTCTTTGTAAAAGCACGCTATAGAGACACCAGATATGAGTGGCAAAGTACACGGGCAGAGGTCTGCAGAGCACATGCTGAAGGAGGCCTGACACCCGCTTTAAGGACACTGACTGCTATTAGCTTACACTGAAAAACTTTTTTCTTTGTAAAAGCACACTATAGAGACACCAGATATGAGTGGCAAAGTACACGGGCAGAGGTCTGCAGAGCACACGCTGAAGGAGGCCTGACACCCGCTTTAAGGACACTGACTGCTATTAGCTTACACTGAAAAACTTTTTTTCTTTGTAAAAGCATGCAATAGAGACACCAGATATGAGTGGCAAAGTACATGGGCAGAGGTCTGCAGAGCACACGCTGAAGGAGGCCTGACACCCGCTTTAAAGCGGCACTGTCATGCCGAACTTACCTTTCCTCAATCTCTTCCTCTTCTCCCCCTCTCTCGGGATCTGTTATTCTTTTCTTCCTGTCTTCTTTAGTTTTCTTTAAAATCATAAGACAAAGAAGGGACTCTTTGCCTTATGGAGGATTCCTCCACTTGACCAGCTCTGACCAGCGGAGATGCAAAGTGTGCTTCATTTCCGCTGGTCAGAGCAATTTTCCCATGATCCTTACTTTTCCTCTGTGTTCCCACAATGCTTCCTGTCACTAACTGAATGACAACAGTATGTTCGTTTCTTTTAGAACGCAATTCGGCACTTTATTCGGATCAGAATTTCATTCTAATGAATGAAACTCCGATCCTATTCATTGCCGATCCTTAGTAGATAACTCCCTAATTCCCACGGTATCAGGGAGCTATCTACTAAAAGGCTGAAAGACTGAGTAAAGATTACTTAGTATTAGTAAATTAAATGCCCCTACTCGCTATACCGCGAGTAGGGGCATGTGTAGTAAGCAGTGAGCAGCTTATAGCTGCTCACTGTAAAAAAAACAAAACAAAAAAACTAATAAACCCCCCCCATGCCCGTGGGGGCCCTAAATAAAGATGGGGGGGAACCTACTGGCCCCCCCTGGCCCCCACCCCTGAGCGGTGGGTGGGGGCCCTAAATAAAGATATGGGGGGGAACTTCTGTCCCCCCCTGGCCCCCACCCCTGTGTGGTGGGTGGGGGCCCTAATAAAACAATAAGGGGGCGGACCTACTGTCTTCCCCCCCGGCCCCCACCCCTGAGCGGTGGGTGGGGGCCCCAGTAAAACAATAAGGGGGGGGACCTACTGTCCTCCCCCCCTGGCCCCCACCCCTGAGCGGTGGGTGGGGGCCCCAATAAAACAATAAGGGGGGGACCTACTGTCCTCCCCCCCTGGCCCCCACCCCTGAGCGGTGGGTGGGGGCCCTAAATGAAACACCCCCCCAATCAAGGTGACTAGGGGTCCCAAGCCCCTAGTCACCACCCCCCCCACCCAAAAAAACCTATCCCCTACCTACCCCCCTCACCCTACAAATAGTGAGGGGGGAATAAAATAACTAACCTGTAAAAAAAAAAATTAAACTTACCATTTGACATCTTCTTTTTTCTAAAATCTTCTTTCTTCAGCCCCCAAAAAGGCCAAATAAAAATCCATTACACCCGTCGCACTTAAAAAAAAACCAAAAAAAAAAATGAGCGCAAAAAAAAAATTAATCCATGTTCGCCGTTCGAGGGCACGCCGCATACTTAGCACCGCAGGGCGGGTCAAGGCTTATAAAGCCTTGCCCCGCCCTGCAATTAGGATTAGAACACTCTGATTGGTGGGTTTAAGCCAATCAGAGTGCTCTGAGTCATTTTACACAGCATGGGAAAATTCAAAAGAACTTTCCCACGCTGTGTAAAATGACTCATAACACTCTGATTGGTGGATAACCAATCAGAGTGTTACAATCATAGTGCTCTGTGTCATTTTACACAGCGTGGGAAAGTTCTTTTGAATTTTCCCACGCTGTGTAAAATGACTCATAACACTCTGATTGGTGGATAACCAATTAGAGTGTTATGAGTCATTTTACACAGCGTGGGAAAGTTCTTTTGAATTTTCCCACGCTGTGTAAAATGACTCATAACACTCTCGTTCTTTTGAATTTTCCCACGCTGTGTAAAATGACTCATAACACTCTGATTGGTGGATAACCAGAGTGTTGTGAGTCATTTTACACAGCGTGGGAAAATTCAAAAGAACTTTCCCACGCTGTGTAAAATGACTCAGAGCACTCTGATTGGCTTAAACCAACCAATCAAAGTGTTCTAAGCCTAATTGCAGGGCGGGGCAAGGCTTTATAAGCCTTGACCCGCCCTGCGGAGCTCAGTATGCGGCGTGCCCTCAAAGGGCGAACATGGATTAATTATTTTTTGCGCTCTTTTTTTTTTTTAAAGTGCGACGGGTATAATGGATTTTTATTTGGCCTTTTTGGGGGCTGAAGAAAGATGATTTTAGAAAAAAGAAAGACGTCAAATGGTAAGTTTAATTTTTTTTTTTTACAGGTTAGTTATTTTATTCCCCCCTCACTATTTTTAGGGTGAGGGGGGTAGGTAGGGGATAGGTTTTTTTGGGTGGGGGGGGTGACTAGGGGCTTGGGACCCCTAGTTACCTTGATTGGGGGGGGGTTTCATTTAGGGCCCCCACCCACCCGGCTCGAGAGTGAGGCAGTGGTCAGAGCCTTATTGTTGTGCCGCTCAGGAAGTGAGGCGCCAGAAGGCCGTCCCTGTTTTATTGGGACCCCACCCACCGCTCAGGGGTGGGGGCCGGGGGAGGACAGTAGGTCCCCCTTGTGGGCCCCCACCCACCGCTCAGGGGTGCCGGGGGGGAGACAGTAGGTCCCCCCTTATTGTTTTATTGGGGCCCCCACCCACCGCTCAGGGGGCCAGGGGGGGAGGACAGTAGGTCCCCCCCATGGGCGTCCGCAGGGGGGGGGCAAGAGGGGGCACTTGCCCCCCCCTGGATTTTTCAGCTTGTTCTGCTATTTTGTGTGAGATTTAAAATGAACTGCAATACCGGCGCCGGCCAGTAGGTGGCGCTGTGTATGGAGAGAGACAGGGATAGGAAACTGCATCTTATCCCTGCTTCTCTCTGCTGATTGAAACAACAGGGGAACAACCCATGCAGCCAGAGACAGCCTACAGATCAGGTAAGTGAGGGATGGGGGGAGGTTTTGAGAGGGGGGCAGCAGCAGATAGATTTGGGGGCAGCAGCCCATAGATTGGGGGTGGAGCAGCAGCCTTTAGATTGGGGCAGCAGCCCATAGATTTGGGAGGGGGCTAGCAGCCCATAGATTTGGGGAGGGGGCAGCAGCCTATAGATTTGGGGGAGGGCAACAGCCCATAGATTTGGGGTGGGCAGCAGCCCATAGATTTGGGGGCAGCAGCCCATAGAATTTGGGGGGGGCAGCAGCCCATAGATTTTGGGGAGGGGCAGCCCATAGATTTGGGGGCAGCAGCCTATAGATTTGGGGGGCAGCAGCCTATAGATATATAGAAATGAACAGGAAGGGTCAGCAAGGAGCTGGAAGGTAAAGCAGCACAAAGGTAAAGTAGAAGGAGTAGAAAGGGTCAGAAATGAGCTGGAAGGGGCAGAAGGAGCACAAACATAAAGTAGGAGAATGAGCAGGAAGGGCCTGCAAGGAGCAGGAAGGAGCACAAAGGGACAGCAAGGAGCACAAAGGTAAAGGAGCAGAAAGGATCAGAAGGAGCACAAAGGTAAAGTAGAAAAGGGAGCAGAAAGGGATCAGAATGAGAAAGGAGCAGAAGGGCGCAAAATAAGCAGAAAGTAGCAGAAAGGTAAAAGAGCAGAAGGGGCCAAGGATAGAAAACAGTGTCAGAAGAAAAAAAAGACTGTCAAATGAAGGAGAGGAAAAGGAGATTGGATCAGGAAGGACAAATGAAGTGAACCCTCCACTTTATTCTGGACACCACATCATAAGGCTTTGGTACATGGGCCTGGCAGGGAAACGCTGGACCTCTCATCTCCAAAGGTAAAAGAATATCGGTGTTAATGTGTTCACCTTTATTTACTGAGTGTCAGGAAGCACAGAGTGCCGTTGGGTAGGGGTGTTGCTGATTGGCTAGAGCGGTCAGCTGGCACTCTAAGCCAATCAGTAGCTCCCCATTCATAAAAAAGTAAAAATATTTTATGAAACGGGAACTAGCGATTGGCTTAGAGCGTCAACTGACCACTCTAGCCAATCAGCGGCACCCATGCCTGACGTCAATCTGCACTTCCTGACACTCCGTTTCAGAAGCCAAATACCACTGAGCGACCTGGAGCTGGAGGAAGCCTTTGGGGTTAAACCATTTCAGAGCGATTAACCCTTTAAAGGAAAGCGAACACCCAGGGGCTTCCTGGCATCATAGCATTTGGTGAAGTTGTTATGGTGACCAGAAATGTCCTTTAATTTGCTTAAAGGAACACTATAGTGTCAGGAATACAAACATATATTCCTGACACCATAGTTGTGAAAACGCTATTCACCCTGGCTTTGTGATAATGGCTATGCCCCTTCCCTTTCATGACACTGTCAAAAAAGGTACCAAGCATGGATGTCATTACAATTATGCCCCCCCCTGGAAAAATTCCTGCGGATGCCCATGGTCCCCCCCTTATTGTTTTATTGGGGCCCCCACCCACCGCGCAGGGGTGGGGGCCAGGGGGGGAGGACAGTAGGTCCCCCCTTATTGTTTTATTAGGACCGCCACCCACTGCGCGGGGGTGGGGGCCCAGGGGGAGACAGTAGGTCCCCCTTGGCCATTTATTAGGGCCCCCACCCACACGACTCCAGGTGGGTCTCAGATATATGAGTGGCAAAGTACGGGCAGAGGTCTGCAGAGCACATGCTGAAGGAGGCCTGACACCCGCTTTAGGACACTGACTGCTATTAACACATGAAAACTTTTTTCTTTGTAAAAGCAGCTATAGAGACACACCAGATATGAGTGGCAAAGTACACGGGCAAAGGTCTGCAGAGCACACGCTGAAGGAGGCCTGACACCCGCTTTAAGGACACTGACTGCTATTAGCTTACACTGAAAAACTCTTTTTCTTTGTAAAAGCATGCTATAGAGACACCAGATATGAGTGGCAAAGTACACGGGCAGAGGTCTGCAGAGCACACGCTGAAGGAGGCCTGACACCCGCTTTAAGGACACTGACTGCTATTAGCTTACACTGAAAAACTTTTTTCTCTGTAAAAGCACGCTATAGAGACACCAGATATGAGTGGCAAAGTACACGGGCAGAGGTCTGTAGAGCACACGCTGAAGGAGGCCTGACACCCAGATGCTTGCAGACAACTAACTGCTATTCAATCTATTACAGTGAAAAAAAAAAATTATTCTTAAATGTCAAGCTTAAGCTATTGTGACACCAGATATGAGTCGTGGCACTGGGCAAATGGGCACAGTATCCACTGTGAGCCTGACACAGAAGCTGGCAGACAAGTAACTGCTTTTCAATCTATTACAGTGAAAAAAAAAAATTTCTTTTTAAATGTCAAGCTTAAGCTATTGTGACACCAGATATGAGTGGTGGCACTGACTGTGCAAATGGGCACAGTATCCACTGTGAGCCTGACACAGAAGCTGGCAGGCAACTAACTGCTATTCAATCTATTACAGTGAAAAAAAAAATTCTTTTTAAATGTCAAGCATAAGCTATTGTGACACCAGAAATGAGTGGTGGCACTGACTGGGCAAATGGGCACAGTATCCACTGTGAGCCTGACACAGAAGCTGTCAGGCAGGCAGGCAGGCAGGCAACTGCAATTACATTACTCAGAAAAAAAAAAAAGCAGACTGATGTTCTAGCCCTAAACAGGGCTTTTTGGGGTGCTGTCCTTACAGCAGAGATCAGATGAGTCCTTCAGGACTGTAGTGGACACTGAATACCCTAGCCTAGCTATCAATTTCCCCATCTAATGAGCAGCAGCTACACTTTCCCTCCTCTCACTAAGCATGCAGCTTCAGAATAAATCTAAAATGGATGCTGGGAGGGAGGTGGGAGGGTCTGGAAGGGAGGGTCTGCTGCTAATTTGCTGGAATGTGTCTGCTGACCGTGAGGCACAGGGTCAAAGTTTGCTCAATGATGACGAATAGGGGGCGGATCGAACCGCGCATGTGTTTGCCCGCGGCGGCGAACGCGAACACGCTATGTTTGCCGGGAACTATTCGCCGGCGAACAGTTCGATACATCACTAGCTCTTACAAGAGCTAGTGTGAATACCTGTATAGCGGTTACCCCCAATAAGAGACAAGACTCTAGATTGAGGGTGAAGTAGAACTGATGTTTAATGGCAGGTACTCTGCTTTTATGCAAGGGAGACACCCACAGGCAATTAGACATTAACAAATCAGACAACGGTTACAACCCACAGATTCCCTCCCCTCTGCTTGGGAGATAATTGAGTTTTCTACTATATCTACTCAATTATCTCCAAGCTAAAACTTATACTTTTTAGGCATTCTTATAACTTTATGATTTTTTCATCACACAGGAATAAAACTTTATTTTTATGAACAACACAACTTGGGGACAAACATTCGTAATTTGTACAAATCCGTTCAGAGGTTCCAGAGATATGGAAAAGTCTCTTTGGACCGGCCGCACGCCTGTTTGCAAACAGTTCCACAGATTCAGGCTGTGCATTCGGTCTATTCTACCTTGAAAAATAACAAAGTTGCATTAGAAAGCGGCATTCGACTATTCGAATGCACTTCGACTTCTGTTGAAGTCTCGAAGTCAAATGGGGTAAACTTCCTCGGTGGTCGTTAGGTGAGTGGCAGTCTGTTTTACAGGGAAAAGATGACAAAGTCCCATCCGAAAGCGGCGTTCGAATCGTCGGTGCACTTCGACTGCTGTCAAAGTGTCGAAGTCAAACGGGATTAAACTTCCTCGATGGTTGTTAGGTGAGTGGTAGTCGATTTCACATGAAAAAATGACAAAGTCCCATTCGAACGTGTGTTCGAATCTTCGAATGGGACTTAGTCTCCAGCCGCAGTGTCGAAGGGTAGGGGACGGTGCAGGTCAGCGGTGTTGGTGCAAATGTGTGACCGATTTCCGTTCCAGAGATTTGATGGCACACACCGCGGACCACGTTCGGCTGTTTAAAATGGCCGCTGCCACGTGTTCGACTGTCTAATGGCGGCCACTTCGTCTAGGTTAAAATCAGTCTTACCCCAGTCAGTCTCCACGGAAAAAGCGGGATTTGTACCGGGGAGACAGACAGGTGATAACACCCGACACTTTTAAAATCTCATTAATTGGGCCAAATATAGCAAACAAAGAGGTATGGTATTGGCTTTAGACACGGAAAAAGCATTTGACCGCATAAACTGGGAATATTTGCAAACCACAATTGCAAAAATTGGGCTTTCACAAAATTTCATCAAAAGCATAACGGCGCTTTATCAAACTCCCACTGCAAGGGTATTTAACTGCGGGTTTCTATCCAAACCCTTTGCAATCTCCAACGGCACATTCCATGTTTGTCTGCTTTCCCTGTTGATATTTATCCTGTGTCTGGAACCTCTAATCTGACACATCAAATCACACACAGCGATCAAGTGCCTCTAAACACCAATAGGGGAACAAGGCATTGCACTGTTTGCAGATGACATCCTGCTATTCCCAACCCAACCAGAACAATCCATACCCCATCTCTTAACCCTTTTGGACCGGTATGGTTGAGTATCGTTTTACAAAAACAATGCAACAAAAACTCAAGAGTCATCAATAGGAATGCCCCACACGACTATGCTTAGATTGAAATAACAATATCCATTTGACTGGAGGAGACTCCTTGAAATACCTAGGGACACTGCCGTACATACCGGGGTTGCAGGGGTCGCACCTGCGAACCCCTGCGATCGGGTACCCACCACCATCTTTTGCGGCCCTGTCCAGCGCGGCAAACTGCCAGGGCCACATGTTAAGGTGCCCATCGGGTGGCCTATGCTGTCAGGGCCTCCTGATGGACATGGATTGTCAGGGGGCTAGGTCAGCACTGGGCGCTTTAACAGCGCGACCGGGCCCCCCTGCACGTCACTCCTCTCAGCTAACCCACAGAGCCCGCAGGGGAGGAAGAACAGAGAGTCCCATCAACCTGAGCCACCACTGGACCCCAGGGAAAGTCACCCTCCTGGACCCCAGGAAACAGGGGGGTGACTTAAATATTATGTGTGTGTGTGTTTGTATGTATGTCTTGTGTGTGTGTGTGTGTCTGTCTGTGTATGTCTATCTGTCTGTATGTATGTGTCGTCTGTCTGTATGTATGTGTGTCATCTGTCTGTATATATGTATCTTTGCATGTATGTGTCGTGTGTGTATGTATGTGTCTCTGTATGTATGTGTGTGTGTCTCTGTTCGGGGGGAGCCCGTGGATCAGTTTCGCACCGGGGCCCCATGACTTATGTGTACGCCACTGCCTAGGGATCAACCTGCCACAATCTCTTTTACACGTGTTGCGGGAAAACCACATCCCACTTATTCATAAATTAAAGACACAATTAGACAATTGGAAAGATAAAGCAATCTCCTGGCTTGGGCGAATCAACACAATTAAAAGGATGGCCCTACCCCATGTCCTCTATCTCTTTCGTACTCTCCCAATACCAGCGGCCAACAAAATAATGAACACAATCCAAGCCATGTTCAATTCCCACATTTGGAAAAAGAAACAGCCAAGAGTGGCTAACCGTCTATCCTGGTTATCCATGCAAAAAAGTCTTCTGGGTATGCCTAATGTTAAGTTGTACCACAAAGCCTCTATCCTGGCATGTGGTTTGGCAGCATTGATGCAACCCAATACCCCGATGTGGCTCCCCTTGGAAGAGGCTTGCATTCAGCCTCTAAAGTTCCGTCACTTGCTCTGGACAGGCTCCACACGCTTAAGTCCTGGGGCAACTGCGTTAAGAACGACACCATTTCTCATAAAAAAATGGAAAATATGGTCACGCTGCCTCCTAGGCCCGATAAACTTGGCGTCTAAAGCTCCTATACAATGTCTGACATCCAAAGATATTTTACTCATGAATTGGATCAGAGGTGGGACTACCAGCCTGGGTGCCCTTCACGACGAGTCAGGCCTTAAACCATTTCGTTCCCTGCAAGCGGAACTCTCCCTACCCCCGAGGGAAATATTTACATATCTTAGAGTGAAGCACGCCCTAACAGACATGCACATCATAGTTACATAGTTACATAGCTAAAAAGAGACTTGCGTCCATTAAGTTCAGCCTTCCTCGCATATGTTTTTGCTGTTGATTCAAAAGAAGGCAAAAAACCTAGTCTGTGGCGCTTCCAATTTTGCAACAAACTAGGAAAAAATTCCTTCTCAACCCCAAAATAGCAGTCATATGTCTCCCTGGATCAAGCAGGTACTTCCCCACTAATTAGAAATTATATCCCTGTATGTTATGTTTTTGCAAGTATTTATCCAATTTCAGTTTAAACATCTGTATGAACTCTGATAAAACCACCTCTTCAGGCAGAGAATTCCATATCCTTATTACTCTTACTGTAAAAAAAAACTTTTCTTTGCCTTAGATGAAATCTCCTTTCTTCCAGCCTAAATGTGTGACCTTGTGTCCTATGTATAGCCCTGTTTATGAATAGATTTCCAGATAATGGCTTGTACTGGCCCCGAATATATTTGTATAATGTTATCATATCCCCTTTAAATTTTTTAACCTTTCTTCGTAACTAAAATGCTCCATTCCTTTTATGAATTTTGTAGCTTGTCTCTGCACTTTTTCTAGTGTGATGATATCCTTCTTTAGAACAGGTGCCCAAAATTGCACAGCATATTCAAGGTGTGGTCTTACCAGCGATTTATAAAGAGGCAAAATTATACTTTTGTAATGGATCACCTGGCACCCCGACTGGGCACCTCCGTTGACTGACGCTTCCTAGCTGATGCCGAGGACCATAAACATCGCATACTCCACAACCCGCCGTAGCTTAACTGGAGTCTTGACGTCTTCTTTCCACCCTGGATCAGCCTCTGTCCTCCAGGACCATGTGGGAAAGACCTCTCCTCCAGGAGAGCGTATCAGGAACAGCTCTTAAAAGTGATTAGAGCTCAGGGGAGTATACAAAGTATAGCAATCCCCAGTGTGAATATAGCAGGTCCCTACAATAACAAGACAAGGCTACGTATTGAGGATTAAGCAGAACAGAATGAACTAAGAGTTTATTGTCTCTTTTATACAAGTTTTCCCACAAGGTTACCACCCATCTGGACCTTGTGGAGCACAGGACACAAAGTTACAAAGCCAATCAAAACACTCTTGTACAGTTAGGCACTACCAGATAATGTACACAAACTCTCCCCTCTGATGTGATACAATTACCAAACACAATGGACTAACTCAATTACCCACAGGCAAAAAACACAAATTTTTCACAAAAAACACCCCTAAACACCACAAATGAATCGCAGGGTTTCAAAAGTTTATGGAAGTCACATTTGACCGACCGTAAGCATGGTTTTCATGCCCAAAAATAGTTCCACAGATTTAGGCTGTGCAGCCTGTCTATCTTCTCCTCTATCCTGGAGATAATTGGCTTACGTGGCTGTGGTAACTTAATTATCTCCAGGTACAGGAAATATCTCCAAGTCAAAAACGGTTACAAAAACCATATAAAAATACATAACTCTTATAATACAATGTTTAACCTATATGTCCAACATATACCCAGATAGCTTGAATCTGAGCGCTCAATATGTCCAATGTTAAAAGTGCACTATAGTACAAATAAGGATGGGGTCAGAAAAAAGTGAGGGCTGATGGGAGATTGAGGAGGGACAAAGCAGCCGGAAACTGGTCTGGCAGTGTCCTTGTGACAATGCCCTGCTGGAGAACAATAGGACAGGAAAAAGGGGGAGGGGAAGAGGCACATTTTCCCATGGAAGTCACTATTTAGCATATCTTTTTGCAGGGCCCATAGTCTTGGGGCAGGATGCTGGCAATCAGGCCCTTCCAGAAGCCAGTGGCGAAGGGTAGTTTGTCACATATCTTCCCTTTTGAGGGGTGACTAACCAGGTACCTGACCTTCTGTTGGTCAGTGCCTGAGTTAGTTGAGCAACCCACCCACAATGAACATTCAAAGAGTAGCTCACCCACAATAAACGGTTACTGCACCTGGTGATTCCTGGTGTATGGTTCTGACCTGCAGATCCCAGGTTGTTGAGGGAGAGTTCAGTACCATCAATCTCTCTGGTGAAACTGGACAAAAAGCTGTGGGTACTTGGGGGGCAGAGGCAAGCTGCACTTTGCCCTGGTGCCAGTGTTTCTGCTGGGGTGGCATGTAGGTAGTCAGGCCCGGTGCAAAAGGGAAAGTGGAGGGCAGAGGCCAGCAGCGCTCTGCCCTGATTCCAGCTCTTTTGCTGGAAGGGGGTCAGTGGGTAGGGGTAGTCCCAACCACTAACCCCAGTATCTGTCTGGAACTTGGCTGTGGAGGGGAGATATTGCTTACCTCCTCCTCCTGGTGTTCCAGCGAGGTTAGTTGGGGATCTCGACAGGCTGTCCAGCATCCCTGTAGGTCGGGTGCAGAGACCACGGTCCCATCTGCACCCTCTGTAGCTGGCGAGAGGGACCGGTTGTCTCCTCTCCCTGTAGGGTAAGCTGCCGCTGGGGAGAGAGGGTGATATGCTCCTCTCCCTGAAACACATGCTGCTGCTGGAGAGTGAAACCGAAAGTCTCCACTCCCAATAAATTCTCCTGCTGCTGGGGAGAGAGAAGGACTATCTCTTCTTCCTGTAGGCCACACTGCTGCTGGGGGGGAAGGATGACACCTTTCGGCCCCCTGGTATACATACTGCTGCTGGGGAGGGAGATCGCTTGTCTCCACTCCCAGTAGGATATGCTGCCGCTGGAGAGAGAGTCCGGCTGCCTCCTCTCCCTGAAACTCACCCTGCCACTGGGGAGGGACACAGGTTGTCTCCACTCCCTGTAGGGTACACTGCCACTGGGGAGAGAGGCCGGCTGCCTCCTCTCCCTGCAATTTGCAATGCCGCTGGTGAGGGAGACTGGTTGTCCCTAGCAGGTGTTGCGATATTCTTCCGGTGGGGTCCTCTTCGTTGCCGACATCCCTGTTGTACTCTCGCACATGCAATTTAACATTTGTGTCTTATCATCATGGCACTGGTTCTAGTCTGAAAGTTTAAGTCTCTATAAGTATATGACTGTCATGCCCTCATCCAGCTCAACACTTACCTCCATCCCTCCACGCATCTAAATACCAGACCAAACTGAAGCAACATAAGGTTCTCTGCTTGCGCCATCCAAAGCTGAGAAGGGAGGCATCCGCAAGATGTTGGAGCTACATCTTGTTGTTAGGCCTGACTGAATATTTCTGCACAATGATCACGCTAGACATGCACCCATCGATTCTGAGGATTCTTAAAAAGGAAAGAGGCATTTCTTAAAGGGGAAATACCAAGGAGGCAGGTAGGACACCCAAGAGGGGATATTCTTTCTATTCTCGTTAAACCTGTTCATACCAGTGCTCAGTATTCTGTGCTCCTCGCTGTTACAAGCTACTCACTTGTTCCTGTTCTGAATATCCAGCACCGGATCTTTGGCTTTGTCTCCTGATAATGAATATGTGCTGCCTGACCTGACCTGTTGCCTGTTTTGCATCTCTTCTGCCTCATCCTTATCTGTATCTCACTTTGGACATTCTCAGTTGGTTACTGCATTCTGAACTCTTTCTACTAAACCGTAACAATAGGTAAGTGCCTAAAAAAATGTTGTGAAAACATGAGAAAACTCCCCACAATTTGATGCAAATACAAAAAAAAAATGCTGTTGGGTTTTATTTTGCATTTGCTTCAAATTGTGGGAAGCTTTATCATGTTTGGTCTCATCACAACAAACATTGCTCTACAATTATTTAATTATGTACTTGGTTGCATTCCTCTAATTGGTGGCAATTAATTCCTGTTCCCTGCCCAGCAACTCTGAAGGCATTGTAGGTTGCTACAGCCAGTACCTAATTGTGACAATACTTGCTGGAGATAGTAATTCAATTTGACTCCGTTATATCTCCTTACTTTTCATAGACACTTTTCTTAACCATGCAGTTAACTGAAGTTAGAATCATCAAGGCACCTGGATTTTCTGGAGATTCTAAATTATTTGAATTGTTTTAAGATGTATTAAGACAAGTTATAATTCTACAAAGCAATCCATTCTGAGGACTCATATCCTGCAATGCAGAGAGAGATAGTGGTATCATTCTTCATTAAAGAATCAATAGATAAGTCACTGAAAAAAAAGAAAGTAAAAATCTGTATGTTGGTTGTTACTTTCCTTGGTTTTATTTCCTTACTTATTTTTGTTCTTAGTATTTTCTGATCCAGAGAGAACCATTTTTTCAACCAATATAGGATTGTCTGTTACGTGTCATGTTCTGGAAAGTTGTTAGCTAAGCTAAGAGAATGAGTGAAATACTGGCTACTTATGTCTTTCACATATGGTAATGATAATAAATCATAACAAACCATCTTACCATTCCGTCATATTGCCCAGAATGCGGTGCAACCCATGCTACACAGTATGGATGTGGAATAATTCTTCAGATGTATTTGTCTAGGACCAAATCTTTCAGAAAATCAGAGCACATTTTCATTTTGTATAATGATTGTGCCAAAGGGAAATTAAACCTCAGAAGTCACTTATTTGGCCTACAGATCTTCATAAACGCAACTTACTGCCCTTTTAGGAGCTCACTCTGTAAGGCAATGATGTTTGTATAGCTGCATCTTTGGGCTCTTAAACTCGGGTATCCTTAGAACAGGCCTGCAATCTACCTGGTCCTCTTTGCACACTTTTATAAAGCACTACCGGTCAAATGTCTAAGCCAAACAGGATACAGTCTTTGGGAGTAAAATGCTCCAGGCTGTTTTTTTAATATTTTCACCAACCCTTCTGATGCTTCTTTCTATGTTCCAGAGTTATTATACTGTCAATATACATGTGAAAAATATACATTTTACTAACTGTAAATGTCCTTTTTCATAGGATTAATGGCTTCCTTTCTTTTAATAAAAGTATGTACTTTGCATATATTCTATTGTCTTGCGATTTTTTATTTATAATTTTTTATTGTAGAATAGCAATGTGAATATTTGTCATCTCGATTCATTCGGCTACATTTTAAATGCAACGTTTGCATACAGTACAAAATATAACAGGTTAAATATAAGAGCTCTAGGTAGAGCATATTTTCTGTAATATCATACAAATAATTACTAGTTGTGACGAGACCAATCTCGCCACATTGCATTGGAGAAGCCTGGTTACTCGCCTGTTGCCTTTGGATTATGGCCCCATGTTAAAAGGCTTGATTTTCCCCTGCAAAGACATGAAAGCCGGGTCATTTGGTGCTTGCCCTGTTTGAGCTGTGATACCCCAGATAGCTATGCCATGGAGCCCATTCGTATAATGAAAGACTATGGGAAAGACTTTGGCTCCATGGCAATTGAACTGTATGTGTGTGCTCTGAGCGCCATTCAGTAATAATATGCGCTCAGATCTGAGCTATCTGGGGATATGTTGAATGTACCTGTTTTGTGCAATGGCTGCACAGTTATATGTTTTTATGTGTTTTATTGTCTTTTGCTGCCATGTGTTCAATGGAGTTTTGCCTCTGTCTTTGGAGATAATTGGATTACTTCCCAATTATCTCCAGGATAGAAGACTCTGTGGAACTGGTTTTGGTTATTTGTTCAGGGTAACATCGCGGCCTGCGAAGGTGAAGCCCACGCGGGAAGCCTCTGACTACTCCTCGGATGACAGCGATAGTGAGTCCGCCAAGGCACCAGCAAATTGAGGGAGGGAGCATCATTATGGAGAGTACTTCACCCCCTGAACAGATGCCGGTGAGAAAAGCAGATATCATTTACCTGCTCATGGAGCTTAAAGCCCAATCGGCGTTGCCTCAATCAAGGAAGATTTGGGCCCCATGACAGCCCGCATACAGGTCATAGAGGTAAATGAAGCGGGTACAGCGGACACAATTGAGGTCCTGCTTCCTTTGGTCACAAAGGACTACGATCTATCTTTTGAACCACTGGACCAATTTGGATGATTTTGACATATGTTTGTATTTGGAGTATGCTGATTCTGAAAATGTAAGCGAATGTGATGCATACTTTTCAAGTTATGAATAATGTGGAAAATTTGTATTTCTCTGCTTGTTATAATTACATTACCCATTGTGTAAGGTAATTGTATCACAGGCAGAGGGGAGGATTTTGTGTGGGAGTGTCTGAGTGTATTGTATGTGTTTATTGGTTGTGTTCCAAAACCCTGTGGGTGGTACTAATTTGTAAGAATGTGTACATAAGCACAATAAACCCACAGCTCTGTCTGTTCCTTCTTGACCCTCAAAATGGAGCCTTGTCTCATTCTTGGGGTGATTTATTGTATGCTGTTCCAGTTTGACTGCTAGGAGTGTAAACCTATTTGTATGGTTTTTCCTATTCAGCTGTTTACAGCATTCGTATGGTTCCGGTTCGGCTGTTTACGGCATTTACATGCTTTTCCTGTTCTGCAGAGTAGCTGTGCCTGTGTCTCTGGAAGGGGAAGATCTCCTAAATGGCAGTTTAACCCTTTTATGCCTGGGGGTGCCGTTACACTAGTGTAAGGTTGCATAATAGTAGTAGGAAAAATTTGCATACACGTCATGTGTCCTTAAGGGGTTAAAGGAATAGTATAAATGGGAACAATCATAAAGCAATAACGTAAAATGATAGCATAAGGAACAGAAGCCTACAACATGCATTCCATTTCATAATGTACTTGCGAGACGTCCGAGCTCTTGCAAAGTTCAGGTTGTCGGTTTAGGTGACCCTGCAACACAGCTCGCTCTTGGGAAGAATGGTTGAATTTTCTTAACGTCCCAGAGCCTGGAGGTAGTCGCTGGTGTCAGTGCTGCAGAGGTATTGCTTGTAGTGGCCTCCTGAGATACGCCCAAAGCCTGTAAAAACTTCTCAAAGTCACTTGCTTGTGCGACGTGCACTCTTTTGCCTTCCTGACTTACAGAAAACCTGCTCCCTGGTCCCCAGCAATACTGTATCACCTTAGCCCTCAGGAGCTGAGTTACTTATTCACGGAGGGTCGCCAAGTTACAGTTGCTCTATAGAGGTCGTTATAGAAGGTGTTTGCTTCACGGACTGCTTCTTGGACTAGCATATTGCCCAGAGCTATTACAAATGAATAAGTAAGTCCTGTGGGACCTCAGCTGGGGCTCTTGGATGCTTAGCTACTCGGAAATGGAACTCCAGCAAAATAGATTTTGCTTTAGCTGGTAAAAGACGGGAGACCAGTAATCTGTGTAGGTAGTGTGGGTCTTGCACTTCTCTGGTATCCCCCTAATCATAAGGTTTTGCTGGAGTTTAGAGTCTTCCAGTGCCGCCACTTTGTTTTCCAAAGTAGAGCTTGTCTGCTTTAGTTGGATCACTTCCCTCTGCAGGACCTCAATTTTGTCCGCTGTACCCGCTTCATTTACCTCTATGACCTGTATGTGGGCTGTCATGGCGCCCAAATCTTCCTTGATTAAGGCAACGTCAGCTGCCGATTGGGCTTTAAGCTCCTTGAGCAGGTAAATGATATCTGCTTTGCTCACCGGCATCTGTTCAGGAGGTGAAGTACTCTCCATAATGATGCTCCCTCCCTCAATTTGCTGGTGCCTTGGCGGACTCACCATCGCTGTCATCCGAGGAGTAGTCAGAGGCTTCCCACGTGGGCTTCACCTTCGCAGGCCGCGGTGTTACCCTGAACAAATAACCAATATTTTTATGTCGTCGTCTCACTTTGTAGTTGTTTTGATCTCCGTCCCATTATGTTTGGACAGTTGTAGGAGTAAGTGGGGCTTCCTAATCTGCCTGTGTTATGCTTTTTTTTTGTGGAATTCCTCCCGGAGCTCAGTGCTTGCACATCTGCTTGAGTTACGCGCTAGCTCTGCCCCCTTGTCTTGGGATTTATAGGAGTTTGGAGGGTTTGGTTTGCTTTATACCATTAGAGGAAGGTCCTACCTTTTTTAATATGTTAATTTATTTTAGTATGATCTTCAGTATGCCCTGCCCTGCATATAGAAGAAAGGAGGTAACACTCAGAGTTAAACAATATAAAAGGATTACAATGTTATTAGAATAAAGAAGAAAACACATATTTTTACCGAGCAATTGTTATTGCCTGCACATCGAAATTGTGTAAAAACAGGTGTTCCAATGAGAAAGAATTTTCCACCAATAGGTCCAGCCTAAATAATACAAATAACAGTTAATAGTTGTGCAATGACTGATATATAAATATGCAAATTTCATATAACAATAAATAGCAATTTACTTAAAACATAAAGGTGTTTGCATAGTGAAACAATGTACAATGTATACTACCATGCAAAATAATTAAATATATTTTGAAAAGTTTAGAAAGGATACACTGATATTTTGGGGGGATATTCAGCATGCATTTATTTATTCATTAAATGTTTTGTAGATTTGTTGAAACAACTATTTAAAAATATTAAAGATAATATATTTTCATTAAGAAAGAATCTTTACAAAAAAACTGTATAGTATTGGAATTTCATTAAAATTCAAGCCAAATCCAAATATATAAATATGACATAAGACGATTCAAATTACAGAAAACTAAACTGAAATGAAATAACAGTGAGATTTTTCATTACAGATTATCAAATTCAGTAACTGTTAAAGAAATGGAGTTACTTGACATTTTGTCCTGGGCAGTAAATCTAACTGTCATGGTTCTGTTAAGAGACTTAACAGTGACAAAAGCTACAGACAAGACAAAGAGTATTAGGATAGAGTAGTGACCACGAGATTTTGCAGCGAGTAGATCATTGGATACTTTGGTCAGTGCTGTTTTCACGGAGTGCTTAGCGCGGAAACCAGACTGAAGTGGGTCTAGCAGAGAGTTGGACTTGAGGAAGTCTGTCAATCTTGGATACACTCTTTCAAGGATCCTGGACGCAAAAGGCAGTAGTGAGATAGGACGGTAGTTGGATTGGGAATTAGGGTTGTAACGGACCGTTTTGCACAAAAGGGGAAAAAAACGCTTAGACGATAATCCCCTTTCAGAGACAGGCACAGCTACTGTAGAATCACCAAAACTCACGAACTGAATACAAGTGAATGCTCCAAACTCCCGAACGGCATACAAGGGAATGCTCCAAACATTCGAACTGCATACAAGGGAATGGTCCAAACACTCGAACTGCATACAAGTGAATGCTCCAAACTCCCGAACGGCATACAAGGGAATAAGGTAGCACTCCAAATACACAAACAGGAACCATACGAATTGCTGCTACCAGACGAACAGGAAAAGCTCCCAAGCGGCTTACACTCCTGGCAATCAGTCCTTAGCAGCATACAGTAAATCCCCCCAAAGACGAGACAAGGCTCCGTGTTGAGGGTCAAGCAGTGGTCTGTTTAATGAGGGCTACCTGCCCAGTATTTATGCAGGTCTCCCACCTAGTGGACACTCCCCTAGGGGACCAAATGGGAGACTGTGACAAGGGACAGACAATTAGACAAATAGGACACACAGTCACAGTATCTCCCACAATGCATCCTGGCTTCCTCCCCTCTGCCCTGGGAGATAATTGGGAAGTAACTCAATTATCTCCCAAGACAAAGGCAAAACTCCATTACACATGTGGGGACACAAAACCAGCATTATACTTTAAAATACACAAAGTAACATTTATTCCACAAAACACAGACATGTAACATATCCCCAGATAGCTCAGGTCTGAGTGCACATTATTAAGTGAATGGCACTCAGACCACACGAATACAGTTTAATCGCCATGGAGCCAAAGTCTTTACAGTCAGTTTCATACGAATGGGCTCCTATCTGGGGTATAACATATTTGAACAAAAATACCGAACACCGGGCCGTTCGTGCACTTTCACCGAACAAGAAGGGAGGTCGGCGGCTTCAGCGGTGTTCGCGCAAAACTGTGTCCGATTCTAGTTCCATGAAAATAGAGGTGAACACCGCTGTTCATTCGTATGGTTTAAAATGGCCGCGACCTCGTGTTCGGGATACGAATGGTGGCCACCCAGCATTCATCAATTAAGCTGCGGTTAACCGCAGCTTCAGGGAGGTTAATTGCCGGCACACTCCAGCTCCCAGGTGGTCCAGTCATTCATACGGTTGTTCGGTAGATTGAATCTACCGAACCCCAGGCAGAAAAGCACGAATACAGCTTTTCTGCAGGCAAAAATAAAGTCTTTTAAAAGGGGACCATAGTCCAAAGGCAGCAGGCGAGCAACCAGGCTTCTCCAATGCAATGTGGCGAGATTGGTCTCGTCACATCTCTCCCCTTTTCCAAACAGACTAACAGGGTATTTGACCTCCTGCCGGTCAGTGCCCTTGTTAGTCCAGCAGCCCACCCACAAAACATAATCAACAGCACAGCCCACCCACAATAAATGGTTACTACACCTGGGTAAAGGAGAAGCTTGTCCATGTCCAGGTGCCTCACCACGGCTGTGCTGGGTACGGGTACGCTGACTTGGTGGGTTGCTGCGTGGGCAGAAACCAGCGGCACTCTGCCCTGTTGCCAGCGCTACTGGGAGGGTAGCCTGGTTGAAGCCTGGTTGTTGGAGGGGGAGACCGACTGTCTCCCCTTTAACTACACCGCTCTGCTGCTGGAGACCGACTGTCTCCCCTTTGGTTACCCATCTCTGCTGCTGGAGGGGGAGACCGACTGTCTCCCCTTTGGCTAAACAGCCCTGTCGCTGGGGGGCAGGACCGACCGTCCCTACCCCCTGTGCTGGCAGTGTAGAGACTACGGTCCCATCTGCACAGTTGTGGGGCTTACTGTCTCCCCCGGGTACATTAAGCTGCCGCTGGGGAGAGGGGGTAACAAGCTCCTCTCCCATACATACTTCCAGCTGCGGGGGAGGGAGACCGACTGTCTCTGCTCCCAATACAGAGTCCTGCTGCTGGGGGAAGGAGACTGGGCTCTCTATTCCCGGTAGGACACTCTGCCGCTGGGGAATGGAGACGGGGCTCCCAATTCCCAATAATCTGTGCTGCCGCTGGGGAATGGAGACTGGGCTCCCAATTCCCAAAAAATCACGCTGCCGCTGGGGAGGGAGGACACTGCTCTCCTCTCCCTGGACTTCCCACTGCCTTCCCGGCATATCACTTGGCTGCTGGGGGGCAGGAACAGCTACCTCTGCCCCCTGTATCTCAGCCTGCCGCTGGGGAGGGAGGACGCTGTTCTCCTCTCCCTGCACTTTACACTGCCTTCCCGGCATATCACTCTGCTGCTGGAGGGCAGGAACAACTAACTCTGCCCCCTGTAACTCAGCCTGCCGCTGGGGAGGGAGGACGCTGCTCTCCTCTCCCTGCACTTTACACTGCCGCTGGGGAATGGAGACTGGGCTCCCAATTCCCTGCAGGACCGGTGGAGAGACCTCGGTCCCATCTCCACCAGCCACCTGGGGTTCTTCCCAGTAAAACTGTACCATCTCGTCCCCTCTGAATGGGTCTGGCTCTGTCATGCTGTTCTCCTGCTGAGCCTTCTCACTGTATTGGAACAGCTGCTGGTAGCCCTGTTCTAGCTCCATCTCCCGGGTCACCAGGTTGACCAGGTCTTGCTCAATTTTGTGAGTGTCGTCCTAGTCATACCTGCTCTCCCTCCACTCCAAGAGATCACTGAACCGGGCTTGTGTAGGGCTCCCAAATTCGAGCTCTGAAAACGACTCCCATAACAAGCCAGGACCATCAAACTCCTCTCCCTCTGGCTTGTCATGCTCGGCTGTCCAGGGTAGGTACTGTGCCCCATACCACCAGAGCGCCTGGTAGGCATCTTCTAACCACAACTCCTGCCATACTAGGTGTTCCAATTTCCTCACCCATTCCTCCAGGGGCTGCTCTCCCAGGAAGGGCATCCGCAGGGCTACTCGCTTCTGCAACCGCTGGTCTTCCTTGGGGAGTCTCTCGCCCCGCTGGTACTCCACAATACCCAGTGTTACGATTGCCCCCGGTCTAGCAGGGGGGTTGATCGCTTGGATGTCCTGGTTCCCGCTGCAGAGAGTCGAACGGAGGTCTTTCGGTAGTCGGCTGTAAGTGTAGAATATCCCCAAGCACGATATAAGCATCAATATCCCGGATCCCTACAACATGAGTCGAGGCTGTAAGTTGAGGGTCAAAACGAACTGGCTTTACTGGCACATAGCATGGCAATTTATGTGATTCCTCAGGTCCAAGGACAGCCCCCTGTGGACCTGATGGAATACAGGTACAGTGCAAACAGGTAACCAATCACAGTACACTGTATTATTTGAATTAGTACCCGCCTAGCTTGGAGATAATGAGGCCAACGGTTTTACAATCTAATTATCTCCAAGCGCACAAAAGACCACGTTTTATTATGTCCCAGAAAACTACATCAAAATCCATAACTTGTACATTATTACAGGAAAACCATTCATTCCACCATTCATTTTAAGGCTCGTGTTCGTATAGATAAACCAGGCGAATGCCGCTCTAATCCCACGAACAGAATGTACTGTTTCTGCCGTATAAAGTCCGTTCGGCATTATGAGATGGTTAGTCTTTGTTGGCGGCCATGTTTTCTGCTGGTTTAGCGAGCAGCGGGACTTCGTGTCTAACTCGTGGAACTAAACTCGGTATCAGTTCCTGCGAAGTCCCGCTGTCGGGCTGGTAGTGGGCTCGTTCGGTAAGGGAATGAGGACCACCTGGGAGCAGGGTACTTGACCTGCGGTTAACCGCAGAAACCACAGTTAATGAGCGCCACGCGACCCGCTGTAGGGGGTCGTCGTTCGGTGGATCGTTCTGTATTTTCCCTTCGGCACTTTGGGTGCGAACGTCGATGCCCTCGGGCCTACCAATTACATTGTGGTTAACCGCAAACCGCAGCCATCTGGGTGGTTAATGGCTACCACACTCCGCGAGCCGGGGGGGCCGCCCGTTCGGTAGTTTGCGGGGTGACGGGGTTAAGTGGCGGCACACGCCAGTTTCTGGGGGGTCCCCCGTTCGTACCACGAATGGAGCCTCCCTAAGGGTTCGTGTAATCCATTCGTGTGGTTTTCTGTTTAACTTATGTAGTGGCAAACAGTATCAATCAGTGAGTAAAAACAGCAACATGGTGATTTCCAGTCTTTTGTAACAATGCTCCCTCTTTGTGGAACACTCTGGCAGACACTGTCTGACCCCTTTTCGGGGCAGACTAAGGCTGTCCAGACTCGTGGGGTTATGCTGGGCTGAGATCTGTTTGCCGGGATAATCCGTCGGCGTTGCCGTTCTGCTTCCCAGGTCGGTAGGTGATTGTAAAATTAAAGGGTTGCAGGGATAAGCTCCAGCGTAACAATCTGCCATTGTCCCCAGCGACCCGGTTGAGCCACACTAGCGGGTTATGGTCTGTAACCAGAGTGAACTCTTGTCCATACAAATAGGGGGTTAACTTCTTTAATGCCCACACCAGAGCCAAACACTCCTTTTCTACCGCGGCATAGCTGACTTCGCGTGGTAGGAGTTTTCGACTGATGTAGGCAATCGGGTGTTCCTTCCCATCATCTCCTACTTGGCTGAGGACAGCTCCCAGCCCGAACATGGAAGCGTCCGTGTGGACAATAAAACGTCGATTAGGGGCTGGGGCAGCCAAGACAGGAGCATTAATCAACGCAGTTTTGAGGGCTTGGAAAGCCGTTTCACAGTGGGGAGACCACAGGACCTGTCGGGGGAGGTTTTTCTTTGTCAGGTCGGTCAGGGGTTTGGCAATGGCGCTATACTCCGGTACAAATTTTCTGTAGTACCCAGCGGTGCCCAGAAAGGCTAGCACTTGGGTCTTAGTGTGCGGAGTGGGCCAGTTGGCGACCGCTTCTATTTTAGCTGGCTCTGGTCGTTGCTTCCCACAGCCTACCCGGTGCCCCAGGTACTGAACTTCAGCCATCCCAAAGTGGCATTTTTCGGGCTTTAGCGTCAGGCCGGCGGCTCGAATCTGGTCTAGTACCATTCCCACATGAGCCAAGTGTTCCTCCCAGGATTCACTGTGGATCGCTATGTCGTCCAGATATGCGCAGGCAAACTCCTGGAAGCCATCAAGGAGTCTGTCCACCAAGCGCTGGAAGGTAGCGGGGGCATTCTTCATCCCGAACGGCATGACCTTAAAGTGGTACAGACCGAACGGGGTGACGAAGGCCGACTTGGGGACAGCCTCCCTGGCCAGGGGGATTTGCCAGTAACCTTTACAGAGGTCAATGGTAGTTAGGTAGTTCCCCTGGCTATGCGATCCAACAGCTCATCCACTCTGGGCATGGGGTTGGCATCGGTGACCGTTTTGTCATTGAGTCTCCGGTAGTCCACACAGAACCTGGTGGTGCCGTCCTTTTTGGGAACCAGCACCACCGGGGATGCCCAGGGACTATCGGAAGCTTCAATGACCCCTAGTCGCAGCATCTCGTCTATCTCCTTTTTCATGCCTGTCCTTACTGCCTCCGGAATTTGGTAGGGCGCCTGTCTCAAAGGGTTTTGGCCGGGGGTATCTACTTGGTGAGTGGTCAGCTCCGTGTACCCTGGTTCTTGGGAGAACATGGCTTGTTTCTCTCGGAGCAGTTTGTGTAGCTGCTCCCTCTCAGCTTGGCTAAGTCTGTCCCCGATCTGTACTTGGCTCACTATTTCAACCGGGGAGTTAGGGGTTAATAGGTCGGGTATAGGTAAACTATCTGCGTCCTCGTGCGCAGGGCTACATATGGCTGACACTTCCTCGGGTCTCTGCAAGTATTCCTTCAGCATGTTCACGTGAAATATCTTTCTTAAGTTTTCATCGTGACAGCTGGCAATTACATACGTGGTGTCCCCTCTCTTTTCCACTATCTGGTAGGGACCCTGCCAAGCTGCTTGCAGCTTGTCCGTCTTAACTGGTTTTAGGACCATGACTTTCTGCCCGAGACCGAAGCTTCTTCGCCATGCCCCCCGGTCGTACCAGACTTTCTGTCGCCCCTGGGCCGCCTGGAGGTTGGCCTGGACTGACTTAGCCAATTGCTCCATTCGGTCCCGGAGCTCCAGTACGTAAGGTACGATGGGAACCCCAGCGTTCTCTGTCTCTCCCTCCCAGTGCTCACGGATCAAGTTCAGGGGACCCCGTACCTTGCGACCGTATAACAGCTCAAAGGGAGAGAACCCGGTGGTTTCCTGGGGCACTTCCCGGTAAGCGAACAGGAGGTGCGGCAGGAAACGTTCCCAGTCCCTATACTCCTGAGTAAAGGTTTTTAACATCTGCTTGAGGGTTCCGTTGAACCGCTCACATAACCCATTGGTCTGGGGGTGGTATGGAGAGCTAAGCAGGGATTTAATTTTGCAAACGTGCCAGAGCTGCTGGGTCAGCTCTGCCGTGAACTGTGAGCCTCTGTCGGATAAAATCTCCCTAGGGAATCCTACCCGAGAGAATACCTGCACTAAGGCATTAGCCACTGTGTCTGCCTGGATATTGGATAAAGCCACAGCTTCTGGGTAGCGGGTAGCGTAATCCACTATGGTAAGAATGTATCTCTTGCCAGAGGGACTAGGGGTGGCCAGGGGCCCAACTAAGTCGATGGCTACCCGGCTAAATGGCTCGTCGATAATGGGCATGTTCACGAGATGTGCCTTGGGGTGGTCTCCTCGTTTGCCTACCCGTTGGCACACCTCACACGTATTACAATAGGACCTTACATCGGCATGTACTCCTGGCCAGAACAAGGTATGGGTAATACGGTGTAGGGTACGTGTTACTGCCAAGTGCCCGGCTAAGGGAATATCATGACCCACCCGGAGGATATCCCGCCTATACTTGTGGGGTATCACTAACTGTCGCCTTCGGTGCCCCTTTTTCTCTGTGTGTCGGTACAGTCGACTCTGTTCCAATGCAAAAGTCTCCTGGTCTGTTCCCCCAGCCCCGGTGTCGGCTTGTTCCCTATATTTTTGGAGCGTCGGATCAGTTTTGGTCTCAGCCTCGAAGGCTGCAGGGGTGTCCCAGGGCAACGGGGTAGGAGGGGGGTCACAGTCGGGTTAAGTCTTACCTGCGTCTCCCGCACTGGTGAAGGGTCTCGGGCTCGTCCAGCTTGTGACCGGGTCGTCACAGGATGTGCCTCAGCATTGTAGGACGGGGCATAAGCTGAAGTCATAGGTCCCAGGTCGTTTCCCAGCAAAACTTCGGCTGGCAAATTATCCATAATTCCCACCCTCACAAGTCCTTTTCCCACACCCCAATCCAAGTGTACCTTTGCCGTGGGTAGTTTGTATATGTCCCCTCCAGCCACCCGGACAGCCACTGTGTCAGGCGAGCGCTTGTAGTCGGGGACTAATCGGCTTTGTACCAAGGTGATCGTGGCCCCGGTATCTCTTAACCCCTGTGTGGGACGCCCCTCCAGTAGTACCTCTTGCCGGTGGTGTTGTCTATTGTCGCTGGCGGCATACACAGGATTCGCTTCATGTAGGGGTCCCAGGTATTCTTCTTGAGGACTGTCTTGTTCTAGGCAAAATGCTCGAGCTGGACGATTGTTTCCCGTTGGAGAAGAATTATAGTTCCGTGCGGGGTAATTGTTGTTAAGGGGGCAACTCGCTATCAGGTGCCCCGGCTGCTTGCACTTATAACATGTGGGTCGGGAGCGTTCTTGAGGGTAGTGGCTGGGTGGTCCCGTGTACCGTGTAGGACCTGCGGGTACAGGGTTGCGAAACTCGTTCGTGGAGTTGATCGGTATCCCTCTCTTGCTTCGGGGCGAGTTACCGTTCGGGCATTGTTGAACTCCTGTACTTGCGCATCCCGGTGTTCGTCTGCCAACCGGGCTGCTTCGTGTAGGTTAGCGGGACGCCGGTCTTTCAACCACTCCCGGTCTTTTTGTTCCAGACCCTCATAGAAATGCTCTAATAAGAAAAGTTCCAATATTTCCGCGGCCGTGATGGCCCGACACCCGGTAATCCAATGGGTTGCAGCTCTCCGCATACGATGTGCCCATTCGGCATGGGTATCATTCGCTTTTTTCTTCGTGCTGCGGAACTGCCTTCGGTAGGTGTCTGGGGTCACAGCGTACCGTTTCAGCAGCGTCTCTTTGACTGTGGTGTATTGGGCTACCTCTTCGGCGCTGAGGGTTCTGAAGGCTTCCATGGCCCGCCCGGTTAATTTTCCTGCCAGGATACGCGGCCACGCTGTGACGGGGATCTGATGCAGGGCACATTGTCTTTCAAAATCGGCCAAAAATTCGTCTATCCCCATCTCATTCTCCGCGAACGGTTTGAATGCCGCGAACGGGATCTTTGGCTGTTCGGTAGTTTCCAGGGGGCCGTTGTGGCTATCAGCGGTCTTCATGCTCAGCTCGTGGGCTCTAGTCCGCTGTACGTTCGCCTCGGCTTCGGCCATTAGTTGCTGTATCAGCTCCACGGATGGGTTTGGTCCGTACAGAGGCAGCCTTTCTCGGACGATCCTGGTCTTCTCATCGCTGCATGTTGCCGTTGGTTCTGCCATTGTGAAGCTTTGATCCAACTCGTTAAGGTCGGCAATCAATTCTCTCCTCGGCCGGTTACTTGCGTTCCCTCCCCGGCTCTCGAGTAAGTCCTTTAACGTGGTACGCTTCAGTTTGTCGTAGTTACTCTCCATCCGTCCTAGATATCTCTCTTTAGGAATTCCAGGATGATCCCACCGCTGCCACCAATTGTTACGATTGCCCCCGGTCTAGCAGGGGGGTTGATCGCTTGGATGTCCTGGTTCCCACTGCAGAGAGTCGAACGGAGGTCTTTCGGTAGTCGGCTGTAAGTGTAGAATATCCCCAAGCACGATATAAGCATCAATATCCCGGATCCCTACAACATGAGTCGAGGCTGCAAGTTGAGGGTCAAAACGAACTGGCTTTACTGGCACATAGCATGGCAATTTATGTGATTCCTCAGGTCCAAGGACAGCCCCCTGTGGACCTGATGGAATACAGGTGCAGTGCAAACAGGTAACCAATCACAGTACACTGTATTATTTGAATTAGTACCCGCCTAGCTTGGAGATAATGAGGCCAACGGTTTTACAATCTAATTATCTCCAAGCGCACAAAAGACCACGTTTTATTATGTCCCAGAAAACTACATCAAAATCCATAACTTGTACATTATTACAGGAAAACCATTCATTCCACCATTCATTTGAAGGCTCGCGTTCGTATAGATAAACCAGGCGAATGCCGCTCTAATCCCACGAACAGACTGTACTGTTTCTGCCGTATAAAGTCCGTTCGGCATTTCGAGATGGTTAGTCTTTGTTGGCGGCCATGTTTTTTGCTGGTTTAGCGAGCAGCGGGACTTCGTGTCTAACTCGTGGAACTAAACTCGGTATCAGTTCCTGCGAAGTCCCGCTGTCGGGCTGGTAGTGGGCTCGTTCGGTAAGGGAATGAGGACCACCTGGGAGCAGGGTACTTGACCTGCGGTTAACCGCAGAAACCACAGTTAATGAGCGCCACGCGACCCGCTGTAGGGGGTCGTCGTTCGGTGGATCGTTCGGTATTTTCCCTTCGGCACTTTGGGTGCGAACGTCGATGCCCTCGGGCCTACCAATTACATTGTGGTTAACCGCAAACCGCAGCCATCTGGGTGGTTAATGGCTACCACACTCCGCGAGCCGGGGGGGCCGCCCGTTCGGTAGTTTGCGGGGTGACGGGGTTAAGTGGCGTCACACGCCAGTTTCTGGGGGGTCCCCCGTTCGTACCACGAATGGAGCCTCCCTAAGGGTTCGTGTAATCCATTCGTGTGGTTTTCTGTTTAACTTATGTAGTGGCAAACAGTATCAATCAGTGAGTAAAAACAGCAACATGGTGATTTCCAGTCTTTTGTAACACCCAGTGCCTGGTACTAGATGCCTTTACGGACTGCATCTCGGTCATCCATGGCACCCTCGTCATACTCCACTGCTGGTTCCATCTCGGTGCTGTTAGGGTCGCTGTACTGGGACATGCGTTGCCCTCAAATTGTAAAAAATCCACGGAATGGTGTCACCTGTAGCTGTCCTGTAGTATGTGGGAACGATCCCGCCGCTTGCCACCAATTGTAACGGACCGTTTTGCACAAAAGGGGAAAAAAACGCTTAGACGATAATCCCCTTTCAGAGACAGGCACAGCTACTGTAGAATCACCAAAACTCACGAACTGAATACAAGTGAATGCTCCAAACTCCCGAACGGCATACAAGTGAATGCTCCAAACACTCGAACTGCATACAAGGGAATGGTCCAAACACTCGAACTGCATACAAGTGAATGCTCCAAACTCCCGAACGGCATACAAGGTAGCACTCCAAATACACGAACAGGAACCATACGAATTGCTGCTACCAGACGAACAGGAAAAGCTCCCAAGCGGCTTACACTCCTGGCAATCAGTCCTTAGCAGCATACAGTAAATCCCCCCAAAGACGAGACAAGGCTCCGTGTTAAGGGTCAAGCAGTGGTCTGTTTAATGAGGGCTACCTGCCCAGTATTTATGCATGTCTCCCACCTGGTGGACACTCCCCTAGGGGACCAAATGGGAGACTGTGACAAGGGACAGACAATTAGACAAATAGGACACACAGTCACAGTATCTCCCACAATGCATCCTGGCTTCCTCCCCTCTGCCCTGGGAGATAATTGGGAAGTAACTCAATTATCTCCCAAGACAAAGGCAAAACTCCATTACACATGTGGGGACACAAAACCAGCATTATACTTTAAAATACACAAAGTAACATTTATTCCACAAAACACAGACATGTAACATATCCCCAGATAGCTCAGGTCTGAGTGCACATTATTAGGTGAATGGCACTCAGACCACACGAATACAGTTTAATTGCCATGGAGCCAAAGTCTTTACAGTCAGTTTCATACGAATGGGCTCCATGGGATTCCTATCTGGGGTATAAGACATTCACACAAAAATACCGAACACCGGGTCATTCGTGTGCTTTCACCGAACAAGAGGGGAGGTCGGCGGCTTCAGCGGTGTTCGCGCAAAACTGTGTCCGATTCTAGTTCCATGAAAATAGAGGCGAACACCGCTGTTCATTCGTATGGTTTAAAATGGCCGCGACCTCGTGTTCGGGATACGAACGGCGGCCACCCAGCGTTCATCAATTAAGCTGCGGTTAACCGCAGCTTCAGGGAGGTTAATTGCCGGCACACTCCAGCTCCAGGTGGTCCAGTCATTCGTACGGTTGTTCGGTAGATTGAAACTACCGAACAACCGGCAGAAAAGCATGAATATGGCTTTTCTGCATGGAAAAGTAAAGTCTTTTAAAAGGGGGCCATAGTCCAAAGGCAGCAGGCGAGCAACCAGGCTTCTCCAATGCAATGTGGCGAGATTAGTCTCGTCCACCCCATCACCTACTCCTCCACCTCTTCACCTCTCCTTCCCCTTCACCTCTCCTCTCCCCTTCACCTCTCCTCCCCCCCTTCCTCTCCTTCCCCTTCCTCTCCTCCCCCCCCTTCACCTCTCACTCCCTCTTCACCTCCCTCCCCTCTTCACCTCTCTCCCTTCACCTCTCCTCCCCCTTCACCTCTCCTTCCCCCTTCACCTCTCCTCTCCCCCTTCACCTCCTCCCCCCCTTCACCTCTCCTCTCCCTTTGCCTCTCCTCCCCCCATGCCTCTCCTTCCCCCCTTCACCACTCCTCCCCCCTTCACCTCTCCTCCCCCTCTTCACCTCTGCTTCCTCTCTCCATATAGACTGGCTCTGTGTCACCTTTTAAACTATTAGCCCCACGTGGGATCCATGATCGCCAGCCAATCAAGTGGTGCCGCGTGATTGTAGCTGAGCGGTTTCAGGTTTATTCTCTTGATAATGCAGACGACCCCTTATTATGTTTCCAGC
>OW240915.1:126581201-126635527 GCA_933207985.1 Pelobates cultripes | reverse complement strand
CCATCATCCCTAAGGAGGGCAGGGACGGAGAGCACTGTGGGAACTACAGACCCATCTCCCTCATCAACTGCGACATAAATTAATGGCAAAGGTCCTGGCCACACGGCTGCAGATACAAATCCCCTCATTGATTTACCAAGACCAAATTGGGTATGTGGCAGGGGTGCGAGGTGAGAGATAACACTATCCGAGAGCTCACTCTCATGCACGGATGGGGGAAGATGCGGGGGCCTTCTCTTACTGTCTACCAACGTGGAGAAGGCCTTCGACAGGGTGGGATGGGAATACCTCTTCCAGGCCCTTGCCCACTTTGGCCTAGGGCCCCACATGCGAAACTGGATTGAAGCCATGTACAACAGGCCCAAAGCCCAAGTAATAGCCAATGGGATACTGGCAGACGAGTTCTCCATATACAACGGAACCCGGCATGTCCCTTATCTCCGTTGCTCTTCGTCCTTGCCCTCGAACCCTTCATGGCAACCATCAGACAGCAGAGATATCACAGAAATAAAGACAGGAGGCCCACACCATAAGGTGGCTGTATATGCAGACAAACTCCTCTTTTTTGTTTCCCAGCTCGAGATCTCCCGAACATCCTACGCGCTCTTAAAAAATTTAGATCCATCTCCAACTTGAAAATTAACTTCACCAAGTCATATGTCCTAAACATAGGCCTGCCCAGCAGCCGAGAAACCACCTCGGCTTAAGCTTCCCTTTCCAATGGTCCGCTACTTGGGAACGTGTTAACTAAACAGAGTGGTGATCTATTCAAAGAGAACTTTGCCCCCCTACTGACCACATTCCAGATAGAAATGGTGGAATGGTCCTATTCACACATATCCTGGCTGGGGAAGTTGCAGGTTATTAAAATTAATTTCCTCCCACGTTTGCTTTACATACTACAAGCCATCCCCATCATGATCCCCAAACCTTTTTTCACCTCCCTGCGCACAGCGATGGGGCAATATGTGTGGAATGGAAAAAGACAGAGGGTAAAGCTTCCCACCCTCATGCAACCCAAGGATAGAGGAGGCCTGGCAATGCCAGAACTCCACCTCTAATATATAGCAGGCCATCTACAAAGGGTAATGGAGTGGACTAAGACAAATGTCCACAAACTGTGGAAGGTGGTAGAAGACTCGGAGGCAGGCAGACCAGCACGGGGGATGGATGGGGGTGCTCCAAATTCACACAACACACACTACGAGTGTGGTGGAGTGCATCTGTTACACGTGGACGGACACAATACCCATCGCATCTGTTACCCTTAACGCACAACGACGACTTCCCACCAGGACTGGACCCGAATGCCTTTAGGGACATAACCCACACTACTAACCCTAGATTCCACAACGTTCACACCCAGGGGGGGAGTAAGAAGCTTGACGAGCTCCTTGGGAGCGAGGCACCTACCTTCCTACAGATGTTCAAATATAAACAGTTGACAAACTTCATTGGCACCCTAACTAAGGGACCCAAGCACTCTGACCACATTCGAGGAGTGCTTCATGCACCCAGCCAGCCCCAAATCCCCACTGGATCTCCTTCCTGTACTCAATGTTGCAGAGGGAGAACTCGACAGAGAAACCAGTCTTCATGGGTAAATGGGAGACAGCCCTGTGAAGGACTTTTTCTGACAAGGAATGAGAAAAGATTGGCTCCCTCACGCACCAATGCTCTGTATTCAGGAGGACGCAGGAGATGGCTTTTAAATTGTTGAGTATTTGGTACCGTACACGTCCCTTCTGCACGCAATAGATCCAACTCACTCTGAACGCTGCTGGAGATGCGGCAAAGGGTAGGCACCATGCTACACTTCTGGTGGGACTTTGAAAAAATTAAGACCACATTGGGTGGGCATAAATAATATGCAAGGGAAATTCTCTGATGCACCACTGCCACTAGACCCAGCAGCAATGTTCCTGCACCACACGACCAAGCCCAGGACCCGGTATAAGAAATCCATGTCCATTAGAATCCTGAACATCACCAAACAGGTCCTTCCTCACTAATGGAGACAGGAGATTACCCCACCACTCCAGACATGGTTCACCAAAATGGAGGAACTCATGGCAATAGTGGAGCTCCATATTGGGGCAGCAAATGCTGATGCGTCGTACAAGGAAACTTGGTCCCACTGGATCCTATCCACTGCAGCAACAGACTTCACGTCTCAACTAGATTAAGTGACTTCATCTGATGGACATGACAATCTCAGACTGACACCTTACCATACCTCATCTCCCACAACTCTCCCTTTCCTTCTGCCCCTCCCATTTGTTTCACAGTACTGTACTCTTTTCGAACCCCAAAACCTTCCCACGGTGGGACACGGGCAATAGGGCACCCAGAGCAAGGACTCCCACAGATATGGGGTCGGACAACCAAAGTAAAGGGAAGCAGCAGATAGGGCTCATTGGGGAAGGAGGAAATAATATGGCCCTACCCGGCAAAACTACAACTGCATACCATCTGTATAAGATCCCAAGAGCAAAGGGGTCAACAACCATGAACCCAAAGTCAGCCTCCCCAATTGAGCCAAGAGAGATAGGCTGACCTGGAATCCTCACCAAAACTGGGGAACCATAGGGGCCGTGTACATAGAGTGTGGGAGAATGTTATATACTTGTCTCTAACTGAAATAGGACCTGCGAGTCCAATATGTGAATGTTGATTGCATTAAACCGTGACCTGCGCGTCACCATGGTATGCCTACATTTTACAACACAATTGATGTTACCTGAATACATTAGGGCTCTTGTTTTCCTATCTAATACAAAAAGTTGAAAATCTTCAATAAAAATATTTACAAAAAAAATGTCAAAAATGACTCTAAATTAAAATATTTAATTCCAAATCAATATTTAAACTTTTAGGGACAGATTAAAAATCCATTTCATTATATTGATACTAAGGTTAGTAGACACATTGTCACCTCTCCAATGCCCTTGTATTAATTGTATACCAAAAAAGGCTAAAAGGCTTAGATCTTTAAAATGGTGTTCCAAAAAATTATTAACACACTATGATTATAAAGTCCTCTTTTAAAATTGTATAGGTGATCCCGCACCCTGATCTTCAATAGCCTAGATGTTTTGCCAACATATTTAAGACCATAAGGGCATCAGAGCATGTATACAACATTTTTGGAATTACACATAAGAAAATAATAAACAATTATTGATTAGTAGAATGGGGAAAAAAGTTTCCTTTTTTTTCTCCTTATTTTTACTGGTTCTGCACCCTATACAATCTCCACAGTTGAAAAAAACCTTTTTTTTTTTTTAAAGTGTTTTTTTTTTCCAATAAAATTCTTATCCTTTTTAATAAAACTAGTTGTTAAAATTTGTTTCCTCTTTTTAAAAATGATAAAAAAGTGCAAGTCTAATTTTGTTGGAACTTAAAAGACTCTATTTGCGCACTTGTTATCAATGCACATGTACGTAATGGAATGCACTTTCCAGTATACCGGGAACAAAGAATCAACCCACTTGGGACACTTGTATACCGGTCGCATTAGGAAAAATGATGCCCTTGAGAAAGACTGATTAGTTGAAATGCGTTGTTCTTTGATCTTTTTTTGCCTGATTGTCCATTTTATGTATGTAAATTTAATACATTTGCTGCTTCTGAAAGAATTTTCTAGTGGGTCATGATTCTACTTAAAAAATCTGGAAGCTGACTTCAGATCCTATAACTGACTTCCTATACCTTTATGCCCGCAAAGCCAGAGCCTGCTATATGAGGCTCTGGTAAACGTGAGTGGTTCCATATATCCTTATTTTATGCTATTCTGGCCTTACAATATTGTACTATGTCTGTTTATTTATTTACAGATATAAGCCAGTTTACATGTGAAGTCTAACCAACCAATAAGCATTGTATAGTGTGTGTAATTTGGTTGCCTTCACTGCACTCCCCATTCTTATTTGTTGTGCCATTTTATTACTTTTTGTGTTCCAGTGGGTGAATGGGAACAAAGGGGATTGTTGCAGAAAATTAGTGCCGTTTTGAGCCTTATTCTTGTTATTTTTTTAATTATTAAAGAGTTCAAGGTGTTGACTTGCCTCCAAATTCCCCAAAATTTTTATCCGATTAAGTATCTATGCTGGAACAACAAGTTTGATCCATGGAGACACTAGCCTCACAACTTGAAAGACTTAACGGACCTGCTACCAAGATATGCCAAATATCACAGAATACATTCAGAAGTCTTGTGGAGTCCATGCTTCAACCCATTAGAGCTGTTTTGGCAGTAATATCAGGGTGATATACTCGATATTAGGCAGGTTGTTTTATTGTTGTGGCTGATCAGTGTACATGGTCAATTTAATTATACTCTGCTTAGAATCTGTATTATTTATATAACAATTCCCATCAAATTACATGAATTACCTCTGATTTTGTAGCAGAAGCTCCGTTGTACCATTTTTCCCAGTAGAGTCCATCAAGCAAAACATTAAAGCACCAATTCCACCAATGATCTACTGTCATAATTTTATTAAATGGTTGTTTAGCATTTCTAAAAATAAATCAAGAGATACATTTTTGTTATAGATATCCATAATAAAAAAACATGGATTAAAGGGCAGCTTTGCAAATAGCTTATACATGCACATTTACATTTTAATAAAGCTTTCACAGTTACATAGGCTGAACAACATGTTCATCTGTTGATCCAAAAGAAGACAAAAGAGTCTTGAAGCTCTTTTATATTTTGCAACAAACTTGGAAGAAAATTCCTTCTCAACCCCAGAATAGCAGCCAGATCACTCATGTGCTCAAGAAGGTGTTACATATTAAAGATTATATTGCTGAACATTGTTTTTGCAAGAATGATCCAGTTGCTGTTTAAAAATATGTAGAATACTCCTTAGGCACAGAATTCCACATCTTTATTGGTCTTACAGTAAACAACCCATTCCTTTGCCGTAGACTAAATCTCCTTTTTTTCCATGCTAACCTCATGCCTGCTAGGTGTTTTAAGCATAAAAACACAAAAATAATAATCATTAGAAATAATTACTACAGATATGCTGAACTCTACAATAAATATACAGTGGAACCTCGGAACGCAAACTTAATCCGTTCCAGAAGGCTGTTAGAGTTACGAATTGTTTGAGAACAATTGAGAACAACATTTCCCATAAGAATTAGTATGAATTTGATTAAACCATTCCAGACCCCCAAAATTACAGTTTAATACCTTTCATGCATAAAATCATATATAAATAAAATAAACACAATGAAATGTACAGTAAATGAAATAGGCACCCAGACCATTTCAGCTCAATGAAGTGGTCTGGGTGCCAGGTCCAGCTAGGGTTAACCCTTTTTTCTATAAACATAGCAGTTTCAGAGAAACTGAATGAGCGCGTGGCTCTTGCTGCGCATGCGCATTCAGCCGAGGAGGAGGAGGAGAGGAGGCCGGAGAGGAGGATGAGAGGTCCCCACCCGGCGCTGGAGAAAGAGGTAAGTTTAACCCCTTCCACCCCCTAGAGCCCGGCGGGAGGGGGACCCTGAGGGTGGGGGCACCCTCAGGGCACTATAGTGCCAGGAAAACAAGTATGTTTTCCTGGCACTATAGTGGTCCTTTAACAATGGAGGACATTAAAATGATTTTTCCAGAACTCTGTAAGGGTTAGCTCTGTGTCTGAGGTCACTTGAAACAGTGTTTTGATGAAAAGCTTCTTGAAGTTTGATATTTCTTGCTGGTCCATGGGCTGGATAAGAGGAGTTGTATTGGGGGTCAAAACAGAACTCCTCCATCAATTCGTCCTCCAAGCCTGGAGGGTGAGCAGGAGCATTATCCATAAGAAGCAGAGCCTTGACTGGTAAGTTTTTTTTCTTGTAAGTATTTTTTTAACACTTGGCCCAAACACCTCATGAACCCACTCAATAAAAATTTGAATGGTTACCCAAGCTTTGTTGTTAGCCCTTCACATCACATGCAATTTGCTCTTCAGGACATATATATATATATATTTTTTTTTTTTTTAAATACCCTCAGGTTCTCCGAGTGGTAGACTAGCTAAGGCTTCAGTTTCAAATCCCCACTCGCATTCCCACACAACAACAGGGATAGCCTGTCCTTCATTGGCTTGTGATTTGGCAATGATTTCTCCTCCTTTTTTATGTAGGTCCTCTTTGGCATTTTCTTCCAAAACAGGACTGTCTCATAACAGATAAAGACTTATTGGGAAATTCCTCAGCCTCTACACAGCCTTTAAATTCAACAACAAATTTCTCTGCATCATCTTTGTTAGCATTGGAAGCTTTACCATGCCTCACTACACTGTGTATGCCACTTCTCCTTGTAAACCTTTTAAACCACCCTCTACTTGGATATCAGGCATGGGTTTAAAGATAGACAATACAAAATGGTAATAGTATAGTAAAATGCAAACATTTGAACAATATTAATGCGTTTAGAGATATTCAGTACAGAATGGAAAGAACAATGCACTGTAAAAGATATAAATTGCTACACTATCATTGAGCCTACTGAGTGTGCACCGCAGCAATATGTAAGAATAGTAGTACAGATTTAGATGGATAGATGCAGCTTCTACAGGTAAATTCAACATGCAACATATTAGTGTGATACTCCGGATCTTCCAGTGTTCAGTGGTGACATTGCTCTATTGTGTTATCATGCTTAAGTACACTTAAGTACACAAAGTCGTATCCCAACGAAGGGCCACCCTCCTGTCTGGCCAGGTTCTCGTCGTCGGCCATTACATTGGTCTTCTAGTGGGGAAGCCAGCTGCACCCAAGCATGTACTTTTTGTGAGTATAACAAAAAATGCGCTATCTTGTGTTATCGCCTGTGATTATACTGACTGTGTCATTCTCAGAGGCTCTATCTGGATCACCTGAAAGTCCTTCCAGGGGCGAGGAGTGTGGGGGGTGAAAGGGGTGGAGAAAGGTTTCCACTCCCTTGGTCACCTCTCCAGCACAACCATAGCTGACATAGTGCCTATTACATTAAATTATTTCATTACAAAGTTGCTCCCTTCGGTGAGTAGGTTTTCGTGGTTTTTAAAAATGTTTCCTTAACCGTCATCGGAAACATCCCCTTGAGGACCGGTGATGGTCCTGAACCGTCATAACGGAAATATTTACATACCTGATCACCGCCGTTCCCCCTAAGTCGATCTGCATTGCTCCCGGTCTGGGGGGACTGCCTAACAGCCGAGACAGTCCTCCTATGGGCGTCCGCGGGGGAGGTGGGGGGAGGGGCACTTGCCCCCGTAGATTTTTCAGCTTGTTCTGCTATTTTTCATGTGAGATTGAGAATACAGTGCAATACCGGCGCAAGCATAGGTGGTGCTGTGTATGGAGAGAGACAAGGATAGGAAGCTACATCTTATACCTGCTTCTCTCTCCTGACTGAATCCACAGGGGAGCAGCACAGAGTGCAGCCAGCATCTCCTAGACTGCAGAGACAGCCTACAGATCAGGTAAGTGAGGGATGGGGCGACAGCCTACAGATTAGGTAAGTGAAGCATGGGGGTGCAGACTACAGATCAGGTAAAAGAGGCATGGGGGCAGCCTACAGATCAGGTAAGTGAGAGATGGGGCGCAGCCTATAGATCAGGTAAGTGAGGAAGGGGGGACAGCCTATAGATCAGGTAAGTGAGGGATGGGGAACAGCCTATAGATCAGGTAAGTGAGGCATGGGGGGCAGTCTATAGATCAGGGAAGTGAGGCATGGGAGGCAGCTTATAGATCAGGGAAGTGAGGCATGGGGGAAGCCTATAGATCATGGAAGTGAGGCATGGGGGTAGCCTACAGATCAGGTAAGTGAGGGAAGGGGAAGGAGGAGACAGCCTATAGATCAGGTAAGTGAGGGATGGGGAGACAGCCTACAGGAAGGGTCAGCAACGAGCAGGAAGGTAAAGTAAGAGAAGAAGCAGAAAAGAGAAGGAACAGAAATGAGCAGGAAGGGACATCAAGGAGCAGAAAGGGACAGCAAGGAGCTGGAAGGGACAGCAAGGAGCACAAAGGAACATCAATGAGCAGGAAGGGGCAGCAAGGAGCAGAAAGGATCTGCAAGGAGCAGGAAGGGTCTGCAAGGGGCAGGAAAGGTCTGCAAGGGGCAGGAAGGGGCAGCAAGGGGCAAGGAGGGTCAGCAAGGAGCTGGAAAGGGCAGCAAGGAGCTGGAAAGGGCAGCAAGGAGCAGGAAGGGTCAGAAGGAGCACAAAGGTAAAGTAGGAGAAGGAAGGGATATCAAGGAGCAGAAAGGGTCAGCAATGAGCTGGAAGGGACAGAAGAAGCAGAAAGAAAGTAGGAGATGGAGCAGAAATTAGCAGGAAAGGTCTGCAAGGAGCAGGAAGGGGCAGCAATGAGCAGGAATGGTCTGCAAAGAGAAGGAAGGGTATGCAAGGAAAAGGAAGGGTCTGCAAGGAAAAGGAAGGGTCTGCAAAGAGCAGAAAGGGACAGAAGGAGCACAACAGTAAAGGAGCAGAAAGAATCAGAAGGAGCACAAAGGTAAAGTAGGAGAAGGAGCAGAAAAGAGAAGCAATGAGAAAAAGGGGACAGCAGGAAGCACACAGGTAAAGTAGGAGAAGGAGCAGAAATGGTCTGTAAGAAGCAGAAAGGGATCAGAAAGAAAAAGGAGCAGAACGGCGCAGATAAGCAGAAAGTAGCAGAAAGTAAAACACAGTGTCAGAAGAAAAAGAAGACTGTGTCAAATGAAGGAGAAGAAAAGGAGATTGGAGCAGAAAGGACCCTACACTTTATTCTGGACACCACATCATAAGGCTTGGGTACCTAGGCCTGGCAGGGAAACTTTGGTCCTTCTCATCTCCCCAGGTAAAAAACTAATATCAGTGTTAATGTGTTCACTTAATGTTAATGTGTCAGGATACAGAGAGTGCCACTGGGTAGGGCTGTCACTGATTGGCTAGAGCGGAACTGGGAACTAGCGATTGGCTTAGAGCATCAAATGACCACTTTAGCCAAATCTACAGTACCCATGCCTGACATCAATCTGCACTTCCTGACACTCCGTTTCAGAAGCCAAATACCACTGAGCAACCTGGAGATCTGGAGCTGGAGGAAGCCTTTGGGGTTAAACCATTTGAGAGTGGTTTAACCCCTTAAAGGAAAGAGAGCACTTACTGACATCATAGCATTTTCATTTAGATAAAGTTGTTATGGTGACCAGAATGTTACTTTAATTTGAAGGAACACTATAGTGTCAGGAATACAAACATGTATTCCTGACACCACAGCTGTGAAAACGCTATTCACCCTGGCTTTATGTGAAAATGACTATGCCCCTTCCCTTTCATGACATTGTCAAAAAGGGACCAAGCATGGATGTCATTACAATTATGCCCCCTATCTCCCCCCGGAAAAATTCCTGCAGATGCCCATGAGTCCTCCGTCTCTGAATTATGACCCTGCGGCTATGTGACCACTCTAAAAGAGCGGTCACATGGCCGCAATAGGCGTCCGTGAATCTGCCTGCAGAGGGACTGCTTGTGCTGACAGGCAGTCCGCCTGCTGGTGAAAAAAAGATAAAATACAGCTTGAAAAAAGCAATCAGTGTAAAAATAAATAAATAAATAAATAAATAAATATATATATATATATATGTATACATACATAAGATATATACACATGTATTATATCTATATATAATATGTATATATATCTTATACACATAATGTCAAACTAAGTGTATTTTTATATTTATACATACATATATTAATATAAAAATACACTTATTAAA
Organism: Pelobates cultripes; assembly: GCA_933207985.1. Taxonomy (NCBI): domain Eukaryota; kingdom Metazoa; phylum Chordata; class Amphibia; order Anura; family Pelobatidae; genus Pelobates; species Pelobates cultripes. The sequence continues at coordinate 126,625,785 of OW240915.1, read as the reverse complement.
TTACATATATATACATTATAAAATATAAATAATAAGTAAATAAATAAAAAAATGTAAAAATATTTTTTTAAATGTATATAATTTTGTTCTAATTGTACCTATATGTATGTATATATCAAAATATACTTTTAAAAGTCTCCCGAATAGGGCTTGATTTTCCTTTTTTTTCACTTTGGAATTTGCCAGATTGGTTATGTTGCCTTTGAAAACATATGGTAGCCCAGGAATGAGTATTACCCCCATAATGGCAAACCATTTGCAAAAGAAGACAACCCAAGGAATTGCAAATGTTCAGTCTTTGTTAGTAGCCACTTAGTCACTAATACTGGCCAAAGTTAGCGTTCATAATTTTTTTGCATTTTTAACACAAAAACAAATATAAATGCTAACTTTGGCCAGTGTTTGTGACTGGCTACTAAAAAAGACTGGACATACCCCATATTGAATACTCTGGGATATCTACTTTAAAAAAAATATGTACATGTGAGGTGTGATTCAGAGATTTATAACAGATAACAGTATTACAATATCACTACTGATACATTTTTAAAATATATATTTTGAAACAGCAATGTCCTGCTTATACTTATAGCCCTATAACTTGCAAAAAAAAAGCTGCTAACATTGGGTATTACTAAACTCAGGACACAATTTAGAAACTATTTAGCATGGGTGTTTTGGCGGTTGTAGATGCGTAACAGATTTTAGGGGTCAAAGTTAGAAAAAGTGTTGTTTTTTAATTTATTCATCGCATTTTATAATTGTTTTTTATAGTAAATTATATAATATGATGAAAATAATGGTATCTTTAGAAAGACCATTTAATGGTGAGAAAAACTGTATATAATATGTGTGGGTACAGTAAATGAGTAAGAGGAAAATTACAGTTAAACACAAACACCACAGAAATGTAAAAACAGCCCTGGTCCTTAACAATAAGTAAATAAAAAAAATGGTCTGGTCACTAAGGGGTTAAAGGGACACTATAGTCACCAAAAAAACTTTTGCTTGATGAAGCAATTTCTGGGTATAGATCACGTCTCTGAAGTTTTAAGTTTCACTGCTCAATTCTCTACCACTTAGGAGTTAAATCACTTTTGTTTCTGTTTATGCAGCACTAGCCATACCTCTCCTGGCTGTGAATGACACAGCCTGCATGAAAACAAAAGGGTCACTAATGCCTGGGTGCAAGAATATTTTGGTGCCCCCAGGTGGGAGAGGCTATTTTGATAACTCCTCCCCAGACATCCCAATATGCCAAAACTCATTTCAGGGAGGTGGTCACCTACTTTCAGGGAGGCAGCTACACAAGCTTACACATGTAGTGAGAGAGTGACAGAGCATGCATCGTGATTGGTCTCTCTTTGAAAAATCAGGAAGCGCACTATGCCATTCTCTCACTATGTCTGTCACTCAGTTTCTCCAGACCCCAGTGTCTACTTGGAGTGGCTGACGTGGCCGGGACAAATCCAGAGCCTTATCTCGGGAGGGCTACTGGTAGTGTAATGTAGTGGGGTGATAGTGGCTTTAATTTAGGAGTTAGGGGCTCTAATGGAGGGACAGGGGCTTTTGTGTGGGGCATGAGTTATAAATGGGGGGTTAGGAAATGTAGTGTGTAGTGGAAGATAAGGGCTGTATTAGGAGGGTTAGGGGCTGCATTATGATTGCTGCAATTGGGGAAAGGGGCTGTAGAGTGGGGAATATGGGCTAGAATTGGGGAAGAGGGGCTGCAGTTAGGAGGATATGGGACTGTAATGGAAGGTAAGGACTGTACTCAGGGAATGGGGTGCAAAAGGGGATGTCTGTCTCCCATTTCTCCCCTACTTCATCAATGTCTATCCCCCATCCCCCAGACAGCTGCCTCCTTCACAGAGCCCTAGTGAAGGTATCGCCAGCTCTGCACTCCTACAAATTGGTGCGCCCCTACCTGCTCTTTTTTATCCAGGGGAAAAAGGATCACTTGAAGTCCAGCGCACTGTCAGAATAAGCATCGGGTAGCAATGTGACACCAGACACTCCTACACAGAATGGGAGGGGGGGGGGGGGCGCCCCCTGCTATTACAGTACGGTTCCCTTATGGTGCCGCACTGTAAAACATTGAACTATTTTGTTTTTCTAGTTCTCACTCGAAAATAAAAAGCAATATTTAAGGGATATTATATAGACTCCGTGGGCGCACAGGAGCAGGAATTTAAATGCGGGAGACTCCCAAAACGCCCGGGAGAGTTGGGATGTCTGCCTCCCCTTCACAAACATACCCCTTCTAACCACACCTATTTTCAATGGAAACCACTCCACCTCAAAAAACTTATAAGTCACATTTCTGGCCAGCTTTACAGTGCCATCTCTGTCCCCATACAGTTTTTCAGTATCAACATTGTTTCAAAATAGTTAATCAATGCCATCTGTCTGTCCTATTTTAGCTAATCAGTGCCATCCCTGTTTAGGTATAGCTAATCAGTGCCATCTTTGTCCCAATATAACTAATCAGTGCCACCTTTGTCTCAAAATACCTTAATAGTGACATCTTTGTGCCCAGATGGCACACAAATGCCATTGTTGTCCCAAAATTGCCAATCAGTGACATTTCTTTTTCTAAACATCTTACCAGTGCCATCTTGTCCTCAGATAGCTTGTCAGCTGGTAGTGTTTTTGTGTGAACTGTGTGGGTGCAGCTGGGTGTATTTTGCAGAGAGTCAATGTATTTGTAATGCAGGAATGTATTTTCAGATATGTGTTAAAGCACTGTTATAGGCACCCAGACCACTTCAGCTTAATGAAGTGGTCTGGGTGCCAGGTCCAGCTAGGATTAACCCTTTTTTCTGTAAACATAGCAGTTTCAGAGAAACTGCTATGTTTACCTATGTGTTAATAAAACCTTGAGTGGCTGTCTCATTGACAGCCGCTAGCGAGCTTCTGTGCTTTTCACTGTGATTTTCACAGTGAGAAGACGCCAGCGTCCATAGGAAAGCATTGATAATGCGCGCATGCGCATTCAGACGGTGACGGAAGAAGAGGGAGGAGAGGAGGAGGAGAGTTCCCCGCCCGGCGCTGGAGAAAGAGGTAAGTTTAACCCCTTACACCCCACCCTCAGGGCACTATAGTGCCAGGAAAACGAGTATGTTTTCCTGGCGCTATAGTGGTCCTTTAATTCAAATTAATAGTTGTGTGTAATACTCATGTGTGCAGATGCAGTTACCGAATATTCGTATTGAATGTGTTAATAAGTGTAATTTGTAAGATGTGTGTGTGTTTGTATGTATATGTGTAAGAGTGTACTTCACTGGACGTTACTGTGTGTGCATGCAATGTTGTATTTGAGCAATATATTTATTTTCCTAAATGTCCCTCTGTGACTTTTCTCACCATTCTTTTTCACTTTTGTCTCTATCCCATCCCTATTGACATTGCTATGTGTACCAGGAAATTAAGCTTGCCCTATACAACACGTAAAGAAATATATTCATATATGTGAAAGATAGCACTTCTTACAAAATTAAAACATATCAATCAATGTCAATATTTCAGTTTTTTAAGCAAAACTTTGTTGCGGAATTAATACAAATACAAAGGCACACACTGTTACACAAAAACACAGACATGCAGTCATAAATACACAGTTACACACATGCAGATAAACTGCACATGCAGACACACACTGTTACACAGATACACATATTACATATATCAGGAGTGCCCCAAGACATTATGCTGCCTGGGTCCAATGATGAAATGCTGACCCACCTCATCACCAAAAGCATGCGTGCCAAAACACGACCACATCCATTATGCTATGCATTGTGTGTAATGCAGGGCCTGATGGAGCTGCAGCTCCAGGCCCAGGCCCATGGAATAGGCCTATTGATTTAAAAAAAAAATAATAATAATTTTCCCCCACACACTACTCTTAGGGATTCCACCTGGCTTTTATTTTATTGGCACAGCCAGTATTTGAGGCTGCCTGGCTGGTGCCAATATTGCAGTGATACTGGCAATACAAATGCTGGTATTTTTCTCAGTATAAACAAGATCTTACTCTGCAATACCAGCACTGGCCAGTAGGGGTCACTGTGTGTGGAGACAGGCAGGGATAGGAAGTTCCAGCATATCCCTCCCTGCCTATCTGCAGGGGTGCAGCTACAGAGAGTCCAGACAGCAGCTCCCACCCTGCAGAGACAGCCTACAGCTCAGGGAAGTAAGTTAAATCACTTTTGGTACTGTTTATGCAGCCCATGCCACACCTTCCCTGGCTGTGACTCACACAGCCTACATAAATACATTTGGTTTCATTTTCAATCAGGTGTTAACTTGCTGTATACATTTTAATCTCCTGCTATGTAAATTGAATTTTAATTGCACACAGGAGGCCCCTGCAGGGTGTAGAAGTCTAAATTAAACAGTATGTACAATACAGGAAATGTAAACATTAGATATATCTTTACAGGAAGTGTCCAGGAAGACTGTACAAGTCACATGCAGAAAGGTGATGTTAGTATTATGTAAAAGTGATTTAAAGGACCACTATAGGCACCCAGACCACTTCAGCCGATGACGTCCAAAGGAGGAGGAGAGTCCCCAGCGCCGAGGGAGCCCGGCGCTGTTGAAAGGTAAATGTTTAACCCCTTCCTCCAACTTCAGCCCGGCGGGAGGGGGGCCATGAGGGTGGGGGCAATAGTGGTCCTTTAAGTGCCTGATATGTTAGTATAAAAGCAAAAATGCTACTTTTCTCACCCAGTGACAAACATAGATAAACATGGCCAAATACCAAGGATCATGAAGAGAAAGCATTTGTCAGGGTCAGATGGGATTTTTTGAGTGATGCTCTGAAGGAGTATGGTTTAGTTGGGGTAGTTTATGATGCAATTATGGCATTGTACACAGTCCCCTCAGCAAGGACGGTAGGACCAGGTATAGAGGCAGATTGGTTTAATATTATGAAAGGCACTAGGCAGGGATGCCCCCTGTTCCCCTTATTATATGTTTTAACCATCGAGCCCCTGGCAAAAGAAATAAGGCAAAATAGAAAGATTGAGGGTTTCAAGATAAATAAGGTAGAACATAAAGTTAACTTATACGCTGATGACGTCATGCTGACTTTACAAAACCCAGGGTCATCTCTGCCGGAATTGATGAAGGTACTGGGTCAATATAGTGAATACTCAAATTATAAATTAAATACAAATAAAACTACAATAATGGCAAGTAAGATTAAGAACCTGTGAAGACAGGAACTTTATTAAAACAACTTATGACTTTGCCTGGACAAAGGATAATATTACGTTTCTGGGTATTAAAATTCCAAGAACATAAATAAAGTAATTGAGGTTAACTTTCTCCCTCTTATAAAATACACAAACAAATCCTTGAAAGAATGGGTCAGTAATGAGATCTCTTGGATAGGGTGCATAAATACGATTCAATCATACATTTTGCCTAAATGGAATTATATTTTTCGAATGTTACCGATACAAGTGCCAATACCCTGGTTAAAAATGATACAGTCAGCCTTTTCTAAATTTATTTGGAAGGGGAAAAAACCCAGAATAAATTTGAATCAGATATAAAAAATGAAATAAGATGGGGGGCTAGCAGCCCTAAATATAATAGAATATCATAATGCTTGCATGCTAGCACATGCTATAACCACCCAAAGTAGAGACCAAAAAGATCAAACTTGGTACCAAATAGAATCCGCACTGGTAGAGGTAGATAGTTTTTCCGAACTATTTTGGACAACAAAAAAGGAGAAAATTAAAAACAGACCGGCGTTCCCAGAAAACTCGATTATTATCAATAGTATTCTGAGACTGTGGAATAAAACTAAAAAGGACTCTAAAATAGAATCTAGACTGTTTCCTTTTTTACCTATGGAGGTGATCCCGAGGAATATTGAAGATATTAATATCAGTAAATGGCTACAGATGGGAATTCAGACTATTCAAGATTGCATAGACAAAAAAAAGAAATGAAGCCTTTTAACCAGTTACAAACAGAGTTTGGAATTGATAGTTGGGAGATCTTTACATATTTGAGAATCAAATTCTATCTGGTAAAATTTGGGGAATTTAAGGAAGATAAAATTACGAACAATTTAAGAAATATTATGCATAATCATAGATCGAAAGGAAAAATAACTAGATGTTTTGAGTTTCTAAAAGAGTTTCAGAGGAACTACGAGTGGAAATCTAAAATGAAGTGGGAAAAATACCTTAATATGGAAATTACAGATTTAGATATGATAAGGGCTATAGTCAATGTGAATAAAACGGTACATTGCCTGAACATCGCAGAGAATTTCTATAAGCTAGTAAATAGATGGTATATGGTCCCGGAAAAATTGTCTAAAATATATAGAGATCAGAATAATAAATGTTGGAGATGTGAAACAGGGAAAGGAGATTATCTCCATATATGGTGGCAATGCAAACTGTTAAGAAAGGTATGGAAGAGCATTCATGATCAGATATATGCAATGTCAGGTAAATATACCTTTCACACCACAGAGTTTATTGCTGCATCAGGGATGGCCTATTATGCCCATTGAAAAAAGTATGTTAATAATACACATTCTGATGGCAGCAAAGATAGTGTTGGCAAGGCATTGGAAAAGTAATAAGGTATTAGAGTGGAATGAAATAAAAAATCAATCAATATATCAATGTAAAATGGAAATTGGAATAATTCAAAGGAATTCAGTTGGACTGATGAAAATCAATAGATGGATAAAAATTGTGGAAAAGCTCCTAGTCAGTAATTAATATTTATAGTTAAATATAATATATAATGCCCCAGAGGTATGAATGGGTCCTCAGGGGATTAAGATGTAACAGATAGGTCACATAAGGAAAATAAGATTGAAGATATAGATATGCACAATGAGTGATAAAGTAAATGTTATCCCCATGGGCGAATGTGTCAGAGAGTGATTTTGTTTTTGTATGTATTTTAATTCTGTAATATATGTAAGTTTATAGATATTTTTTCAGTATCGAAATAAACTAATCGTTTTTGACTACATGAATTGCAATTTAAAAAGTAATGTTTGTATTGATGTATAAAGAGAAATATCTGAAAAATAAAATATATAAAAATAAAATTTCAGGAATCAAATCTAAAAAACAGCTTTGCATGGAACTCACCATCTGATCATATACATATGGCAAAAAATCGTAGCTACTCTAGTCTAAGACGTGGTTACCATAGTAGTCAGTCATATATAGAACGTTCAATCAAACACACAGCAGAACACTCATGTATATCAGTAACAACGCCTGATACATTTAAAAAGAAAGAATGTGTATTTGCCTACGATAACCACCTTCACTCCATAAAAGATTATAGCTACACCAATCCATAACCCCAAGATCAATCCCATGCATTAATTAACCATGTTCATAGTCTCATGAACAGATGAAACACAAAAGTATATACAAATTCATCAGATGATATTATAAATGTCTGTATATAAGTTTGACATATATACAACACCAAATCAATATACATGTAAAATAACAGCAACAATATATAAACATACATGGGGCCCCATACATACCATAAGACAAATAAATACAAAGAAAACAAAGAAGAAAAGGAGAAAAAAAAGAAAAGAAAAGAGTAAAAAGAAAGATTTGGCCAGATTTGGCCACCCATGGAGTTGGGGCAGGCAATTGGCATGCCCCATAGTCCTGAGTGTGAGAATGAGCCCAAAAGGAGGATACATGAATAAACGCTTGTCCTCCTATGTAACCCTTGATAAAAAAAAAGAAAATTCACATTAAATAGAGACCACAATAACCAGTCCTAAATGAGTAAGTGTGTATATTATATCAATATTCATGTATCCAAAAACACTAGTGGTTGATCCTCTGTAGGTTGTCCCAGATACATTGTTAACTGAATGTCTAGTAGCAACCCTACCACTTCAAAATCTTCAGTGAACACAATGAACACCTTTAGTGCATAATGACTAAAAAAGAATAAGAACAAAACAGGTAGACTTATATACAAAATCGACACGATAAGACTTATCCTATCTAAAACATGTAAACTCCCGATCCTCATTCATGCTGTTAGGATACAGGGTATTAAACCTATAAATTAAGTACATTTATCTATGACACAAAGTTTTTAATCTATCCCCACCCCTCGATGGATTTTTAACCTATTCTATACCCAGGAATTTAAGTTGTGAGACTCGATGTCCAATTTCATTGAAATGTCTGACTACTGACAATGTTAGTGACTGATTTCTAATTACATTTATGTGTTCCTCAATCCTTATGGTCAGATGCCTTGTGGTCTGTCCCACATATCCCTTCCCACAGGGACATTTAATCAGATAAATGACAAATACAGACTGGCAGTTCATAGAGGACTTTAAATCAATCTTATGACCCAGACTGAGATGTGTAATCGAATTAGCTTTTATGACTTTGTTACAATTCACTCATCTTCCACATCTAAACATTCCTCTAGGGGGTGTTGACCATGACTCTTGTCTTTCTATGTCACTATTGGCTCTAGCATGTATCAAATCCTTCCTGAGGTTCTAAGAATTCTTATAAGCCATTAGGAGGGCACCCCCAAATACCTCGTACAAATCAGCATCATTACTCAGAACATGCCAATGTCTCTTGATAATTTGTGCAATCTGTTTAGATTTGGTGGAGAATGTATGTACAAAAAGGATGCGCCTACTCTCAGTCCTTTCGTCCCTCCCAATCACAGGGTGTAAAACATTTTCTTTAGCTGCCTGCAGTAAATCATGTGGATAACCCCTATCCTTAAACTTCCTCATCACTCCATCCGCCCGTCGTTCAAATGTCTTATTATCCGAGATAATTCTCCTAAGGTGTAATAGCTGCAAGTATGGTGTTACGGTACCCTCAGCATCAAATGCACAAACCGCCGTTTAGTGAATCCTCCCCTTTTGCAATAACACAGGCTTCATGCGTATCAAGTACAATCATACGAACCACAAGCAGAGGAATGCTGTAATCTCACGAACGGGATGCGAATGGGCGACTTTACTTCACGAGCTCCAAACTCACGAATCACGAATAGTAGCCGAATGCATATATCTCCCAAGAGGCTAATAATCCCGTCCGGCAGTCTCTAGTCGTCGGTAATAAATCCCCCCAATAACGAGACCAAGATCCGCATTGAGGGTAAAACATGAACTGGCTTTACTGTGGACTACCTGCCCGTATTTATGCAGGTCTCCCACTTGGTGGACACTCCCTTAGGGGACCATATGGGAGACTGTAACAATAGACAGACATATGGCAGGTTAGAACCCACAGACACAGAATATTCCCAGCATGCATTAGTATTTCCTCCCCTCTGCCCTGGAGATAATTGAGAAGTAATTCAATTATCTCCAGGACAGAGGCAAATCACCATTTTAAATTCAACACAGAAAAACACAGAAAAATATATAACTTTACATTTGTCGAATGTTACCCATTCGTATCACATATCCCCAGATAGCCTGGATCTGAGTGCATATTATTGGTGAATAGCGCTCAGATCCCATACGTATAGTTCAATCGCCATGGAGTCAAAGTCTATTACAGTCTTTCGGTATGCGATTGACTCCATGGGAAGGCTATCTGGGTTAAGTCCATTCGTACGTTTAAAACTCCCGAACGGCCGGTGTTCGTATACTTCTGTCGATTGAGAAGGGAGGTCGGCGGCTTCAGCGTTGTTCAGCAGAAAAAGTGTCAGTTTTCAGTTCCATGAAATCAATGCCAAACACCGCTGGTCTTTCGCATGGTTTAAAATGGCCGCCGCCTTGTGGTCAACATACGAACGACGACCACGCTGTATTCGGTTTTAATTGAGAAGTGTCTGCGGTTAACCGCAACGTTCTAATTGGGATCAAGAGGTTAACCAGCAGCACACTTCTCTTCTGGGTGGCCGTCCGTTCGGTAGTTTGTTCAGCAAAAAATGTCCATTATACGAACAGAGGCATACGAATGAGTAATTCCACGAAAACGGCAAAACAGACGAACCAGCAATCCCAGGTTATACAGATGGATCTGTCACACGGCTCCCCCCTTGTGGAACACTCCGGCAGACCCAGCTTGACCCTGTGGCGGGTCAACTTGGGGATGACCGGACTAGGAGGTAATAGGGACATTGGTTTGCCGGGACAATCCATCCGCATTCCCGTTCTGCTTACCGGGTCGGTAGCTGATGGTGAAGTTGTAAGGTTGTAAAGCTAAACTCCACCGCAGCAGTCTACCATTGTCTCCTGAGACCCGGTTAAGCCAGACAAGGGGATTATGGTCCGTGATGAGCGAGAACTCCTGTCCGTACAAACAGGGGCTTAATTTCTTTAATGCCCAGACCAGGGCCAAACACTCCTTCTCCACTGCCGCATAACTCACTTCCCGGGGTAGTAGCTTTCTGCTGAGATATGCGACAGGGTGCTCTCCTCCATCTTCCCTGACCTGGCTCAGCACAGCCCCCAGTCCATACATGGAAGCATCTGTATGGACGAGAAAACATTTGTTAGGGACTGGCGTAGCCAGGACAGGGGCATTCACCAGAGCTTGCTTCAATGCCTGAAACGGCTTCACAAGCTGGAGACCACAGGACCTTTTTAGTCAGGTCAGTCAGGGGTTTAGCAATAGTGCTGTAGTCGGGGACAAAGCGTCGGTAATACCCTGCTGTTCCCAGGAAGGCCAGCACTTGGGTCTTGGTGATAGGTGTGGGCCAGTTAGCTACAGTTAGTGTAGGTGTGGGCCAGTAGGTGTGGGCCTTGTCTGGCTCTGGCTCCCACATCCTACCCTGTGACCCAAGTACTGCACATCTGCCATGCCTAGATGGCACTTGTCTGGCTTCAAGGTCAGGCCAGTGGCCCGAATCTTGTCCAGAACCACCCCTACGTGTACCAGGCGTTCTTCCCAGGACTCACTGTAGACCGCAATGTCATCCAGGTATGCACATGCAAATTCCTGGAAGCCATCGAGAAGCCTATCCACCATACGCTGGAAGGTAGCCGGAGCATTCTTCACCCCAAATAGCATGACCTTTTGGGGTGACGAATGGGGTGACGAATGCCAACTTAGGGATAGCACGACCACACTGTATTCGGTTTTAATTGAGAAGTGTCTGCCAATAACCCTTACACAGGTCTATGGTGGTCAGATAGCGCCCCCTGGCAATGCGGTCTAATAACTCGTCTACCCGGGGCATCGGGTAGGCGTCAGTGGTGGTCCGTTCGTTGAGCCACCTGTAGTCCACACAGAACTGGGTGGTCCCATCTTTCTTAAGCCCAAGGGCTGTCTGAGTGTTCGATGACTCCAAGCCGAGTCATCTCCTATATCTCATTCCGCATTCCTTCCCGGACTGCTTCAGGGATACGATAGGGGGACTGTCGTAGGGGACTGTGTCCTGGGGTCTCTACCTTGTGTACAGCTAGGGTAGTGTAGCCGGGTTCTTGGGAGAACGTCGCCTGCTTCTCCCACAGAAGCTGTCTTGCCTGTACCTTCTCTGTGGGACTTAACCAGTCCCCTAGCTGTACAAGGCTAGTGAGATCTGATTAATTTGTATATACGTTTGTGTTTCATCCCTTTATGAGATTGTACATGGATGTTTAATGCATGGGATGGATCTCGGGGTTATTGATTGGTGTAACTATAATTTTTGTATGGAGTGAAAGTGGTTATGGTGGGCAAATAACCCTTATATATAAATAAGTGTTCTGTCTTGCTGTGTGTGGGATTGAACGTTCTATATAAGACTACCATGGTAACCACGACTTAGACTAGAGAAGCTATGTTTTTTTTTGCCATATACTTATGATCAGATAGTGAGTTCCAAGCACAGCCGTAGATTTGATTCCTGAGATTCAAGGCCCCGTTGATATGGTAAGACAGTCCTCTGTGTGTGAGTACGTCTGACGTCATGCAAATGTGATGACATCAGACGGACATGGAAGTAACTTCGTCCTACACACGGCTGTCACTTTGGGTTCGGCTTATGAGGCTTTTTGGTCCCACAATGCCACCATAGGCAAGACACAAGATGATAACTCCACTCACATCCATCAGATGTAACAGAATTTTTTCTCCACCCCCTCACACTCATGTGTATTTAATCAGGAAATTATTATACAATTTATAGGGTATATTAATAGGAACAGAGACCACTAGGTTAGATATTCTCCCTGAGGAAGGCTCAGATGCCGAAATGTTGCAGTTGCATTATCTCGTGCTTTTGGGTCAATTTGCCTGTTTTAATATGGGTTTTTATATTGAGCACTTAGTATTGCATGTATGGTGGTTATCGGTATGTTATTATATGTTTACATACCTGTACTGTTATCTGCATTTTCTTTATACAATCTTTACTGTATCCACTGTACAAATAAAAACAGTTTTTATATGCAAATCTATTCTGGTGTGCTTATTTTCTACTGGTCTGACACAATTGGCAGCAAGTAAATGCATCACATTATTATCTGTCTGAAACATTGACTACATGAACATTTCCATTCAATGTAGAAGAAATACATACAATTCTTTACCTGGTTAATTCATTTGCCACAGCTTGTTTAAGGATTTTTTTGTTGTTAGAAAACATCTCCAATGCAAGAAACAGTATCAAGGTTGTCATGGCTGCATAAATAATAAATTCCCTGTAAAAAAGGAAAAGAACATACACATATTAAAAATTAATCGCAAATGCAACATTTTCCAAAATATATTATTTACACCCCTTTATGCACAGACCCCCAGCATGGGGTCTTCATTCAAAACTACACAAGCCCCTTCCTGTGTCTGGGAGATCCAGTGAGGGAAAAAAGTATTTGATCCCTGCTGATTTTGAATGTTTGTCCACTGACAAAGAAATAATCAGTCTATAATTTTAATAGTAGGTGAGACACAGAAAAATTAAATAAAAAATCCAGAAAACGCATGTCAAAAAAGTTATAAATTGATTTGTATGTCAATGAGTGAAATAAGTATTTGATCCCCTATCAATTAGCAAGAATACTGTCTCCCTGATGTATTTTATACTGTCCAAGGATGTCAGGGACAAGATTGTAGACCTACACAAGACTGGGATGGGCTACAAGACCATCTTGAAGCAGCTTGGTGAGAAGGTGACAACAGTTGGTGTCATTATTCGCAAACAAAGAAAGACAAAATAACTGTCAGTCTCCCTCTGTCTGTTTCTCCATGCAAGATCTCACCTTGTGGAGTTTCAATGATCATGAGAATGGTGAGGAATCAGCCCAGAACTACACAGGAGGATTATGTTAATGATCTCAAGGAAGCTGGGATCATAGTCATTAAGAAAACAATTGGTAACACACTAGGCCGTGAAGGACTGAAATCCTACAGCTCCCGCAAGGTCTCCCTGCTCAAGAAAGCACATGTACATGCCGATCTGAAGTTTGCCAAGGAACATCTGAATGATCCAGAGGAGAACTGGGTGAAAGTGTTGTGGTCAGATGCGACCAAAATCAAGCTCTTTGGCATCAACTCAACTCGCAGTGTTTGGAGGAGGAGGAATGCTGGCTATGACTCCAAGAACACCATGCTTAGGGGGTGTTTTTCTGCTAAGGGGACAGGACAACTGCACCACATCAAAGGAACGATGGACAGGGCCATGTGCTATCAAATCTTGGGTGACAACCTCCTTCCCTCAGCCAGGGCATTGAAAATGGGTCGTGGATGGATATTCCAGCATGACAATGACCCAAAACACACAGCTAAGGCAACAAAGGAGTGGCTCAAGAAGAAGCACATTAAGGTCCAGTCTCCAGACCTTAATCCCATAGAAAATATGTGGAGGGAGCTGAAGGTTTTAGTTGCCAAACATCAGCCTCAAAACCTTAATGGCTTGGAGAGGATCTGCAAAGAAGAGTGGGACAAAATCGCTTCTGAGATGTGTATAAACCTGGTGGTCAACTACATGAAATGTCTGACCTCTGTAATTGCCAACAAGGGTTTTGCCACCGAGTGCTAAGTCGAAGGGGTCAAAAACTTATTTCACTCATTGACATTTAAATCAAGGTATAACTTTTTTGACATGCGTTTTTCTAGGTATTTTGTTATTCTGTCTCTCACTGTTAAAATACACCTACCACTAAAATTATAGATAGTTTTTTGTGAGTGGGCAAACATTTAAAATCAGCAGGGGATGAAATACTTTTTTCCCCCACTGTAATTGAGTCAAAACTGAGTAACTCAATTATCTCTCAGTTACAAGAAACTACATGAAACATACATTAAACACCCCAAAACATAGTCATAATTCACAGGAACCCCACAAGTCTTATATCCGCTAATAGCCTGGATCCGAGCACCCAAGTTGTCCAAAAAGCACTCAGATCCATTTGGTAGAACAAATCGGCATTCGGTAAAGTTTTGACCTGGCGGCCACAAGGTGAAGGCCCAAAATAGTTCCAGAGGAAAGGGTGCAATGGCCGGTCTAAATTCAGGAGTTTCTGTGGGAATACTGCCGAATGCGCCCCATGGCTTTCAGGAACCAAATGCTCACTCTATTTGGTAGAACCTATCTCCTGAACGCTGTTTGTCTAATTGGTCAGGAAGTGGGATGGACGGACAGCGGTGCAATCTTGGCCTGGGTTCACAGGATCGTGTGGCTGAGGAGAGTTTGATGACCAAGTATGGCCTGTGTTTGGAAGACAAAATGGCCTCCATTCACTGGAACATGTGCGTTCCGTCATACAAACGGTGGCCACGCATGGAAAGCACTCTACTTAATTGCTTATTTACAGTTAACAGCCAGCAGTGGTCGGTGTTTGGGTGGGTATAAAAAGGAGGGCCACATATCATTCGTTCAGGACACGAACAAGAGGGTACAGACAACTGAACAGAAAGGGAAGGAGTCTGGTACAGGTGAAACTACCAAATTTCTTCCTAACAGAATGAGAACAGTTTGTCCATTTGTGTTAGGACGCAATTCTGTACTTTTTGTTCATATTGAAATTTCATTCGAATTAATGAAATTTCGATCCTATTGGTACCACGGCTGCATCTTGCAGCCGCTTGGTAAATAGCTCCCAATTCCCACAATATTATGGAGCTATTTACTAAAAGGCTGAAAGACCAAAATGGGTCTTTCAGACTGTGACAAACGCCCCTTTTCAAGTGAGTTTGCCACGAGCTCCTGCAGGAGACTGCTTGCCAGCCTCCTGCCCACAGACTATGGGCCCTGCAGGGAAACCTGTAAAAGACTACCAAACTTGACCGACTGTTAGCACTTATTTCCCTGGAACTGTTTTGGGCATGGGGCCATGCTTGCGGGCGGTCAAAACTATGACTTCCAGGAAATTCCTAAACCACTGAACCCATCTGGGTGACTTTTGGATATATTGTTCACTCAGATCAGGGCTATCAGGGGGTATGGGGTACTTTCTGAACTTTTTGAAAATGTAGTTTTTCTGCCTGGAGTTACTTACAGGACTTTACTCGATTATCTCCCAAGCAGAGGGGAGGGATTGTGTGCTGTACATGGGCGTGTCACAGACTGTATGTTTGTTCTGATTGGTTTATGTCAGGGGTTCTCAACGTTAGTCCTCAGGACCCCCTACCAGTCCAGGGTTTAGGGATTACCTGGGTGTGTCTAAGGTGTTTAGAAAAAGAAAAAAAAAACACCTTAGAGTCAAAGGTGTTTTTTTTTCCCTTTTTCTAAACACCTTAGACACACCCAGGTAATCCCCAAATCCTGGACTGGTAGGGGGTCCCGAGGACTGGGTTGAGAACCCCTGGTTTATGTCCTTTGTGTTCCTGTTCCCCATCAGCTACAGGGGGTGTTCCTCTGGCCTGGAAAATTGTATAAAAGGCAAGTGTGTCCCATTAAACTTGAAATCCCTGCTTACACTCCAAAACTGTGTGTCGTCCAGTTACTGGAGGGAAAGAAGATTTGCTCCTGTGTCTGCTGTTCCAGCTTGCAGGAGATTCAATAGGGAAAGTCCTTGTAAGGACTAGAGCTTATTCCCCATTCGGTTCCAGAGTTCCTAGGACTGAGTGTCCAGTGCCTGGAGGTGTCAGAGCTAATTTTCCCTTCGGATCCAGGAAGGAAGTGGCGGTTCCAGGGCCGCAGTCAAGCTACAGTGACTGGGGGCAAGAAGTGTTGCGATTTGTCCCCTGTTCCAGTTAGGAAGTGGTCCTTTGGCGGAGGTACCCAGTCGGGGTGCCAGGTGATCCGTTACACAGACAAATTTACCAATACTAAGTAAAGGTTAGTATTAGTAATTAAGGGAGGTTAAAATCTGACCATTGCCATTGGCTGCTCACTGTTGTAAAAAAAGACTCTCTATGTGCCTCTAATAAAGCGCCTCTTAGTGTAGCACATATAAAAATAATTAACTATACTGCCCCCCCCCGAACCCATACTCATGCAGAACGGACCATCCTGAAACCCTGAGGGGCTCACAACCGGGACCCCAAAAAGGCCCTGTAACGGATCACCTGGCACCCCGACTGGGTACCTCCGTTGAAAGATGCTCCTAGCGCTTCCAGAGGACTCCAAGCACCCCACCAGACACCATAAGCACCGCAGGCTGCAGCTATCTCCCTTCAGAACGAAGCAGGAACAAGCTCTTACAAGAGCTCAGTGATTATAGCAAGGGAATATGCCTAGCATAGCAATCCCTTGTAGCAGATTCCCCCAATAAGAGACAGGACTCAAGTTGGGGGTAAAAATAGAACTCTCTGGCTGCTAGCTTGCAGCCCTTTTTATTAGGTGCTCCCATGAAGGGGAGGGACACACACAGTAACGTACATTAACCAATCACACAATAGTTACATCCCACACATAGCCCTCCCCTCTACCTGTAAACTAATTATCTGTACACACAGGGAAATACAATTATCATAGGTAGGGAAAATACAGTTTTTACACAACATTCATAACTCCCAAAATATACATCACATTCGCATAAAAATACATATTCACAATCAATCCATTCAGGGGAACAACATATTAAAAAATGGCATGAATCAGACCAGGGGTTCAAAAGTTAGTAAAAGTATCTTTTGTTCCCCCTGGCTCAAACAGTAAAAGTAAAACATCCCCACAATGCATCCTGGCTTCCTCCCTTCTGCCCTGGAGATAATTGGAGAAGGAATCTAATTATCTCCAAAGACAGAGCCAAACTCCATTACCCACATGGCAGACAAAAGACAGTAAAAGACATAAAATTACATACTGACACATTTAGTACATAAAACACACATTTCTACATATCCCCAGATAGCTTGGATCTGACTGCACATTATTAGATGAATGGCACTCAGATCACACGAGTAAGCCTTTCTGCAGGGAAAATAAACAGTTTAACCTGCAGGGCCATAGTCCAAAGGCAAGAGGCGGGCAAGCAGCCCCCTCCAAGGACACGTGGCGAGGTCGGTTTTGCCACACTTCTCCCCTTTGCCCCCCAGACTAACAGGGTATCTGACCTCCTGCAGGTCAGTGCCCTGGTTAGTCCAGCAAACCACCCACGAAGCACAAACAGCAGTACAGCCCACCCACAATAAATGTTTACTCCACCTGGATAAAGTAGCAACTTGTCCATGTCCAGGTGCCTCACCACGGCTGTGTGGGGAGCTGGTAGACTGCTTGGTGGGTTGCTGAGTGGGCAGAGACCAGCGGTACTCTGCCCTGGTGCCAGCGCTACCACCGAAGTAGCCTGATTGGAGCCTGGTTGTGGGAGGGGGAGACCGACCGTCTCCCCTCTGGGTACACAGCTCTGGGGCTGGGGAACAGGACCGACCGTCTCTACCCCTTGGGCTGTAAGCGCAGAGACTACGGTCCCATCTGCACAGTTGCGGGGCTCAACATCTCCCCTTGGTGGGTTAGGCTGCCGCTGGAGAGAGGGTGTAACAAGCTCCTCTCTCTGGACTGTCAACTGCCGCTGGGGAGAGGGGTTAACAGGCTCCTCTCCCTGACACTCTCTCTGCTGGTGGAGAGGCGGACCAGCTGTCTCCCCTTTCATTATTTTGTCCTGCTGCTGGGGTGTGAGACTGACGGTCTCTGCTCCCTGCAGGACACACTGCCGCTGGGGAGGAAGGACGACACCTTCAGCTCCCTGGGGTACACACTGCTGCTGGGGAGGAAGGATGACACCTTCGGCTCCCTGGGTTACACACTGCCGCTGGGGAGGAAGGACGGCACCTTCCGCTGGGGCAGCCTGTAGAAAGTCAGGCTCAGGGGAAGGAAACAAGGGAGGACAGAGGCCAGCGGCGCTCTGCCCAGTTGCCAGCTCTTCTGCTGGGGGGTCAGGGAACAAAGGAGTTGGCTGGGAGGAGAAATATCACTTACCTCCCCCTGGTACTCCGGCTGCTGCTGGGGGGGGGAGGTCGATGCTCTCCACTTTCTGTAACTCCAGCTCTAGTTGGGGATCTGGGCCGGTTGCCCAGCATCCCTGTAGGGCCGGTGGAGAGATCTCGGTCCCATCTCCACCTGCCTGCAGGGGGTCCTCCCAGGACCAGTCTATGAGGTCCTCTACCTCGGGTACCTCTGGTTGCTGTTGGGGAGGGAGACCGGTTGTCTCTTCCTCCAATAACACATTCTGCCGCTGGGGAGTGAGACCGACTGTCTCCCCTCCCTGTAAAACATACTGCCGCTGGGGATCTGGGCCGGGTGCCCAGCATCCCTGTAGGGCCGGTAGAGAGACCTCGGTCCCATCTCCACCGGCCACCTCGGTTTCTTCCTCGTCCCACTCTACCTGTGGCTGGAGTTTCTCCCAACGTGCCCACTGGCCTTCCCTCAACGCCCTGTGTTGTAGGTTCCGGGTCACCATGTCCCACACGAACCGCACGTATTTCTCCTCTGGATTGGGTCCGTAAAACTTCAGGTGCAACCCTACCATCGTGCCAAACTCTAGTACGGAGTAGCTATACGCCATGCTTGCTGTAGCCACTGCTGGTTCCATTATGTTGCTGAAGATAAGGACGCTGCACAACTCCACACGTTACCGGTGTCTCCGAGCTGCTTCTCCTCGCACTAGGATGCCATCCCGCCGCTTGCCACCAATGTAACGGATCACCTGGCACCCCGACTGGGTACCTCCGTTGAAAGATGCTCCTAGCGCTTCCAGAGGACTCCAAGCACTCCACCAGACACCATAAGCACCGCAGGCTGCAGCTATCTCCCTTCAGAACGAAGCAGGAACAAGCTCTTACAAGAGCTCAGTGATTATAGCAAGGGAATATGCCTAGCATAGCAATCCCTTGTAGCAGATTCCCCCAATAAGAGACAGGACTCAAGTTGAGGGTAAAAATAGAACTCTCTGGCTGCTAGCTTGCAGCCCTTTTTATTAGGTGCTCCCATGAAGGGGAGGGACACACACAGTAACGTACATTAACCAATCACACAATAGTTACATCCCACACATAGCCCTCCCCTCTACCTGTAAACTAATTATCTGTACACACAGGGAAATACAATTATCATAGGTAGGGAAAATACAGTTTTTACACAACATTCATAACTCCCAAAATATACATCACATTCGCATAAAAATACATATTCACAATCAATCCATTCAGGGGAACAACATATTAAAAAATGGCATGAATCAGACCAGGGGTTCAAAAGTTAGTAAAAGTATCTTTTGTTCCCCCTGGCTCAAACAGTAAAAGTAAAACATCCCCACAATGCATCCTGGCTTCCTCCCTTCTGCCCTGGAGATAATTGGAGAAGGAATCTAATTATCTCCAAAGACAGAGCCAAACTCCATTACCCACATGGCAGACAAAAAGACAGTAAAAGACATAAAATTACATACTGACACATTTAGTACATAAAACACACATTTCTACATATCCCCAGATAGCTTGGATCTGACTGCACATTATTAGATGAATGGCACTCAGATCACACGAATAAGCCTTTCTGCAGGGAAAATAAACAGTTTAACCTGCAGGGCCATAGTCCAAAGGCAAGAGGCGGGCAAGCAGCCCCCTCCAAGGACACGTGGCGAGGTCGGTTTCGCCACAGGCCCGATGGATGGATTCTTACAATCCCACCGAGGCCCCGGACTGCGAGGCTGAGGCATCAAGATCTGCACCGTCATCCCCGGCCTCAACTGCAGGTGCTGAGACATCCGCCCTGGATCGAATAGGGGAAGAACTACGCTCTATAGCGGCATTGATGGCCACCAAGAACGGAGGTTGGCACCCAGACGGGCCGCATCCACTTTAGAGCACTCCCTCGAAGCACAGTCTTCTAGGATTACCACGACAGACACAGCGATCTCCTGACAGGGAGAATTACTTCTTAACATGAGTCGCATGGTGGAGGACCTTGATAATAGGGGCCCCAGGAGCAATATCAGGA
This sequence comes from Pelobates cultripes, assembly GCA_933207985.1. Taxonomy (NCBI): domain Eukaryota; kingdom Metazoa; phylum Chordata; class Amphibia; order Anura; family Pelobatidae; genus Pelobates; species Pelobates cultripes. The sequence goes on along the minus strand of OW240915.1, from coordinate 126,605,460 downwards.
TCCGAGGAGTGCCGGAGGTGGATGGTGGAGAGAGGGTGGAGGAACCCCTTTCGGGCCTGTTCCAGAGCCTACTGCAGAACGAGGCCCCACTGCGCTTTAAATTTGAAAGAGCACATAGGGCCTTGCGACCCCGAGCCCAGGAAGAAGGCCCAAGAGACTTAATATGTTGCCTCCACTCATACCAGCTCAAAGAGACAATAATGTGCAAAGCAAGGGAAAGGCCCATGTGGCCCTAATGGGTGCCCAGGTCTCTCTATACCACGACCTGTCTCCGATAACCCTGGACGCTCAGAGGGCACTCCGCCTGGTCACCGCAGCACTCAGAGAACGTAACATCCCCTACAAATGGGAGTTCCCATTCGCCCTAGTCACCCGACATCAAGAGGGCTGGACCTCAGCCAGAAGCCCTGAAGAAGTTCCATGACTCCTGGAGGAACTGGGACTACCACCCATCCCTGTTCCTAACTGGAACACACTGGGACCAAGACCTCGACCCCAGCGGGCAGTGCAGAGATGCAGAGGGGGATCCCCCCCAGTACCCCCGCCGAGAGGACGACCGGATCACAGAGAACCCGTGGAGTGAGTACCCATCCCACCCCACGAACCCTGTCCCGCCCCGCCTGCCCTCTCATGCCCCCTTACCAGAGCCAGCCCCTTCTCTACTTGGACTGATGGGCCTGGACCCCCTTCTCTTGTTCTAGAAGGGTGGGCTACCACGGGACAACTTGGGGAGGGGGGGTGTTGGGATGACGCTGAGTACCTCCAAGGCACACTCCCCATGCTCTGGGACATTTTTGGGTGTACGGGGATGCTGGCCCTGATCTCGGCCCACGTGAGTGTGGGGGGAGGGGAAATCGGACCTGGAAGTACAGCATATGGAACACACCCGGGAGTACCAAGACACACTCCCCAAAAGCTTATGAGGGCTTTGGGAGGGATATAGGGGGGGAACCACCCAAATATATTGCCTCACAGATGGGGGATGATATACTTGCCGCGGGAGGTTCCTCGGGCATCGGCTGGTGAGTTTACTAATTTTTCGTCTTCTCAATCTGGGGGTTCCTCGCTGGGGGGGTTTCTGGCAGGGCTTAGGGGTTTTCTTGATCACTGGGAGCAGGGTGCGCAAGCAGGTAGGGTCCCCATATTAGATGGTCAGCTTCGGTCAGTGTGGTCCTCAGCGCTGCAGCCACAGGGGGTTCTAGCGGTTCCTGGGGTCGCAGGGTCGCCCTCTTCCGGGTTGGGTGGCCAAACTGGCACCCCTGCTATGGCATCGGGTGCCTCGGCACCGGCGGTGGCTGGGGGGTCCCATGCATCGGGTGACCCCCCCGGGTGTTGCGGACATTGCACGTGGGTCCACCTATATGTGTTGGTCAGGGCCCTTGGGTGTGCACTTGAAACAGGAGGTTCGGAAAAAAATTTGGAGGGATGAATTTGTTGAGATTTTCTCCCTCCTTCCTATGGAGGAGGCTCCTCCTTTACTGGAGAAGGACGAGAAAGAATCCGACAAAGACAGGGAGGAGTACCGGTATCGGAAGATTCCTTAGACTTTCGGGAATTGGATTTGCACATTTGCGATCCTGGCCAGTGTGATTGGGGAAAGGGCTACGCAGAAGTGCTCCGCATTGTTCTGCTACCAGGATACCATTTGGAACGCTTGTCGTACCTATGGTGGTCTGGGGTGGTGGAAATATGACGAGCAATTCCCTCAACGGTTAGCGGTGCGCCCCTCCATTTCATTGGACCAGATGGACATTGGCCTCTGGCTCTCCATTATGACCCGCCCAGCCCCCCAGCAGGGTGGGTTCTCGTCTTTTCTCAGGGGGGCCGGTGGGGGGGTCCTCCTCCTCCTCATCGGCCGTGCATCAGAGGCCAGGCTGTTGTTGGAAATTCAACGCCAGTCACTGCAAATGGGGTGGTGAGTGCCGATTCAAGCATGAATGTTCCACCTGCGGGGAACCCATCCCGTCTCCCGCTGCTTCATACGGGGCAAAGTGGGCGAGAAAGGGGATTTGGGGTCAAAGGGCGATGACGCCGGTGGTCATAAGCGCGATGCGCCCTTGGCTCGCCAGTTATAGGAATCGTTGGGCTGCCGACATCCTACTGGATGGGTTTGAGCATGGGTTTTGGATTCCTTTCACTTGTCATCCCCCTTCCCCTCTGGTATGGAACCTTCGGTCAGTCCGGAATTCCCATGGGTGGTTCGGGAAAAACTGAGTAAGGAGGTGTCTTTGGGTCGGAGGGCTGGTCCCTTTAGGGACCCCCGCTCCCGGAATTGCGGGTCTCCCCCCTGGGTGTGGTGCCCAAAAAGGAGCAAGGGAAATACCGTCTGATTCACCATTTATCGTACCCGAGGGGGGGTTCAGTGAATGATGACATCTCTTCGGAACTCTGCCGAGTGTCTTATGCGTCCTTTGACGTGGCGGTCGCCATGGTCAGGGCCACGGGCCCTGGGGCCTTGTTGGCCAAGGCTGATGTGGAAACGGCCTTCCGTCTGCTGCCGGTGCACCCGGAATGTCACCATTTTCTGGGCTGTGTTTTTGAAGACTGGTATTACGTGGATATGTGTCTCCCTATGGGTTGTTCCTTATCCTGCTTTTACTTTGAATGCTTCAGTACATTCTTGGACTGGGTGGTGAGGAAGGAGGCTGGGATAGACTCCTTCCTACACTACCTCGATGATTTCCTTTGTGTGGGTCCCACCAATTCGCCAGCCTGTGCAATGCTGCTGCGGGTTCTGAGCGAGGTGTTCCATCGGTTTGGGGTCCCATTGGCTCACGACAAGACGGTGGGCCTGGTCACTTGTCTCAGTTTTCTGGGCATTGAGATTGACTATCTGGCGGGGGAATGCTGCTCACCTTTGGATAAGATTCAAGGCTTGCGGAGCGAGGTGGCCGTGGCCATGGGGTGGCGCAAGATTCAGCTGCGCTGCCTGCAGTCGCTCCTGGGGAAGCTGAATTTTGCCTGTCGGATCATGCCCATGGGGCGGGTCTTTAACCGGCATCTGGCGAGGGAGTAATTCTCCCTCGCCATTTCATTCAGGTTACACGGCCGCTGCGGGACGATTTGGCGGTTTGGGACCCCTTCTTGACTACATACAATGGCCGGTCCTACTGGCAAAAGCCGGAGGTTTCTAATGCCGACCTCCACCTATTTACAGATGCGGCTGGCTCGGTGGGATTTGGGGCCATTCTGGGCTCTAGTTGGTGTGCGGCCGTGTGGCCGGACAGTTGGCATGTCTCTGGGCTCACGAAAAATCTGGCCTTTCTGGAGCTTTTCCCCATTTTGGTGGCAGTGGAGGTCTGGGGGTCACATTTGCAGGATCAAAGGGTAGTGTTTCATTGTGACAACTTGGGGGTTGCTCAGGCCATTAATCGGCTGACAGCCTCTTCCCCTCCGGTGGTTCACTTGCTTAGGCGGTTGGTTCTCCGATGTTTGTGTCTCAATGTGTATTGTAGGGCAGAGCATATACCGGGAGTTCACAATGTAATGGTGGATGCTCTCTCACGTTCACAGTGGTCGAGTTTCGGGCTGTAGCCCCTCAGGCCGAACCGGTGGGAACGCCTTGCCCGGCTCTGGTCGCTTGGTCAGGCAGAGTGATGGAATGGGTCCGTGGATCGGTTTCCAAGGCTACAGTAAGGTGTGGGGTGAATGGGAGCAATGGGAGTTGGATTTGGGTGGTTTTTGTTCCCAGACCGAGCGTCTCGGGGGCTAGTGCAGCTCTTGGACCGCTGGGAATCTGAGGGTAAGTCTCCCTCTGCAATCTCCGCGCATTTCTCCGGTCTTAGCTTTCTATTTAAGCTGCGCGGGTGGGAAGATTCGACTAAAGCGTTTGTTGTGGGTCAGGCACTTAAGGGACTGCGACGCCGAGCTGTGTCGGTTGTCGCACGGAGACCGGTTTCTGCGGTGCTTTTGTTATGACTCTGTGGGGTGCTCCCGCAGATCTTTTACTCGGTGTTTGAGGCACGGCTGTTTAAGTTGGCTTATTCGCTGGCAGTTTTTGGGGCCATGCGCATTGGGGAACTGGTGAGCCCTAGTAAGCGCAGCTGCGGGGGGGTGTTTGACGACGTTCAGTGCGAGCCGGGGCTGATTTCGTTTGTGATACGACGGTCAAAAACGGATGTCCTTGGAAGGGGTAAATGGGTGCGGTTGGGTGCTGTCCCTGGTTCGGATATTTGCCCGGTTTCTTCCTTTCAGGAATTCTGCGAGCTGCGCCCGGTTTCTTCAGGCCCCCTTTTGGTTCATGAGGATGGGAGTTTTCTGTCCCATTTTCAATTTATTCAAGTTTTTCGTTCTGGATTGGAGGTATTGGGGGTTGACAGTAAGGAGTTTGGGGGGCACTCATTTAGGATTGGCGCTGCCACCGAAGCTTGTAGGCTGGGAATGTCAGCGCAAGCGGTTCAGAGGATTGGGAGGTGGGCATCTGGGCGTTTTGTCTCATATGTTCGTCCTTCCCGCCTCCTAAATTGATGTTTTCTCCTTAGGTGGGAGTCCCCCCAGGGTCTGGGTGATCGGACACTCGTATGTCTTCTGGGCCAGACGGCGGGCGGGGGAGGTGAGCTGCTTGGTTTCACGCCTTCTGAAGCGGAGGTTCGCAGGTTTGGGAATAGAGGTATGAAGTGGGTCCGGCTCCTCCCTGAGCTAGTTCAGCTTGCCCGGCTTTTGGGTCCACCTAGTGTCCTTGTAATTCACCTGGGGGGTAATGATCTCGGGACTATGCCTATTTGGGGGTTGGGGAACGCAATTAAGAGGGATTTAGCGCTGGTATTGGTTCTGTTCCCGGATGTTCGACTGGTCTGGTCTGAGGTAATTTCAAGAAATTACTGGCAGCGGGCCCATAATCAACGGACGATGGACCGTTGTCGGGTTAAATTGAACCGGAGGGTCTCCAAGTTCGTGTTGGGGGGTAAATGGGATTCCAGTGGGCCATAGGTTGTTTGAGCGGGAGGCAGCTAATTTGTTCAGGAGTGATGGTGTGCACCTCACAGAGGTCGGGCTCGACCTCTTTAATCTTGCAATCCAGGAGGCGGTGGAACAGGCCTTGGTTGGTTTTGGTGGGGCTCCCCGCTGATTTTAGGCTTAAAACAGCAGGGTTTGTGGTGGGGAGCGTGTCCTTGCCAACAGGGTTGGGGAGCAGATGGAATGTCAGGAGATGGACAAGGTGGGTCTCAACCTCCCCTGTTCTGTAAGGTAAACTTTCAAGTTACCGAATTGGACGTGCCCACCGAGCTAAGAGCCGGCTGGTGGTTAGAGCATTTAAGATGATGGGAATTTGGTTTGGATGAGGGGGGAGGCGAGACACCAGTGGGTAAAGTTTTTGGTGCATAGGCACCTGGTTAAGTTCGTTGGCAAGGACGGTTATTTAAGTTGAAGGCTGTAGGGCTATAAGTGTTAATTTATATGTTAATTATGCTATGTATACATATTTATGTGTTTATTTATATTGGAATTAAAGGAAAAGAATAAAGTTCGGATGTGTCCTACAGTTGTAAGTTTTTAATAAATGCTGTGGCCTGTTTCATCCAATATGCATTGTCTGTCATTATTGGGGGGATAAGTGGGTAGTCTTTCTTTTAGTCGCACCACATTCCCCGCTACGTACATACAAGCCCTGCTACACATATTGCCAATTTCGATATCTCTATACAAAAGATTGATTTTGAGACATCTATTAAACGCAGCTAAAGCACTTATCCCAGCCTACTGGAAAAAGACAGAAGTCCCCCTGAGAGAGGAATGGATATGCAGAGTGGAGGAAATACAGGGAGCAGAAGCGATACACGCGTCACTCCTGGGCAGGGCAAGCAGGCACGCGGAGACTTGGCTACCGTGGTTCATGTTTGTCTCCCGGGGCCTCTAGGGGGGTAAACTGCCCTGGATCATAGGCCGCTTCCATCGCGGATATACAAGGCGGGCCAACCCCCCGTCCCCCTCTCTCTTCTCTTTCTCTCTTGCTCTCCTTTTCCAGCTTTCTTCATCTCTATTCTATATAACAAAGTGGAAAGACGCTCAGTTACGCATATACATACGAACGCTGGCCCACTGCCACACACATCCTACACCATAAAAGACATAATAGACAGACAGAACCCCAAAGACCAGAAATGAGGACACACACTGGGAGCGACGATACAACTCACGCCATCCCTGAACACACAAACAGAGACTCTTCAGATCCCAAGAGCATGACACCTCAACTCGTTCGGTTCACCTTTACTATATCTATGGCGGTTTCCGTGCAAATCCACCCGAACGGAGACCGGCTCTTGCTACTGATTCTGTAGAACTCTGAGTCGGATACAATCCCGTGGCAAACCGGTCAAACTTCGACACAGTGTTACTCAAAAACTATTGAATGGATTTTCGTGAAATTTGGGTATGTTGCTCACATCATCCTCAGCTACCCAGGGATATGGGGGTTTTTATATAGTTTTAGCATGTATAAAGACTATTTCCAAAAATTGTGAAAATTGCTAACTTTTCTGGCTAGTAGATAATTGAGTGTAGTATGTTGCTTAAACTCAATTATCTAGCCTGGCCCAGAGGAGGAGTTTTGTGTTTTATAAATTGAGCACCCTTGTTTCCATTAAATCAGTCTTGTTCCAGCATTAAGCTTTGGCTCGTGTGTAGATTATTCGGCAATACCAGCGATATTTTACTGTGTGGATTACTTGGCGATTTTAATTTATGGGAATAAGGAAATGATTGACGGGAGCAGACTCAACTGGCTGGCAGCGGCGGGATTTTCCCTTTTTCCTGCACAGAGGATCCAAGGAAGGCACTGATGTACAGTCATGGGCGTAGGAACCCAAAAAAATCTGGGGGGATAGCATTTGTACTTGCCGGGTATATTCTTATTCCGTAAACTATGAGTTGTTTATCCCATTGCACAGTGCTATGGAATTTGAGGTTGCTATATAAATGATTAAATAATAACTTTAAAGGGTCACTACAGGGAAGGGATTTTACTTACCTGGATACAGCGCCGGGATCCTCCTGATGCTGCGCCCCCTATTTCATCAAAATAACAAAATAGGAGGGTTTGAGTAGGGAGCAATAAAACGCTTCTATTCAAAAGCGTCCCTCCCTCCCTCCTCACTCTTTCTCCCCCTCCCTCCCGCCCTCCTCAGCTACCTGGCAGATTGTGAACGCCAGTGTGCCCTACACAAAGTACCTACAGACGAGTGGGCCTCTGTATTATCTGTGAAACTATCAGGCAAGGCAGCGGATGCCTTCAGGGCTGTGCCAGAGCAGGAGATTCACAACTACGCCCGGGTCAAAGAAGCGCTTCTAGCCCGGTATGCAATAACTCCTGAAGCATACTGCAGGGAATTCTGAGACTCCCACAAAGCAGACAAAGACTCGTATGCAGAGTGGGCCTGTCATCTACAGCTATCAGCTTCAAATTGGATTGCCAGCTGCCAGGCAACCACAGTGGACGACATCCTGCAGCTTATTTTATTGGAGCAATTCTACAACCACATCCAGGCGGATGTCAAAGATTGGGTAAGGGACTGCAGACCCATTTCCCTCACCAAAGCCGTCAAGCTTGCAGACGAGTTCACAGACATCCGCAAGGCGACCATTATGGCACCTCAGACGGAAGCACCACCACCACCACCACCGGCAGTTACCAGGTATCAACCCCCCAGCAGACCATCCGGGCCCAATCAATGGCACCCAGCTAGCAACAAGCCACACTGTTTCTGCTGCAAGCAACTAGGACACCTCCATAACAACTGTCCACTGGAGGCACCCAGGATCAACTGGACTCAACCCGGGTTCTCTAACTCCAGGGCCGCAGCTGGGTGGACTACCCTTTGCCATCTGCCTGGGATGCAAAATAATTTAGCCGGGAGGAACCCCTAGGCATGCTGTACAAGACCCACTTAGTCCAGTCTACCATCACAGTCAACCCGGAAGCATCATTGTCAGTTGGTGATGGTAAATAGGAAGACTGCTTGAGGTCTAAGGGACCATCACCTTGGTCCAAAGGCACCTCATTGATAACGGGGAGCGACCAGGGAAATCTATTGCTGTGCGAGTGGCAGGGGGGGCTGTGTATCGGATTCCCATGGCCCATGTCCATCTAGACTGGGCCGCTGGAGCAGGCAACGTACAAGTGGGAGTCATGAAGGAGCAGCCCGCCGAAGTTATATTGGGGAATGACATTGAACCATTAACCTCAGCATTTGTATCCACACCCACTCACGAGGCCCAAGCTGTGACCACCAAAGCCCAAAGCCGTGCTGCCGAGAGCCATCCACCTCTGACTGAGACCCAGGTAAGCCAACCTAACCCACCCCTTGATGGTAGAGCCCCTTCCCTGGGATACCTCGGAGGATTTTGGGAGGGAAGTAGTGGGAGAACCGTCACTGAGGGAGTACAGGGAAAAGGCTAGGGTAGGCCAAGGGGGGCTGTGAGGGGAACAGTTAGTTTAGGAAAACGACAGACTGTACAGGCTCACAGAGACCCGGGTCAATGCACCTGGACCCTGGCAAAAACGCCAACTGGTAGTCCCGAGGAAGTACTGGCGGGAGTTGTTGCGGATTGGGCATGACGTCCCATTGGCAGGGCAGTAAGGAATAAGCCGGACATTAAATCGGGTAACTCAGAATTTCTTCTGGCCTGGGGTATCCGATGATGTCCGGAGTTACTGCCAGACCTTTGAGGTTTGCAAGAGGGTGGGTAAGAAGGGAGACAACCCTAAGGCCAAAATGGTCCCGATGCCCATCATCGAGGAACCTTTCACAAGGGTAGCCGTAGACCTTGTAGGACCCCTGACCCAGCCTAGCTGCTCCAGTAAGTGCTATATACTTACCATAGTGGATTACGCTACACGCTACCCAGAGGCCGTAGCCCTTTCCAATATTTATGCTGAGATGGTGGCTGATGCCCTGGTCAAGATTTTCTCTCGAGTGGGATTTCCCAAGGAGATTTTATCAGACCAGGGTAAGCAGTTCACTGCTGAGTTAACGCAGCAACTATGGAAAGTCTGCGGGATTCAGCCCCCTGACAAGATCTCTGTACCACCCCCAGACCAACGGTCTCTGTGAACGCTTCAACGGGACCCTAAAACAAATGTTGAAGAAATTCACGGGGAGTGATTCCTACCGCACCTCCTCTTTGCATACCTGGAGGTGCCCCAGGAATCCACGGGATTTTCACCCTTTGAGTTATTGTATGGGAGGCGAGTGAGGGGGTCCCTAGACCTTATTACAGATCATTTGGAAGGCCAGACGAAGGTTGAGGGTACCCCGATCGTACCCTATGTGCTGGAGCTGAGGAACAGCATGGAAGAACTGGCTCAGACAGTCAGGGAGAACCTCCAGGCGGCTCAACGGCACCAGAAGGTATGGTACGATCGGAGGGCCAGGCACCGGAGCTTTCAGATTGGGCAAAAGGTCATGGTATTAAGGCCGGTCCGCACTGACAAGCTCCAGGCTGCCTGGCAGGGCCCGTACAAAGTCATAGAGCAGGTATGTGATACCACCTATACAGTAGCGAGCTGTTAGAATGAGGATGTGAAACTGACTTTTCACATCAATATGCTCAAGGCATATAACGAGAGGGCCGAGGAGGTGACGGCCATCTGTGCCCCGGCCGGAGAGGACACGGAGACCTTACCCTTGCCAGACTTATTAGGAGGGGACGGGGAGACGAGGAGTATAGACTTGGTCCAGTTGGGGGAACAGCTGGGGCCCCAAGAATGGGCCCAAGCCCTTCACCTACTGGAAGCCAAGCAGGACACATTCTCCCAAGAATCCAGGTATACCCATTTAAGAGTCCACAAGGTAGACACCCCAGGTCAGGCACCCTTAGGACAAACTCCTTACCGCATTCCCGAGGCCATTAGGGACGGAATGCGTGAGGAGACAGACGAGATGTTGCGGCTGGGAGTGATAGAACACTCCGACAGTCCTTGGGCCTCACCTGTAGTCTTGGCACCAAAGCAGGACGGCACGACCCACTTTTGTGTAGATTACAGGCGGCTCAACGACAAAATGGTGACAGACGCCTATCCGATGCCCAGGAAGGACGAGCTGCTCGACCGCATATCCAAGGGAAAATACCTAACTACGACCGACCTTTGCAAGGGATATTGGCAGATTCCCCTAGCAGAGGATGCGGTCCCCAAATCAGCCTTCATCTCAGCTTTGGCTCATGTGTGGATTATTCGGCAATACCAGCGATATTTTACTATGAAGATTACTTTGCGATTTTAATTTATGGGAATAAGGGAATGATTGACGGGAGCAGATTCTTAGTCTGTCACAATAGCTTCTCCAACAGGACCACAGGAACAGACCCCACTAACAAAGTGACACTTTGTCACCCATTTATACGCCTAGTGCCAAAGGTATGTAGCAGAGAGAACGGGGTTTGGTGAATGGCTATACCAGATGGTCACAGCCTTTCTGAAAGACCACTCACCACCCCAAAACATGACGCATAACGCCACATAGACACGTTAGGCAAAACTGAATGACGACACCCCTACTACAGCACTGACATTTACAAGCCTAGTAACAACATTAACGCCTTGCAACCCAACCCAAAAACAATGGAAGGTAGCTGAGTCGTAGGGGGAAGAGAACAGATAGATGTTCGGGGGGAGCGAATACCACAACCCAAACGGGGATGAAAACAATCAGAAAACCCCAAAGGTAGGAGAACCTGCCTTTCAGAGGTGCTGTAACCAGCTAATTTAACAGAAGCTACTTTGAAAGTCCATAGCTAATACATTGAAGATGAGCTGATAGCTCTACAGTTCTCATGAAGATAGAAGCATTCCTTGCATAAATGTATGTATGTCAGCAATAACCACACAAACTGTAATGTTCCCACAACTCACAATGGGACCTGCGTGTCCACAAAGTTGATTTACCTTTGCATGTCTGGTTTATGTTTTTTGTGCTAGTAACCTCATTTTGGTGATTTAAGCAAGGGTTTGCAAATGTGATTTGCACATGGTATCTTGGAATAAGTCCTCTTATGGACTGAAACATCCATATGTCTGCACATGTTTTAATAAATAACATTAAATAAAGAAGTTTTCTAAGACTCGTGAGTGATATACATCCAAAGAGGAGCTAGAAAGGATGTGATAGCAGCAATAGAGCCAGTTGTGTTCAGAGCACTCTGGATTGTAGCCACCAAGGTGGGAGATTGGTTTCAACAGATTCCAGATGGGACAGATTTCTGTTCAGAAGAGTGAAGTGTCAGGAGCAACTAAGATACTGTACAGAACCCTCAGAATCCCTGGCCTCAGTTACACATGCATTTTGGAGTAACTTAGTACACATGTCACAAACCGTATGCATTAGTAAATATCAGTGAAAATTATATATATATATATATATATATATATATATATATATATATAATTTTATTTAGTTTCACAATTTGTGTATTTTGAACAAAATATGACATTGATGACAATAAATAGCTGTATCTCAAGAAAATTACTATATCTCAAAACAAATTACCTAAATGTTTTCTGAATAAAAGTTTTCCTCCTCATGTTATGTTTGACTACTCGTAGCTGAGCTGGAGTGGGAGGGCGAGCCAGTCTTAAGTATCGAGCTCTTCTCCGAGATGCCAGAATCTGCTAAAATAAGTTTGTTAAACCATATTTAGTATACGTAAACATGTATTTTAGTATGTATCAATATGCATTTAAATGGCAGTTCCACTTTAAATAAGAGAAATACATACATATTTTCATAAATAAAATAGAAAACTCCATGTAAAATAACCACAAGAGCTCAGTTTAGTGGTTAATGTTCTCAAAACACAAGTCAATATTTTTCAAACTTTTCCAAACACAACTCCATATTTTTTTTTTAAATTCTTTATTTAAATTAATAGACAAGTACAAGATGCCTATTATGCCACAACAGCATAGACAAGCGCAAACATAACAAACATAATGTAACATAGGCATTGCATTTGAGAAATAAGCACAGTTTTAAGAAGTAATAATAATCAAGAAAACAAAAAGTAATATCTGTAGCTGGAACATTTGAAGAAAAGTAGCATAAACCAGAAAGACACAAGACACATATGAGAACCACTGGGGCACGACTAGCCGTATAGATACAGTACAGTGTTGAAAAAGGACTATAACATTATCGAAAAGAATGAACATGTGCATGAGAAGTCAAGCAAATTCGTACTAGAAATAAGTGTGGGGTTTGCAGAATACGGGGGAGTATGAGTTACAGGAGTGCTGCCTGTGCGTATATGCATATGCCTAGCCTATGCCCAAGTCTGGAAAACACCTGGAGTAGTTGTTTAGGGTATGGCAAGTGACGTTAGACTGGCCATGATGTAGGGCATCCCTCCAGTCCAAGTCCTTCCCAATAAAGGAGAAACAGTAGGCCTCTGTGATATAATACCGCTGATTGCGGTCAACCCTCTGTCCTTGGGGCAGATGCACTGGGCTCTTGACCCCATTGACCTTTGGTCCAGGTGGGCTAGGGACAGAAGAAATTTGTGCTTGAGAATGGTTAATGCCAAAGGTAGGCCCACTCACCACCAGCCCCTCACACCTCCAATCTCCCTCACAAGGCTGAGGCAAAGTGGCATGCCTCCAAGGTGGCCCAGAAATGGATGAATAAATAATCCAGTCACTTAAGAAATAGCTCAATGTAGTCAGGGCACTTCTTCCAATGCTGTGCAGGCTGTTTTCTACGAGGGAGGAGTGCAGTCGCCATCTTGAGTAAGCAGCGTTCAGAGCTGGAGCAGGTACAGTATCCAAAAGTCATGGTAGTGCATGTGGCGGTTAGTGGGGAATGGAATAACCCCCGCCTGTCCAGAGGGGTGGGGGCAGGGCTGTTAGATACTCTTGCGCTCGGACAGCATCACACTGAGCTGTAGCGTGGCCACCAGGCCCCGCCAGAAACAAACAGCAGGCCGCAGTAAGCCTCAGGCTCTGGTAAGTGCTCGATAAAGCTGAGGAGGTCAGTTCAAGTGGCGCTCGGACTCTATCCACACCACCTGAAGCTTTTGCAGTGTCATTTAGTGCAGGAGTTAATTAATTATAAGCTACATTCACGGACCAGATGGAGGAGCTCCCCCAGTCTGTGTCCTGCTTGCTCAGCAGTTAGGCCCTGCCCCCAACTCTCCATATTGGCCATGGGGCCAAGCTGCCAAGGGAGATCCCAGGCATTTGTGTACAGAGATTCTATTTAATCTTCTTCACTGACCAGTCTGCCCTGATACTTCTACTGTATCAGAGCATTGCACCAGCATAGCACAGCAATGCTCTGATACATTCTCCCAGACATTGGCCCCCCACTGAATTTTCTATACCCCACTGCTCCTATCCCTTCCCCACCCCTTATCTCCACATATGTGCATGTGGGAAAGAATCTGGACAATTATTATTATTTTTTCATTTTGACAATTCTGAAATTTGGAAACATCCAAATGTCAGTTGTTCGTTCTTACCTATATGCCTGTAGATAGCTCTCTAATTTGGTACTGTGATAGAATTTATCTTGATTCCAAGGCTCAAACTTATAGGTGTCATATAATGATATCCTATATTAAAATTGGCTAACTTGGACTCAGGAAATGCTTGATGCTTAAACAACACTTAAGACCATATATGTCTAAGTTCCAAGAGCAGAGAGCCCCCACCTAAGATGTCTCTGCTCTAATCATTTTCTTCTCTCTTACCTTGAAACTTATTTGTTATGTGTACATGATGCTCATCCCTATGTCTTATCTGTACTCTCTTCCTATTACTGTTCCAAGAGTATTTGCACGTAGTGATGTACCGAACGGTTCGCCAGCGAACGGTTCCTGGCGAACATAGCATGTTCGCGTTCGCCACGGCGGGCGAACATATGCGCGGTTCGACCCGCCCCCTATTCGTCATCATTGAGTAAACTTTGACCCTGTACCTCACAGTCAGCAGACACATTCCAGCCAATTAGCAGCACACCCTCCCTAGCAGACCCTCCCACCTCCTGGAAGGCATCCATTTTAGATTCATTCTCAAGCTGCATGCTTAGTAAGAGGAGGGAAAGTGTAGCTGCTGTTCATAAGATAGGGAAAAGCATAGCTAGGTTAGGGATAAGGGTATGCTTTTTTTTTATTTATTTTTTCTATGTAATGTAAATGCACTTAGTTGTCTGCCACTGCTGCCAGCTTCTGTGTCAGGCTCACAGTGCCCATTTCCCCAGTCAGTGCCACCAATTACATCTGGTGTCACAATAGCTTGGATTTAAAAACAAAAAACTTTTTTCACTGTTATAGATTTAATAGCAGTCAGTTGTCTGCCACTGCTGCCAGCTTCTGTGTCAGGCTCACAGTGCATACTGTGCCCATTGCCACCACTTAGATCTGGTGACACAAAGCTTGTATTTAAAAACAAAAACCACTTTTTTCACTGTTATAGATTGAATAGCAGTCAGTGTCCTTAAAACGGGTGTGTTACGCTAACAGTGGATACGGTGACCAGTGCAACCACTTAGATCTGGTGACACAAAGCTTTGATTTAAAAACAAAAAACTTTTTTCACTGTTATAGATTGAATAGCAGTCAGTGTCCTTAAAGCGGGTGTGTTACGCTAACAGTGGATACGGTGACCAGTGCCCACTTAGATCTGGTGACACAAAGCTTGGATTTAAAAACAAAACACTTTTTTCACTGTTATAGATTGAATAGCAGTCAGTGTCCTTAAAGCGGGTGTGTTACGCTAACAGTGGATACGGTGACCAGTGCCACCACTTAGATCTGGTGACACAAAGCTTTGATTTAAAAAAAAAAACACTTTTTTCACTGTTATAGATTGAATAGCAGTCAGTGTCCTTAAAGCGGGTGTGTTACGCTAACAGTGGATACGGTGACCAGTGCCACCACTTAGATCTGGTGACACAAAGCTTGTATTTAAAAACAAAAAACACTTTTTCACTGTTATAGATTGAATAGCAGTCAGTGTCCTTAAAGCGGGTGTGTTACGCTAACAGTGGATACGGTGACCAGTGCCACCACTTAGATCTGGTCACACAAAGCTTGGATTTAAAAACAAAAAACACTTTTTTCACTGTTATAGATTGAATAGCAGTCAGCGTCCTTAAAGCGGGTGTGTTACGCTAACAGTGGATACGGTGACCAGTGCCACCACTTAGATCTGGTGACGCAAAGCTTGTATTTAAAAAAAAAAAACACTTTTCACTGTTATATATTGAATAGCAGTCAGTGTCCTTAAAGCGGGTGTGTTACAGTACTCTGCCAGGTGATCTGGTGTCACAATAGCTTGGATTTAAAAACAAAAAACTTTTTTCACTGTTATAGATTGAATAGCAGTCAGTGTCCTTAAAGCGGGTGTGTTACGCTAACAGTGGATACGGTGACCAGTGCCACTAATTAGATCTGGTGTCACAATAGTTTGGATTTAAAAAAAAAATAATCTTTTTTCACTGTTATAGATTGAATAGCAGTCAGTGTCCTTAAAGCGGGTGTGTTACGCTAACAGTGGATACGGTGACCAGTGCCACCACTTAGATCTTGTGTCACAATAGCTTGGATTTAAAAACAAAAAACTTTTTTTCACTGTTATAGATTGAATAGCAGTCAGTGTCCTTAAAGCGGGTGTGTTACGCTAACAGTGGATACGGTGACCAGTGCCACCACTTAGATCTGGTGACACAAAGCTTGATTTAAAAACAAAAACCACTTTTTTCACTGTTATAGATTGAATGGCAGTCAGTGTCCTTAAAGCGGGTGTGTTACGCTAACAGTGGATACGGTGACCAGTGCCACCACTTAGATCTGGTGACACAAGGTTGTATTTAAAAACAAAAAACTTTTTTCACTGTTATAGATTGAATAGCAGTCAGTGTCCTTAAAGCGGGTGTGTTACGCTAACAGTGGATACGGTGACCAGTGCCACCACTTAGATCTGGTGACACAAAGCTTGGATTTAAAAACAAAAAACTTTTTTCACTGTTATAGATTGAATAGCAGTCAGTGTCCTTAAAGCGGGTGTGTTACGCTAACAGTGGATACGGTGACCAGTGCCACCACTTAGATCTGGTGACACAAAGCTTGTATTTAAAAACAAAAAACACTTTTTTCACTGTTATAGATTGAATAGCAGTCAGTGTCCTTAAAGCGGGTGTGTTACGCTAACAGTGGACACGGTGACCAGTGCCACCACTTAGATCTGGTCACACAAAGCTTTGATTTAAAAACAAAAAACACTTTTTTCACTGTTATAGATTGAATAGCAGTCAGTGTCCTTAAAGCGGGTGTGTTACGCTAACAGTGGATACGGTTTGGGGGGCGTGTCCAGCTTCCGGTGTGTGCAGTCGCATGGCTTAGGAGCTCCGCCGTCTACCCGACCTAAAGCAACTCTATACACAGCGCTAATCTACTAAAACACCCGAACCTAAACACTAAACTCGTCCAAGTGGGTGTAGGGTCGCATTATGCCTCCTACTAAACAGTTGAAGCTGTCGGACACAGCTAAGATGAAAAAATCTGAACGTCGCAAAGAAATCCAAGATGGCGATGAGACGCCTAACATATCGGATGGTCAGTCCGACTGTGAGTCGAGCTCTTCCAAGTACCCTGAAGCTCCAGTAACGGAACGCAGCTTACACAGGATGTTACAAGAGCTCAGGGCAACAATTACAGCCGATTTCCACCGAATTAACGGGGATTTAAGGAAAGAAATTTCTAATATTGGAGACAGAACCAGCAACTTGGAGAATAAAACAGATGAACTCTGTGTAGCCCACAATGAGGTAGTGGACAAAATTCAGAAGCTGTCTGAAGAAAACTCTTCACTCAAATCTAAACTTGCCGACATGGAAGACAGATCAAGAAGGCAAAATGTCCGGTTCCGTGGAATTCCGGATGATATATCTCAAGACGCCCTTCCAGCCCATATACTCTCAATCTGTAAGGCCTTAGTCCCGGGCCTACCTGACTCCGCTTGGGCCTACGACCGCATGCACAGGCTACCGAAACCCGCTCGCATATCTGCTGAGGTCCCAAAGGACGTTATTGTACGATTTCACTACTATGCGCATAAAGAATCTTTATTACAGGCAGCAAGAAAAGCACAACCACTTCCAGAACCCCACCAACGGGTTGTATTATTTGCTGACCTATCGGCGGCTACAATGGAGAAACGGAGAGAATTCATCACAGTTACGAAGACTCTTAGAAATAACAACGTAGTCTACAGATGGGGTTACCCCACCAAATTAATTATTTGGCGACAAGGCAGAAACTACACTGCTAAAGATTCGGCGGAAGGAATGAAGCTGATTACAACTTGGGGGCTATGGAACGGCTCACCTACCCATCTTGATACAACCGAACAGGCTTCCCCACGACGACTTCAAGAGGACTGGCAAATGGCGAAATCTCCAGCCAAGATCCCCTGAACTTTCACGTTGTGCATATATATATGAAGATCATGTTGGCATACACTTAAGTATCATAACCATTACTTTGTACGCAACACTGAATGTTTATATTTTTCTAGCTATACGCTGTCTATTAAAATATACTGATACAGGCAGAATATCTGCGCCCAAATGGTACATGCCCATTTCATCTTTCAGTTTCGGGCTGTCTGTTTATCAGGATAGACCTCCACTTAATCACCTAATTATTGTAACGTTCTTATGAGGCAAGTTCCCTTCACTTCTCACGTACCAGGGACATATCTTAAGGTCGAAAATGGTGAAATTGGTGTAAGCAGCGGTCACCGTTGTTGGGCGATTGATGTTCTCACAACTTGTTAAGGCTTTAATTTCACCAGTATAACTTGTACCCTATCAACACACACAAAAGGGAACTCCCCTAATCTCGGGTCTTCTCTAAGTGTGATCCATACCTAATGTTTCTATGTTTAATTTTATGTTTTTCTTTCTAACACATATACTTTTGCAATACTGTCTATGTATGTACTTTAATAAGAATCATTGAGGTAATGCGGACACCTAGCAAGTCTCAAGCCTGTCATTGTGCACAGCACGTTACTCCAGATTCAATTTTAGCTCAAAACTTTTACCAACCGCGTGTACAAGCGGCGAATTCCCAACTAAATTTCCTCCATGATTCTCACGCGTGCAAAGAATATGCGGAGACACTATGTTACATCACTATATGCCCAATATGGGGTGACTTACTATTCTAGATTTTTATATGTATGGTATTACTACAGTTAGTACTATGTGTAACGTTGTACAAATCTTTCATAGGTCGGGAGGAGCCTCAAAGTCCCTCCCTGAGTCACTTATGGGCCAAATTTTCTGTGCCTTTAAGTTGACCGAGTTTGATACCCCCAGAAGGGGTTCTGTTTGTATATACTTTAGTTTTTGTTGTATTTTACTTCCTTGCTCTTCCCTTATCCCCCCCCCCCGTTCTACGCCTAGACCTTACCAACCATGTTGCCTCCCAGGTAACCCCATCATCTATGAACGACAAGTTTTTTTGCACCGTTATGGTACATCTAGAGGGGAGCACCGACGATGCACCAGTAGCAGGGACGATTGGCTTTCTGTATAGAGGTACTCACTTACACCTACATGCTCCAGGACACTCATGGCTACTTTACCGCCTCGTCATCGAACAATAGACATGGCCTCCCATACACTAAAAATCCTTTCCATTAATGCCAAAGGCCTTAATAGCCCGTATAAAAGAAAACAATTGCTAAAAGAAATGCACAGGTCTGAGGCAGCTATTGTTTATGTCCAAGAAACCCACTTTGCTAAGAAAAACCCCCCTCAAATCCGCTCTCTAAAGTACCCTGTTGCATACTTCGCTCATTCCCAAACCAAAGCTAGAGGAGTGGCAATCTTCTTTCACGCTGACTGGGTATTTACACTACACAAACAATTCACAGATTTAGAAGGGAGGCTCCTGATACTTGTAGGAGAACTAAATGGCATATTGGTGACTGTGGCCTCCCTATACGCCCCTAACGAAGCGCAATATCCCTTTCTTAACAAAGCAATTAAAAAGATAACCGCCATCAAGAAAGGCCATATAATTATCTGTGGGGACTGTAACTGTACTCTTGATCCCTTGATGGATATCCAACGTACTCAGAATAAAACCCCTAGCAAACTTTCTATTTCCAACAGCAAATTATTTTCTCAACTCATACATGATCATGACTTGTATGACACATGGAGAAATCTTTTTCCAAAGGCACGAGACTACACATATTTTTCACCGGTACACCTTACTTACACGCGCATTGATTTGTGTCTGATTGATAAATCTACACTCTCTCATCTTTTAGACCAATCTATAGGGATCAGAACTTGGTCCGATCATGCCCCAATATTGATTACACTAGAAGTGCCATATCCAACTAAAGGCAGAGGAAAATGGCGCCTTAATGAATCCCTCCTTGATGAACCTACTTATAGACAACAAATTTCGACAACACTTAATACTTACTTTTTAATAAACTCCACGGATGATACCACGATAGAAACCCAATGGCTGGCTCACAAAGCGGTCGTTAAGGGAGAATTTATCAAAATAGGTTCCATAGCCAAAAAACAACTTCTCACCAATGATTACACGCTTAAGCAATCGCTCCGCAACCTAGAAAACTCCAATAAAAAAGCTCCCTCCAAGTTCTTATCCCGACAAATCGCCAAAATACAAGAGGATATCCGAAACCTTCATGCCCAAACTTACACTAAACAAGTACTTAAGACTCAACAAACATATTATACGAAAGGAAATAAGGCAGGCAAATTATTGGCCAATCAACTGAAATCCAGATATTTACAAACGAAAATCCCGTATATATATTCCAAAGATAAAATTAGACTATATAATCCCAATAGTATTGTCGACGAACTTTCCCGTTATTATGAGGACCTTTATAATCTTAACACCAACAACCAAACGCATGTACCAAAGTCAGAGGAAATTCTGCAATATCTCTCCCGAATCACACTCCCACAAACCACATCACTTCAAAACGGACTCCTCATTCACAGAAGAGGAAGTTGCACTAGCCATACGCTCCTTGCCCACACACAAAGCCCCTGGGCCTGATGGGCTTTCAAACTACTACTATATCAAATTGGCACAACATCTAACCCCACACCTCACCAACTTGTTAATTAAAATTAGACTGACAGGCAAATTTCCACAGGAGATGTTGGAAGCTTACATAATCACCTTGCCAAAGCCAAACAAACCTCCAACGCTATGTGGTAACTTAAGGCCAATTTCTTTACTTAATGCCGACGTCAAATTATATGCTAAACTGATTGCTAACAGACTTAAGCCCCTCTTAACCACCCTAGTTTCGGAAGAACAAGCTGGGTTTGTTCCTGGCAAGCAGGTAGGGGACAATACTAGATATTGCATGGACCTGATTGATTGGGCCAACAACCAAAAGCAGAGTGGCGTCGTAATGGCGTTAGACGCGGAGAAGGCTTTTGATCGCCTTAACTGGGAGTACATGGTCGCCACGTTAACAGCCTTTGGTTTCTCCAAAACCTTTATCACCGGTGTTATGGCCCTTTACTCTGCCCCCTCTGCTAAGGTGTTTAATTCTGGCTTCACCTCCAGGAACTTTCAAATTTCAAACGGTACTAGACAAGGGTGCCCCTTGTCACCATTAATCTTTATTTTATGTTTGGAACCGCTGATACAAAACATTAAACTAGATGCAAAACTGCCCGGTCTTTCCACTCCAGCTGGCGAGAAGAAGCTAGCTCTCTATGCCGATGATGTAGTCCTATTTCTCGCTAACCCAACAGAATCTATCCCACATCTCTTACATACTCTAACCACTTATGGTACTGTCTCCTATTATAAAAATAATATTAGTAAAACTCAGATCCTTCCCATACGACTTGATGAAAAGGTAGTGTCAGATCTAAAGAGCACTTATTCCTTTGAATGGAAACATACAGCTATTTCATATTTAGGAATCAAATTAACTAAATCCAAATCACTAGTTATAAAAGAGAATCACATCGCAGTCTTAGCCAAGATTTCCAAACAAATGGACTCTTGGAGCAATTTACACACGTCCTGGTTTGGTAGGATAAACTCTATCAAAATGATGATCTTACCCCACATACTCTATCTATTCAGAACTATACCCATAGCTTTACCAAACTCCCTTCTCAAGAGATTTCAAATGGCTATCAATGCCCATATTTGGAGGAAAAAACCTCCAAGAGTCGCCTTTCGATCTCTCTGGTGACCATTCAAAAGAGGCGGACTTTGTGTCCCGAACATTTTGTATTATTACAGGGCAACATTGCTGGCGCAAGGCCTTGATATTCTAACAGGCAAATCAAATCCCGTTTGGGTCAAACTGGAAACCTCCTGCGGAGGCATGCACTCTATCTCTGATTCCCTGTGGAAACAACCCTCAATTTCTAGCCCCTATACACTCCCAGCTTCACACTTTTTTATAAAATCATGGACCTCATGGAGTACCATATTGTGGTCCAAAGCAGAGGCACTTTATCTAGCACCTATATCAGCCTTATCTAACATATCCCCCAACCTTCAAACGCGTCACTGGTCCAATTTAGGTATAACGCATGTTCATAAACTACTTAATGAAGAAGGCATTCGCTCATTCCCTGATCTACAGAAAGATTATAACTTACCGCCCAAAGATATTTTCCTATACCTACGGTTCAAACATATCCTAATTAAGGAATCAATTAAATTTATTCATCCGCTTTCACTCAGTAGACTGGGATTTAAATGGTACAATGCAAAATTATCCCAATCCTCTTGCAAATCTCTTTCATTGTGTTACTCCGCGCAGGTTGATTTGAATGCATCCACTAAACTGCCCTATATGCTCAAATGGGAGGCAACATTGAGTATAGCTCCTACTTTTCCCGAATGGGAACAAGCCATTACCTACACAAAAAAGTCATCAAACTGTATTATACACTGGGAAGCTTATTTTAAAATGTTGATGAGGTGGTACTTGGTCCCAAGCAGGATTCACAAAATTTATCCGGAATCCTCTTCATTATGTTGGAGATGTCATGCTGATAAAGGATCTATAGAACATATATTTTGGTATTGTTACAAGCTACGAGTATTCTGGCAAGAAATCAAAAATGCAATTTACACATTATGTGATTTTACTATCCCATTGACTCCCGAAAATTACTTACTTCACATCATTCCAAATTTAAGCGATATGCCAGCTAAGGATGCGGTGCTCAATATGCTCCTAGCTGCTAAAATTAGCATAGCAGCACACTGGAAATCCACCGCCTGCCCTACAAAAATGGAAGTCCTCCGTAGAACAAACTCTACATACCAACATGAAAAGGAGTGGGCAAAAAAGGGTGATATGAGTGTATTTCTGGATAGATGGCAAAACTGGGAATCTTTTATGGATAAGACTATTACGACATGCTAGGGTCAGCGCATCTCTGAGCACGCTTTGATTTTCATCACCTCACGTCACACTGTACCATTTTGTGTCATATCGTAGCATATTTATACGTCATCCAGCACAAACACACAAAATTCTTGCATCATAGGCGTCAATTGCCCCCTGTCCCACCCCCCCGCCTTCCCGTTACCCCATTTTCCTGTATGTCTTATTGTATGACATTTTTTTTTGTATACATGATACATTATTGATATTTACTCCAAACCAACTCGTTAATATAACGCAAGTCATATAGTACTGCTCACACTGCCGATGGTCACGAAAGTCGAAATTATATACCATTGTGAAATGTTTATCATTAGAACAATACGTTTCAATGACTTTTAACAATCGTCCGACCTGCTTCAGGCCGCTATGGGCCAGGGCCACAGACTTGCATACATCTTGTAACATATCTACAGCCCTAAACTTAGTATATTATACTATTAAGTTAGCATTATTCCTACAATGTCTATTTCTCTCGCAATGTATATATTTCCCTTTTAATGGTCTTTTGGAAAGATGTGTTCATATGTTCAACAGCCGTTTTATGGTATGTTGTAATTGCAACATTCCTCCTTTTATGCTATTGGTATCTACATTATTATATTCCACACATAGAGTTATGTCTTGCAAGGAAATGTTTGATGTATCATGGTGTATCATAATGTGCCATCTGTATAACAAACCGGCACTTTGTGTTTTGTTGTTATTTGTGAAAAATCAATAAACACTATATATTGAAGAAAAAAAAAAAACAGTGGATACGGTGACCAGTGCAACCACTTAGATCTGGTGACACAAAGCTTTGATTTAAAAACAAAAAACTTTTTTCACTGTTATAGATTGAATAGCAGTCAGTGTCCTTAAAGCGGGTGTGTTACGCTAACAGTGGATACGGTGACCAGTGCCACCACTTAGATCTGGTGACACAAAGCTTGGATTTAAAAACAAAAAACTTTTTTTCACTGTTATAGATTGAATAGCAGTCAGTGTCCTTAAAGCGGGTGTGTTACGCTAACAGTGGATACGGTGCCCAGTGCCACCACTAACTGGTGTCATAATAGCTTGGATTTAAAAACAAAAAACTTTTTTCACTGTTATAGATTGAATAGCAGTCAGTGTCCTTAAAGCGGGTGTGTTACGCTAACAGTGGATACGCTGACAAGTGCCACTAATTAGATCTGGTATCACAATAGCTTGGATTTAAAAAAAAAATTATCTTTTTTCACTGTTATAGATTGAATAGCAGTCAGTGTCCTTAAAGCGGTGTGTTACGCTAACAGTGGATACGCTGACAAGTGCCACTAATTAGATCTGGTGTCACAATAGCTTGGATTTAAAAAAACAAAAAACTTTTTTCACTGTTATAGATTGAATAGCAGTCAGTGTCCTTAAAGCGGTGTGTCAGGCTCACAGTGGATACTGTGCCCAGTGCCACCACTCACTCACTGGTGTCACAATAGCTTGCATTTAAAAACAAAAAACTTTTTTCACTGTTATAGATTGAATAGCAGCCAGTGTCCTTAAAGCGGGTGTGTTAAGCTCACAGTGGATACGGTGCCCAGTGCCACCACTCACTGGTGTCACAATAGCTTGCATTTAAAAACAAAAAACTTTTTTCACTGTTATAGATTGAATAGCAGTCAGTGTCCTTAAAGCGGGTGTGTTACGCTAACAGTGGATACGGTGACCATTGCCACCACTTAGATCTGGTGACACAAAGCTTGGATTTAAAAACAAAAAACACTTTTTTTTCACTGTTATAGATTGAATAGCAGTCAGTGTCCTTAAAGCGGGTGTGTTACGCTAACAGTGGATACGGTGACCAGTGCC
>OW240915.1:126484288-126581101 GCA_933207985.1 Pelobates cultripes | reverse complement strand
CCTCCTTCAGCAACTTCTCCCTTACCACCCCCGGAAATTCCCCTGCCGACTTCAAGTTGCGAAGACGATGAGCCACCACCCGTTCCCGAAATGGGATCACGAACCCTTTAGAAAACCCCTCCTCGAGCAACAACGCATCTTCCCGGTTAGCGTAGCGGCTTAGCCATGGTAGCATTGCGCCGACGCTCACTGGCATTGCCCCCAGTTGCAGGGGATGTGGCCGAACCTCTGGGCACCCACGCCGCGGTAGCTGACTTACCTTTTTTAAAGCACCTGTGGAGTCGGTGGGTGCCTCCACACCCGGAGCACTCGTGCTTGAAGCGACACGTGGCCCCCCAATTGCACTGTCCCTCGTTATAAAGCCAACAATAGCCCTGTTTTTGGTTGGCCGACACGGCGGTGGAAGTGCCCATGCCGGGCCCTGGCTGAAAGGGAGACGCCTTCTGCACCATCATAGGTTTTATCCAGAGTGGTAGGTCCATCTGGTCCCACCGCATCCTAGGATTAGCAGCCAGGCGCTGACGAAACTGCACGTCGTATTGCCACCATTCCAGACCCCCTACGTGCGATACGCTTCCCAAATTCCATCCAGGTAACAAAAGAGCTGTGAAGAGCGCTCCGCCACTTTTTCGCCCATCACGCTGGCCAAGATGCAGAACGCCCTCAACCAATTCCCAAACGTCTTAGGGATCTTCCTATACCGCCGTTTCTTCTCCTCCTCATCTATTTTAGCATTCTTTTTATCCTCCTCCTTGAGGTCAATGTAGTCCTCAAGGGGGAGAAGCTAAAAGAGCTCCACAAACTCCCCTTTCCAGATCCTCTCCTTCACCTCAAGTTTTAGATGACAGCCCAATGGGCCCGCGAAAGAAACATGTACATTCTGCCGTGTGGCCTCCGGGACACCCCCAAGTAAATTGTCCCTCTCGCTGGCCAATCCGGGCGCCTCCACCACAGGGGTCGTACCCCCGTCCCCAACCGTGCTGCCCCCGGCCCCCTAAACCACCACTCGACCCAGTGACCTCCCCTGGCTGAGCCCAAACCTGACTGCAATCCCCGTCCCTCTGTGGATGTCCTGCCCCAGGCGTTCCACCGCTCCGGGCCGTATTCCCGCAGCGCTGGGTCTCACCCGATCCGCGGGCGACCTTGAAGACGCCTGTCCAGCAACCTGGTCCACCTTGCCTGCCGGCGACCGTCCCGATGTCCTCAACGCGTGGGATCTCTGCCTCACCGAGGGTGACCGTCTTCGAGACCTGCAAAGAGAAGACATCCTGGGTAGGCTGGCCGTGGAAACCCTGCCCTGTCCCCTCTCTTCCTGGAAACTGTAACCCATCTCCCCACTAGCCGTCCGTCCCTGAGGGCCGTGAGCCTTCGCAGCAGCCCGCACTCTCTCTGGGGAACTCCCACTCATGGAACTGTCTTCCTGCTGCCTCCAGCCAAACATCCTGACAGGGGGCATCCTACACCGCCCCTGGGTGTGATCAGCCCCACAGGGGTCCCTGTCATCTACGTCAGTCACCCTCCGATGGCTGCTACGTGACAGGTGCCTCCTTGCACCCTGTGCGCCCTTTGCTAGAGCCCTGCGCGCTATCCTTTGGAGGGTGCAGACCTTCTGCAATGTTCCTCGCTGGCACTGCCTTCCGATCCTTCCCTGACAACCTGACCCACCTGTTGTCGGCCCTGGCCCGGTCGTATGGGAGACCCTGGGGAAGCGCTGCACTCCCGCACGCTGACTGAGGAGACTCTGTGGCATCGTGTATCGCTATACCCTTCTGGTCTGCTCCGTGCCCTAGCAGTCCCCCGCCTGCCTCCTGCCACCCTGCCGTCACCAACCATGCTAACACCGAGACCCACCAACAGCACTTTGAGCATTCCCAGGCCCTGCTGCCGAGCCTGCCGTACCGCTCCTCCTTTTTCCGCTGAACCCTGCCTGTAATGGCCGCTTTCCGGAACTCCTGTCACCAGCAGCCACTTCTCCTTCATTCCCTGTAAGAGAGGACACAAAAACCCAACGTTCAGCAGTTTTTCTGCCTCCTCGTTCGGGAAACGAACGGTCGGCAGTATCAATACCTTCACATTCGTCTCCCGAACGTTTGGCAGTTTTAACCCATTCGCTGGTTCTCCTACCACCACGTTCGTCTTCCGAACGTTCGGCAGTTTCAGCCCTTTCGCCAGTTCTCCTACCTCCACATTCACTCCCGGAACGTTCGGCAGTTTCAGATTCAGTTCCCGAACCAGCAGCCTGCAACTCCAGCCTCGCTTGACGACGTGTTCGTGTGGCTGCACTGCGACACCTCCTGCGACCTCCTCCACTTGTGGTCTTCCCAGCCGACTCACCGCTACCATCGAGACCTCCAGAAGTGCTCTTTGGACGCCGGGGCTCAACCTCTGCGGGGGCCTTGTCCTCCTGACCGGCCTCTGACCCTGGGAGCTTCCTGATCCGCATGGCAGAGCATCTCCATCTGCCACTCGACACCCCTCTCTTGCACAGCTGCCTGGACTCCTTCTAGCCAATCTTCCATCTTGCTGACAACCTGCAGAGGAGACAAAAGAAAAAGCCACACAAATCCTGCCACAACAACAGGTAAGTGCAACTTAGATTAAAGTGATTCCTAGATCTAAAATGGAGTAGCCTCTTATAACTCCACCCCACTCCATTTCCTTAAACCAATCCCTAACCACTGACCCTTAGATGCCTGTCTCCTGGCAATGTCAAGGCCCCCTCCCTTTAGCTACGCTGCTCCATGGGCTACATTCAGCAGCTGCCCTTGTGTTTTTCCATACATCTAATTAACCAAATTTCACAGGTATTTGTTAAACACTACATGTTCATAAATAGACTTTAGTGCTTGAATGTACTTAAATAGGAAGAATACGTGTACTTGAAATGATGTATTGAGAGATTGCAGTCCTTTGTCTTTTCCTCTTAAAACCTAAATGAGGCAGGTGTAATATTTCTCCGGGAAGTGACAGGTGGTCATTTGTACCTTCTGGCATGGAAATCAGTTGTTACTCAATATTTAGCATCTTCTATTCATCGCTGCTGAAGATGTTAAAATTTTTAACATCTGTTAAATATCGGTTGCTAAATGTTAATTTTTGTAGCAGGGGAAAAGTTTGTAAACGCTGGTGAAAGCATCATTGTCAAGTAATGATTGTAACAAGCATGCAAACAAGCCCATTCTGTGTTATTTTTCCCAGAAATAATGCCTTCCACCAAGAATGGTAATTAGAATAGACATTTTTAAAATTTATAATTATGTGTGCCAATGTGTCACCAATGCCAGAAGACAAAGGTGCTTGATTTACCATTTGGAACAGAGAAAAATAACAGGCATTGCAACACATTTCCACAAAAAGAATATGTACCAATTGATGTATATAAGCTGCAGTGCCCAAATTTTTGTTTATACATTCATGAGCCGCACCTTATTGCAAAAAAAATAGAAAATGGATACATTGTCTGGCATTAATCCTATGCCTCCCCTAACTTGTGTAGGATTCAGCAAGTGCAAGCCAGAAGCAAGCTTCTGTGGTATTTTGAAGCATAATAAGTTTTAACTCATGTGTCAAATCTAACTTCTTAAAACAATGTAACACCCTCAGCAATATACCTATATCACAGCTACATATCTCAGCTTTCAAACGTCACAGCAATCACATTATTATTATATTATTTATATAGCGCCAACAAATTGTGCAGCGCTTTACAGTGGGGGAATGAACAGACATGTAGTTGTAACCAGACAAGTTGGACACACAGGAACAGAGGGGTTGAGGGCCCTGCTCAGTGAGCTTACATGCTAGAGAGTGGGGTAAAGTGAAACAAAAGGTAAGGATAGAATAAGACTAATGACAGTTGCAAGAGAGTAATTAATAAGGGAGCTATTAACAGTTTAATATACAAGTACACTACTTAGACAGTAATATGCTACTTTCACTTGAACTAGTTCATATCTTTTTTTTCAATTTGACAATTTTTATTTGTCTTTTCATAGGATGATGGGGTACAGAAAGGAAAAGTGGGATGGGGTAAACATTAATCCATGCACAATAAAATGATACAAAACAAGTGTTGTATTATTGATTATTCATTCGACACACTAGGCATATTTAAGTGTTCTTCTGTTGTACATCTTACACAGTTGGTTGCTAGGTGGTCTTTGTCTAGTAGCATTCCTGTTTAGTGGTGGAGGACCCACTGCATTATGTTTCCGTGTCCGCTCTCAGTATACTAGGGGATGTATAGTTTGATTATCGAGCTGAGGATCAGTATGTGTCAGATGCGACTCGAGCATTACAATTAGATTAGGACAATTTCACCTTATAGTGTGAGAATCTTCTCCCCTAAACTTGTTATTATTATTATTATTATTATTTTTTTTTAGTTTGTATTGTTTATGTATTGTTTATGTATATAATATGGCGGGGGGTACAGTAAAGAAGAAGGGGAGGGTGAGCGGTTAGGGTACATTGTTCATATTCATGCTTATACATGTTAGACATTCCTAACGAACTTGGTCTTATATGGGTGGTATCGTGTTGCTAGTGGGGTGGGTCAAGGTCCAGCCATTCGCCTTGTGGTGCTCTATCCCAACTTGCGTTCCCTATGACTAATTATTGTCGCCTTAGTTGGGGGGGGGGGTGGAGAATGGGAGAGGTGGGTATGGGGAGGAGGTGAGGAGGGTGTGTGGACCTGGCACCATTCACGTATTGCTCCTGTTTCCTTGTCATGCTTCATTTATTATTTGCAGCGTGGTGCTTGGGTCCTTACCCCTCGAACTATGTACATTGTGGGTTCATATTCCTCAACGCCCTGGAGCTGGTGTGCTGTTTGGGCAATTCCCAGATATCTCGTTCTTTTGTGGGGACCTTCTTCTCTAGACCTCTGTTCTAGTGGTTGACCTACTCGTCTTACACTCTCCGTCTTGTGTCTCTAAATCCAGCCTTTGTTTTTTTTTGTTTTTTTCTTTCCTTGTCTATATCTCCTCCCCCATCTTTGTTATGTAGGTTTCCCACTCATCTCTGGCTTGTATGATATGTTTTGCTGGGCGAAACTGCTGGCTAGTCCCTATTTCGTAGGTAAGGTTGAGTGACGTCTGTTCTATCAGGTCAGTCCTAGTGGGTGCCTGCGTCTGTTTCCATCTCCTGGCTCACAGGAGGTTTGCTGCTGTCAAGATGTGAAATAATAGGCCCGCTTGTGGTTTTGGGTGGGAGTCCAGTGATATGAATAGTAAGGCACATTCTGGGCTTAGCTTAGTGTCGACTCTTAATGCTCCCCTAACTGTTGCCTCCACCATATTCCAGTATTCCTTGAGCCTTGGGCAGGTCCACCAGATGTGGTACATTGTGCCCTCTCCTGTTAAGCATCTCCAACATAATTTGGAGGTGTTAGGGTAAATGGTCGCCAGTCTCGTTGGCACCAGGTACCATCTGTATTGTATCTTGCACATGAGCTCTAAGTGCGATGCACATCTGGATCTGCCTTTATGAGCCGTAAAAGCCAGGGTCCATTGGTCATCTGAGAATATTGTACCTATGTCTCTGTGCCATGCGTCTCTAAAATTGTCTGTCTGTAATTGTTGGTTGGAGTCACTGAGCAGTGTATATAGTAGTGAGAGTGGTTTAACTAGTTCATATCTTAATACATGCAACAACAATATTAACACAAACATGCATGCACCCTTCTCTAGCATTATATCTAGCAACCGCGGAACTTTATATCTGGTTTAATGCAAATCACAAGACCCAACCAATCAAAGTTATATCACACACCTTAAAACACCTGTCTGACATTCATCATCTAAATATCTCCCATGCTACCCTTTGAGTTCCTGAAAAGGGAAAACAAACCAAAACAGGGTGCAATACGGAGAATGGACAACAACTCAAATAGCTTGCTCTTCAGGTGGGTTCCTGTTCAGTTCTTAAGCTGGTTTTATCTCAAAAGGGCTGTCCAGATCCGAGATACAGGCCAAGAGATACAGCAACTCCAGATGATAATTTCAGCTTTGCTGTGCTTCGTCAGTGAGGTATAGGGATAAGCCTCGAAGAACAGTAAGCTAGTGGTCCATGTTTGGATTATGCTTTTACCTTAGGGAGAACAAACAAACTAAATCAAGGGGCAATAAAATACAGAGAATAGAAAAACAACTTAAATAGCTTGGTCTTTGGTGGGCTTCTGCGCCAAAATTGTCATTGAGTTCTCCTGAACTTCGGATAGTTTGAAATGAATTTATGGTCCCTTTTCAGTTTAGCAATGCATAACTTGATAACTATTTACATGCCTGAAATATTTATTCACTGTATGTCAGGTCCCCTTGGACCAGCTCCATGACAGTTGCTTTGTAATTAATAGTGTGGTAGTGTAGTAATACTACCTTTATAAATTGTGTGTCAAGTTGGTGCAATCCTTAATTTCAATACATGTTAAAATCAACAGGTGGCGCAATTTCCTCAAATATGAAATAGAATAGAATGTTCTTGTTTAACCAATACTCGTGTTTGCAGCTTTTTGGAATGTCTGTTTTATCTTTATGTAATATGCTTCAATGGTTTCTTCTGCCAGAGGCTAAAAAACACTCAGTTTTGCCCGGTGCTGCAAGCAATTCTACACTTAAACAGGAAAATCAAAGGCTTGTATTTACATTGAAGAGCTATACTCACTACAAAGTATTGCTTTGGTTCCAATGATGTCTGCCTTCTCAGTATACTTATACACTAGGCTGCTTCCAAGGTGACATGTCTTAATGTTGCAAACAAAATAATCAGCACTCAGGAAGCAGTGATTTTAATCTTTACCCGCCAAAAATATGGAACTCTGTCATCGCGCAGGGTCACTTTCCTGCTCACAATAGATTTCGGCAATGAGAGGCAGGCAAAACAGTGAAGGAGATCAAAGATAAAATGAACTTTATTAAAGTCACATGGTCAGTTCACTAGTCATACTTATCTTCTATCTCTGCCAGTCTTTATATTCCTCGGTGTGTCTCTCTGTACAGTGAGTGCAACAGTGGGAAGTCCACAACATTGAACACTCACTGACAATCTAGAGATGGAGCTAACCACCACTTTTAAATAGAATTTGGAATAAGGGGACAAACAAAATAAATAAATGAATAAATAAATGGAAATGAAAGTGTAAGGATAGAGTGAGTAGCCAATTGATGACCCAATAACTCTTTTCAACCCATGGGGGAAACCTTTGCACTTCTTTCTTCCTTAGCAAGAAATAAACATAGAGAGTACCTACAGTGTCCTAATGATTGACTGTCTTAGCTGGCAGTGGAAGGCAGTGTTGCCACACTGCAGCAGCAGACAGAAAGGAGAAACAAACCACCATTTTTAAGGAGAATTTGGGGACAAACTAAATAATGCAAATTGAAATGAAAATGGAATGGGAGACCGAGTGGGCAATTGAAGACCCTCTCAACGTTTGTATGCCTTCAGTCCTTATCTCAAGTGGTCATCCAGTGTACAAAAGCAGTGCACTGGAGAAAGATAGCAGGTGTTGCCACTCTGCCAATGCAGCCAGAAAGGGTGAAACATCAATGTATTGACCTAATTAACAATGGTCTCCATTTCTCTTAACCTCCAGCACATACACCATTGTAGCTGATATACGCGCACATCAGCTTGAAGACTAATACAAAATCCTAACCTCAATTAGTGTCAAAATGTAGAGCCAGGTACCAACTTGGGCAGCTTAATCTTCAGAAATATAATCTGTTACATCAGGAGAGGTGGCATTTATGAGAGCTAAGGATTCAGTATATTACCTGTTACTAAAAAGACTATAAACAGTGGTTGGTGGACATGATAAGAGCTCCTGGGCAACCAGAGCAAGAGGACATGCCACACATTTGCCCAGTGGGTAAGAGAGTCAACAGTAGGGGCAAAGATACTTCAGAGAGGTAAACCCTGACAATCTTGGAGGCACTTCTCTCCATTCTGATGTTTGCTGCTCCACTCAGCTGTTTTTTGGGAGAATTATCTACTCATCTGAAACGTGATCCTCCTTACCAGTGCTGCTACGTCAGGATATAGAGGGCAACCATAAACAACATTTTAGTTCTCTAGGAAGTCATCCATCTTGCTCCCTAGATCAGGGGTTCTCAGTGTTAGTCCTCAGGACCCCCTATCATTCCAGTGATTACCTGGGAGTGTCTAAGGTGTTTAGAAAAATAATTTTTTTTTTCCCTTTTTCTAAACACCTGAGACACACCCAGGTAATCCCCAAATCCTGGACTGGTAGGGGGTCCTGAGGACTGGGTTGAGAACCCCTGCCCTAGATGGTTGAACACCGGGATAACCTTACACAGACTGGCAATTCTCTGGCTCAAGTTTTCAGTGGTATTCCTCAATAGTTTAAGGACTGCAACTAGTTGAGCTATCACTGTACAAACCATCTCGTTGACCAGAAAAAAGCCCACACGAAAATTGCACATAGAAAAAACCCCACTGTCATAAATGCCCACAAGAAGAATGCCCAAACGGCAAATTGCCCACACGGAAAATGCCCAAATGGAAAAATGCTCATACAGAAAGAAGCCCACATGGAAAAAAGCCCACATAGAAAAAAGCCCACACTGAATAAAATGCACATATAGTAATTTTCCCATTTATGAGCATGAATAGGTATATTACCAACATTTTATTTTGTCATCGGGCAGGGCTCTCTTACCTCTTGTATTTGTTTGTGTATATTGTACGTTTCTCAACTAATTGTACAGCGCTGCGGAATCTGTGTGCGCTTTATAAATTGCAATAATAAATAAATAAATAAATAATTCTCCTCGTAGATAGATGAAGCGCTGGTTAGTATTATAGCTCTTTCCCCCCCCAAGTAACTAGATGACACATAGTTCTGGGAGTACAACAGTTTTTTATTGTCAAAGCATGCTTTTTTATACACGGAGCCCCAGCATGGGGTCCCTATTCAATTCATAGTAATGCTGTCCTGGTGGCTCTGTGTCTAAGAGATAATTGAGTCAACCCTTGCTTAAACTAATTATCTCCCGGATACAGAGGACACAACACAAAATATCCCCCAAAACACATAAAAACAAGCAGAAACTCCAACACATTATATATTTTCACATAGATCTGATCCGTGCACCCAATTTGGCAAAATAGTGCCCAGATCCATGGAGAATAGAATAGAATAGAATATTCTCCACTGGGGCAAAGATTTGACCGGCTGATAACTAGGTCCATGCCGAAAAGAGTTCCAGAGTAAACGTCTCTTTGGCCAGTCAAATATTGGGAGTTCCCCATACAAACACAAGGTGGCTCCCCCTGGCTCTTAGGGAGCGATTGTTCCTTTCAGTCCATAGTACCTACCCTCCAAATTGTGCTCTCCTGGTGGGTTGGAAAGTGGGGTGAAGATCAGGTATAATTTGGCTGGGAAACGTGAGGTTGAGCCAGAGTTCCATGTGTTTACTACTAGGTCCTGTTAGATGCCTTGCAGCTCTCAAGAATCCATGCCTGTCTGGGACAGAAGTTCTCTCGGGTGTTTAGCATGGACGGAGGGAGGAAAGGAGCCGGGGGTAGTGAAATAGTCTCTTGATGAACAGATGGGCGAAAATAACACAGGGTTTGCCACATAAAAGATTTTAATCAGGTGCAGGCAACGTTTGTCTCTCCAAATGTTGTGTACTACACTTCCCTTGATGCTTTATGGCTGTAAATTTAATATTGGAGATGTAGTCCAATGCTGAAGGTTGCTTACCCCTGATTTAAATAAATCAGGTCTGTTAAGCAAAGCCAGGGCAAGCAATGGAAATCTGTGGTTTTTTTTATGTTGACTGCCAGATGGAAAGAAAAGAGCGCATAGCAATGATTGACAGGGAAGATGGAGGCTCCCAGTTACCGATGAAAAAGTGTAGCCTTCTACATTTCATTTTATTTTTCACATATCACAAATACATATTTGTTAAACATAGGGGTAGGTAAACATAATATCACAAATCTTGCAAAATTACAGTTTTCATTTAAACATTTTGACACAGTCAAACTGACACAGACTCATAGATAGATGGATAGACTGTGTCAACTCAGCAGCTTGTTTAATTGTAAAAAGGGTTAACACGCTTACTCTGTATAAATATTTAGATCAAATAATGAAGCATTGAACTTCCTCCTTATGACATTCCAAGCAGAATGATGAGCTTTGGGTGCTGGATAATTTGATATTTGCTGTAAATATACAGGAACTAGATGCTCTGCAAATTTTGCAAGACAGTTAAGTTTATGTTTGAACTGACTTCGCTCATGAAAAAAGAATGTCACTTTTGGCTTCAAGACTGTGTTATCCCAGACTATCCACCAAGAACCATGCTGAGTTAGCAGAAATATAACGTCTCTGAAATTGCCTGAGAATGTACAATAAACGGATTTCCTCCCATTGATCTAAGCCTATTTCAGACTTCTTTGTGACAAATTTATCCATTTACTGATTTTATCAAGCATCAAAATGCTACTATCTGCTCCATGCAGGTTTTTGTGACATGATACCTTTGACAACATATATTCCCCAGATGAATGCTGCTGCATTGTAAGATGGCAATTCATTAGATGTGCTGAGGAAATAAATGTGAAGGAGAAGGTTGGGAGTCCAGGATTAGCTTAAAAGAACGGGGCACTCGGTAGTTCTGGTAACTACAGCAACTGTACCCTGGGTCACTAGCATGGAGGGCTGGAAAGGGGATTGAGGACTCCAGGCTTAAACTATTTTTCTGAAAAATGGACATTCCCTTGGGATGAAAAAGATGTCCCTGGAAGTGTTTGTTGGAAGTGACCGCTGGAT
This sequence comes from Pelobates cultripes, assembly GCA_933207985.1. NCBI lineage: Eukaryota > Metazoa > Chordata > Amphibia > Anura > Pelobatidae > Pelobates > Pelobates cultripes. Next base: position 126,570,297 of record OW240915.1, on the reverse strand, counting down.
AAGATTAGACAGTGATCAATACAATCATATCAAATGTCAGTTGATATCGGTATCAGTGGAGTCAGCGAGAAACAGAATCTGTGCCTCTTAGGCATGCACAGACCTTTGTGAATACTCCTTCATACTGTGCAGGTCATACTGATGAAGGTTGCAAAGATATATGAATGCACACCTCACCACCCCTGCAGTGTTGATCTGTCAAATACATTGTATGCTCCATATCAGTAGGGATGTCCATACAAAGATCTGTGGATTAGATAAGCAAGAAAAATTATATTTATTTACAATTGACCCCCAGCCCAAAATTTGCCAGACTTCCACTACCTGCAGGTTAACTATAAAGGAGCGTTATCCCTACACTACAAGTGACAATGTTTTGTCTCCAAACCTCCAAACCTAGTGAGCATGTGTGCATCGGTGAGCTTGTCTGTAGTAAGCATGTGTGCATCAGTGAGCTTTTCTGTACGAAACATATGTGTCTGTGAACTTGCCTGTGCTGACCATGTGTGTGACAGTGAGCTTGTCTTTAGTTAATTTGTGTGTGTCAGTGAGCTTGTCTGTAGTGAGCATGTGTGTGAGCGTGTCTGTAGTGAACACGTGTGTGTGTGAACTTGTCTGTAGTGAGCATGTGTGTCAGTGAGCTTTTCTGTAGGGAAAATGTGTGCGTAAATTAGCTTTTCCCTAGTTAGCATGTGTTTGTCAGTTAACTTTTCTGTAGGGAGCATGTGTGCGTCAATGAGCTTTTCTGTAGTGAGCATGTGTGTGTCAGTGAGCTTTTATGTAGGGAGCATTTGTGTGTCAGTGAACGTGTCTGTGGTGAGCATGTGTGTGACAGTGAGCTTGTCTTTAGCGAGTTTGTGTGTCAGTGAACCTGTCTGTAGTGAGCCTGTGTTTGCGCTTTTCTGTAGTGAGCATGTGTGTGCATGTATTTTGAGTAGATACATTGCCACTAATGGTCAGGAATAAACTTCCTTTGAGCCTGCTTATTAAGATATCCGTTGCTGTCTTTACCACAAGACCAAAGAGGCATCTGCTCAGTGTCCAAACATTTGCAAACATTTGGACGCTGAGCACTGAGTTTATAAAATGAAATGTTTATGAAATGTATCAAATGTTTTCACATCACCTAATTGTCGCAAGGTCTCATGTGATTTAGCTCCATCCAGCCCCACTCTATAATTGCTCTATTTGTGTAAGTTGCAGGACGAAATACAGATAGCAATTATTAGCCATGTAAATGTATTTATGATATATGAATATTGTAGACACTATATATATTGTTTGCACTCTGCATCCATTTTCAGTATATGTATTCACAAAGATTCCATCAGATTCTGTGTAAGCATTAGCGGGGTATATGACCATTTTTATGTATATTTTGTCACACACTGTAACAGGGTTATTAAGGCCAGAGTAGCTGAACTGAAAGTATAGCTGGCTTAGATCATTTTTCAAGTTCAGGTATTTAGACTTTAAATTTGAATTTCACTTTCGTAAATAATCCTGTATATGTTTCAGAAATGGTGTTTGTGATTCTACATTAACTCGTAAGAGTTATGAAAAGGTACCATACAATGTTTACCAATTCATACTTGGTCATAATTTTGAAAAGGATGAACAAATTTAAAAAAAAAAAAAAAATTTACATAATTTTACATTTTAGATTTCCTGAAACAGCAATCAAAAATGTAATCTATGTACAGTGCCAGAATGTCCCACAAGTAAGTGTTAATTTTACCTCATATTCCTTGTTCAGAGATGTCATGATCGAATTCTCCACTAGCCAAATAAAAAGAAAAAATACAAACCGTTGTTTTGTAGATATACGCCAATAAAAAAATGCATCTGTTTTCATATGGATATATATGAAAACTGCTTGCAAAACTTGCAGAACCCTTGCTGAAACCTTTGCAAACCCTCACCTTCAAACCCCTCCCAGACTTTCTGTGGCTGTCCAATCACAGAGTCCCCAATGCAGCTCAATGAGAAGTCTTTGAAGGCAAGTGCTTTGAGCAATTGCTGTCTCTTGAGTTTAGCTCCACTGAGCTAGCCAAACCAGAACATAACAGGACCTGTTGTCTGAATGAATGTTGGGGGGTCAGTGTAACAGGGTTAATTTATGAAAGTGTCAATTTCTATTGAAATCTATACTTTTTGTAAAATGAAAAAACATGACACACTCTTTTAACATAAAACACTTTAGCAAACTAGTGCTGTAAGGGTCTGGAGTGTCCCTATAATTGTGTTATTGTACCCATGGCTTCCGTAATTGCCTCTGGCTTCCACTGGTATGGATAGCCTTGTCCCTCTGTAGCCTCTGTTGATGTGGGCATAACCCAGCCTGCTACTCTTCTTATCATTGTAACCTCAGACCTTCTTCTTCTTCTCTTTCCTGACTACACTCCAGGATCACACTTGTTTCCTTCCTCTCTTGCTTCCAACCACAGCTCCTGCTACTTGACTACTCTTATGGATTGTCCCGTGCCTCTTTACAAAACTGGTAACAGATCTCAGCTCAAGATTCATGAGCATGCTCTTGGATCATGCTTTGGAACCATTACCTCATAAGTGAGAAGATGCCAGCGTCCATAGGAAAGCATTGAGAATGCTTTCCTGTTGACTGGCTGAATGCGTGCGCATGTGCATTTAGCCGATGACGGGGAAAGGAGGCGGTGAGTCCCCACCGCCGTGGGAGCCAGGCGGTGGAGAAAAGGTAAGTGTTTAACCAATTCCTCACCCTAGAGCCCGGGGGGAGGGGGACCCTGAGAGTGGGGCAGGGGCGGGGAGGACCTAGAGTGTGCCAGGAAAACGAGTATGTTTTCCTGGCACTATAGTGGTCCTTTAAGTACCCTAAATTAGTGGTGCGCTTGGAGTAATACTTAACAAAATTTTGTAAAGTATTATTCTAAGCTCAACACTAATTGTATTAAATGCTCCTATCAGTGTACTGAAAAATCTAAATCTAATATTTATATTATGTAAATATTTAGCAAAACCTTTATTGAACCATTTTTGCTCCCTGTTACTCTGATTAATTTTTTTTTTTTGTTACTGAACTTCTGCCAAGCCAAACTGACACATGGATAAAAAATTTTTTTTTTTATGCACTAAAGTGAGATTTATTAGGAATTTAAACTTCCTTTTAAATTAAAGGTCAGAAAAACTAAGCATGTAAAATTGGCCAAGTCAGCTATGCTTACAGTTTGGCAACTTTGGACTTAAATGGTAATTCTCACTTCAAATCACTAACCTGATCATGGTGCTTTAAGTTACCCTTTAAGAATTTGGGACTTGTTTATAGTTGTAAACAGACAAAAATAAATAACAAAAACAGGTTGCAAACCCACACACTCTTCAGAAAATATAGAAGCATAGAACGTGACGGCAGATAAGAACCATACGGCCCATCTAGTCTTTTTTTTTTTTTTTTTCATATATCTCAAAAAAGGCTTTATTCAAACATAAGCATTTCAGGGTATGCCCTGATCCGTGTACATTAGCAAGTATCAGTTGATTGAACAAGTAAAGAACAAATAACGGACTCGCAGGTCCCAACATTAAGTGTGCAGACAACACTCAAACAATGTTACTTAGTATTTCTATATGACATTTGGTCACGTTTAACACGTTAAGACATACATATGAGTGATCGGAATGCAGCTTGAATAGAGGGATATTCATAAGTTTGTGCCTTGCGTCTGTTTTATGTGATCCTCTAGTATTACCTTATCACCCTTAAGCCTCATTCTCTTTGGGGTAGTGAGGTCTATTGGTCCGTCGTCATATGTCAGATGTCGTTCAGGGACTTGTCTTACTCGTGTCGAATAGTTGCGTGATGAGGATGTTTGCGTACATTTTGACGTGCAAATGTGAGTGAGTGACACAATTGTGGGCAATCTCAGATTAAGGCGGGCTACGTTTATCATATAACTTATAATGAAGCTATTGTTGGGGAGTTTTAAAGAGAAGCTGAGTGTTAATTGAGGAAGAAGTAAGAGAAAAGGAGGGGGGGAAGAGGAGGGGAGAGCTGGGTGAGGGGGGATAGGGGAGTATGAAGGGAGAGGTGGTCCCGTCATCCGTGACCACGGCGTAGTATGTATCGGACCAGGCATCAGTCCCCGTCTGTGGGTGGTCCTGGGGCTCCTTGGGGTTGCGAACGGCCGTTGCTATCTGTGTTTCGGTCTGCTATGTAGAGTAGCCACGGGCGCCACCTCTCCAAATGCTTGTCTTCTAGTCCTCGTAGTGTAGCCTGTATTAATTCCGCTCTATATATTTCTTCCACCCGTTCCAACCATTGTCTTATCGTCGGGGTAATCGTTTGTTTCCAGTATAATGGAATTAGTGCCTTGGCTGCGTTGATTAGGTGTCTACGAATGTTTTTCCTGTATGTGCTTATGGGATCCGATGTTGAGTGTAGGAGGACTGCCTCTGCGTTGAGGTTTCCTTCCGTCCCTGTGAGATCCCTTATTTTCTGTAGAACTTCGTCCCAGAATGGCTTAATGAGCGAGCATTCCCACCATATGTGCAGTGGCGAACCACGTTCATCTCCGCATCTCCAGCATATGTCAGGTACATTCGGGAAGATCCTGTGTAGACTGTCGGGTGTTCTGTACCAGAATGAGAGAAGTTTATAGTTGGTTTCTTGATATTGGGAGCTCGATGAGCATTTATGGTGTAATATGAGGATCTTTTCCCATTGGGATGTGGTGAAAGATGTATTTAGCATGCGTTCCCAGCGTCTGCGGAATTGGTCGTTGTTAGTGAGGTGCCCCACGAGTACGTGTTGGTATAGCAGGGATATCGCTTTACCTAGAGTAGTCTTGTGATCGCAGAGCGTTTCGAACCATGTCAAGTCCCTGTGTAACTTTTCCTTGTCTGGAAGTGTCCGGTAATATGTTCTGAGTTGTATATAACGGAGGGTCTGTAGGCTAGTGGGTTGGTCATCCTCTATTAGGTCCCTCAGGGGGATCATATCTGCGTTAGTCAACACCTTATGTATGGGGTGTGATTCCCTCTCTCCCAGGAAGGACCATGCTGTCCGTGGTAGTCCTCCCCCTATCTGGGGGTTGTATTGTATCTGGATCATCGGGCTCGGTGCTGGAGAGACGTGAGTAGCTTTTCTGATATAGTCCCACGTTTTCAGTGTCTGTGCCACGGTAGAGGATGGTTCCAAATTCGTCTGCGGCATCTTCTTCGTATTCCACACTGATGTCAAGAAGGAGGGGCCTATATGTTGTTTGTCCAATTCGATCCATTGTTTATGTTCCGGTTGGGTATGCCATTCAAGGACGCGTTGTAGTACTGTCGCGTGGTGGTATTTGCGGAGGTCAGGGAGTGCCAATCCCCCCCATGCTCGGGGTAGGCAGAGGACTTCCTGTCGTAGTCTTGCCTGTTTCCCATGCCAGATGAACTTCACCATCGCGGAACGTAGTGACGCGAAATATGCCGTCGGTAAAGCTTGTGGAATCGTCTGGTATAAATATAACAGCCGTGGTAGAATATTCATCTTAAGTATTGCGATCCGGCCTAACCAGGAGATGTGTGGATATGTCCACGTTTTCAAATCTTGTTGGATTCGTTGTAGTAGTGGTAGGAAGTTTGTACGATACATGTCGTCCAGGTCTCTGGTTATTGCGATACCTAGATACCGCATATGGTTTGCGCACCATCTAAACGGAAATTGGTTCTTCAGTGTGGATGTTTGGGCCGTTGGGGTGGTAATGTTAAGCACTTCACATTTATTCATGTTCAGTTTGAATCCTGAGACCTCCCCGTAATCCGTGATCATAGTGACTAAGTGTGGCATTGTTGCCTCCGGTTCCGTGATAAAAAATAAGAGGTCATCTGCGTATGCTGCTACTTTGTGTGTTGTGTCCCCGCTTTTGAAGCCTTTGATTGTATCCGATGTGCGCACCGCTTCCAGAAACGGTTCGAGAGCTAGGGCGAAGAGCATGGGGGAGAGTGGGCATCCCTGTCTTGTCCCATTGTGGATCTGGAAGGAGTCGGTAAGCGCTCCGTTCACTCTCACCTTCGCATTGGGGCAGTGGTAGATCGCATCAATCCATTTCATCATGTTCTCTCCAAAGCCCATTTCCCGTAGCGTGGTCATAAGGAATGTCCAGTCAACCCGGTCAAATGCTTTTTCCGCATCCGTTGACAATAGAAGGAGCTTATCTGTTGATTTCTTTGCCAAGTGATGGATGGCCTGCACTCTAAGAGTGCTGTCCCTGGCTTCTCTCCCTGGGATGAACCCCGTCTGGTCTGGGTGGACCAATCTCGGAAGCATTTTCCCTATTCTGGTGGATAGTATTTTAGTGAGGAGTTTCACGTCCACATTTAGTAGTGATATCGGTCTATAGCTACTGCAGAGTTCGGGATCCTTCCCAGGTTTCGGGAGAACCGTTATAGTTGCCGCTAATGATTCGGGTCCGAGTCGGGCGCCGTCTATCAAAGCGTTAAATGAGTTGGTGAGTCTCGGGAGCAGTAGGGTTCGGAACTTTTTATAGTAGTCCAAGGTAAAGCCATCAGGACCTGGGGCCCGTCCCGTTTTGGCGGTCTTGAGTGCCCCTGCAACTTCTGCCTCCGTAATCGGTATATCCAGGGACTCCGATTCCCCTTGCTGCAACCTCGTCTTCATGTGTGATTCGATATAACTCCTTAATCTATCCCGTCTGAGTGTTACCTCCTCCGGTAGTGTGGGTCCCGGGATGTTGTATAACGAGGCGTAAAATGTGCGAAACTCGGATGCTATTTTGTCCGGGAATTGTGTGATCGTGCCATCTGATGTCCGTAGTTTATGTACCTGGGTCATGCCTTGGGGGCCTCTAAGCATTCTGGCCAGCAGTCGCCCTCCTTTGTTGGCGTGTTGGTAAAAGAAGGCCTTCGATCGTTGTATGGAGCTATAGTGTCGTTTCGTCATGTGTGTATGTAGAGATCTTCGAGCTTCCAATAATTCTTTATACGTCCCCTCGAGTTGTGAACGTTTATGTTGCAGTTCAAGCGTAGTTATGCGCGTTAGCAGGTCTGTTATATGTTTCCGAGATTCTCTCTTCTTCTGAGAAGCTAGGCGCATCAGTGTCCCTCTGAGCACACTTTTGTGCGCTTCCCATATCGTGGTCGCGGGAAGATCACCTGTCTCATTCAGTGTGAAATAGGAGGTGAGTTCCTCGGAAACCTTTTCCTTCACTGATGGGTCCAAGAGTAATGAGTCCTGGAGTCGCCACAACCTAGTGGTTGGGCGTACCCTAGGGGAGTCCATTTGCAGGGTCACAGGACCATGATCCGACCAGCTTGCTGTTCCGATTTCTGCTGTTTGGATAGCGTCAAGATGTTCCTGTTGAAGGAAAATGTAGTCAATCCTTGCGTATCGCTTATGTATCACCGAGTAGTGAGTGTATTCCCTGTCTGCCGGGTGCATCGCTCGCCAGCAATCCACCAGCCTAAGGTTCTTTAGTGTTTTTTGAATGCTTCGGATGGCTCCTTGGGTGATGCTGCTATGTCCCGTGGATGAATCTATGAGAGGGATGAGGGGAACATTAATATCTCCTCCAACGATTAACGTGCCCTCCGTGAATGAGGAGAGGTTGGAGAGAGATTTACGTATGAAGTGTGATTGGTTGTTGTTTGGTGCGTATATCGTCGCGAGGGTGTACCTACGGTTTTGTATGTCTCCCTTAATGAACAGGTATCTGCCATTAGGGTCAACCAGTCGCTCCACTTCCTGGAACTGTAGTTGAGCATGGGTGAGAACTGCTACACCAGCCTTACGTGCAGTCGGGTGGTTGCTGAGAGCCGCAGTGGGGTAGTGTTTGCTCTTCAACGGCGGAGCATGTCCTTCCTTAAAGTGTGTTTCCTGTAGGAAAGCAATCGATACGCGCTTAGAGGTAAGCTCTCGGAGAAGGTGCGATCTGCGCTCCGGGATATTTAGGCCCCTGCAGTTCATGGTTGTGATGCATAGAGGGTCAGGTTCGTAGGCCATTTGCGATTGGTGGGGGTGGTTCGCCATGTCCTTTAACTTTTTGTTTACTCTTCTAGTCGGTGCCTGGTGTCGGGTGCTGCCCCGTCTCTTTTAGGAAATGCCATGGGCACGGAGGTGGCGGGGTGACGGTAGTGGAGAAGTTGGGGTGGGGGGTTGGATCAGAGTCGTATGGGGAGGGATGAGGTAGGGTGGAGTTTGAGAAAAGATGTAGAGAGTCCCCTAGGCGGGGGTATGAAGGTAGAGGTAGGTTAGCCATCCCCAGAGGGGGACAGTACGGCACCTAGAGGTAGGTGTCAGAAATCCCTCCTGTGAGGGTTGGTTCGCGTGACCACGGTAGCAGTCAGTAGTCGGGTCTGTCAGAGAATATCTAACGACCTCCAACTATCGACTCTCCGTGGTTCGAATTTGTTCACGCGGACTTGGCGGGGGTTAGTGGTCTAGTCTTTGCGCGTTCCCACCACGTACGGTGTATCTACTGTTTGTCGTTACAGGTATATAAGTCCGAGATTACCCAGTGGGTGTGCCACCAGTGTGGGAGCATTTGAGTGTCGTTAGCGTTAGTGTGAGTAATGGGTCTAGTCTGGTGGTATCAGCAGTTATTAGTATTGTCGCTTTTCGTATCCTTGGTTGATGTAGTGCTATCGAGTGGTGGAGTGTTTTTAGGCTGTATGGTCGGTGCCAGGGTCAGGGTCTATATCGGGTCGGGGCAAATTCCTGTGTCTGGGGTAGGGCAGAGTCCTGGTGTGGCATGACTGTCACGTAATGTGCGGGATGTTTGGTTCGCTCTGGGGATAAGTGGTGTCATCTCCCCCAATTTCAATGAGATAGCTGTCCCGGTCAATATTGTGGTGAACAATTCAAAATGTGCATCATATCTCACAGTACATTCCCTCCCCACCCAAACCGCAGAACAAAACATATATACATCAGTTGCAGCATTGGATCCCCTTCGTGTACCTCCTAGTTCCCATCTTCCTCTTGCAGCACCCTCGTCTCATGTTGGTGTACCTGTGTGTGACCGTATCTAGGCCTGGGGGGGACGGGGTGATATCGTGTATAGCGGTTCCTACCTAGATCTGCTGTGGTCATGAACTATCTGCATCAGGTGTCCTACGCTAAGGGATTCTAAATTCCACCCTCCCATTCTCCCGTATCCTCCCCCACTCCACCAGTTTGAACTGTTGGCCTAGGAATACAACAATCAGTGTCTCGCTGGATCTAAACTACCCCCCATGCAGCCCAATACAGTCCCACAAATCCCTCCCCCCTGTCTGCACCCAGCGTAGGTCCGCGACATGCAGCCAGCCCAGCGTTCATCATTCCCCCCTGAACCTGTTAGCACGAGTCCTCCAGAGTGTCGTGTCTCTGCCAGTGCAGGTATCCAGTTCTGGATCATATTCTTTTGTCGGTTCCTTGTAGGTGCGGTGGCAAGTCCAGCCAAGGGATCCGACTCGTGATTCTTCAGCTTCCCTGGGTTCCCAATGTGGCTATCACATGCCTTCCCCCCCTCCCAAGAGAGTCTCGTGATAGTGCCAACCCCGTGTGCCACAGGCTATGGAAAGGTGGGTATAAAGTGGGGAGTATCTTGGCCGGTGGGGCCTAGTAGAACTGGTACCAACAGTTCCATCTCCTGTGGTCAAGAGCCTGTTATGTCCCTCCTAGTCCCCATCTAGATTGTGTGGGTCGCTGGGTGTGCGCACACCAGAGGTAGCGTGCGGAGTTGGCTCCTTGGGTCAGTGGGTTGTGGGTAATGAGTTCTGTCTGCGGGGCGTCGGTTGCGTCTACATCTTTTCAGGTAACCTGATCATAGGTGTCACAGAGAGACGAGCCCGGTGCCATCGGTGCTTGGCTATTCTTCTGGGTTAGATGGGTGTGAAGGTGCTTCGTGTATGCGGTTTTCCCTTGGGCCTCTCCGTGAGTGCCTTGGTTGTCTTTGTGGTCTGGGTTCTCGGTCCAGTGGTTCCAGGATCCAGTCTGGGATAGCTATGGGCGGGAGGTCCAGCCGTTGGAGAAAGCGTGGTATTTCGTCCGGCCAGCGCGCCACGACCCATTCGTTTTGGTGTCTCACTTGGATGCTAAATGGGAAGCCCCATTTGTACGGGATATTGCGTTCCCTTAGTGCTGTAGTGATAGGTCTAAGAGCGCGTCTAGCCTCCAACGTGGTAGGGGAGAGGTCATTATAGAGGGAGACTTCCGTTTCTTGATAACGCCACGTGGGTCGAGCCCTAGCCCGTTGCATTATGCGATCTTTAAGGGGAAATGAGTGCAAGCAGCATATAATGTCTCTGGGGTCCCCATCTCTGATTCTGGGTCTCAGTGCCCTATGTGCACGCTCAAAGCGTATATTTGGTGGTGCGTCAGGTCCCAGGATTTGGAGGAAGAGCGCGGTGAGCAGCTCTTCTACATTTTCCTGCCCCTCACCCTCTGGAACCCCTCTTACCCGGATGTTTGAGCGGCGGCTCCGGTTATCTAGGCCCTCTATTTGCCTGCGCTGGGCCAGCAGCATGTTGCCCTGCCTTGTCAAGGCTGTGTCAGCAGCAGTTGCACGGCGTTGTGATTCTAGGGCCTGTGTTTCCAGCATTTGGATGCGTCCATCTTGTGCCTCCATATCTGTGCGCAGTGCTGAGACTGCTGACGTGAGGGAGGCCGTGAGGGTGGCTGTGAGGGACTGCAGGTCGGCTTTGGTTACCATATTGGCTGCCAGTCGTCTGATTTCAGCTCCTATGTCAGCCAGAGTAGGCTGGTCGGGTTCCGAGCAGGAGGAGGCTGGGGAGACGGGCGCCATCTTGGAGCCGTGTGCCTCGCGGCTCGGTCCCTGCGAGGTTTGCAGGAACCCGTCCATCGGTCCTGACGGCGGTGCCGGTGGAGCTGCCCTGGGGGTATGTTGGGGCTCTTGCCTTTTTGTGCGTCCCATTTAGGCAGGCTGGCGGTCGGTAAGTGGCTGATGGTAGCTAGGTGGCAGGGAGCTCGGGACTTACACGTCCATGTCTGTCGGACTTCAGGCCCACATGGATAAAATTTAGTCATTCCAAGTTTTTTTTTTCCTTTTTGGAAAACATTTTTTGGCTGAAACTAATTTTCTTGATGCGCACAAGTCTCATTATAATAAACTAATTCTTTCTTAGTAGCTCACCTTTTGTTGGCTTCCTCAATCCTACTTTACCGTATTGCAGTAGCCTACAGAAGGTGAAATACGTTTCTGGTTGATACAAGGACTGTATATTGGTATTTTATAGTAAATGTATTTTGTTTTTAAATATTATGATAAAGTGTTTTTTTAATACCATCACCCGAGTTCCTGTACTTCTCAAAGAAGGTGGTGTGGTCCTTAACCACACAAAGCTTCTGTACTGAGCCAGGATCTAGGCTTCATGCTTGTGAGTATAATTGCTACCCGGTATTGAGTGTTCTTCTTAAAGTAATATCACACTATTGCTACCTATTCCCTCTCTCCTGAGATACGCCACTAGAAAAAGGATCCACTTAAAGAATCAACACAAGAGAGGGGTAGGTCGCCTAAACGGACCTAAAGGCTACACACACCAGAGCTAAGTTTATTAGTTCTGGATCATGTGAGTGTTCCATATTTGGATTTCATGTTTGATCAAATGGATTAAGGTTTTTACACAATGTTATATTGATTTCCCTTCTCAGGTCTACTTGCTGGCACACTACAGACGTTTATTTCTGCCAGTTAAGTTATTACCCTTTTGATATTTTGCACTGAGCACATCTAAGCACATTGGTTGCACTTTACAAGTGTATAGCACTCCCCTGTTTTACATTAGATTTTAAAAAAAGTTATATTTAGTAGCTCTGAATTAACACACAATTATATCAGCTGAGGCTATAAACAAGTCACCGAGAGCAAAGGCAGGTATGTTCTACTAAGTTAGCTATGGTTACAATAACCATAATCCTCATCTTTAGCACAATCACTGCATACTGAGGAAATCTTGACTTGTCTGAGATTTGTCAGATGTTATTAAAATGCATTGCTGACCTTATTGTACCTATAAAGTCCAGTGAAGTGAAACCCATTTCATGAGTAGCCAATTCACAGTTAATGAATACACCCATTAGAGAATTATGGAAATAGTGGGGCTACATTTCACAGTCATTGACGGAAGAGGTTTGACTGAGGACAGGATTGATCTGGATAGCAGATAATTAACTAGCAGAATAAGAATATCATCACTATGTGACGAGGGTAACTAATTAAATCTTATTAAGCCTGCAATAGTAAATTATATTCCCAGAATAGGTTGCGACCTGGTGAGTAATGACACACATGGAACAGTTAATCACTAAGTTGTCCTTTGTCCTAAAATGAATAATACTGAACCAGCGGATTACAGCTTTTGGAAGTTCTACTCTCAGTCGTGGTACTGCTCTTTATTCCCTGTGGTGTGAGTTCATCACATGTGAACTACTGCAAAGTTCTCTTTAGTGCATTGCAATCAATAAGAAAATACCTCACTGTAGCACTACAGATATGTGGAGACTGTATTTTCCAAGATGCCCAGTCAGTCTTACTGGGATGTTATATGGGAAACATAATTCATAGTTGGGAAATATACATTTATTAATAAATAACAACAAAAATGTACTTGAAAGGTTTTTTATTTTGTTAACTGTTTGGAGGAAATAAAATCCTTATTTTGGGTATTGTGGTGTCGGTGAAAACATCCTTTTGGCGGGGTTATTGATTGTGATATAAGGCTATGTTTAGCTTTACGATGTACCTAGTAGCTAGCACTGCTAAGGGCACTAGAGAAAACTTTGAATGGGAGATAGCAGATAGACACTTGGTATTTTGTCATTTATCCTAGTGTAGCACAATTTTACCAATATACAACTATTACAATTTATTTATTTAATTATTTATATATGTATTTTTTGTTAACTTTTTGGAGGAAGGAAAATCATTCTTTTGGGGACTGTGGTGTTAGGAAAAAAATATTTTTTGCCTAGTCTGGGTCATTGATCCAAGAGACTAGGATTAGCTTTGTGCTGTATCTTACTGCTAGTGCTGCTGGGGTGCTAGAGAATACTATGAGAGGGAGCTAGGAGACTGGGATATTGGAGACATTTTGTCATTCATCCTAGTGTGAGAGAACCTACCAACATACAGTAGTTCATTTTTTATTTATATATTGTTTGTTAACTGTTTGGAGGAAAAAAAATCATTATTTTGGGGACTGAAGTGTTCAGCAAAAAAAAAAAATTAAATTTTTCCTATCTTGGGTTATTCATTCTAGTTTTTGATTAACTTTGGCACTTTTTGCTGTAACTTACTAGCAGCCACTGACAGAGACACTTAAAACAACTCTGAGAGGGGAGACATGTAGCCCCATGTAGCCAAAGCACAGCGTAGCGGAAAAGGGCCTTGACAGGGGTTAGGAGGCGGGCTTAGGAGGGACCGGCCAGGACTGGTGGGTTATGGGATGGGGGCTGGCTATTTAAATAGGCAGCCATCTTTGAATGTGCACTATTAATCTCCTACCTGGCTGAGTTTGTGCATGCCCCTCAGTGCTCACAAACTTGCTGGGTAGGGTTTTCCTTTGGTTTCCTCTGCAGGGGCCATGGATGAGGTGGAGAAGCTCCTGGAGGGGATTCGGATTGGCGGCACGGCAACAAGGAGTGGACTGGGTGCGAGCACAGCTGGGGCCAATCCTCTCAGCGGCGGATGGTGGAGGTGGATGCCCGGCGCTGGCCAGGAGGCCCCCGAGGCGTCTGAGTCCGGGCGCGGGGCCCGCTAGCAACGGCACTGGCAGTGAGGAGACGGAGAGGGGAGGCCGCGGCAGGCTCAGAGGCCACGCGGTCAAGGCACCGCCTCCCGGCGGCCGACCGGGGCCTCGGCGTGATGCCTTGCGACGGGCAGCTGCCCAGGACGACAGCAGCGCATCCCCGGGCTGGTCGGAGTGGCGCCGGGAGCGGAGTCAGCAAGGGGTTGCGGCCCGGGAGGGCGCACCCAGCGGTGGAGGCGGCGGACAGTGGAGCCCGGGCTGGGACGGCTCAGAACAGGCCCAGGACATGGCAGGCAAGTGCAGGGGGCCCTTCTAGGGGCCCCCTTGGCAGGGGGGAAAGCGGGGGAGCGCAGCCTATGGCTAGTGAGCAAGCGGTCGGGGGGGAGTAGCCTTCCAATTTTACATGTCTCACTACCACCCCCCCCCAATTTCCTCACAAAGCTTGCCATCAAGCTGTTAACTTTGCCCCTGCATCTGTCAATGGCCACCGGGTCCCGTGCGTGCCGCCAATGACACCTCGGAACAATCTCGGACCATATTAGCATCACCCCGGGAAGCAGATCGACCAGTTTATTGAGGTCCTGCTTCATCCATTTGACTAACCTATGTTGCGGTATGAGGCCCAGGTCGTTGCCCCCCGCGTGAAGAACCAGCATATCCGGCCTCACCCCGCCTGCCACCATCCGAAATATCACCCCGCACACGTCGCCCCAGCAAAATCCCCTGAACCCTAACCATCGTATGGCTAGCTGGTCCTTCAGAAAGCCCAGCTGTTGGCCCCGGGCTCGAGCTGCAGCTCTCCTTCCGGCCCAGAAGATGAAGGAATGGCCCACGATCCATGCGACACGGCCTAGGGAAGAAGGAGAACATGGTAAAAACACCCATTCCCATACCGCGTTCCCCCCCGGCCCGCATTACTGATCCAATAAACCCAAACGCACATACGCGCGGAACCGAGCAGACTCCCATCTTCCAATCCTTTTAACTAACTCATCCCCATGCCCAGGCGCACGGCCTCCGTGGCTGCTCCGATGCGAAAGGAATGTGTCCCGTAAATATCAGCACTCAGCCCCAACGCCCCCAGGCCCGAGCGGAAAACTCCTGATCCATGTGCTACCGGAAATCTGCTTCGACGGGTTTGAGGTAGCTCTGTTCCGGGCAGCTTTTCTCTTGGCCTTTTTCGGGGCATTTAGAATTGGGGAATTGGTGAGTACTTCGAGGTCAGCAGCAGGCGGTCTGCAGGTATCTGGTGTTCGCGTACTTGAAGGGAGACTGGTGGTATACGCTCTCCCCCCCTCCCGCTCTCGCGCTTTCAATTTAGCAAGGTTTTCCGCTCGGGCCTGGGGGCGTTGGGGCTGAGTGCTGATATTTACGGGACACATTCCTTTCGCATCGGAGCGGCCACGGAGGCCGCGCGCCTGGGCATGGGGAATGAGTTAGTTAAAAGGATTGGGAGATGGGAGTCTGCTCGGTTCCGCACGTATGTGCGTTTGGGTTTATTGGATCAATAATGCGGGCCGGGGGGGGAACGCGGTATGGGAATGGGTGTTTTTACCATGTTCTCCTTCTTCCCTAGGCCGTGTCGCATGGATCGTGGGCCATTCCTTCATCTTCTGGGCCAGAAGGAGAGCTGCAGCTCGAGCCCGGGGCCAACAGCTGGGCTTTCCGAAGGACCAGCTAGCCGTACGATGGTTAGGGTTCAGGGGATTTTGCTGGGGCGACGTGTGCGGGGTGATATTTCGGATGGTGGCAGGCGGGGTGAGGCCGGATATGCTGGTTCTTCACGCGGGGGGCAACGACCTGGGCCTCATACCGCAACATAGGTTAGTCAAATGGATGAAGCAGGACCTCAATAAACTGGTCGATCTGCTTCCCAGGGTGATGCTAATATGGTCCGAGATTGTTCCGAGGTGTCATTGGCGGCACGCACGGGACCCGGTGGCCATTGACAGATGCAGGGGCAAAGTTAACAGCTTGATGGCAAGCTTTGTGAGGAAATTGGGGGGGGGTGGTAGTGAGACATGTAAAATTGGAAGGCAGGTTGCCAGGATATTACCACACGGATGGTGTTCATCTCTCGGCGGTGGGTCTGGACTTGCTGAACTTTGGTTTGCAGGAAGGGATGCAGCGGGCACTCTTTCTCCAGGGTGGTGGAGCTCAGACGGCTTGAGGGGTCAAGGTCTGAGCTTGTGGCGGGAGCTTAGGAAGAGGAAATAGGCTCCCCATGAGGAACGTGAGGAACATGAAGAATTGTGGTCACTGGTGGTTGGTGGGTTTCGAGTCCTGGAGGTGGCTCAGAACCTGGTAGGGTAGGGGTATCCGGGTATACCCCTGCCGTGGTTACTTATGGTTGGCACTTAAATCGGTTCATGTTGGACTAAGGTTGAAAAGCCTTATATATATATTTATGTGTTGGTTATGTTGGGGTCATTGCCTTTTATATTAAAGAAGGTATAGATGCGAGGGCGGAATATAGGGGCAATGACCCATGTTTATATATGTTAAATTATTATTATCGTTATTATGATTATTATAAATTGATCGTATTATCATATCCGTTTAATAAAAGCTGTGGACAATTTGACCCATATACCTAGTGTCAGCGTAGGTATGTGGGGGGTTTTGTCCAAGGTTCCGACTGCCCATATGGCGACTATATTTTTTGATAAATCCACTTTTTTCAACTTGAAATTTCTCCTGCTTTCTATTTCCACTTTTTTCAACTTGAAATTTCTCCTGCTTTCTATTTTTCATTATGAAGTTAAATTCTCTCAATTCCTATTTTTTAATCCAGATATATAATAATCTAATTTTGTCAGTTCAAAAAGGTCATTGTGGTAGGCGGAGCCTGACCTGCAAGCTGTTCAGACGTAAGGTGCAGGAGGTCCTGATCAATTATTTTCAGGTGATTATCCCAGCCACTGATCTACCACATTGACCAAAGCATATTGATCGGGTTGGGGGACCACGGGTGAATGGGCAGAGACACTTCTTAAGCTTTGGCAGCTCCGTAAGCCAGAGAAGCCTGCTGCGGCCTGCTGGGGACAGAGCTGGGGAGAGGCAGTCAACCTCCTCGTTATTCAGTCCACTACATGGATCCGCAGTACTCCTACCCCTCACCTGGACCCCGTTTTTTTTGTCGAACTAAAAATTCGCCCATAGATTATTTGCAACATATCCATTACAATGAACTATAGTAACCACAATACTTACAATGCGCAGTTCTTTTGTCTTATAGGTTTCTACAGAAAAAAAATATGTATTGGCTTGACAATGCAAGCTCGCCTTGCATTGTTTTCCAATGTTTAATGAACATGTCTCTATGCTTTGCCATGCAGATTAAGTCTGCAAAGCTTGTCTACATCATTGATTTGCTGAATTCTCCAAATATTAAAGCTCAGCGTCTGGATTATCTGTTAATGGGCTGTACTTTGACCCAGGCAAAGCTTTTCAGTTAGTTAGTATGCTTTCAGTGCATTTGTGCACTTCTCGGATTTATATACTAAACAAAATAAAAAATATCCTCCATCTAGAGATAAAATATATTTGACAACGATTTTCTAATATACTTGAGGATTATACAAAACTCTATTGTACAAGTCAGCATGACAGGTGCATAGTCGCCATATGAGCAGGTGGAAATCCCCCCAAAACTTACCCCAAAAACATACTGACACTGATGTATGGGTCAATATGTCCACAGCTTTATTAATATTGATAACAATAATTTAAAGTCATTGCCCAGCCCCCAGCCCGCCATATAACATCATATGTCCCCAAAATAAAAGGCAATGACCCATTACAGGGAGTGCAGAATTATTAGGCAAATGAGTATTTTGACCACATCATCCTCTTTATGCATGTTGTCTTACTCCAAGCTGTATAGGCTTGAAAGCCTACTACCAATTAAGCATATTAGGTGATGTGCATCTCTGTAATGAGAAGGGGTGTGGTCTAATGACATCAACACCATATATCAGGTGTGCATAATTATTAGGCAACTTCCTTTTCTTTGGCAAAATGGGTCAAAAGAAGGACTTGACAGGCTCAGAAAAGTCAAAAATAGTGAGATATCTTGCAGAGGGATGCAGCACTCTTAAAATTGCAAAGCTTCTGAAGCGTGATCATCGAACAATCAAGCGTTCCATTCAAAATAGTCAACAGGGTCGCAAGAAGCGTGTGGAAAAACCAAGGAGCAAAATAACTGCCCATGAACTGAGAAAAGTCAAGCGTGCAGCTGCCACGATGCCACTTGCCACCAGTTTGGCCATATTTCAGAGCTGCAACATCACTGGAGTGCTCAAAAGCACAAGGTGTGCAATACTCAGAGACATGGCCAAGGTAAGAAAGGCTGAAAGACGACCACCACTGAACAAGACACACAAGCTGAAACGCCAAGACTGGGCCAAGAAATATCTCAAGACTGATTTTTCTAAGGTTTTATGGACTGATGAAATGAGAGTGAGTCTTGATGGGCCAGATGGATGGGCCCGTGGCTGGATTGGTAAAGGGCAGAGAGCTCCAGTCCCACTCAGACGCCAGCAAGGTGGAGGTGGAGTACTGGTTTGGGCTGGTATCATCAAAGATGAGCTTGTGGGCCTTTTCGGGTTGAGGATGGAGTCAAGCTCAACTCCCAGTCCTACTGCCAGTTCCTGGAAGACACCTTCTTCAAGCAGTGGTACAGGAAGAAGTCTGCATCCTTCAAGAAAAACATGATTTTCATGCAGGACAATGCTCCATCACACGCGTCCAAGTACTCCACAGCGTGGCTAGCAAGAAAGGGTATAAAAGAAGAAAATCTAATGACATGGCCTCCTTGTTCACCTGATCTGAACCTCATTGAGAACCTGTGGTCCATCATCAAATGTGAGATTTACAAGGAGGGAAAACAGTACACCTCTCTGAACAGTGTCTGGGAGGTTGTGGTTGCTGCTGCACGCAATGTTGATGGTGAACAGATCAAAACACTGACAGAATCCATGGATGGCAGGCTTTTGAGTGTCCTTGCAAAGAAAGGTGGCTATATTGGTCACCGATTTGTTTTTGTTTTGTTTTTGAATGTCAGAAATGTATATTTGTGAATGTTGAGATGTTATATTGGTTTCACTGGTAATAATAAATAATTGAAATGGGTATATTTGTTTTTTGTTAAGTTGCCTAATAATTATGCACAGTAATAGTCACCTGCACACACAGATATCCCCCTAACATAGCTAAAACTAAAAACAAACTAAAAACTACTTCAAAAAATATTCAGCTTTGATATCAATTAGTTTTTTGGGTTCATTGAGAACATGGTTGTTGTTCAATAATAAAATTAATCCTCAAAAATACAACTTGCCTAATAATTCTGCACTCCCTGTATTTCTGTAAATATATATCTAACATCAACAACCATAATAACAAACATCATCAACATATAAGTGCCAAACTTTGTTAAATAACCACGGTAGGGGCATACCCGGATACCCCTACCACACACCAGGTTCTGAGCCACCACCGAGCTCGAAAACTACCAAGGTTCATAACGAACCATTTAACCAAGCTCTTCACCAGCAGCCTAACTGCCCTATTCTATTTACACTACCTCAGAGCCTGTTTGTCCCCTAACTTTTCTCTCTCTAGCCCCGCCACAAGCTCAGACCTTGACCCCTTAAGCCGTCTGAGCTCCGCCACCCCCTCAGAAATAAGGCCCTATTCAATCCTTCCTGGAATCCTTCACGTCCGTGAGGTGGACCCCGTCTTGCCTAAAATACCCAGGCAACCTGTCCTCAAGCTCTCTGTGCCGAATCTCCCCCCCCAACTTTTCTAACAAAACTGGCCATCAGGCAGTGGCATACACACAATCCACGGGGCCCCGGTGCTAAACTGATCTGTGATGTCATCACAGGGGGTCCATTGGCGCTGTTAAAGCGCCCAGCGCTGACTGGGTCCCCTGACAATCTATATCCATCAGGTGGCCCTGACAGCATGGGCCACCCGATGGAAGCCTTGGACGGCGGCCCCGGCGGTTTGCTGCGCGGACGGGGGCCGCAAAAAAAAGTGGCTGGTACCCGGTCGCAGGGGTCCGCAGGGCAGCTTGGCCCCCTGGAGTGACGGGCCCGGTCGCAGCTGCTACCCCTGCGACCCCTGCGACCGCAGTATGTACAACAGTGCCATCAGGCTATTCACTTTACCCTTGCAGCGCTCGATAGCGGCCATATCCCTGGCATGATGCCACTGAAGTCAGGGGACCATTTCGGACCAGACGACCAAAACTCCAGGAACCAAGTCCCGTAGCCGGTTAATACCCTGTTTCATCCACTTTACCAATCGTCTTTGGCACACCAGGCCCAAATCATTGCCCCAGCACGTAATAACAGGAAATCAGGGGACCTTCCCTTTTCCACAAGCCTAAACACTGCCCCAATAACATCCCCCCAACTCGCTCCCCGGTTACCGAACCACTTAATTGAGATCTGGTCGATCGGAAAGCCCAGCTGCTGTCCTTGTATACAAGTTGCAGCCCTCCTCTTAGCCCAGAACACGAACGAATGTCGCATGATCCACGCAACTGGACCCGTGGAAACAAAACAGAACCATTAGGCGAGAGGCACCAGCAGAGAATCCCCAAACCCCTTACTTGAATCACACCAGCATCCCCAATCGCACGTAGAAGCGAAACCGAACAGATTCCCACCTCCCTATTTTCTTCACCAGCTCATCGCTGAGCCCCAGGCACGTGGAGTCAAGAAGGAATTTTTTTCCTAGCTTGTTGCAAAATTGGAACTGCTTCAAACTGGGTTTGTTTGCCTTATTTTGGATCAACAGCAAAAAACAAATGTGAGGAAGGCTGAACTTGATGGAAGCAAGTCTCTATTCAGCTATGTAACTATGAGTGCGTCCCGAATTGTTCTGGCTTTAGGCCCAACCTCCGCAGCCCGAAGCAAAAAACCCGAGCAAACTGAAAGCATGACAACGCTGAACCATCCTCATGTAAGAAAAAGGCACCCTCCCCCGCTGGTCTCTTCACCTGATACCATGCAAGAGTGGTAACTGGGCACAGCCGTGATCCTGGGAGACCTATGTCCCTTTCCCCCGCACATCTGTTTTCGACCTAGATAAGTGAATCACCACACTATCCACCTCCGTAGTGACATCCGACCAGGGGCGTACCTAGAGCATTTGGCACCCGGGGCGGATCCTGTGCTTGGCACCCCCCCCCCCAAAAAAACCCACACATGTAAAAAAATGTTAAAGGTTTTATTTCTTTTATTTTTACAATTTGTAAACTTTGCAAAACCGCTGTCAGCCCCTCCTACAAAACCCTTGTCCTGCCCTGCCCCTCCTACAAAACCTCTGTCCTGCCCCTTCTACAAATCCTGTACTGCCCCATCTACAAAACCCCCGCAACCCCCTTCCACAAATCCCCTGCTTATCCCCCCTTATAAAGACTCCTGTCCCAATACAAAACCCCCACCCCCTTCTACAAAATCCCTGCAGCCCCACACACACATTTACAGGCAGACAGTCACACACTCAGTTACAGGCAGACAGTCACACACAGTCACAGGCAGACAGTCACACATACACTCCGTGCGGCCAGTTTATCAGCTGTTTGCTTGTGTGAGCTGTACTGGCCGCACGGCACCCTAACTACCATGGGACACTGTGCGGCCACAGCTCACACAGCCCCCTCCAGCCAGGGCCGGTGCAAGGATTTTTGCCGCCCTAGGCAAAAGTAAAGTTTGCCGCCCCCCATGTGACATCACAATGCCCCACCCATATGATTTGCCATGTTAACTAACGCCAGTGCTGCAGTGCCGCCGTGTTTACATTAAAAGGCCTGCAGGGACAGGCTATAGACACCAGAACCACTACATTAAGCTGCAGTGGTTCTGGGGACTATAATGTTTCTTTAATGTGAGGTAAATTAGAGATTAGTGCCACGAATAATATACTAGATTGCCTACTTACAACCAGATGAGGCTGATGATGGGCTCTAGCTGCAGTCTGGCTCCACTGGTCTGGTGTAGAACAGGCTCTCTGGGGGCGGTTTGTAACTGTGGTCACAAAAATCAATGTTCTGGGAGAATGGGAAGCAGCTCCATTTTTTGGGGGCCCTTTACACAGCTCAAGGTCTGGGTCCCAGGGTCCACCTTCATGTTCCACCAATGAGTTTGTTCACAGGGGGTGGGGTGTGTAGGGGATGTCCTGATATGTGTGTAAGGAATGCATTGTGTGAATCTGTGTTTGTATGTGTAAGGGATGTGTTTCTGTGTATGTATGGGATGCATTGAATGTGTGTAGGGGGTGCATTGAGTGTGTGTAATGAATGCATTGTGTGTTTCTGTGTGTGTAAGGGATGCATTGTGTGTAACGGTTGCATTGCTTGTGTATGTGTGTCTGTGTGTGTAATGCATTGTGTGTTTTTCTGTGTGCAAGGGGTGCATTGTGTGTATGTGATGAATGTCAATCTCTCCTCCTCCCATTTTCTCTTTCTCCCCCCCTCCCATTTTCTCTTTCTCTTTCCCCCCCTCCTCCCATTTTCTCTTTCTCCCCCCCTCCTCCCATTTTCTCTTTCTCCCCCCCTCCTCCATTCTTCTCTTTCTCCCCCCTCCCATTTTCTCTTTCTCCCCCTCCCTCTCTCCCTTGTCACTCTTTGTCCCCTTTCCTTCCTCCCTTGTCACTCTTTGTCCCCCTCCCTCCCTCCCTCCCCACTCTTTGTCCCCCTCCCTCCCCCACTCTTTGTACCCCTCCCTTGTCACTTTTTGTCCCCCTCCCTCCCTTGTCACTCTCCCCCCCCTCCCACTACCTCTGTAGTAGCGTGGCCAAGCCCAGTATAGTCCGCGGGTACAGGGAGCTTTTGTTTCCTGTACCTGGCCGGACTAACAGGAAGTGCACTGTGTGCACTTCCTGTTAGTCCGGCCGGGTACAGGAGACAGATGTTCCGTGTACCCGCCGACTATACTGGGCTCGGCCACGCTACTACAGAGGGAGTGACAGGAGGGAGCGCTGAGCGCTTCCCTCCTGTCAGCCCCTCTCCTCAGGCTGCGCCGCCCGTTCAAAGCTGCAGCCGCCTGAGGCTCTCTACAGAGCACTTGGGCGGCTGCAGCATTAACTTGTGTTAATTTTGAGAAAAAGTTTTTGGGGAAATAGCAAAGTGCTACTTGTACTAATAGCCCTATAAATTTAGAAACTATTTAGCACAGGTGTTTTTTGGCAGTTGTAGATGCGTAACAGATATTGGGGTCAAAGTTCAAAAAAGTTTTTTTTTTTATGTTTTCATCATATTTTATCATTTTTCTTATAGTAAATTATATGATATAATGAAAATAGTGGTAAGACCATTTGTTGGTGAGAAAAACTATATATAATATGTGTGGGTACCGTAAATGAGTAAGAAGAAAATTACAGCTAAACTCAAACACCGCAGAAATGTAACGGTAGAACATTGAAAAATGGTCTGATCACTAAGGGTTAATAACAGAATTGTTTGACAGGCTGAAACAGGCTACGGTTTTTACTGAGTTAGATCTTTGGGGAGCTTATAATATAGTGTGTATCAAAGAGGGTCATGAGTGGAAAATTGTCTTTAACACTCGGAGTGGCCCCTCTGAATACACAGCAGTGCCATTTGGTCTGTGTAGCACTCCAGCAGTGTTTCAGGATTTCATTAACAATATGTTAAGGGAGTTTATACATACATTTGTAATTGCTTACCTGGATGATATTTTAATCTATTCCCCTGACCTGCATAGTCACCACATTCATGTCAAAGATGTACTACAGACACTTTTAGCCAATGGTCTTTATTGTAAGCTCAAGAAGTATCTATTTGATCAGACTGAGGTGCAATTTGTGGGTTATCTAGTCTCTGCTAATGGATTTTGTATGGACTCTAAGAAACTCTCTGAAGTCATAGACTGGCCCCTTCCACATTGATTAAAAGCCATCCAGCATTTTGTTCACTTTGCTATTATTATAGAAGTTTTATTAAGAACTTTTCTTTTATCATTGAACCTATTACCCGTTTAACTAAAGAGGATGTTGATTCCTATTCCTGGACCTTTGAAGCACTTTTGGATTTCCATTTTTTAAAATCCTCATTTGAGCTCCTATCCTGAAACCCCAAGACCCTTCCTTGCCATTCATATTGGAGGTGGGTGTGAGAGCTATCATACTTCAAAGAGAGTCCCTTAACCCCTTAAGGACCAAACTTCTGGAATAAAAGGGAATCATGACATGTCACACATGTCATGTGTCCTTAAGGGGTTAAGCAAACCATTGCATCCTTCCATTCCAAACAATTGTCCAATGCTGAAAGGAATTATGAAATTTGTAACAGATCCCACTAACACAGTCAAATCGCCATGGAGCTAAAGATTCTGTTCACCGACTGTTCGTTAGAAATATATCCAGAAGTAGCTCCATGGATTTAGCTATCTGAGTCGGTTCAGTTTGTGTGTTCTGAAAGTACCAAACGACACACTGAATGAAGAAAAGTTCTAAGGATCCGGTTATTATTTTTTTTATGAATTATAAAAAACTGTCCTATCTCAGCAAAGCTAAAAGATTATCTTCTGGACAAGCCAGGTGGTTTGTGTTTTTATCCCACTTTAACTTTATCATAACCTATAGACCCAGCAACCATAACACTAAAGCTGATGGTCTATCCAGACAGTTCGAGATTGCAGACACCCAAGAAGTGGAACTCACTCCTATCATTACCCCTGAAGGATTGTTGCTACCACCTTTAATTCTATTTCTTTGTCTGTATTGAATGATATACAACCCAAACAAAAAGATGCTCCCATAGGTACACTTCCTCATAAACTAATTGTAGCTCTTTCTTAAAGGCTTGAATTAGTGTCACTTTTTTGTGACACTAAGACAGAGGAACATCCTGGTGTGTTCAAAACATGTTTTGCTTTGTCTCTGAACTTCTGGTGGCCTAGTATGCAGAATGACATCAAAGAGTACATTCAAGTTTATGTCACATAGTGTGAAGTATTCTCATAGAGTTCCTTGGGTTATTCATTACCGATACCAGATAGACCTTGGTCTAATCTAACAATGGATTTTATTGCTGACCTACCTGCCTTCTAATGGCTATACAGTCATCCTCATGATTGACATATTTTCCAAGATGGAAGAAAGTATGATGTGGAAGCTAAAGTTATACACTCATAGTGGGATTAACCCATACGAAACTACCAAAGTAGTAAAAAAAAAAAAAAAAGACAAAGAGAAATCTGAGTGCCCTAATTAGATAAAATATAACTTTTAATAATAATGGTTAAAAAATAAATACGTAGGTACCCATGCAAAATTGTGCAAAAATGGTCAGCATATACATATAATAGGCTGTACACTAATAGATCGCTATGTACAAAAACAATGAACCTAAGAAAGAAAGTAACTATAATAGGCTAAACCAATGATAATTGTAATATAAATCATTGGGCTACCCACTAAGTAAGAGCCCTGAATGCTGAGCTATTACCTGTGGACTGAGCACTGAGAGAAAAACTATTAATAACACGTTAAACTATCATGCCATCAAATAGCATTTCCAAATATGGGAGATGTGACACTACATCTAATAATAAGAGCAAAGAGGACCTGTTCAAAGGTTTTCAGTGTCCTCTGATAGGTCTTAACTGCAAAAGACAATGTTGCAGTTTGTCTAAATGGCCATACTGTTACAAACAGGGATACAAGCTGTTTGTTATTGCTCTATCTAAATATAGCTCTCCGTGCTCAGTTCCACATCCATAGTGCTGGTTTTAAATGGACCCACGCAAATAACATGATATGTATTAGAATGTGCAATAGGAGATGGATGTATTTGTACAAGCAATAGTCTACATAAATAGTGTTGTGCCCAGATGAGTGCAACACTAATAATGTGTATACTTAATGCAGAATATGAAAAATAACAACACTCAGTTAAATATTATTAGCCCAGTATATTAACTGTGTTAAAATCAGAA
Organism: Pelobates cultripes; assembly: GCA_933207985.1. Lineage (NCBI taxonomy): Eukaryota > Metazoa > Chordata > Amphibia > Anura > Pelobatidae > Pelobates > Pelobates cultripes. Next base: position 126,544,594 of record OW240915.1, on the reverse strand, counting down.
TGCCGATGTGGCCATTGCTTAGAATGTTGCCAAAGTGCCTCATTCGGCTGACAATAAAAACACTAACCTGTTAAATGTACTGGGAACTCATTGTGAAAGTGCTAAAAAAGGTTGCAAATGTAATGAAACAAATAAATCACTGACAGGTCTAATATCATGCCTGCCTGCCTACTTTTAAACAAAAAAAGTGAAAAAAAGATCGAGCAACCTTCCCCCACCCAGTCTATAACAGAAAAAAAAAACCTCGATTCAGAGGGTTGTGTGGTGTCCACAGGTCAAACATCCACACACAAAGCTATTACAGCAAATCTCTGAGGACCCCTGACGTGCGCGTTTCGCCCACAACTCATCAGAGGGGAACCGATGTGTGGTAAGTAACCGACATTATAATGGACGAGAGATGTTCTGATAGGAGAGTTGGAAAAAATGGCTATTATCAATTAGCCAATCCCGACGAAATTTAAGAGTGACGTAATCCATTGGTATACGTAAGCTCTAGATGGTAAGAATCATTAACCCCTTCTGATCTGCTTTTCAAAAACGTAACGTTTTTAATATTAGAGAAGTTAATTGAACTCTCCTAGTTTGGATTGACATAGAATCAAGTTGTTTAGGAGTAGTATAAACTCTTCATTTTGATCATACAATTCATCCAAGTGAAATTAACAGAAATGCACTCTATTAGTGCTAGATAAAATGGAAACTTGGAGTCAACAATATGACTAAAGTTCTACAGTTTTGAACTTATTGGCTAATGTTAGAAAGTTTCAACAAAGTACACAGGAATTTCTACCTCCTAAAATAGCATACGCTGAAGTTCCGATGCACGATTGATGGTAATGCTAATAGGTCGATGCAGATATTCCAAAGATCAGTTATTGACTATCAATGATCATTAAATGTGGAACTTTTAAAGTGACTTAAAGAGGCTTCCTAGACAGCCCATTTTTATCCTATTGTCCGAATAATTGAACTATTGTGGTTGTTCACAGATTTGAAAACCAATGCAGAACCTTATAATCCTATCAGGTACTGTTCCAATAATACATTTTACAACTTAAGAAACCAAGTTTATCTAGGTTTATGAAAATAATAGAATAAACTGGAGTAATACAAGGGGACTCCAAACCTCACTAATGTAGTCGAATAAAAGAGGTAAAATTGAATTCCTCATTTAAGCCCTCTGGTGCAAGGGTTTTGAACTCATAAATCCACCTGGACTCTTTCTGAAGGAGTATTAGATTAAGATTACCTTTTCTTGAATTTAGGGTCACTCTTTCTAGGGCTTGAAACGATAGGTGATTAGGATTTCCATCATGAAAATTCTGTACATGATTTGCAACAGGAGTATTCAAATTTGGATTTTTCACTGAATAAACGTGTTGTAAAGTACATCTCCTCAGTTCTTGATAGGTCTTACCAATGTATTGCATACCACATGAGCATGTGATGACGTAAATGACTCATGTGGTCCTGCAATTAATAAAATGGTTGATTCTAAACTCTTTGAGAGTCTTAGTGCATTTGACGGTTTTTGACGGTTTTATGAAGGGGCATGCCTTACAGTGTCCACATTTATGGATTCCCATAGGTGCAGTTAGCCAATTCTTAGAAGATGATTTTCTTTCCAGATGACTATGTACCAAGAGACCTCGCAGGTTCTTTGATGTACGTGCAGTGATATTTAGGTAGGCAACTGATTCTGGGTTTAAATCGGTATCATATTGTAAAATTGGTCATTGCTGAGTAAATAATTCCTTAATGGGTTGCCATTGTTTGTCAAAAGTGCCAATGCATCTAATCAATTGGGTGGTTGGAGTATTTCTGATAGAATGAAGGCTAGAACTTCTATCCTGGGTGAAGGCTCGCTGAAACTCTTTTTTAAGAATTTTATTTGGATATCCTTTGTTTTTAACCGAGTTCTTAGTTTGTTTGCTTCTGCTCGGAAGGACACATAATTCGAGCAATTCCTCCTAGCTCTCAGATACTGTCCGTACGGTATACCGGCCTTAAGGCGATAAGGGTGGAAACTTTGCCAATGTAAAAGGCTGTTTGATGCAGTGCTTTTCCTGAATAATTCGGTATCAACAGTTCCATCCATATTCAGTAATATTCTGAGATCTAGAAATTCTAATTGCGTTTTGTGGATTACATGTGTCAATTTCAATCCAATTTGGTTGTTATTGAGCACCTCCACCATGTCAGTGAAGTTAGAGTAAGAACCAATCCAGAATATTAAAACATGATCAATATATCTTAGCCATTTATATGTATACTGATTAAATTAGCTGGTTGCTGTGTCTTTAATCATATTTTCCTCCCACCACCCCAGATACAGATTGGCATAGCTTGGGACACAAGCTATGCCCATGGCTGTGCCACGTAGTTGTAGATAATATATACCGTCAAACAAAAAATAGTTATGGGTTAGGACTAATTCTAAAAGTGTTAGAATCAATTCAATTTGTTCAGGGTTGTATTTCATGGATCTATCTAAAAAAATAAGAAGTAGCACATAGTCCTTTGTCATGTGGGATGTTGTTGTACAATGACACAACGTCCAAGCTTGTGAGAAGAGAATATGGAGGGACCACTAGATTTTCCAGTATCACCAGAGTTTGTTTAGTGTCCTGCACGTACGAGTCCAAATTGGTAACAAATGGGTGAAGGAGTTGTTCTATAATTTTGCTGTTTTTTTCAGGAATTGTTTCCAGAGATGATCGGTCTCCCAGGTGGATTGGTGAGGCACTTATGGACTTTAAGGAGACAGTAAAAAGTTGAAATTGTAGGAGTGTTATTAGGGATCATGAATTGGTATTCTTCCTTTTTAATTAGTTCATCCTCAAGTGCCTGAGTCAGTAAGGCCTTTAGTTCGGTGAGGAATAGAATGGTAGGATCCTGAGAAAGTACTCTATATTCGGTATTGTCTTTAAGATGTTCCATACACATGTTGATATATTTTTCTTGATCCATAAAAACTATATTTCCTCCTTTGCCCGAGGGTTTTATAACTGTCTTTGTTCTTACTAAGGTACCTGAGTGCTTCACGTTCTGCTTTTGTTAGATTGTCTATACCTTTTTCAGGAGGAGGAAGAGAATCAAGAGATTTGTTGTCATCTGGACGAATAGGTCTACGCTGGACACTTCTTTAAAATTAGGAGTGTACCAGCTAGGAGGCTTACAATTAGTAAGGGGTGGTTTTTCATCTTGTTCATCAAGAAGAGAGACCATGGTTTGGAGATGTTGGTAGTCCTCATGGGTTATGCCCAAATCAGTAACAAGTTTATTCTCCTTTCTTTTGTGAGTGACACTAAGGGCAAGTTTACGCCCAAAGAGATTTGTGTCCTTCACCCAATCAAATTTATTAGTGGTAAGAGAGGGGACAAAATATAGTCCCTTACTCAGCAAAAATTTGTGCTTATTGTCAAGTTTAAAGGTAGGTAGATATATAATAAGATTCTCATCTAAAATGTCTTGATTTACTGATTTTTGTATCCTTCCTTGTTGGTCTTGTAACCCCATCTTTTTCTGTCCTTGAGTTTGCCTCTCTGGGGTTGAGGCCACTCCTGTTCTAAAAAAGAAGCAGCTCCAGATTGAGAAGATGTAGAAGGGATTGGAACGTTGGTAATCATGTTTGAAGGGTTAACACTCTGTATGTCTGGGAAGGATACATTTTTCTCTGTTGGTTTTAAAATACCTTTCCTTCTTTGTTGTGAATTATTCTTAGTTTTTACAGTATTCCTACCTCTACTTTGGGGGCTAGGGTCAGAATCAGACCACTCTGTGTCACCAGATGTAGAGTTCTGTTTACTACTGTAACGTTTCCTATTATTCCTCTGTCTAAAGATAGTTCCTTCTTTAAAGTCCCTATGGTCTCGTTGGTACTTAAGATGTTTCTTTTCCCTGATGTATTTTTTAAAAACTTCCAGATTATTGTTCAATTTGGTTTCCATTAATTTAAAGTCAGGGTGTGTTTGGAACACTTTAATATTGTTAATTTCAGTCTGAAGAATCTTATTGACCATTTCTAAATGTGATTCCTCAAGTTTAATTAGGAATTAGCCAGTTCATGTCCTGGTTCTGGAGAGCTTTTCCTTGGAGATGGGTATTTCATTGTCCTTTTCTTCTTCCTGCGACCTTCAGACTAACGGTGCTACTGAGTGAGTCAACCAGTCCCTAGAACAATATTTTCATTGTTTGTTTCCCACCACCAGAATGATTGGGCTTACCTGCTCCCTTGGGCTAAATTTGCTCACAATAATGCTGCTCATGCATCTTCCGATAACAGTCCTTTTTACGTTGTTTACAGCCGACATCCTGTTTTTCTCCCATCTGCTTTGCAGGGAATGCTGGCTATAGATGAACATTTAGCTGTTTTTGTAGAACTAGTGAGCAGGTACAGAATTCCTTGGTGAATTCTATGGCTCAGCAGAAGGTTCAGGCTGATAGGCATCGTAGGGCTGCTTCCTCTTAAGTTTGGGGGGATAAGGTGTGGCTTTCTACTAGTAATATCTGTCTCGGAGTTCCTTCTATGAAACTGGCCCCATGATTCATCAGTCTTTTCCATGTTTCAGACAGAACTTAGTATTTGAACTATTGGAAATAGACTGCCACACAGCCAAATTCTCTGGAACTGTTTTGGGCATGAAAATGTGTCAAATATGACTTCCACAAAACATTTGAACCCCTGCTCTGATCTGGGTGATTTTTGGATATGTTGTTCACCCAGATCAGGGCTGTCCAGGGATATGTGGTGTTTTCTGTGTTTTGTGTAAAAATATATTAAAAATGTATTATTATATTTTCTGCCTGTGGATAATTAGGTTATTCCATTAGCTAGCTTAATTATATCACAGGCAGAGAGGAGGGCTTGCTGACCGTATGTGTGTCAGGGTGGCGGTACGGAAACTGGGACCCCTTAGTGCCTGATGAGAAGATGGGAGTCTTCAGCATGGAAGTCGATTATCAGGGTCTGGTGTAGGGCAACCACACACCCTCTGGTGTTGAGCACCAGCGTTTGTGCAGCCACATACCAGAACCCTGATGCAGCTTATGCGGATCCCAGAAACTAGGAGCTTAGAAATAAGCAGACCTCCCAGGAGCTGAATAGGGATGCTCTGCAGCAAGAATGTATCCAGTACAGAAACAAGGCAAGGCTAGGATAGTCACCAAACATGGAAACAAGACAGAACTAGTAGAACCCAGAACCAGAGAAGGATAGGAAGCTAAACCCAGAACATGTACACAATACATAAGGGAACATTAACTAAACAGGGGCAGGACAGGACTGTACATGGACTGGGATTACAACTAAAACAAGACAATATATAATAGGCAAAACAAGAGGAGACATAACTAAGCACTATATATGAAAAGTATGGGGATTTAGTTACATCATATGATCATACATTGCATAAGCCTGCCACAACGTCAATGTACCCCATATCTGGCAGGTCCTACACTGTCTAATGTTCGCTAAAAGAACCATACTAAACCACAATAGCAATTACCTGCAAGAAAGGGCAGAGACTTGAAACACTGCTGCAGGTCCAGGATGAAACAAAAAGAATGATGGAAAACAAATGGGTGTGGCAACATAAAACAAACATTTAAATGATACCAAGAGACTGGGAAATCCAGGGACGGAATATAAGAATGAACCCAGAAACCCAGCATAAAGAAAACCAGACATGGAATAGAAAAAAAAAAAAACTAAACAAGAATTGTAAAAAAGAGTACTGAATACCAGAAGCCAAGTCAGACATCAGAACAGAGCAGAACAGATCTGACAATGCGGGAGTGTTACTGTGTTAATTATTGTTCCTATTGGTTTGCTGACTTTGTGTCCTGTGCTCCACAAGATCCACGTGGGTGGTAACCTTGTGGGGAAAATGTGTATAAAAGAAATGCCTTTGTGCTCATTAAACAGATCTTACTGTGGTGTATCACCACAGAATGTCACCACACTTACCCTCAACTCACAGCCTCATCTCGTGTTGTAGGGAATAGCTATATCACTGCTAGCTCTTGTAAGAGCTCTCTTCAGCTATACAACTATAATCTCCTAGAGGAGAGGTCCTTCTCACAGCTATACCCTCCTGGAGGAGCGATCCTTCCCACATGGTCCTGGGTCCAGAGGTTCGTGGAGTCTGTGATGGCTATGGTGTCCAGCGTGGTGCTGATGGTCATTTGTTAGTGCTAGGAGCATAGATTGGCAGACGATCTGTCACACGTATTAATCCTTAAAAGGGAACACATGGGCTGGGGGGCAGCATTGTAACATGGTTGTGTGATACAGAAGTACATACAAATACAAACAAATAAGTCTTGCGCTCTGACTCCCACTATGTAATTGTTTAGAAAAATACCCCTTTAACCCCTTAAGGACACATGACTTGTCATGATTCCATTTTATTCCAGAAGTTTGGTCCTTAAGGGGTTAAATAATCCCCTATACTCTGACTGAGTATATCTGTTGAAAATCTCCTGAGTCCCAAGGTGAAGCAGTGATTGTAGCTCTGGAATACCAAAACATCAGCCAAGTCTTAATGAAAAGTAAAAGAAGAATGTTTTATTATGGCCCAGTGGCCAGCGTATATACACAGGCTGCTTCACTTATACAGTAAGCTTTTGCTTAACCTAATTATCTCCCAGGAACTAGAGGTAGAAAATATTATACAAAAATCATTAAAATACACGTAACACATATATGAACCCCCACAAGTAGTATATCCCCTGATAGCCTGGATCTGAGCACCCAACATATCCAAATAGCACTCAGATCCCACGAACACAGCGAATTGCCAACAGGGTAAAGTTTTGACCAACCGCATACATGGCATTTGCCCAAGTTAGTTCCAGAGAAAAAATGGTAGCGGTTGGTCACTTTCAGGAGTTAAGAAACAAATGAATTGTCAAACGGTTCCCCTGGCTCATAGGTAGCAATTGTTCGCCTAGTTTGTGCAAACAATCCTACCGAACAGTGTTCTCCTGTCTTGTCGGGAAAAGAAGCATCTGTTGACACAAAATCTCAGAGGTTCGCATGAAGATGTATCCGACTTTGTGGGGATACGTGGTGTTTTGGGGTGTTTTGTGTACAAATTGATATTTTCTGCCTGTGGATAATTAGGTTATTCCATTAGCTAGCTTAATTATATCACATGCAGAGGGGAGGGCTTGCTGACTGTATGTGGGCTCATAGGTAGCAATTGTTCGCCTAGTTTGTGCAAACAATCCTACCGAACAGTGCTCTCCTGTCTTGTAGGGAAAAGAAGCATCCGTCGACACAACATCACCGAGGTTCGTGCGACAAGGTGGCACAGGATGAGAACAGGATAAATAGTGTGTTTGTCACACCACTCTCTGTCTCATTAGAGATTTTGTTTGTCTGAATCTGAAGGAAGCAAGGTTAATTGTTAGTGTAGGACCCACCTTAGAGGTTTGCCTTGATGTGGCAGGTGGGCTTACAGCTAATGGCCATTGGAGTGAAACAAAAAATCTCCATTTGTCTAAATACGCATAGGGATTTGGGGTCATGCGCAGGTAACTATTCATGCGCAGGTAACTATTTTCTTTGTTTTTTATTGTATGTATTGGGGCAGATATGTTCTATGGTCATTGCTACCATCCAAAAGTAGTGGGAGTCCGAGCACAGGACTTATTTTTTTTTTGTATTTGTATGTATAGATGTGTAGGAGTCTTCCTCCTATTGGATCTAGCTGGGTCAGCGCATCTTCAGAAGTTTTTTGTAGAGGTGCGAGATATCCTTCTCTATTGGTCTTAGTATTGGTGGAAGAGGTCTGAAAGTTTCTCCAGGATAAATTCCTGGAGTATTCTTTCCCTGATCAGTAGGCTTTGTTCTCTCAAAAAGATTGGTCACAGAATTTCTTGTCTCTCCAAGATGACGACTAAGATGATCTTGTACAATACTCAACTAGAAGATTTACCTATAAAGTGCAGTGCAAGTATTCCACACTACAATAAATTGAAAATTGGTTATTACCCCCCTTTTCAGATAAAATGATTTGTACATAAAAAGGCTTCCTCTAAAACCTTGACAAATAACCACATAGAAAATATCTGCAAACAAATTATACAAAGATCAAAATAGTGTAACACAATAACAACACCAAATAATGTATTCTTGTTTCAAGGTTAAACTCACAAATGTAGGTGAAATAATAGGCTCATCATATAAAGTGATGTTGGCTTCTGTTCAGGATGATCTTCTGGACAAAGATGTAGGGAGTTGAAAAGCACATCAACAACATCAAATAATCTTGAAGCAAAGTACAGATATCGCTGTTCTGGTAATCTTCTTCTAGAAATAGATGTGTATAGGGGGTTATAATATTAAAATAAATAAATAAATGGACAAATGTCAAATAAATAAAAACATTAAATAATGAAGCACAAAACAATAAAAAAAATGGACAAATGTTAAATAAATAAAAACATCTAAAAAAAACAATGAGCCCCTGGACATCTGTCTTGGCGATAGATGCCCAGGATTTACAGTACTTAATAGAAAAGGATTTATAGTCCTTAATAGCAAAAATCCTTGCAGTGTTAATCTGTAATGTGGATTTTTTCGCTGGTTTACCCCATTCTTCATGGATCATATCTTTAATAGTTGGATGTACTAGGGAGGTGGATTTGGATGATTTAAGTTTAAAAAAATCTGTCAGATTCCAATGTTTCTGAACTCTCCTCTGGTATCCTGAGAGGATCTCTGACGATTAAGATTAGTTTCTATACAGCTTTGGAGTCTAAAGGTTTTTGGTCATAATTCATCTCCTCTTCCTCCAAGATGTCTTCTAAGAGATCTGGATCAGACTCAGATAAGGGTGAAATGGAGTCAACTTTAGGAGGTTTAGTAGGCATCATATACTTAGCGGAGGACTTAACTCCTACCGCAATAGCTTCCATTATCCAGTATTTTAATTCTTCCTGTGGGGACTCTTGTTGATTCCGCTACCTCGGTCATATAATTAATACATACATTCTTCCCCTTATGTGCAATTTTACTGCAGCCCAAGCAGCAATTGGTTTTGTACTTAAACTTCCTTGGTGATCTTTCCTGGCTCATACTAGGGCATCAAAACAAGGCCATACATACATAATATGGCGGGCCATTTGGCATTCTTTTTTCCCCCCCAAGATATACATTTGCATTTGCTCACCTGTTTTTCTTTGAAAACAAGCAGTGAGAGGCAGAGTGAGAAGTCATCTAAGCAAGGAGAATAGAAAGTAACAAAGCAGAATAATTTTGGATAAGGAAAAATCAATAAAAGGTACAAAAGAAGATCACACATTTTGGTGAGAATACCTTAATTAATTCAGGAAAAGGAACCAGCAGTACGTACCATAGGAAACAACATTTTAGAAGCAGGAAACAAAAAAATTTTGAGTTCTTGTCACTTTAAGAAATTTTAGAAAGTAATACCACTTTAAGGACCAAATGGAGTGTGCCCCCTTTAACCTCGTAGTGATCAGACCGTTTTTCAATTTTCTTACCATTTAGGACCAGGGCTGTTTTTATATTTCTGTGGTGTTTGTGTTTAGCTGAAATTTTCCTCTTACTCATTTACTGTATCCGCACATATTATATACAGTTTTTCTTTTTGTATTAAATGGTTTTTCTAAAGATACAATTATTTTCATCATAGCATATAATTTACTATAAAACAAAATATAAACTATGCTGAATTCATTTTAAAAAACACAAGTTTTCTAACTTTGACACCCAACTTTGACACCTAACTTTGACATCTGTTAATCATCTACAACGGCCAAAAAACACCCATGCTAAATAGTTTCTAAATTTTGTCCTGAGTTTATCCATGTTCTTACCTTTTTTTTTTTGCAAGTTATAGGGCTATAAGTACAAGTAGGACATTGCTGTTTCAAAATATGTATTTTTAAAATGTATCAATAGTGACATTGTAACACTGTTATCTGTCATAAATCTCTGAATCACACCTCACATGTACATTTTTTTTAAAGTAGACAACCCAGGGTATTCAATAGTATTTAGTAGTCAGTCACAAATACTGGCCAAAGTTAGGATTTATATTTGTTTGTGTGTTTAAAAATGCAAAAAACAACTAGAAAAGCTACAATTTCTGTGGAAATTGTGTGAAGTGTTCTTGCCTCCACCAGTAGTCTACAACTGGAGTGGGCAGAGTAACTGTTATCATTTATATAGCACATTTAATTGCAACGTTGTTGCACAGTTACATTAAACCATACATTTATAAAAACAGCAGGTGTTCAAAAGGCCCTGTCTATGACATCACTTGCTGCTGCAGCCTGACACAGGTCAGAGTATTTTGGCGGTTGCCATCTTCAAACGGTCGTATTTTAAAAACTATAAATCCTACAGCGAAGAGCTTTATATTGTGAGAATCACAAGACCCAAACCTACATTTTGATGCATAGTATGTCTCTGAAGTATTAAAAATGAAGGCACAGTCGCAGTTTAGAAATTGCACTTCAAATTTGAGCTTTGTAGAGGGAAGTTTCAATGAATGTCAATGGTATGCCATCATGGGGGTAATTCTCATTCCTGGGCTACAACACGCTCTCAAAGACAACATAATCAATCTGGCAAATTTCAATATGAACAAAAAGAAAATCAAGCCTTATATTTGACCCTGTAACTTTCAAAAACACAATAAAACCAGTACCAGTACACAAAATATTAGTGTTTTTTAAAACAGTAAAATGTATCACAACAATGATATCATCAGTGAAACTGCCGTTTGTGTGTGAAAAATGCAGAAAACGTCACTTTCACTGACAATATCATCACCGTGATATGTTTTACTGTTTTGAAACACTAATATTTGTGTTCAGTGAAGTCTGAAGAGTAAAACATTACCCCCCCATGTACAGGTTTTAGGGTGTCATGGAGAGTTACAGGGTTAAATACAGTGCTAGCAAATTAAATTCCCTGGACTTTCGGCCTGTGTTGTCAGACCGGTCCCTCAAATTGTAATCAATAAAATTACTTAATTATGTATAAATATTACATAAATATGCACGTAGAATTTAAATATATATACATATTTATATATTTGAAGTCTACGTGTATATTTATGAAATTATGTAATTATGTATATGAATATATATATATATAGTATCATTTTTATTTCTATATACAGAGATTTATATATAATTTCATTCTAAGTGTATTTTGATATATTTATATATATATATATATATATATATATATATATATATATATATATATATATATATATATTCATGTTTGGTGCTGTTCTTGTAACGTAAGTATTGTATGGTGTACATTATAGATATGAACTAGTCGGTTGAAGTGTGCCGAAACAGACATATGCGGCAGGCCTGTAATAAAGAGGGCAAAAATTAGCAGTATCTTGCCAAAGAAATATTTATTGCAGATGAAAAATAGTGCAAAGAAAATGCCTCAAGATGACAATTTAACAAAGGCAGACCTCATTTCTAACACAGGTTGAGGTATATACAAAGCAAATGCTGATGACTTCCAGCGGCCCAAAGACTTAATTACATGTACGGGAATATTATGACTAGAGGCTGTGGAAGCTGCCCCTATCCGAAAGGAATGGCCAGAAAAATTGCTGGCATTCAGACCTAGTCTGGTCAGTAATATACGTATGCATTGCATGAATTTTGATGCAGTTAAGACGGTTTTGTGTAGGACTAGAAGCGGGATGTCAGACTGAGGCGTTAATGATTGTTGATATGTATCCAGTACTTTTACCAGGCACCATTTGTTTGAAGTAGGATAATATGTGATATGCACCTCTTTGCCCAGCTGACTTGTTTTAGTAATGGGTAGTGACAAGCTGTAGTAATCTTGACGTTTAACGAGATAGGACCGTTTGAGGCAGTCCCGTGTGTTTGTTACCATGTATAGTAAACTTGCCAGGTCTAAGTAAACCGTAATATGCCAAGTAGATTGCTGTTTTGATTACCAGATTTGTAGTGTGTTCAAATGGGGCAGTATCCAACAAGGCAGACATGTTTTTAAATAACTGTTTATGTATTGGTAATCTTGTGTTTGGAGTAGTGGTACTGGCTTTCTATATGCCTTTGAGTATGTTTTTGATAGGGTACGATGATAAAAAAATGGAGTTATCTGGGTATAAGGTATACATGTGATGTTGGATGCCGGTTAAATATAATTTAATGGCGTTGTGTGATAGTTTGAGTTTGAGATGACAGAATGATGCAAAAGCTACCAGTGTGGAAATGGTAAAAAACTGAACCAAGTTATGTTCTAACATAAACCTCTTATACAGTTTAAAGGCTCTATTGTAGGACAGTTTAGTGTTTTCAGATATGGCCAAACTAGCCAAGGCTAGACTATGCCTTGCCAATTCTGTTAGTCCATTACAAGATCCTGAATGGTGCTGCAGTGACTGTTGGGGAGGCCGTGGTTAACATGTATCTGATGGCCTGGAATTCAAAGCGAGACAATTTGTCAGCTGCAGTATTATAAATCCCTGGTACATGACAACACACCAAATAAAACTGATTGCAGGCAGCCAGCCACGTCAGTCTTTTCATGAATCTCATGATCGTCAGAGAGGTGGAACGTCCCTTGTTTATGATGTGGCAGGTAGCTAGGTTGTCGGAAAAACAGCGTACCGAGCTACCTGCCCAAGACTGACCCCATACCACGGCTGCTGCAACTATAGGGTATATCTTGTATAAGGCTGAGGTGAACCTCCTCTGGCCAACCATCCCAGAGCCACTCATTGCCAAATATGGCAGCAAAACCCATTGATGTTACCGCATTAGTCCAAATGACAGGAGAATGGGCAGACAATTGAGGCAGAAACATACTTCTGCCATTCCATAGCAACAAGAATTTGCGCCACATTAATAAATCAGAAGTAGCCTGTGAATCCAGGCAGATACGGCTTATGTCATTTGGTAAGAGAGGAAGGAGGCAAAGGAGTCTAGAAATAAAGGTACCCACAAAGAATGAAAAAACAAGATGGCCTTAGTTAGATCACTGGGAGGAGAGGAATTATCCTCCACAAACATAAAGTGATCTAGATAATGTATTACCGCATGGCATCTGCATTTGTTTAACAGGAGCCAACATAAGGTTTCGGCAAAGGTATCAAATATTTCTGGGCCGCTTTTTGACCAGAAAATGAGCCTGGTGAAAAAAATAATCAAAACCTTTCCATTTCATACCATGCAGATGCCATAGCGAAGGATAGTAATTTAAATGCATTAATGATGTCTGTCTTACTCAGCCAAGCCCCTACACCAGCTGAAATAATGGTGTTTATGGCGTTGTCTATAGTGGCGTACTGTAGTGAAAATTCCTCGGATGGAATTAGAGAACTAAGGCTAGGTATGTCCAGGGAGTGAGGTGCAGATAGGTCTAATATGAGTCTGTGTTTCCCTGAGGATTTCCCAGTAACTAGTCTTATAGGGTTGGTTCTCCAATTGGAAAATGGGGGTGCCTGAAAAGGTCCCAACAAAAACCCATCTTCCAATTCTTTCTGTAAAGAATGTCAGAAAATGTTGATTGCAAGTTGTTGCATTCGTAAATGCCAGCAGGGATATGTACCAAATCTGTATGAAATCCCTCCGTGAAACCATCAATCAAGCAATCCACTAGATGTTTGGATGGGTAAGAGGCTAATGCGTGAGCCAAATAAACCACGTTTACGGATGTCAAATATGGTTTGGCATGACTTTTTTTAGGACACATGGATTTGGCATGAGCCCTAAAACAATGTGAACACACATGTAACAATCTGCAGGCACTATAACCACATGTACCAACATTAAAGTTGTTACACACCTGCAACTTTCGAGGTAAACAATAGGACGACCGAGTTTGTCCTTGTCTGATCTGTCCATCCTAGTCTGTGGCTCATGGAAAGTCCCAGATGTGGACTCTGGCATGATGGGACAATAGTCCAAGGCATGTGATGTGGAAGCACAAATAGCACAAGCCGGTGTCTTGAGGCCAGCAAAGTGTCTGCAAAATAGCTCAGTATCCATACAGTTCCAGTCCGTTTAAACATTATACTGAGCCAAAATTGAAGACGCCCTTGCTGAAAAGGACCGGTGGTAATCATAAAAGGATGACCCACCTTATTTATTTCCCAAGTCCACCAGCTTGTGCATATAGAGGTCGAGTTCCTCTCGTCTATGCGGGTACACTGAGCAAATAACATCCCGATAGATACCAAAACTTATCACAAAATCAGGTATAGACAGTTTCTTTTTAAGTCTAGGATCCCTGGCCTTGATCCTATCCAGTCTATTGTTGACCTTGCCCATAGATACTACTAGTGAAGCAACCATGGCATGAAGGTCTGAGTTGCCTGGACCACTGGTTCGCTCTCCCGCCCCTGAGTTATCGGTATTAGTCCGCATAAGCTTGAATAGCTCTGCTTTCCTGGCCGTGGCAGGAAAAGGAATACTGCGTCTGCGAAGTTCTGCAGTAATGCGAGAGATGGTCCATGACCTAATAGAAGTTGGACTGCCGATGTCGCCTTTTCGTGAAGGTGACAAGGATCTGACCGGAGAACTGGGGAGAGACAAATTGTCTGTGTCTTCAGGTAGATAGGACATGCTAAATGAAAATAGTCAAGACATAATCTGTACCATATTTTTGTTACTGGCTGGCTAACTAATGCCAGATGGCGAAACAATTTCTAAGTGTGGTGACAGGTGAGACCCTACTAGATGCCAAGTGGCTTGAGAGGCTCTATCTATCGACTGGCACGAGGGAATAGCTGTGGCGAGGTGTTGGCCTCTCGATGACAACTAAAAGCATAAGATAGAAAGGGAGTGACAAGTGAGGCCCTCTCTATGCAACCGTGCGAGGCGGCTAACTATGATTTGGCCCGAGGGGTGAATATCCTCTAGCGTGGAGGAAATGGCTTGGCCTCGTGGGACCACTGAGATTAAGGCAAAGAAGCAAGAATATTAACCTTGAAGCTTGATCCACATATAATGCAGATGGACCATACATATGTATATACTTGAATTCAGAAAGAAAAGGGGGAGATAACAGTAGTCTGTCAAATACCATGAATCTGAATGTCATATCTGCCTATTGATCATGTTGCTTGTGAACATAGTAGTATTGTAACACAGTAGTATGTACCGTAGTAGCATGCAACGTGGCAGCATGCACCATAGTAGCATGTACCACAATAGCATGCAACACAGTAACACGGACCACAGTAGCATGAAACGCAGTAGCATAAATCACAGTAACATGCAACACAGCAACAGGCCACCCAGTAGTATACAGCACAGTAGTATTCAACACAGTAGCATGCAGCACAATACTATACAGCACAGTAGTATGCAACACAGTTGTATACAGCACAGAAGTATGCAATATGCAACATAGTAGTATGCAACACAGTAGTATGTAATACAGTAGTATGCAGTCCAGTAGTCTGTAATACAGTAGTATGTAGCTCAGTAGTATGTAACATAGTAGTCTGTAGTCAGGTAGTATGTGACACAGTAGTATGTAATACAGTAGTGTGCAGCCCAGTAGTATGTAACCCAGAAGTAGTAATAGATGGCAATTGCAGCATGTATAACTTTGTTTAAGTATGTTGCTGATGTAAGCTGAGCTTCTCCCAAATGGGAGAAGTAAACAAAATGGTCGGCAATGAGTAGACCTTGTGTGGTCACTGGCTGCTGCGTCCGTGTGTCTGACTTCCGGCCCCCACCCATATCGGACCATTAATATAAAAATACACTTAGTATGATATTATATATATGATATATACACATACCTAGTACGTCCACGGTCTTTAAGGGGTTAAGGGAGACGGAAGGTTGTGCATGACCCATGCATTCAGCTAGATGCCGGGCTCTTTGCACCAAATTCCCCTACTGCATGGAAATAAAATTCACCCAGCGCCTTGAATAGAAGTCATGAAAGCAAAATTCTAGTGTCAGAATGCTCAATTGGACGTGGGACAAAATGCAAAATGCAACGGAAGTCAATGAAACTCCAGAGAAACAGCATACAGGCTCGAAATCCCTATGAGGACCACTGCCCTGTTTTTTCACACCAAAGATACACAAAAAGGGCAGGAGGGAAGGGGAAAATAATTTAGTTGGTAATTGTGACTGACCGCCTGGCACCCTGACCGGGTACATCCATCAATCACTGTTTTCTAAGCACCGCACCGCACCTGACCGGGTACATCCATCAATCACTGTTTTCTAAGCACCGCACTGGACACCATAACTATTGTTATGGTGTCCAGTGCGCTATTACAAATTACCACAGCTTGGTTGGGGTCTCACTGTCCTCCACCCACTCTGGACCCAAGACCAGGATCCAGCTTCCAGTGGGTAGACCTCTCCTAGTCCAGAGAGCAAAGCAGGCTGCTCTTACAAGTGGTCGGTCTAGTTTGGTAGTTTAAAAACCGAACAAACTACCAAACATAGTCAATGTTCTTACCTTGGAGCTTGTTCACCTTATTCGTGGGAACATTTCCACCGAACAGTGCCCTTCTAAGTTGTGTAGAACCAAATGCAGGAGATCCTGGAAGTTCTGAGTTTCGGTGTCCAAAAACAGTTCCATGAATTCAAAGACTAAACACCGCTGCCAGCGTTCGCGGCAACAAGATTGCCGCCACCTCGTGATCATTCATACGAACAGCGGCCACCCAGACAAACATTCTGCGGTGGAAAGTGTTACAAACTGTCAATTAGGCTTAACAAACTCTCGGGTGGTCTCTGGTTCATGCACCTGTTCGGTTTCCGAACCAAATATAAAATCCTATGAACCAAGTCTATTCACATGGTTTTTCTTGCTCATGCAGACTGTTTACTGAGTACTTCAGACACAGAAAGGCTGAACTGGTGCACAAGGTGGTCAACAATAGAATCATTTTAGGAAGACAACATTCCTGCCTGTCCAGATGAGGACAGATAAAAAAAAATGCTCAAAGAATCACACCACACAGATGTTGTATCAATAAGCATTCAAAGGTTTTAATGTAGTACATTGTAGCGGAGTAGTAGTATTATCCACGGTATCTCCGCTGGTAGACAGAATCAAGCAGGCACAATCCTGGTAGCATAGTTACAATCCCTTCCTCCCAGGAACTAGACGACACATAGCTTGGAGGTCAACTGAGGTTTTATTTTCAGGTCACGGTATTTATGGGATTCCCCATGTAAGGGGTTTTCCTACTGACATTCCAGGGGTGGTACAGTAGGGGACTACATGGGGAACTGAACAATACATGCATTTTTCCCACCATGCACTGCTGCACGAGAGGGATACTCCCATGAGAATCTACCGTTAAGTGGATTATCCCTCCGTGCAGCAGAACTTACATTTTACATTAAAATACATATCTCCCATAATATTCCCTTCATTTAAATGAATGGACGTTCGGTAGATAGCTGGGGTCTGAGCGCATAGTTCGTGAGAATACCGCTCAGATCCCAGCCTAACTAACCGAACGCCGCACGAAACACACATGAAATTCAAGTTCTGCTCAAAATACCGATTGATATCAGGTGAACAACCTCCCGAACGGCCGGGTCTCTCGAACGGCCTGGAAGTCCAGCGGGGTTCGCGCCATCGAGTAGCCGATTTTGGTTCCATGCGCTCAACGACAAAACCCCGCTGGGCTAACAAATGAACCAAGATGGCCGACCGCTGCGTGGTCGGTAGTCGAACGACGGCCACCTAGAAACACACTTAATTACCGATTGCAACAATGTTGCAATCGGTTAATGGGCACCACACGACCCCCTGTGTGTGGTCGTGCATTCGGTAAGTTATTCGTTTCACGAACAGTGTTTAAACTCACTGTTCGTGAAACTACAGTATGAATGCTGGGGTTTTCATACCGCCAGCATACGAATGCCCTCATTCTCCTGAAATACAAATAGAATCCTGCACTGATCTCTACGGCTTTAGCAAGAATACAAACATACTTATACATTAATAGTCCCCAGTGGCTAGTTTTGCCACATACATCATATATATATATATATATATATATAAAACACAATTTGTCTAGGAGTGTATATATCATCGGCAATATCAACCAATCATGGGGGTCTGTTAACATCAAAAGTGAAAGCATCATCTTCATATAGAGTTTGCAATACTTACAGTCTGGGTCGTGGGCGTAGCGCAGATATGCGGTTAGGTACTTTTCAATTATCAGCACAAATAGTAACTGTGTTGAAAACCCTTAGACATTACAAAAGTAAAAAGCGGAATACCGTCTGCAATTGCAAGGAAGTGGCATGAGGCATAGTTCAAACTGAGTATCAAAAGTCTCCAACTACAAAAACAACATATCATATGTTTAACAAAATGCGGGGGGGCGGGGCCTGACTGTCATGGAGGGAAGACGTGCCTAACTAAAGCTCCACAGAAACCCTTGTAAAAATGGCTAAAATGGCACCTCTAAACCACAACAAACAGCAGCACACGACCCCAAGCGACATAACAACCCTCTACCCTAATGGTGAACCGGTGATGCGGCCCATGAGGGGACAGCAGACTATACCCGCAAGGGCACCGGGCAGGAGAGGCGGCCGACCCCCAGCCTGGAGCCACATGGAAACCAACTGCCACAAGCAGATGCCCCGCAACCCCCCCCTCTGGACCGGTGGGGGTCACCCCCAACAGGGCGAAAATAACTGGGGAGATGGCTGGAGAGCCGAGCGGCCCACCTAAGATGGCGGAGACCATGCGGCCACCAGTCAGCCTCGAGACATTAAGACACCCCTCGTCCAACATAGATAAAATCTTCCAAGATTTCTGGCTCAAGCTAGAGCTCAGACTACAACAAGGGGCTCCAGGTCCACTCATCTCAAACTGCCCACCCAGACAGCAGCCACCTAACCCTCGGGACCGGCCTGCAGCCCAGACAGAGCCTCACTCTATACAGAGGCAGCGGAGGAACAAGCCTGCACCTCGCCCACGTAAGGCAGTGAAGCGACAGAAACCAAGCACTGGCTCACCCAGTTCACTCACCACCCGGAGGGCGACCCAACCTAGGCCCAGCGGCATTACTAACCGACCCCAGCTACACCAGTTTACCCAACTACAGCCGGGCACTCACCACATCACAGTGGAGTCCCACGGGAATCCACAACGAGGCTCTGCACAACCCCAATGCGGCATCGGGTGAATGGCCGGGGACCCATCAACACCACGGTCCAGGAGCAGGGGGTCCTGACACGTCTCACAACGCCACATCCTGATCCTGGGAACATGATCCCCCCTACGTCAACTTACCCGGATAGGGACTCACACCTGGGAAACCCCAGGAGACTTTCGCACACCCAAACGGTTATAGCGATATATATTTTGGACATTACAAGCTAAGGGGTATACTCACCTAGCATGTTCAGGATTGTATAGCCACACCATACGAGAGACATGTTTTAACCTGTTAAATAAGCATACCGTACACCCCTCCCGAAACTGCAACACCACATACCTTATCATAACTCGAAGCGTAACTAATACTCTCATAAGTCTACCTAGCCTAGCATTCATATCGAAAAGTTAATTTGTTTAGCGTGCAATGTGTTTAGTATGTAATTTAAGTAAGAAATGCAACATGTACTATTGTCACAGATGAATAGAAAAAGCTTGAATACTATAATATGTTAAGACACAACCTAGTTCCATCCAACCTTTTAGAAAAATGTGCACTGTATTCTCTTATGCCATGTTATGTTCTGCTATTGAAAGGCTTCCTGCAGCTGTTGTGGCGTAGCAAGCCAGATTGTTCAATTCATGCACAAACAAAAATAAAGAATAAAAAAAAAAAAAAAATGCAAGTTTAATTATTTCAATGCAAAAGGATCTTGTATTATAATCAGGCTTATTGACCATTTGACCCTTACTCAGCACAAACCCTTTAGTGAGTAAAGTTAATTTTACACATTATATGTATTTCTTTTTTATATTTTTGCAGATATTTCTATTAGCATTATTTGTGGCCTGGAAAGGTAAACAGAAAACTGAATTTTTTGCACAAACCATGTGTGAAGCAGTGAGGCCTTTTCTAAGTGAGCCAAGTCTTTCTGTTAGCTGTGCTAATTACTGTAGCCAGAATACTAATGAAACACTAACAAACGTTGAAGAGGTAAGCAAAAGATACACATATTATGGTCTATACAAATAAACATTTTGCATAAAATCTCTTAATGTAATATTTTACATCCCTGCTCCTTTATTTGCTTTATCTTTGATTGAAAATGGCAGTGTCCACAGTTAAAACTTCTTGGTTGATTTTAATATTGGACTACCCACAACAGCTAAGGACATATTACTGTGCTACAAAATAAGGATCATTTTGAGTAAAGGGTCTTTTGAATTTTTTGTAACATGATAATTTATCAATAAGGATGGTGTGTGAATAAGGTTTGGTCATGTATAAATAGGGGCATAAATTATTGAGATGAAAATATAATTTGCCTCTTTAACCCCTTAGTGACCAGGCAATTTTTCAATTGTATTACCGTTAAGGACCAGGGCTCTTTTTCTGCAGTGGCTTTAGATGTAATTTACCTCTTACATATTTACTGTACCCACACATATTGTATACCGTTTTCCTCACTATTAAATGTTCATTCTAAAGATACCATTATTTTCATCATATCATATGATTTACTAGAGTAAAAAAAAGTGAAATATGATGAAACATAAAACACAGCTGGCCATCATGCCCCCATGTCCCAGTTGGAACATTTCTGAAGCCAGCCAATGTAATTCACCTCCGTCAAACCATATGTTTTGGAAAAGTACACACCCTAGGGCATTTCACATGGTGGCATTTCAACACTTTACATGCACTTATTCTACCACCAGTCTCTGTCAAACGTTTTTGTGATGTCCTTTTTTCACTCACACATTCATGTTCACTTTTTCACTCACACATTCTACTTTGAGCATAAATTCTAACCTCCTATTAGGTGTTCCTGCCAAAGGACACCCCAATATGTGCTCGGCAACATCTCCCGGGTACAGCAATACCACGCATGCATATGTTTGTCGGGTTCACTAGGGGGTGCAAAGCAAAATGTCTGATATGCGTTTTTCAAATTGTACATATCTTCTTTGCCGATCTTCCTTATGGGGGACTTATCAGATATCCCAATGTATTTTCTTGACATGAGTGTGCATGTATTTGAAAAGTTGACACCCTGCAGTAGTTGAAGAACGCTTGTGGAGGTAACTGTTCAATCCTCATTTTCACACACACACACACACTGCTTTTTGACTGTGATTTAGGAGAGCCCGCTGTTGGTTATTGCAAGAACACACCAAAGGGGGTTTTCTGCAAGGCTTCTCCTTAGGACACCCATGCCCCCCACGCATAGGCTTGCCAGGATTTTGGGAAGGTATGGTTACAATTGTATGACTTTTCAGTTTGAGTTGAAATTGAGAGTATTTCTTCTGATAGGCCTATCTTTAGCTTGGGGCTTATCACAAAGCCCAGTTTTATAGATTGCCACGAAAGGATACACACTTTGAAACGTAGACACCCCAAGGTATTGCATGTGGAGTGCTTTGATGCAACTTTTTTCTTTTTTCTTTTTTTATAGCCAGACCAATAATAAATAAATAAATAAAATAAAACAGTTGAAGAACGCGTGTGGAGGTAACTGTTCAATCCTCATTTTCATACACACACACACACACACTGCTTTTTGACTGTGATTTAGGAGAGCCCGCTGTTGGTTATTGCAAGAACACACCAAAGGGGGTTTTCTGTAAGGCTTCTCCTTAGGACACCCATGCCCCCCATGCACAGGGTAAATGTAAGAACCCCCCCAAGAAAAAACACTGAACGGCAAATGTTAAAAAATAAATTAAAAATGGACCAGCGTGTGGTAGCGTTTGAAGCAGTCGCCAATGCAGAGTCCATGCTGTCCAGGGCAATCAGGACAGTAATATACACTGTCTTTTCTCTGCCCCCTCTTAGAACAGACTGTGGTACTCCGCAGATGTGGCCAAAATAGTTAAAAACAAAAAGTTAGCATTTAGGAATTATAAAAAAAAACCAGAGTGAGGGAGACAAAATGATCTATAAGATTAGGCAGAAAGAGGCTAAGCAAGTTATAAGAGCTTCCAAATCACACACAGAAGAGAAAATAGCACAGTCAGTAAAAAAGGGGGATAAAACATTTTTTAGATACATAAATGAGAAAAGAAAAGTAAAACAAGGATTAGTTAGATTAAAAACAAAAGAAGGAAGGTATGTAGAAGAGGATAAAGGTCAGGCTGACTGCCTCAATGAATATTTTTGTTCTGTATTTACAGAAGAAAATGAAGGAAAGGGACCTCAGTTGAGAAAAAGGATAAATGAGTCATTTATTACACGTGAGTTTACAGAGGAAGAGGTTCTATTTCAACTGTCAAAAGTAAAGACACATAAGTCAATGGGACCTGATGGAATACACCCAAAGCTATTAAAAGAGCTTAGTGGTGTACTAGCAAAACCATTAACAGATTTATTTAACCAATCATTGTTAACAGGAGTAGTCCCAGAAGATTGGAAGTTAGCGAATGTTGTGCCCATTTACAAGAAAGGTAATAGGGAGGAGTCGGGCAACTATAGGCCAGTAAGCCTTACTTCAGTAGTGGGGAAAGTGATGGAAACCATGTTAAAGGATAGGATTGATGAACATCTAAAAACACATGGATTTCAAGATCAGAGACAACATGGGTTTACTTCAGGGAGATCATGCCAAACTAATCTTATTGATTTTTTTGATTGGGTAACTAAAATTATAGATCAGGGTGGTGCAGTAGACATTGCTTACCTAGATTTCAGTAAGGCTTTTGACACTGTTGCACATAGAAGGCTTATCAATAAACTGCAATCTTTAAGTTTGGATTCCAATATTGTTGAATGGGTAAGGCAGTGGCTGAGTGACAGGCAACAGAGGGTTGTAGTTAATGGAATATATTCGAAGCTTGGACTTGTCACCAGTGGGGTACCTCAGGGATCTGTACTTGGACCCATTCTCTTTAATATTTTTATTAGTGATATTGCAGAAGGTCTTGATGGTAAGGTATGTCTTTTTGCTGATGATACTAAGATATGTAACAGGGTTGATGTTCCAGGAGGGATAAGCCAAATGACAAATGATTTAGCTAAACTAGAAAAATGGTCAGAATTGTGGCAACTGACATTTAATGTGGATAAGTGCAAGATAATGCATCTTGGACGTAAAAACCCAAGGGCAGAGTACAGAATATTTGATAGAGTTCTAACCTCAACATATGAGGAAAGGGATTTAGGGGTGATTATTTCTGATTTATTTATTTATTTATTATTGCCATTTATATAGCGCCAACAGATTCCGTAGCGCTTTACAATATTATGAAAGGGGATTTAACTATAAATAGGACAATTACAAATAAACTTACAGGAACAATAGGTTGAAGAGGACCCTGCTCAATCGAGCTTACATTCTATAGGAGGTGGGGTGTAAGACACGTTAGGACAGGAATGTGCAATCAAATAAGGTGGGCTGCCCTTTAGGAGAGGGCAAGAGACGGGTATGTGATGTAGGGGTTAGTCTTGAAGGCCATAAGCTTTCCTAAAGAGATGGGTTTTAAGGCACTTCTTAAAAGATGCAAGACTAGGGGAGAGTCGGATGGCGGTAGGCAGGCTATTCCATAGGAAGGGAGCCGCCCGCGAGAAGTCCTGCAAGCGCGAGTTGGCCGTATGGGTGCGGACAACGGACAGGAGGTGGTCACGGGCAGAGCGGAGAGACCGAGAAGGGACATACCTGTGGATCAGTGAGGAGATATAAGAGGGGCTAGAGTTGTTCAGTGCTTTATAGGTGTGAGTTAGTGCCTTGAATTGACTCCTATAGCACACAGGAAGCCAATGTAAGGACTGGCAGAGGGGTGAGGTGTGAGAGAACCGACTAGAGAGGAAAATCAGTCTAGCAGCAGCATTCATTACAGACTGTAGGGGTGCAGTACTTTTGGGAAGACCAAGCAGGAGAGGGTTACAATAATCCATGCGTGAAATTATTAGAGCATGGACAAGCTCCTTGGTAGTATCTGGTGCAAGAAAGGGGCGGATGCGGGCTATGTTTTTAAGATGGAATCTACAGGATTTGGCAACATGCTGGATGTGAGGCTCAAAGGTGAGACCAGAGTCAAGTATGACGCCAAGACAGCGCGCTTGCAAGGATGGGCTGATGTTGGTAC
The DNA here is from genome assembly GCA_933207985.1 of Pelobates cultripes. Lineage (NCBI taxonomy): Eukaryota > Metazoa > Chordata > Amphibia > Anura > Pelobatidae > Pelobates > Pelobates cultripes. Next base: position 126,520,362 of record OW240915.1, on the reverse strand, counting down.
CACAAACTTGAAGGGAGAGCAAAAGAGGAGGATCAGTATTAGGAGGAGGAAAGACAAGGAGCTCAGTTTTTGAGAGATTGAGTTTCAGAAAGCGGGAGGACATCCAGTCAGAGATGGAAGAAAGGCAAGCAGTGACACGTTGCAGGACAGCAGGGGAGAGGTCCGGGGAGGAGAGATATAGCTGGGTGTCATCAGCGTACAGGTGGTAGTGGAAACCAAATGAGGTAATAAGTTTGCCAAGAGAGGCAGTATAAAGAGAAAATAGAAGGGGACCAAGGACGGAGCCTTGGGGGACTCCAACCGAGACAGGGCGAGGGGAGGAGGTATCATTAGAAAAAGAGACACTGAATGAGCGCTGGGAGAGATAAGAGGAAAACCACGAGAGGACAGAGTCACAGAGACCAAGCGATTGCAGAGTTTGAAGAAGGAGAGCATGATCAACGGTGTCAAAGGCCGCCGAGAGGTCAAGAAGAATTAGTATGGAGTAGTGGCCTTTGGATTTAGCTGCGATTAGGTCGTTAGTAACTTTGATAAGGGCAGTCTCTGTAGAGTGGAGAGGGCGGAAGCCAGATTGAAGGGGGTTAAGGTGAGAGTTGGAATTGAGGAAGCAAGACACACGGGTAAAGATGAGTCTTTCCAGAAGCTTTGAGGAAAAAGGGAGCAGGGATATGGGACGGTAGTTAGAGGGGGTGGATGGGTCAAGGGATGTTTTTTTTAGTATAGGTACTACAGTGGCATGTTTAAGGTCAGCAGGGACGATGCCAGAAGAGAGCGAGCAGTTGAAGATGTGTGTTAGAGAAGGCACGAGACAAGCGGAGAGAGATTTGATAAGGTGAGACGTGACAGGATCGAGCGGGCAAGTGGTGGGGCGAGAGGAGCAAAGAAGAGCAGCCACCTCTTGGTCAGTGGCTGGGGAGAATGTCTGAAGGGTAGGAAAGGCATGATCAATGTGTGATTGAGAAACAGAAAGGCAAGGAGGGGAGAATTCTTTCCTTAGTTTTCAATTTTGTCAGTGAAGTAACATGCAAAGTTATCAGCAGTAAGGTTGGTTTGGGGGGTGGCCACAGCGGGGCGAAGAAGAGAATTAAAGGTGTCAAAGAGACGCCTGGGGTTGCGGGAACATGAACTAATGAGAGAGGAAAAATAGGACTGTTTGGCAAGGGCAAGGGCTGCACTGTATGAACACAGTATGAATCTATAATGGAGAAAGTCTGACTGGGTGCGAGACTTCCTCCAGGAGCGTTCAGCACACCGGGAGCATCTTTGCAGGTAGCGCGTTGATTTAGTATGCCATGGTTGGGGGCGGGTCCTCCTTGAGGTGCTTGTTTGGAGTGGCGCTGCAGTGTTCAAGGCAGATGTAAGAGTAGAGTTATATATGGAGATGGCCAGTGAAGGACAGGATAGGGAAGGGATGGACAGCAGTTGTGATGACTTAAAGGTAGGCAGACAATGTAATAGAGCAGCAGGAAATGCTAGCAGAATGCTTGGTTGTATAGGGAGAGGTATTAGCAGTAGAAAGAGGGAAGTGCTCATGCCATTATACAGAACACTGGTGAGACCTCACTTGGAGTATTGTACACAGTACTGGAGACCGTATCTTCAGAAGGATATTGATACCTTAGAGAGGGTTCAGAGAAGGGCTACTAAACTGGTTCATGGATTGCGGGATAAAACTTACCAGGAAAGGTTAAAGGATCTTAACATGTATAGCTTGGAGGAAAGACGAGACAGGGGGGATATGATAGAAACATTTAAATATATAAAGGGAATCAACACAGTAAAGGAGGAGACTATATTTAAAAGAAGAAAAACTACCACAACAAGAGGACATAGTCTTAAATTAGAGGGACATAGGTTTAAAAATAATATCAGGAAGTATTACTTTACTGAGAGGGTAGTGGATGCATGGAATAGCCTTCCAGCTGAAGTGGTAGAGGTTAACACAGTAAAGGAGTTTAAGCATGCGTGGGATAGGCATAAGGCTATCCTAACTATAAGATAAGGCTAGGGACTAATGAAAGTATTTAGAAAATTGGGCAGACTAGATGGGCCGAATGGTTCTTATCTGCCGTCACATTCTATGTTTCTATGTTTCTGCATCTTTTTGGGGGATTCTGCTTTGCCGCAGTAGGGGAGATTTTAAAAATAAAATGTGTAGCCCCAACTCTGCTCTCTCCCATCACCGCCCGGGGAGCAGGTGCATCACGGTACAAAATCCCCGAAATGATCTGGAGCTGAAACTGTAAAAATCTCAGTTGCGTCCCGGGGTTTGCTTTTTTGAACAACAAGAAAGCGTTGTGGGTTGCAATCTGCATCAGGTAGAGTGCAACCTTTTTGTACCAGGCCCTTGTCTTTCGTATAATTAGGTAGGGCTGCAGCAGCTGATCTGCCAGATCAACCCCACCCAGGTGCCAGCTATAGGCCTTGATGCACACTGGCTTCCTTGTCCTCTCAGCTCTGCCACGTACAGGGACCTCCACAGTCCCCTCAGTGTGGATGCTGGTAAGAAGGTACACATCCTTCTTGTCTCTGTACTTAACTGCCAACAGCTCCTCTTGGCGCAGAGCTGAGGTCTCTCCCCTTTGTAGCCGGGTGCGTGCAAGTTGTCCTGGGAAACCTGTGCTGTTCTTTTTAATTGTGCCGCAAGCTACTGTATCAAAACAGTACAGTAGCTTGAACAAAGGGACACTTGTATAAAAATTGTCAGTATACAAGTGGTACCCTTTTTTCATGAGGGAGAAAATCAGGTCCCAGACAATCTTGCCACTGGTTCCCATATGTTCTGGGCAACCTGGAGGGTCAAGGTGGCTATCCTTTCCCTCGTACACCCGGAAGGCCTGAATATACCCATTCTCGATATCACAGAGCTTATACATCTTTACACCATACCTAGAGCGCTTGGAAGGAACATACTGCTTGAATCCCAGCCTTCCCTTATACTTCATCAGGGATTCATCCACGCATATATTCCTTCCAGGTGTATAAGCCTCTGCAAACCTGGCAGCGAAGTATGTAATCAGGGGGTGGATTTTATACAGCCTGTCAAATTGGGGATGCTCCCTAGAGGGACACAGGCTGTTGTCGTTGAAGTGCATGAAATGCAGAATCATTTCATACCTCTTCCTCGACATACATTGGGAGTAAATGGGGGTAGAGCAGATGGGGCTACTGCTCCAGTAGGAGCGGATGGAGGGCTTCTTTATGATGCCCATCAGCATAGTCAATGCCCAGAATCTTTTAAATTCTGGCACATCGATGGGGGCCCATTGCTGCTTTGCCAAAAAAGAGTCAGGATTTGTAGCTCTGAATTGATGGGCATATAAATTAGTTTGGGCGACAATGTTCCCCAATACATCATCGCCCAGAAACACCTCCATAAACTGCTGAGGGCTAAATCCTGTGACATCCAAATTAATGCCAGGATTTGCAGTAAAGGATGGGATGTCTGGCCTCTGGCGATGAGGCACTACCCACTCCTCAGCAGTTCTGCCAGCTGTAGCAGCACGTCTCCTTCGGGCAAGGGGACTAGCAGGCACAGATACAACATCACTAGATGCATCACTTGCAGCAGACACTGTATCTAGTGATGATGTATCTGAGCACCTGGCTGGGTCAAAATAATGGTCAGAGTCTGACATAGATGCGTCAGACTCTAGCGCAAGGGTGGCATATGACTGCTCAGCGCTGGTTGACTTCTGTGATCCATGTGACATGATCACAATCACTTTACTTAGTGACCTGTCACACAAAAAAAATAACCCCTAAAAAAAAAATGAACAGACAGCAAAATAAGTGCTGCTGTGCAAGAGCCTGTGATCTGCAGAGTGATCACAGGCAGGACAGGGGTTAATCGTTCTGAAAAGAGCTTTTGGGTCTCAAAAAAAAAATTCACAAAAAATGAACCCCTAAAAAAAAAAATGCACAAACAGCAGAAAATTACTGCTGTGCAAAAGCTAGTGATTATAGTGATCACTGGCAAGACAGGGGTTAATGGCTCTGAAAAGAGCCTTTGGGTCTCAAGAGTTTACAAATCCCTACCTATAAACACCTAAATCTCTCTAAACCACAGATCTCTCTCCTTCTCTCACTAAAGTATATGTGAGGAGAGGGAGGCCGATCCACACTAATCAGAGAAATGGGGAACACACTTGGGATGAAATTGCTAATGGGGCAAGCTGTGATTGGATGACCCCAGCCTGCCCCTTATGATGCGGCATGCTAGGGACACCCCCAGAAGCCCCATTATTCACTGCCTTTAGAGAGGGATGGGGGTTAATATTGATCATTTTATTTATTTTCTGTTTAATTTTTTAATATATATTATTATATATGCCAGGACCCCTCGAGGCACTCCGCACATGCAGAGCATCACTGCAATACTATCAGAGCTTCCAGAGCTCAAAATAGCTGCAGACGTACCAGGTACGTCCAAGGTCATTATGGAATGTTTTCTGCCAGACGTACCAGATACGTCCACGGTCATGAAGGGGTTAAATAAATCACTGGTAAGACCACACCTTAAATATGCTGGTCAATATTGGGCCCCTGTTCTAAAGAAGGATATCATGACACTAGAAAAAGACACGAGCTACAACATTGATAAAAGGAATGGAGCATTTTAGTTACGAAGAAAGGTTTAAAAAATTAAATCTCTTTAGTTTGGAAAAACAGTGCCTCGGAGGGATATGATAACATTATACAAATATATTCAAGGCCAGTACAAACCATTATCTGGAAATATATTCATAAACAGGGCTATACAAAGGACACAAGGTCAAGCATTTAGGCTGGAAGAAAGGAGATTTAGGCTAAGGCAAAGGAAAGTGTTTATTTATTTTTTTTTACAGTAAGAACTATAAGGATGTGGAATTCTCTGCCTGAAGATGTGGTTTTATTAGAGTCCATACTGATGTTTAAACAGAAATTGGATAAATACTTGCAAAAACATAACATGCAGGGATATAATTTCTACCTAGTGGAGTAATAGCTGCTTGATCCAAGGAGGTATTTGGCTGCCATGTTGGGGTCAAGAAGAAATTTGTTCCTAGTTTGTTGCAAATTTGGGAGTGCTTCAGACTGGGTGTTTTGCCTTCTTTTGGATCAACAGCAAAAACATATGTGAGGAAGGCTGAACTTGATGGATGCAAGTTTTTTTTTCAGCTATGTAACTATGTAACTTTGTAACTGAAGCAGCAGGTAAATGCATTAAGAGAACGTAAAGGAATTTTGTCTTTGTCTATTGCCCGTGACATTCTAAATCAGTCAGCAGGTATTAAAACATTGGAGGGAGTGGTGAGGCTGGAGGAGAAAATGCCAGTGACAATGTAGTTCACTAGTGATGTGTTTGGGTATAGACAGTGATGAAAAGGGTACTGTCAGCCTGACATGTATACACACTAAGCAAACTGTGCCTAACCTCTCTCAGAGCTTCTCATTACAGTGTTGCTGAATGAACAGATGTTTGCTTAGTTTATGTTGTACAAAGCAAGAATAGCTAATTATATGCCTATGCTGCACTTCAAAGTAAAACTAAATATGATGATGGAACCAAAAATCGGAACTGTCCTGAATTTCAGGGAAGTTACACAGGGTGACACTGCTAAAGGCAGACAATAGACATACTTTTGAATATCTGCAAACAGTAACAACCTGCTCACAGAGGCTATTTTCTATCTTGTAATTGATACTTTGTGGTAAAGATTGCAGATCCCGCTGCAATTTCCAATCAGCTGCTGGTCTCAGTTGTCATCTTGCAAGGTATGCAGTAGATGCCCATAGCACCTTAATGCAGATGCACATGATCCTCCATAGATTCAATTTAGTACTCTTGCAAAAACACCAATGACTCCAGAAGTATGGGTGTGAGAGCATTAAAGCAACAAGGAGGCACAGCTAAATTATATCCCCCTATCTGCTACCCCTTGGCCAACACAATGTAACCAGACATATCATTTTGTGGGGTCTTTCCAAATGTAGAATTAAAGGCTTCATGTAGGAGTTTCTCAAAGTCAGTGTACTCAACAATCAAGTTTGTGCTGTGAAAACAGATGTGTGAGAATGGTATTATGTGATGACATGCAACAGTCTAACAATGTCGAATTACCATCATAGTAGTAAAAATATTACAGAGCACTCAAACAGAGAAACATGGGAATGCCCAAACCATGTGATATAATTATGACATAGTGCAGAAAATGTAATGTTGCTAGAAAAAAACAAAAAAAAAAAAACAATACTGAATAGTGGTCAATAAACAGCACTAAGGAATAAAACGAGTTCTGGTGGAACCAGCAAAGACTTAAACATGAAAACGGAGTAAAAAAATAGGAGTACACAAGAATGTGTGTAGCAAGGGTAGTAAATATGAGAATGTTAAAAGTTTGAAATTTATGCGTTGATGTGAACAAAAAGTAAAAAGATATTGGGAAAACTGTGAAATGTGAGAATAAAATCAAAAGGATAAGAACAATAGGATACTAGTGTGAGTGAAAAAATTAGTGAGGTATGGCAAGCAAGTGTACACAATAAAGAATATACATAACATAAATGAACCATTGGCTCGTAATCAATACATATTAGTAATGAATGTAAAAGGACACTACACTGCCAAATACAAAAATAAAATATAACTGTTTTTAAATTTTAATTATTGTATTTTTGACACACCCACATTTTTGACTAGAAATATAGAAGAAAAAAAGACAACCAATTACCTTATGGTAAACTTCAGTTGATGAATAAAATCCTTCAAAATACCGGTACTCATTCTAAATTATTTTACTGTAAACTGTGATGTCATTCAATTTTCATTTAAACCATTACTTTTAGAACTGTAGAAGAAAAAAAAAAAAAACAGCTCACCATGGTAAATTTCAGTTTAATAGTCATCAAATCCTTATATGTCTGCTCATTGCTTTCACTATTCATGGCAATATGATCCATTTTACCAGTATTTTCACTTGATACATCTTTCTTGAAGTATAGAAAAATAAAATGACCTACTATGGTGAACTTCAGTTAATGAATTACCGGTATTAAATCCTTCATATTTTTTCTAATTGCTTTCACTGTGAATTAGAATAGCATCGGTTTTATAATTTTTTATTTATTTTTTTCACAGGGTAAATACATTTTTTTTAATATGGTTTAATATGGTTTAGTGATGTTTAACACTTAATATTTAAAATGCATCAAGATAACTGACAACAGTGCAGCCACCATCAAAAAATATTGCTAATTCACATTTGTACGGCTGCAAAATTAGTAATCACTAGAAATTGGAAAGCACCAGTAACTAAACTCTGGTTGGAAACTAATAATCAAATTAATTATAAAATCCAAATGGAAATGGGCCTTTGCAGAATAGCTGATAACATCTCCTTATATAATCTAATTAAACTATAATGGGCTAAGACACAATGATTCTAATTACTATCTGGGCATAGAGTTACTGATTGATTCATTCATTCTGTTATTTGAACTGATCACATTGAGTTAGTTAATCAATTTAAGAAAGGCTAAGGTTAAGAAAGAACTCTCTTATTTAAAACAAAAAAATTAAAATCTCACGACAGAACAGAGGCTGACTCACCCCACGCGAGACACATTAAACTTTTAATGTATTAAATTACTGAATAATAAGTTGTCTGTATTGAATGTATTGTATTGTATTGTATACATCTCGCACTATATATGTTTGTCAAATATTTTATTTGTTTCAATGTAATGTAATGGAAAAAAAATGTTATTTCTATTATGAAATATAATAAAGAAATATAAATATATATAAAAAAGATAACTGACAACAGTTAATGATTAAATACACTTACAACACAAAATGAATGAGCACCATCTAATGTGGGGTGCTATACAGACCTTTTGTATCACCAAACCATTAATAAATTTAAAAAAAAAATAGAATAATCCTGCACTTTCAGAAAATAATGTAGTGTCACTTTATTTAGTGCACATAAGGAAGTACAAAAATACAAAATTTTGGCTTGAACTACTATGTGTGTTCTTCCTACTATGAAGAATGCTGAACCATTCTTTTTGTTAATTATTAAACATACTCAGTGGGGGGTGGAGCGAGATGACTTAGCATATGTAGCTGCGTCCTCATGGAACGCAGCTGAGTTGGGCGGTCAAAGGAGCCAATGAAGTGTGGAGAGGATGACCTGACATTCCTGGAGTATCACTAGGGACACCCAGTGGAGCTTCATTCAGCTGAGGGAGAAGACTCAATGTTTTTCTGGGAGACGGTGAAGCAGAAAAGCTAAATTCCATGCCGGTTGCAGAGCAAGCCAGCTACCTATTAAACAGAGAAACGAAGGGAGCATAATCCATACATGCATAATCAGTGTGATCATAATACACTGATAGCAGGAAAACAGCAAGCCGTTACAAAGCTGTCCTGGAGCATATCTGTAAAAGCTAAGTACCTAACGACATAATAGTTGTATATAGTTTGTAGTCGTCTGTATAATCAATTAGCCTTTGAAGATCAGAGGACAGCACAGAGAGTAGTAATTAGGGGATAATATATGATGTAAAGCTCACTGTATCCAATTTAACCTTTGCTTATTAGACCGTCTGCAGCCAGTTAAGAAGCATGTCATATAGGCTTTTGAGGCTTATTGATTTTTGTACTTTTAGTGGTGTCCGGTTCTTCTCCTGCTCTGAATAACCCTTTCTCCTCGCACTCCTCTTTGTTGCTGTGAAATTAAACCTTACTTATTAAGGGAGTCACCAAATACCTATTAAGAATCAAAAAAGACAAGGAAGACCCATGGACTATATATAAACACACAAAAATCTTCCTCCTTTTTTTTTTCTTTCTATGAATAAAAGCACAAGGGGAAAACCGGGTAACCTAAGGAATAGGTAGATTCAGGAAAATAGGGGATCAAAATAATGATAAAATAGAATGTAGAATGTATCAGGAAATTGATTAAATTTGCACTAAGTAAGACAAAAAATTCACAAAATAAAGAAAAGCACCGCTACATATAGGCTTACATTAGAGTGAAATGATATAAAATATACCTATAATAATAGGAAGAGATAAATATATAGGAAACATACACCAAAACAGGGAGGAAGAAGGAAAGGAGGAGAAGCGGAATGAAGGAAGAAGAGGAAAAAAATAGCAAAAGATTTGTACAAGGAGGAAGTGGAATAAGTAAAATGTATCACAAATTGATTGAGTTAATAATAAATTAAAGGAGTATGGGGTTTAGAAATATAGGGATCTCCCTTGTTTCCACTGCTTCTGTCCGTGACACATTATTCGGTTGAAGCTGTTTGTTTTCATTTGATTTAAAAAACAAAATTCTTCTCAGTAGTGCCTTAAGGTGGGCTCGCCCTAGATCGCCCACTCTCAGCACACTTTTCCCACATGACTAGTGGAACCACTATCTGAGTAATGTTTTTCATTACTCAAGATACTGTATGGTGTTTTTTTTTTCTTTTTTTGCAATCCAGCACGTTTGTTTTAAATTAATCCCTACATTCAGGATTAATCCATTTTATTTTTATGTAACCACTAACAAAGATTGTCCTCTTGTTTGTATCGTGTCTTTGGCAACTCTTGGAGAGAGAGATTCTCTAGAACTGAAAGGAAATTATAAATTTAGTTGACCTCAATAAATGCCCAGGGGATTAATACACCATGTAAAAGGTCTATAAACTTGGATTTCTTTATTTAAAAAAAACAAACGGATACAAATCTGTAACTACAAGAAACCCATTGGACGAGTTCCAACAAAATAACAATAAGTTCAACAAGATACCCCACCATTATAAGTGCAGCATTAGAAGAAAAAAAAAAAAAACAGGGTGTAGCATTTATGTTTGCAAATATTTTTTTTTCCTTAATCATTAAACATCAAGAACAAGACCCAGATGATCGTTATATTATTTTAGTATGTAAAATGAATAACAAGTTATTAACACTAGTTAACATCTACACACCAAACAAAGCAACAACAAATTTTATTTCAAAAATATTTAAGAAAATAGAGCAAGGGTTGGTATTAGTAAGACTTGAAAGATAGAAAGAACCAGAATGATAAGAAAAGCAGGAAAACAACGGAGAATAGAATGCAAAACATATTGAATAATTATAACTTAAGAGATGCTTGGACAACATTCCATCCATCTGACCTAGACAATACATGCTATTCCAGAAAGTTCAATTCGTATTCTAGGATCGATCTTATCCTGGGAAACGTGACCATATTATATCTTGCCAAAATAATAGAGATACAAGATATAACATGGTCAGACCACAGCCCCATTATATTGAAATATAAAGATACCTTTGATACTTTTCGCAAAAAGTGGCGCATGACAGATTTTATAATGTTACTGTCAGTAGACGTAGAGAAAGCATTTGACAGGGTTGGATTGGGCTTTGTGTTCGCCACCTTTTTTGACAACAATTTGAAATCACTGGATCAATATTACAAGCCATATCTGTTCTCTACATTTCTCCATCAGCAAAGGTAACAGGGTCAGGTTTTACATCACAAAACTTCAGTATTAAAAACTGGACCAGACAAGGGTGCCCTCTTTCCTCCTTATTGTATATAATGGTGTTAGAACCCCTTGCGATTTCAATAAGACAAAGTAACAAAATTAAGGGTTTTACAAATGCAGTAGGACAAATAAAATTAAATATTTACGCAGATGATATCTTACTATTATTAGAAGAACCTAAGATTTCAGTTGCAGAGCTACTAAAGAAGATAAGTAAATACTCTAAAGTCTCAGGTTATAAAATGAAACTGAAGAAATCAACATTCATAGCAAAAATATGAATAAAAGGTTAACAGACTCCCATCCAAAACATCACTCTTCTGAGTAAAACAGTACCCCCCATGTAAAGGTTTTATGGTGTCTTGGAGAGTTACAGGGTTAAATATAGTGCTAGCAAATTCAATTCCCTGGACTTTCGGCCTGGGTTGTCAGACAGGTCCCGCAAATTGTAATTAATAAAATTACCTAATTATGTAAAATTATTACATAGATATACATGTAGAATTATTATATATATATATATGTGTGTGTGTATATATATATATATATATATATATATATATATGTATATAATTTTTTGACATTTTTATTTATATATAGTGATATATACGTATATACGTGTATATATATATATATATATATATATATATTACGTGTATTTTGATATCAATATATATATATATTTTAAAATACAGTTAGAACGAAAGTACACATATTTTTATTTATTTATATATTTTTTATTTTTTTTACATATTTACATATTTATTTTATATTATATATAAATATATATTATGATAATTAGATATATTTAATCAATATCATTTTACAAGTATTTTGATATTTATATATATATATATATATATATATATATAAATATATATATATAATAGACAGCGTATGTGTATTTATGTGTAAGTGTGTATATATATATATATATATATTATATATACTTAGATCATATATATTATATATATATATATATATAGAAAAAATATGATCTAAGTATATATAATTTAATTTTACACTGTTTTAAACACTTTTAATTTTTTTTCAGGCAGCAGGGGGGGTACCTGTTATTACAGGCACTTCCCCTGCTGGCATTGACATCAATGGCTATGCCATCCATGTGATCGCGAGGTGCTCGCAAGGACCTCGTGATCACATGGTCCAGTGGGGCCGAAGAGGAAGGAGGGGGACTTCCCTGGGCTCCCAGGTGGGGCCCCAGACCGTAAGCACAATCCTACGCCGGCGACCAGGTAAGTACATAAGAAGCGTTTAGAGCCAGGTCCCTAAGGACGGCATAGCACGCCCGCCATCCTTAAGGGGTTAATATACCCCCCAAAGAAACATTTAAATATTTGTGAATTAAGAACTTCATAACAGATACCTCTTGAAAAACAAGATGGAGAAAAATATAAATCTTATACAGTTACTTGAACTAAAGAATTATAAAAATCTGATGGCAAAAAAGTTATATATAGATGGAGATACGACATAACAATAGAATTGATTAATAAGTGGGAAACATAATTGCAAGTACATATACCAGAAGAAGAGTGGATAGGTTCCCTAAACAAATTATATAAATATAAACACTGTCTAAACCTTACTGAAACGCAATTCAAACTTTCTAATAGATGGTACCTTACACCGAAACGTCTAAAGAAAATGTTCCCTTATTCATCAGATAGATGCTGGAAATGCAAAGTTAATGAAGGCAATTTAATCCATTTATGGTGGCAATGCGTACCCATACACTAATTCTGGGAAGAGGTAATCAATGCAATATATCAAATAACAGAAATGAAATTATTCTTACAGCCTGTTGAACCTGAACTGGCCAAAAATGAAAAAAATACACTAATGTTAACGCTGCATTTCATCATGGCAGCTAAATTACTTTTAGCACGAAATTGTAAAACAGGGGCAATCCCAGGTACTCAAGGAACTCATTATACAAGTCTTATGGCAGGCAAAATGGAAAGGGGTATCTTGGTGAACTTACTCAATACTCAAATAGAAGACTTGGATACATAGATAAACAAAATGGAATCGTTTACCTAATATACATCACTATAGTGCTGAATTTCCCTCTGGAGAGCTCCCCCACTTCCTGAATATTAATTTTTCTTGCTATCTTTGATCCTCTTTGATAACAGTGTGCAATAATCAATGAGGGCACAATTTATATCCATCTACAGGGAGAGGAGGGTAGGGGACAGGGAGGAGGAAATAGGATGAATGTATAACATTTCCCAAAATGGGCAGATAAAAATAATAAACTTTATTGTAATGTAAAGGATGCAAAATGAGCTCTCACTCTCTAAAGCAAGTAGGGGAAACCAAGACTGATAGGAATTCTCAACGAGATTTAAATTATAAAGGGTGATTGGGGTGGGACACAGGGGGTTTAATAAGAAACATAGAAACACTTAAAATAAATTTCAGGATATGTTCATGATGACAAGAGTACCAAGGCCTGAATCACAGATGCACCGGGAAAAAAATAAAAATACCAGGCTGGTACACGTCTGAAATATATATGTAAAAAAAATATTATACATACTATTCAGGTGGTAGTTATTTCTGAGTGAAGGTTCTACGTGTTAACCAAATAGCCAAATGAAAGTTTGTAAATGATGACAAGATGACATTTACCAAAGGAGATGTTTAGCAGTTCAGCTTTGAGCGATTGGGAGATTATTTATCTTCATTTTGCAGTTTTGGAATAGGGAGAGATGATATATTAAACTTCAGACTGCAGAAATGTTTTGAGGCATTTAAATCTGGTATTTACACCCAGCTGCTTGCTATGTTTATTCTCAGAAATCTTTTCTTTTGCATTACTTCTGATTGAAAACTTTTGTTTTTTATAATTTTAAAAAATATATATACAACAATAACAGTCAATACCAAAAAGGTGTCATTGTAATTATTTGTAGGTCTTCCTGTCTTCTGTTATCTGTTCAGATTTTATTAACAGAATGAAGACTAGTATTCCTACAAAAATGTATTCCCAATTATCTTTAAGTATACAAAACATAACAGATCTAAACAACATCGCATCTCGCCAGAGACTCTATCTAAGGATTAATGCATCTTTAATTAAGGGTATTAGTTTGTACTATAGGAAATTTGATCAGCCGTTTATCCCATATTTTCTCAAATAAGGAAAATTTCTGTCTATTGGCATAGTAACCAAGTTCCATTTTCCCCATCTCGACCGTGGACGTATCAGGTACGTCCAACAAAAAACGGTAGTTAAGGACATTGAGGGGGCTATTGCAGGATACCTCGAGGCAAAAGTAAGTAGACATCAAGGCATTTTTGGGAGATAAGTGAATATAGAGAAAGTAGCTTCAGGGCAAAAGCCCAGGCTGCAAAGGTGGGAGCCCCCCACCCCAAGAAACTTGTATAAATTAAAAAATAACTTTTATTGAAATAAACAAACAAATTAAATAATAGACATGGAGATACGATTAAAACTGAACCATATATAACAGTAAATTGCCCATATGTTAACTATGTATAACTGCTGGAGTTTATGGGCATTATTCACACTATACCAGTGAGTCTTATATATATACCGATGCACTCACCTGGCATTTAGTAATAGAAGAGATAGCCTCCTATATAGGCAATTGACCAAACGCTGACGGTATATAAGTCTGTTAAAGTATAGGATGGAAAATGAACATTCCGTATGTAACAAAACCCCTCTTCGAGTTGCAGTGATTATGATGTGGGTCTCCTTGCTAATATTTTATTTCCACCAAGTACACGCTCCTAGACTTTGTTTTCCCTTGCCATAGCTGGATTTTATATGCTTCCTGAGGTGTTCGTTGGTTGATTCGGTAAATAAAGATGTTATCACGATCAGGGTTACAGTATTCAAGCAACCGAATAACCGACCACCCTTCATGTGAAGTGTGCTGCTGGTTAACCACCCATAAGCTGCAGTTAACCGCAGTTTAATTGACGAAAGGCTGGGTGGTCGGCGTTCGTATGAATGAACACGTGGTGGTGGCCATTTTGTTTAGCCAAACGCGCTCAGCTGTGTTTTGTCGTCGAAACGCCTGGAACTATTTTTCGGCTACTATTTCCATGAACACCGCTGAAACTTCCACCTTCCTGCATTTGGCTAGATACATACAAACAGAGCGCTATTTCTTGGGAATAATCTACTGAACGAGGCGCATCTAATGGAGTAATGCACGAACTGATTCGTTCGTGCAATTTGGACATTAAGTGAATGAGAAGATACACCGGCCGCACAGCCTAAATCTGTGGAACTGTTTTGGGCATGAAAGCCATGCTTGCGGTCGGTCAAATATGACTTCCACAAAACTTTTAAACTCATGCTCTGATCTGGGTGATTTTTGGATATGTTGTTCGCCCAGATCAGAGCTATCCAGGGATATATAATTTATGGAGATATATTGGTGTTTTTTGGTGTTTCTGTGTTTTGGGTAAAAAATTAAATTTTTTGCCTGTGGATAATTAGGTTATTCCAATAGCTAGCCTAATTATATCACAGGCAATGGGGAGGGATTGCTGACTGTATGTGGGAGTGTTATTGTACCAATTATTGTTTCCATTGGTTTGTGTCCCTTTTGTCTCAGTTTACCATCAGGTCCAGGGGGTGTGCCCCAGGCCTGAAAATATGTATAAAAGAAATGCCCCTTGCACTCAATAAACAAGACCTTCTTACCCTCACTCGCAGCCTTGTCTCGTGGGTAGGGAACAGCTATATCACTACTAGCTCTTATAAGAGCTCCATTTGGCTATACCACTATACTCTCCTGGAGAAGAGACCCAGCTATACCCTCCTGGATGAGGGAGCCCACTCCACGAGCTCCTCAGGATATAGAGTTGGAGCTCTGCAGCTTTCTCCAGTACTGAGAAGAAGTATGTCCAGGCGTCACACCGTAGAACTAACTCTTCTCTGAATCTTGTATACAGCAGTTGGAAGAGTGACAATGGCTAAAGAGCTGACCCACTAACATATTTCCCTGGTTGTAAAACTGAAGAAAGCCTGAGTCCTATAATCTGCAGTAAAAATAAATCCCTAGCCTGAGTAGTAAGATGCTCGAAACCGTGAAATCTATATTAGAGTGGACAAAATGTATCACTATATCTATGATACATTGTTGTTAAACCATCTGTAGCACTCTGAAGACTAGCAAGGCTAAAAGGATACTGATGTCCCGTGCTAACTAGACACTGGTATATAAAGAGGTTCAGACATGTGAGATTAACTTCTCACATAATTGCCCATAACAAACCACCTACCATAATGAAAGTGAATAATAATGCTTGTGCGGTGTAATAAAATCTAAAGAGAAGCCTGACGCGCGTTTTGGCGCTGCTAAAGCGCCTTCATCTGAGGCAAAAATGAAATCATCGCCTCGGGGTCGACATTTAAATAGTATATCAACCAATGGAATCCGGAGGTGTGTCTTTTAGTTTTGCCGCCAAGAAAAAAAATCACTCTCGGTCCTCCCCTATCCGTTCAGCTATGCACGTCTATTCATGCATGTCACAGACTTAGAGGACGTTCATTGGTTGTAAGATAGGGTAAGTATTTCATTCATAAAACTTTAATCCGTATAGTATTATATACAGTTCAAAAACAATTTAGTAGAAAGTTGTCACTCTAACGATCATCTGCTAGTTACAGAGTGGTATGCGCTTGGATGATCGTTTCACAGGAACTGCAGACGCGATCTCCAGCCTGTAACCCTCTCTAGATATTTTATTGGCATATTGAGATATAAAAATATAGCCTGTCAAATAGTGTATCCATAAATTCATACCTTTTAACCTCTAGATATACCTCACACTAAAAATATATCAACGTGGGTTGGTATTTATCCATTGTTTTAATCAAAAATTGATATGAATATATTACCACAATATATAAAAACCGGAAGTGATAGAACCTGGAAATTTTCCAGGGGCTCACCTACTTAATGTTGTGATATCATCAAATTATAAGGCACTTAATGTATGTCCTGTAACAGATATAAAGTAATTCCTCTTATAAACTAGTAGGGTAAAGGTGGAGTCCTTCCAATGAAGTCTGTGGTGACTTGTCAATGCTCCGTGTAGAGAGTATTATTATATCACTTGGCATGGCAAGGTTGCTTGATAGAGCTATAAATAAGAATGCCCTATATTTTGAACCTAAGGTAAGATAACCTAGATGGATTTGTGTTATGCTGAACCACCAAAAGGCTATCTACTAAACATTGCTATGGGGTGACATAGTTCCCTGGCGTATAATTGCATTACATGTCATGTGCAGTAAATCCTATGGAGAGAGCTTATGATATTATTGAGATGACATGGTTAATATTTTGTATAACTAAAACCTATGATGTGGTTTAAATTTGTGTACCCATATGTTCTATAAATGGCTCCTTAATGACCACTCAAAATAGATTGACAGCCAATTTTTGGGAGATAACACCGACGATGTATCAATTGAGATGTAAAATCCCTATTTCAGGTTTTTGCTATATCTTGAATGTCCCCAATGTCTGAAGTTTATCAAATGTTATTTTCCATAAATTAGCCGCAATTGTACAACCCTACCACATATGGAGATCATTTGCTCCCTCAGGATCACATCTCCAACACTTAGCATTAGATTTAGGGGTAAACCTATTCACTAACGAAGGATCCAAGTACCAGATATTAATCACTTTATATTGATTTTCAAGAATATTCGTGCAATGGATATCGCTATTATAATTTGTTATGGCCAAAAGCCATTCTACACGATTTATGTCTATTTCCAGTCATTTATTCCATTCCTCTATATTCTTATAACTGTCTCCTCGATCTATATGAGAAATCAGTAAATAAGACGTTGACATAACCTTCTCAGAGAATATCTTTTTAAAAAGGCCTAATTTATGTTCATCACCACTTGCAACTGCCTTTAATTTTTAAAAAGGAGAAAATTTCCTAAACGGGAAGATTATATTCTAATTTATTTATATAAGTTTAACTCAGAAAAGCATTTCAGTGTTCCATTAGTGTAAAGGTCAGCTGTTGAGTCAGATGTAATTCAATTTAAAACTAGCTCTCTTCATATATTTGCGGGGTTTGCATCAGATATATGTGGTCAATCATATTAGCTAAGTAATAGTTTTATAATATTGGCATACCTAGACCTCCATATTTCAATTGTAATGCCATCCACTTAATACTAATACGGGGTCTTTTGCCCTGCCAAACAAATAAAAAGATAGATCTCTGAGCTAAACTTAACCAACTTTCAGGTATTTGAATGGGGAGATGTCTTAACATATACAGCCATTTGGGAATAATACTTAAGAAAGATTTTTGTTTTTCCATCCTTTTAGAGCATAGTTTGTCTCCTTAAGTAAGGCCAAAATATGTAATTCTAAGATGTTCCCTACTTCTGGAGTGATCTTAAGCCCTAGGTAAGTAAACTCTTCGGTCCAAAAACAGTGGTAACCATTTTTTTTAACCCTCTATGTTAAGAGCCATGATTATTGTTTTATCAAAATTCAATTTATAATGAGATATTTCAGAGTATTTATAAATTACTTCCATCATAGTGGGCAGTGACCACTCAGGCCTCATAAGGGTCAAAAGGATATCATCAGGGGGGCGTGGCAAATCGCAGAGTAAGATGACCGCATGAAAATCTGCTCCGGCACCTGGGCATCTAATCTAAATCAATCCCAGCAATAGAAGCTGCACCCAGCATCTCCAAATAACCATGTTCCAACACAAAAGTAAAAAGAGCTCTGCCAAACCGGACAAGCTCAATTTTTTTGGCCAGAAACAACAGTCTGCAACCCAGGCCGCGCAGGCCTCAAAAACCAACGCTGGCGAGGCCACGGCATGCAAGGCCCTATTTTCGGCACACAAATAGAAAATACCCAGATAACCAAATAGGACCTAACTGAAGCACTGGAGACTCTCTCCAGCAAATTAATTACTACCTGGCAGCATACAGCGTACTCCATGCGAAAAGACATACAGGAGCTTGGTAAAAGAACGTCCCACATGGACCCAGAAAACAAATGCAACGAATTTGCCACAGCACACAACAATTTGGCCACCAATGTGGAACAAATGGCGGTGAAACTTGACATCATGAAATCTAAAATGGCTGACCTGGAAGACTGTTCACTCCAGAACAATTTTCGGCTGAGGGAAGTGCCAGAGGACATCACCAATGCAGACCTGCCAGTGTATGTGCGCGGCCTACTCCACGCGTCCGCCTCTGAGATACCGGCGGACATGCTGCTGGTCGATCTGGTGCACCGCATACCCAAACCTTGCCATCTCCCACCGACCACACCAAGGGATGTGCTGCTGTGGACGCACTACTTCCATATCAAAGACCATATCCTACGGAGCAGCAGAATGAAACCCAAGCCGCAAGAGAACTACCCCACAGTGAGAATCTTCAAGGACCTGTCTGCAGCCACACTTAAAAGAAGAAAAGATTTTCATCAGGTGACAGAAACGCTGCGAACACACGGCCTAAGATACAGGTGTGGTTTCCCCACAAAGCTCTTAGTCACCACAGATGGGAGTCTCAGTGATATCTACCCTTGAAGACGGCCTTAAAAAGCTGCAGGCCTGGAACATGCCGGCTACCTCAGCTGAGCAAGATACAGCGCCAGCCGGGAGACTCAAGCCGGAGTGGAAAAAAGCTCCAAAGAGATGCTAAACACCAGCTGATCGCCTGGAAACCGGCAAGTACTATGTAGAATATTGTATATTCTATATTTTCCTATTCAAATGCATATTAAGGTGTGGCTGTCTAATGGGTTAAACAGAACAGATGGCGTTTGCTATTCCGTACCATGAGGTCTCTTGAATTTGCTGTATAAGAGATTTGAGGTGGTCTTTATATAGGGAATTTCCTTATATGGCAAAGTCTAAACTAAACGTTATGACGTAATTTGGGCTATATAGAGCCAAGGACAAAGGACCACGTGCTCTTCCTTCTACAATCCGTTTTGCTCTCCTCTCTGCTGTCCTGAGTTGCTGATACAAAGGCGACTCTCTGTAACGTCGTTAAGAACTACCATCTGTTAAGTATATTATTGTTTGCTGTTGAATGTAGAATAAATACTTATTTTTTATAAAGAAGGTCATATTGTGTATTAGTACTTTTCAATAATATAGACATATATTATTGTGGCGAGCCTGACCCAAAAGAAGAAATATACACCAAAGACACACATAAAGACACAAACTCTCTCACACGGGTTACACAAGAACCACGGACCAACGGGGCCATGGCAGACCTGAGACTTATGGGGCCTCACCACTCACAACAGGTGCTTGCTGGATCAGGGGCTCCTGCCTATCCTTGTGATGAAGAGCAAGCAGAGCAGTGAAATGATGCGCAGGGGGCCATGGTCTATGCTCATACATCGTGGCCTGGATTGATTGATTATTGGGGTTCGGCAGTCATGGGCCCGGGTTCTGACCTACAAGCAAGAGCTATACAGCCCACACCTCCAAGCTCACAGCCGACACAGAAAATCTTGTTACTAAGCATTACTTGACCCCGTTGTCCAGGGGCTACGTTGACCCCCATAGACCTGGGCACATGCCCTGCAGGGTCCTAATGAAGGCTGTGAAGACTGCCACACACACAACAAACCGTGCTAGGCACCTGTCCTCAAACTTACCACCTGGACACCCCAAAAATTGAACGGTAACCTAAATCTGACCCAATGAAGGGCCGCAGACCCCACAAGCAAAACCACTCGCACAACAAACCGACACATCAGAGAAGAGAATATTATGCCATTTGAATGCACTGCACCCGGAGGGCCGACATATGATGGCTCAGTGGGGGCCTCAGATCTGGACTGCAACGAGGCGCAAGCGGAGCAGTGCCAAGGAGGGTGTCCATGAGCCATAAGCTTCATGTAATGTATCAGGACTGTGACTATGACAAGGCGGCTGATCTGCAATACAGGGGTTGAGAACTGGGTAGGTGGGGTGAATGGTGCAGGAGAGATGGGGGGGAATGTATCTATGTAACACATGCACTAGCCGGGACGTAAAGCACTGATGTAATGTAATGAATAACTCACAACATGTGAGTCAGGCAGGGCATAGTTAACATCAATAGAGTTAAACCCAAGACCCCAATGTGCAGTAAAACAATGACCCGCCCAGTACTCAGGTTAACCCTCCTGACATATATATGCTGTGATAAAGTGAAGGCAGATAGGCCTATAACATTTAACCCCAGGGGGAGTATGTATAGGATGTGTTGTAGGCAACACAAAACATTGTTTAGTTATGGGCCCCTGGGGTGGAGCATTTGGAGAGAAGGGTGGGCCAATGCTCCACTCCACAGTTTAGTGGTTTTCTGGGGAGACATAGATCCAGGCCAGGATTTTTTGGACTGTCTCCAACCCACTGCTCAGCTGCAGATAATCAGCTGTTGCAGTGGGAATAAACTCCTCCCGGCTAGGCAGGAAAAGGAGAGGGATTGCTGGCTTCCTCCCAGGAAGCAGGTAGGAGGGAGAGGCTGTTCTCTCCAAATAGTCAAGGAGACTAGGCACTTGGAGTGCAGAAAGGAAGCAGTCAGGGCAAGACTGGCTTGGAGCACTGGGAGTGCAGAAAGGAAAGCAGTCAGGGCAAGGCTGGCTTGGAGCACTGGGAGTGCAGAAAGCAAAGCAGTCAGGGCAAGGCTGGCTTGGAGCACTGGGAGTGCAGAAAGGAAAGCAACAGGTTAGATAGCAGAGCGTTGCTCTCTAATAAGGTTGGTGCAATATTGTGTTTAGTTTAACCCTGAGAGATAGGGAACTAATGTCAGTTAGTGCTCAGACGAGCTAAGTGTTTGTTTATAGGGTTTTCTGTTACTTTTGATTTTCATTTACTGCTGTATCCTGTGTGGATTTACAAATAAAGTGCCTGAGTATATGCAATTACAAGGACTGTGCATGTTTTTGCCCTAGAGGACCGTGCTACCTGCAAACAAGGATCACAATATGGTGGAGAATGCGGGCACAGTAGCACATTGAGGGTCTGTGGGTGTGCCAGTCATTTGGTAGTCTGCTTGAGGACTTTTATTTTTGCAGACCTGTTACGCAAACAAGTAGCACTGTACCTTTAAGACTGTTACCTGCTTGGTGCTATAATGGAGGACCTGCTGAGAGCTGTGGTACAGGCAACGGCTAAACAACAAGGCACAAACAGTTTCCTGGCTGCACAGGTTAAGAACCTGAGGGACGCTCAGCAGGAGCATAGAGCTGCCCTTACTGAGGTTTTGCAGATTGCGTGGGGACAAGGGACCCTGTAACCAAGCTACTGACATCCTGCATGGGATGACAGAGGCAGTAGAAGAAGTCTTCAGCAAGCTGAAAAACATGGAGGCAGCAAAGCGTGCTGTTGAGAAACACACAGGAGAGAAAGAACAGGAATTAAAAGGCAAGAAGGATGAAATTGAGCCTGAAAGAAGTGATAAAATGGAAGAGGGTGAAAAGCCAGCTGGATCCTCAAAGGAACAAAAAGAAAAAAAGTTAGTAAAGAGTCAAGCAAAGCTAAAGGAAAAAGCGGAATTGCCAAGAGGCAGTGATGGCGACACTGATGACATGAAGGTCAGAAGAATCAGAAAGGAGAAAAAAAGACTGTGGCTGAGGCCAGCAGTGTCAAGCCGGTTTGTGTAATAAAAAGTGAAGCAGAAGCCGCTGATGTTCACCCAAATGAACAAGTTAAAGTCATGAAAAGCAGACTGACTTGGGGAGTCAGAGAAGACAACAGCAAAGGAGCTGAGCAAAATGAAGAGAAGCAAAGCACTCCAGTTGAGTATAACAATGTGGTGCGCTGTTTAGTAGCAGAGACACCTGGTATTGTTACAAAGAATTTGAATGATTGTCCGGGAGCCGTAGAACTAGATCTGCTGGCAAAGACTACTGCTACAAAGTCTGGGCGCACTGACTACCGGGAACAGCTGCCAGATTCTGGGAACACAGTCATGGAATTAAAGGCGGGACTCGGAATGCCTGACCGGCTGTTTGATACCAGGGCTGTAATGACCCAGCAAGAGGCCATGACTGCGTCTCTGGACAACCCCATAGGGAGCAAGGCAGGTTCCCAGGGATTCGCAGAACAGATGGAGGATGTTGTGGAGCCCTTCGCGGAGGGACTTGTTCCAGTGAAGGATGAGCTGGTGACAGAACCAGGTCTTGAAGAGGTTGAGCACCTGGAAAATTCAGCTCATGAAGGAATTGGACGTATAGCTACACGCCAAGCCTTTGCAAAGTTTGCTTTTGAAAGTTACTCTAACGTTGAGAGATTATCAAATCAGAAGCTGCTATGGATGTGGAAGCAGATGATTCAGAGGAACTTGGCTACTAAGGAGCCACACAATACTGATCCTCAGCCTAGATCCGCTAGCAACCAGATAAGCGGGGAAACTGGAAAGCAAGGACAAAGTCTGGGACAATATACCTATGATGGTAGAACGTACCTAAAAGTCCTATTTTGGCTACGAGACCAGACTGAGAAAAACTGCTTCAACTGCCGCATGCATGGACATATTACATATAGCTGTCTTGAGAGTGAAGAGACAATACAATGTGACATAGTAATAAGGGCTCTGTATAGGATTGTATTGACTTGCTTAAAGATGTGTATGGTGACTGGTGGTGGTGTTACAGCACAGCTAAAAGTGGTGATGGTGGTAGGGAAGAGTGTACAAGCACTGATAGATTCAGGGAGTGAGGTTACTTTGATGAAAAGTGTTTTGTTCCAGCCAGAGTATGCCGCTGCCTATCTTGGTGATGTGGCGATTCACAGGGTGGACTTTGTAGCACACCTGATGAAGGTCCGGTTAGCTGTGAATAATGTAAGGGCTACTGGTTTAACCGCTAACACTGCTAACTATTTGGGTGATCCTATTGGGTGGGGGCTCCTTAAAATACAAGGGAGCAAGGTAGCAGCCATCTGCAATAGGCCACGTCCTGTAACTGAGGAGCAAGTCAGGGCTGGTACAGCCGTAGGTGTTATAAATGTTTACGGTTTGTGTTTGAAGGCCGCTCGCCCCGATGGATCTGAGCTGGGGGGGAGGATATGTGATAAAGTGAAGGCAGATAGGCCTATAACATTTAACCCCAGGGGGAGTATGTGTAGGATGTGTTGTAGGCAACACAAAACATTGTTTAGTTATGGGCCCCTGGGGTGGAGCATTTGGAGAGAAGGGTGGGCCAATGCTCCACTCCACAGTTTAGTGGTTTTCTGGGGAGACATAGATCCAGGCCAGGATTTTTTGGACTGTCTCCAACCCACTGCTCAGCTGCAGATAATCAGCTGTTGCAGTGGGAATAAACTCCTCCCGGCTAGGCAGGAAAAGGAGAGGGATTGCTGGCTTCCTCCCAGGAAGCAGGTAGGAGAGAGAGGCTGTTCTCTCCAGATAGTCAAGGAGACTAGGCACTTGGAGTGCAGAAAGGAAGCAGTCAGGGCAAGACTGGCTTGGAGCACTGGGAGTGCAGAAAGGAAAGCAGTCAGGGCAAGGCTGGCTTGGAGCACTGGGAGTGCAGAAAGCAAAGCAGTCAGGGCAAGGCTGGCTTGGAGCACTGGGAGTGCAGAAAGGAAAGCAACAGGTTAGATAGCAGAGCGTTGCTCTCTAATAAGGTTGGTGCAATATTGTGTTTAGTTTAACCCTGAGAGATAGGGAACTAATGTCAGTTAGTGCTCAGACGAGCTAGGTATTTGTTTATAGGGTTTTCTGTTACTTTTGATTTTCATTTACTGCTGTATCCTGTGTGGATTTACAAATAAAGTGCCTGAGTAAATGCAATTACAAGGACTGTGCATGTTTTTGCCCTAGAGGACCGTGCTACCTGCAAACAAGGATCACAATGCCCTCAGCAAGCCCTCCACTCTCCACTCCCCACTTTCCAGTACGCATACCAGATGGTGTAAACTACATATACATAGATTTCATAGAACCCATGAGAGCTGCAGCACACACTTTAGCACTTATGCCCAATAGCCACACTTATGGAGATAAGTTTTCTCCTACCCCCACAGTGTGGAGACCCCACACGATGTTTCATAGACAGACACTCTGTACATATTCCACATACCCCGCCCAAGTTATTTTCCCCAATTTCAATCCCTACCCCAGGTGATCCCATTGAACCCAGGGAACTCCCCAAAAAAGGATCCAAAATATCACTCCACCACCCGAACTGCAAAACAGCCAGCACAGCTGAACAAGGCAGCGATAAAACACGGTAGTATGACAGCAAATCAAACTCATTCAATGAAACAGAATCTATATGATTCCCTAAAAGGAAAGGAAACCTGTGACCATACACAGGGACACTAAATGAGCAAACCATGCCACATGTTTTATATAGGATATGAAACTACAGACAATAAATACCCACGGCCTAAATATGCAGCATAAAAGACAAATCCTTTTAGAAGATGCAAAACGTAACAAGACATTCTATGCCTACAGGAAACACACTTCATACACAATAGAGTACCTAGCTTTGCAAACAGGGAATACCCCATGCAGTACCACGCAACCTACTCATCTAAATCAAGAGGTGTCTCAATACTCATACTTCACAGCGCAACACACTGCACAATAGGTGAAATACTATGGACAAACCATGCACCGGTAACATTAACACTAAGGGACCAATTCCTTATCCTTTGAACTCTTACAACTCAAAAAAGATGCGCAGGGCAGGTATGTTATACTACACTGCAAAATCAACGACACACTATACACACTAGCGAGCATATATGGGCCCAATGAGCACCATGGAAACTTCTTACATAAAGTTCTGACAAAGCTTACCACAGCAAAACGCTGATGATAATATGTGGATACCTCAACCACATAACGCAATCAAGACTAGACACGACTCTACCTGAAACATCACCCAGACACAAAACATTACACAAACAAGGCAGCACACTCCTACGACTCCTATCAGAATACGGTTTATATGACATCTGGAGGACACAACACCCGAACAACAAGGAATTCACTTTTTATTCTTAAGTACACAGAACATATTCAAGAATAGATTACATTTTAGTGTCCAGGGACCTCCTTCCGAGCGCAACACACTGCACGATAGGTGACATACTATGGACAGACCATGCACCGGTAACATTAACACTAAGGGACCAATTCCAATTCCGAGGAAAGGCGCCATGACGCCTGAATGACACTCTCCTACACAACTCAGATTTTAATAACAAGCTAACAAGCTAACTGAAGAAATAACATACTTTACCATAAACGAAACACCTGATATATCACCAGCTACCACATGACAGGCAAACAAAGCAGTGGTCAGGGGACTCCTCATAAGTAGGCTGTCATACCTAAAATGCACATCGGAGCAAGAGTACATCAGCTCACTAAGATTCCTCAGGGATGAGGCTAGTGCCCCACTCCTCCAACCATCATCGGAAAAGCAAATGTGCATAGACAAATTGAAAGGTAAACTAAACGAGACACATCTCCAAACTACAGCACTCATGACACGTAAGTTGAAATTACACACAGGGAAACAAAGCGGGGAAGGCACTGGCGTTACTCCTAAGACACAAATGACAGAACTCAAAAATACCATTTCTCATAAACCAGAAGGGAAACAAAATATACAATCCACAGGACATAAATAGCATGATGGCAGACTGCTACAACAAGCTTTACAATTTGAAAACTGACAGTACTACACATCAGCCACACATATTGGAAATAGACAGATTCCTGAATGAAATAAAACTTAATAAAATCAAACCAGCCGATCAACTAAGGCTACAGGCACCTATCACGCACCAAGAAGTCATGCACGCAATAAAATAACTCTCTACGGGGAAATCACTCGGCCCAGACGGGATTATAAATATGTATTATAAAACCTCCTCACACATTCTAACCCCTAGACTAGAGAAACTATATAACAATATCCTGACCACTGGCACTATGCCCCATGAAATGCTTGTAGCCCACATAGCAACTTTGCCTAAACCAGGCAAACCACCACACGAATGCCCGTATTTATGCCCAATGTCATTACTAAATACAGACTTGCAAAAATATACGCAATGAGAATGGGGGACCTCATACTGATGCTGATCCAAGACGACTAGGTAGGATTTGTTAGGGGCAGACAGGGATCAGACAGGACAAGGAAACTTATAAACATAATCCACCTGATATGGCGGACGGGGGAACCCAGTGTGGTGCTTTCATTGGATGCGGAGAAAGCATTTGATAGACTGCGCTGGGGATAGCTGGAAGCTGTTCTAGGAAAATTAGAATTCACACAGTGTTTCCTCAGCCTGATCTCAGCCCTCTACACTAACCTAACAGCGAGAGTGGTCAATGGAGGCTTTACCTCAAAAACACTAACCATCTCAAACGGGTCTAGACAGGGTTGCCTATTATCACCCTTACTATACATACTAGCACTAGAACCTCTAGCCCAACACATTAGAGAATCCCATAATATCCACGGGATAACCGCAGGTGGGAAGACGCATAAAATTACACTGTTCGCAGACGATGTAATGCTCACAATGTCTAGACCCGAGATCTCTATACCAACACTTCAAGACGTATTAACACGGTTCAGCAACTGCTCATACTATAAGCTAAACATCACTAAGACGCAGGCACTGCAACATACCCAAACCCCAACTTACTCACCTACAAAGTAAACACACTTTCAACTGGAGGCAGGACCACCTTACTTTTCTAGGGATTACTATCATGTCAACCACGCACAAACTATACAGCGCCAACTACATAAAGCTACTCAATGCAATTAAGAACTAGTAACAAGGCTGGAAAGGAAAATACGTTTCCTGGACCGGCAGAGTGGTGGCTGTAAAAATTATGATGTTGCCAAAGCTGCAATACCTCTACAGGACACTGCTAATCGGGATACTGAAGAGTTTAATTCTGGAAACCCAAAGAGTCTTCAATCACTACATATGGGGAGGGGGGGGTAAAAATCTAGAATAGCAGCGGAAGTCATGTACAAACCTTTCAAAAAAGGGGGCATGGGCGTGCCTGACGTCTGCAGCTACCACAACGCAGCCATGGTGGGCACACTGTTATCCACCTTCCATCATACACCACCGTTAGCATGGAGCCAAATAGAAGCAGCTCACGCTGAGGGCATAATACTACCCACCCTAGCTTGGCTTCCCAAGGAGAAAAGGACAAAATATAAGGACCATGATGGATCCACAAAAACTGTTATCTTATGTTCGGCAGGGCAAGCTAGGACTCCCCTGACTTGTGTTGATTTCCTCATCATTATAGCCAAAGGTTCAATTGTTAATATATATAGTAAAGGTGCCAGCGGACATCCCTGTCTGGTTCCATTACTTTTGGAAAAGCTGTCTGAAACAAAATTAGGACCAATAATCTTTGCAGTGGGATCTGACTATAAATTCATTATATTGCTTTTAAAAATTCCAGTTATGTTATTTTTCTCAAGAACCAGATCAAGGAAACCCCAGCTGACCCTGTCAAAAGCCTTCTCTGCATCTAAGGCTAATAATACTGAACTAGTTTGTTGCGAGTATTATTCTATGAATATTGTCGGTTGTGCTCATTCCCCTCACATATCCAGATTCATCACCATGAACCAAGTCAGGCATTACTATGCTCAGGCGTCAGCTAAGATTTTGGAAAATATTTTTTATATTAGTATTTATAAGAGAATTGGGCTATAATTTGAAGTTATTGAAGGATCTTTACCTGGTTTTAATATCGGAATTATTGATGCTTGTAGCATTTGACGTGGTATTGTTTTATTACTAGATATTTCAATAAAGGTTTTCAGTAATAACGGAGATTAGAGAAGTTCCTTCTTGCTTGTCTAGTTGCAGTAGATATATCTGGAAATAGTTGGATTTCTTTTTTATTGATCTTCTTTTGATTGGTTTGTTCTTGCTTCTTTCATAATTTGCTCCTTTACAGAACTTTGAGAGAATCTGACTATAACGTCTCTAGGTAATGCATTACTGACTTCTTTTGATTTATAGGTCCTGTAGCATCTGTCAAAAGGATTTGTTCCAAGAATTTGAGGAGTAAAATAAGTTAAAAATAATTATTCTAAGTAAGTCTCGAGCTGATCATGCAGAATTGTTTCATGAATACCTCTGACTCTAATATTTGCTCACCTTGAATGGTTTTCAGTAGCTGCAATTTTGTGTTCCAATTTTTTTTATCATGGATTCCATACTATTATTAAAAGATTGCATCTTATTCTGATCTTCTTGAATTTGTTCTAAGGTAGTTGCCTGAATTGCTAGTGAGTAAGTCAAATGAGACATTTATTTTTTAAATTATCAATATTAAATTCAAGATCTTGTTTGATTTTATGATATAAGTTGTCCAGTAAGCTTGATAAGGTTTTATGTGTAAGTGGTAATCTGGAGAGTTAATTTATTCAACTGATTGATCAGATATAGTTGCTCCTTTAAGTTATTTTACATCTGTATTCAGGGATCTTTGTTGATTCAGCTGTACAGTAGAGCTGGTCTTTGGTGAATAATAAGTATGAATTGATTTATTTTTTTCAGACTGCATACTTCTATCTCTTTCTCTGTCCTACTCTTTTTCTTTATCCTTCTTTGGCCCCATTATGATTATTTAGATTTATTTAGGTTCAAGAAACTGGAGAGAGGAAATTATTTTCCCCAAAAACGGAAAGAAAAAAAAAGAAAAGGAAAATTGCAATTTATAGTGAATAAAAAGCAAGATATTTGTGATTTTCAAAATCGGCGTGTCCGGCAGCCGAAGGAGATGGACGCCTAAACCCAGAGCTCCTTGTGGCGCCCTCTTAACCCGCACACAAAAAGCACACCCAGCTCACCCACACACCGCAGATTGGTCGCACAAAGAAACAGACAAACCCAGGAGGCACCCAGAGACCCGCAGGCCACGGGGGAGATCAGTCAATCAGATTCTACCTCCACACCACGGCCCATGTCCAGTCTCCACAAGAGGAAATGGAGCAAGCCTGGTGCCAGAATCCCTCCCTTCCACACCCGCCAGATTCTCACCGGCTTCGTCCCTCATATCAGAGCCTCAGGTGCCGTCAGACGCTGAGTGGAGGGACATACTGCCCAACCTCCTCACGAAATCAGATTTTGGAGTGGGGGACAGGAAACCGGGGGGACTGAGGGGGCCAAAGCGATATCCCTCACGCATCTCATAGGGGCCCATACCGTGGGGGGAGGGACAGGACTATTGGGGAGGGGAACGGGACACACACCAACAACAGTACCACTGATGGCCAGCGGGAACAACTGTTCAGAGACACAACTCCGAGACACAACTCCGAATGGCACAACGACAGCAGACCATGCAATACAATGGAATGGCTATACACGTTCCGATGGCTAACAGCAACAACTGTCACTTAAGATTTATGAGGGTGAGCTTCACACAGTGAACAGCCATAAAACCTTGGCTAACAGTTAAGTCAACTGAATAACCCTTTCAATGCTGACTAGATCCTCCTAGGCATATAGTATCCTATTCTCATGTAATTTGCAATTAAAATAACATTCAGACCAGCTCATTAGTCATTTCCTGGAAACATCCAATAAGAATAATCTACCAGATTTTTACAAAAGCCGAATTTTAATTTGTCTAAAAAGATATCTTATCTTATATTAGAGCAAATCAATACACCTGGATAAAAACAGCGGTATGCTAACATGTGATAATATCACATTAATATATAATTATTCTTAATTCCACCTGCAGAATGGAATCTTTATAACTATATATTCTTTAGTTAACTAAGATTTCTAAATATTGAAACCTGACCGTGATTTATCCAGTCATATATCATTAGTAAATTTTAATTAATTTAAATTAATTAAATAAAACCAGCATAATTACCACTTATGTAGATATTCTCATCAGATGAGTAGGTAATCCCAGGAACTTGATTGGTTGTATGGGGGTGTGTGAGTAATAGAGAAAAGTGGTGTTGGTTAGAAAGTATCAGTAAAATTCTAAGTGTCAAGGAGTTGAGTCCAAGAGAGTTTAAGAGTAGAGTGTTATTCCCACAGAATGTTTCTTGAGTCTCTCTCTCTGCATGTCCGAATCCGAATTCCCAAACTTCCAACTCGTCTCTCTCTCCCCTTTGTCCTAACTTTTAAAGGGCCAGACTCTCTGTACGTCATTAGTTGATAAGCCAATAGGAATTCGTAGATGGATTTAATCGATGGATCGCAATTTAGGCATTTGATCCGTAGAGGGCAGTCTCATCTAACTAATCCTTCTTATCCAGGAAAGAGTTAACTTTTCCTGATGACGATTTTGACGTCATTTGGCTTATCTAAAATGACTACCATAACTTAGATTTGCTGTCAGTTTAAAGTGTTTGTCTCAGTCTTTGTGGCAACTACTTTGATCGTAATTTGTAAAATTGACAGTTCTAAACTCAATTTCACCCCTTACTTACAATGGAACCTTGTAAAATTTTAGAAAGTAAAATTAATTACTTAGTCTTCTCTGTCACTATTGTCTGTGTTTAAATAATGCATTCCTTTAGTTCAAGCAAGTGGCTAGTTACAGAAAGTAAGAAGAAATTATGTGTTTTTGTTATCCTGAAGATAGCAAAATGGAGTCCGCTCTGTTCTGAGTGACTCTGGCAATATACACTTTTAATTTCTTTCTTAGCACAAAACGTCTGTTGATATAAATATTCTGACAGTCCCCTATCAGGGGGCATGTATATGGCATCGATTTTAGGAACCGGGAGATGGAAAAAGATGCTTGGTTGGTCCTCCTACTTCAAAATTGGGGCACTGCGCATGCAATCTAATGTGCCACCAGATAGGAGTGGTGTGTTAAGTAGTACTATTCTTATCAGTTTAATCCCTGTTACGCCCATATCAGGGGACTTGTATATGGCATCGATTTTAGGAACCGGGAGATGGAAAAAGATGCTTGGTCGGTCCTCCTTCTTCAAATTTGGGGCACTGCACGTGCAATCTAATGTGCCACCCGATAGGAGTGGTGTGTTAAGTAGTACTATTCTTATCAGTTTAATCCCAATGTCACGACTATTAGTGTGGTCCAGCACGCAGAAACTATGTAAATATTTACATAGGCAAGAAAAGGAAAATAAAAGGACAGAGCGTAAACCGGACCTTAGAATGGCCTGACTAATACGCTAGAGACAGAGAATGGTCAAAGGGAAAGCCGAGGTCAAGGAAGCCAGAAAATACACAATACCGTTTACACAAGCCAAGTCAGGGAAAACAGAATTCAGAATAACCAGGGAAAAGCCAAGATCAGGATACCAGGAAATCAGATTCACAATGATAAAGCACTTTCAGGAAACCAGGAACAGGAAACCACGACAGGGCAAGGTACTGGGGTGAGCTAGGGATTTAAATATCATGCGGCGGGCAGGCAGCCACGACACCCTGTTATGTCCCCCTCATCAGGCCTTTTTTAGTCGAAAGTATCGCCCACTGTCAGTCCCTTCGGGATCCATCCATCATTCATCTTAATAAAGGTGAGGTAATCTAGACTTTTTTGACCTAGGCGACTTCTCTTCTCAGTGACAATACCTCCTGCTGCACTGAAGGTCCTTTCTGACAGGACACTTGAAGCAGGGCAGGCCAGAAGTGCTATCGCAAATTGGGATAGCTCAGGCCACAGGTCAAGCCTGCACACTCAGTAGTCAAGGGGTTCATCGCTCCTCAGAGTGTCGATATCTGCAGTTAAGGCGAGGTAGTCTGCTACCTGTCGGTCGAGTCGTTCTCTGAGGGTGGACCCCAAAGGGCTGTGGCGATGCGTAGGACTTAAAAAGCCTGTCCTCCATCAACAACATGTCTGTAAAGCGTCCTGTCCTTGCCGGCGTGGACGTGGGAGGAGGAGGATTACTTTCACCTCTTCCCCTGTTAGATTCCTGTTGTGCTGTGACATCACCCTTATACGCTGTGTAAAGCATACTTTTTAATTGATATTGGAACTTCTGCATCCTTTCCGACTTGCCGTAATTCGGTAACATTTCAGGCACTTTCTGCTTATACAGGGGTCTAGTAGCGTGGACACCCAGTACAGGTCGTTCTCCTTCAGCCTTTTTATACGAGGGTCCCTCAACAGGCACGACAGCATGAAAGACCCTATTTGCACAAGGTTGGTTGCCGAGCTACTCATGTCCTGTTCCTCGTCCTCAGTGATCTCAATGAAGGTATGTTCTTCCGCCCAGCCACGTACAACACCACGGGTACCAGATAGGTGACAACGAGCACCCTGGGATGCCTGTTGTGGTTGGTCTTCCTCCTCCTCCTCAAAGCCACATTCCTCCTCTGACTCCTCTTCCTCACAATCCTCTTCCTGCGTTGCCGCAGGTCCAGCAAGTGATGCTGATAAGGCTGTTTCTGGTGGTGATGGTGACCACAACTCTTCCTCTTCATGCTCATCTACGGCCTGAACCAGCACTCTTCGCAGAGCACGCTCCAGGAAGAAAACAAATGGTATGATGTTGCTGATGGTGCCTTTGGTGCAACTGACTAGGTTTGTCACCTCCTCAAAAGGACGCATGAGCCTACAGGCATTGCGCATGAGCGTCCCGTAATGTGGCAAAAAAATTCCCAGCTCCGCAGAGGCTGTCCTAGCACCCCGGTCATACAAATACTCATTAATGGCTTTTTCTTGTTTGAGCAGGTGGTCGAACATTAGAAGTGGTGAATTCCAACGTGTCGGGCTGTCTCAAATCAAGCGCCTCACTGGCATGTTTTTTCGCCACTGGATATCTGAAAAGTGTGCCATGGCCGTGTAGGAACGCCTGAAATTGCCACACACCTTCCTGGCCTGCTTCAGGATGTCCTGTAAGCCTGGGTACTTATGCACAAAGCGTTGTACGATCAGATTACACACATGTGCCATGCATGGCACATGTGTCAACTTGCCCAAATGCAAGGCCGCCAACAAATTTCTTCCGTTGTCACAAACCACTTTGCCGATCTCCAGTTGGTGCGGAGTCAGCCACTGATCCACCTGTGCGTTCAGGGTGGACAGGAGTGCTGGTCTGGTGTGACTCTCTGCTTTCAGGCAAGTCAACCCCAAGACGGCGTGACACTGCTGTATCCGGGATGTGGAATCGTACCTGGGGAGCTGGGGGTGTGCCGTTGATGTGGAGCAAGACGAAGCAGCAGAAGAGGACTCAGCCGAGGAGGTTATGGAAGAGGATGGAGTAGGAGGAGTAGAGGAGGTGGCAGCAGGCCTGCCTGCAAGTCATGGCGGTGTCACCAACTCCTCTGCAGAGCCACGCATTCCATGCTTGGCAGCCGTCAGCAGGTTTACCCAATGCGCAGTGTAGGTGATATACCTGCCCTGACCATGCTTTGCAGACCAGGTATCAGTGGTCAGATGGACCCTTGCCCCAACACTGTGTGCCAGACATGCCATTACTTCCTTTTGCACAATCGAGTACAGGTTGGGGATTGTCTTTTGTGCAAAGAAATTTCGGCCGGGGACCTTCCACTGTGGTGTCCCAATAGCTACAAATTTTTTGAACGCCTCAGACTCCACCAGCTTGTATGGTAAAAGCTGGCGGGCTAAGAGTTTAGTCAAGCCAGCTGTCAGACGCCGGGCAAGGGGGTGACTTTGTGACATTGGCTTCTTACGCTCAAACATGTCCTTGACAGACACCTGACTGTGGGAAGATGAGCAGGAACTGCTCAAGGTGAGAGATGGAGGGGTGGATGGTTGAGAGGGGGCAAGGAGGACAGCAGTGGTTAACGTGGCTGAAGATGCTGGACCAGGAGGAGGATGGCGGCTTTGAGTTTGTGTGCTGCTTGTACTCATGTGTTGATCCCATAGGCATTTGTGATGTGCGATCATGTGCCTTTGCAAAGCAGTTGTACCTAGGTGGGTGTTGGACTTCCCACGACTCACTTTCTTTTGGCACAGGTTGCAAATGGCATCGCTGTTGTCAGAGGCAGACACACAAAAAAAATGCCACACTGCTGAGCTCTGCAATGACGGCATTCTGGTGGTGGCAACAGCATGAGTTGATTGGCGTGCTGTCAGGCTGACCCCGGGTGCTGATGCATGCTGTCTGACTGTGCCACTAGCTCCTTGCGATGACCTCCCCCTGCTTCCAACTCATCTCCTCCTCCACCTCTCTGTCTCCCCATCTGAACTTTCCCCCTGTTCTTCTTCTCTTCTAGCGGGCACCCACGTGACATCCATGGATGCATCGTCATCATCAACCGCTTCACTTGTATCTGACAACTCAGCAAAGGAAGCAGCAGCGGGTACAACATCATCATCATCACACCGTACGTCCATGTGTATAATGCTGCGTGAGTGAGACATATCCCTGTTAGCTACATCCTCTGGCAATAATGGTTGCGCATCTCTCATTTCTTCCAACTGATGTGTAAATAACTCCTCTGACATACCAAGTGAAGCTGCTGTGGTGCTCGTGTTGGTGG
The DNA here is from genome assembly GCA_933207985.1 of Pelobates cultripes. Lineage (NCBI taxonomy): Eukaryota > Metazoa > Chordata > Amphibia > Anura > Pelobatidae > Pelobates > Pelobates cultripes. The sequence goes on along the minus strand of OW240915.1, from coordinate 126,485,337 downwards.
TGGCGGCAGGCGGGAGAGTGGTAACTTGAGAGGTGCCCAAAGCTAAGCTGGAGGAGGATGGTGCGTCAAGGTTCCGAGCGGAAGCTGTAGAAGATTGGGTGTCCTGTGTTAGCCAGTCAACTATGTCCTCAGAACGTTTCAAGTTCAGGGTACGTGGCCTCTGAACACTGGGCATTATTCTAGGGCCAAAGGGAATCACAGCACCACGACCATGACGGCCCCTGTGGGGTGGCCTGTGTCTGTCTGTAATTTTTTTTTCGATTAGTGGTACTATGCGTGCAAGCTACTGTGACAACAGATATGAGTGGCACTGTGCAGTGGCAGAAGTTGGCAGAGTAGATGCTGTAGGCCTGACACACACGCTTGCAGACAACTAACTTGCTATTCAATCTATTACAGTCAAAACAATTATTATTATTTTTTTTTAAATGTACACTACATATGAGTTGCACTGGTGTGACACTGTGCCCTGGCAGGCCCTGAATCGCACACGTGTGAAGGAAACTGACTGCTATTATATTACAGTCCAAAATGTTTTTTGTTAAATGCAAGCTATTGTGACACCGTATATGAGTGGTGGCACTGGGCAAGTGGGCACAGTATACGCTGTGAGCCTGACACACACGCTGGCAGACAACTAACTGCTATTCAATCTAATACAGTCAAAAAATTTTTTTTTTTTTTTTTAAATGTACACTACTGTTACACCAGATATGAGTTGCACTGGTGTGACACTGTGCCCTGGCAGGCCCTGAAACGCACACGCGTGAAGGAAACTGACTACTATTATATTACAGTCCAAAAAGTTTTGTTTTTTTTAAATGCAGGCTATTGGGACACCAGTGAGTGAGTGGTGGCACTGGGCAGGCCCTGAAACACACACTCGTGAAGGAAACTGACTGCTATTATATTACAGTCCAAAAAGTTTTTTGTTTTTTTTAAATACAAGCTATTGGGACACCAGTGAGTGAGTTGTGGCACTGGGCAGGCCCTGAAATGCACACTCATGAAGGAAACTGACTGCTATTATATTACAGTCCAAAAAGTTC
>OW240915.1:126449278-126483522 GCA_933207985.1 Pelobates cultripes | reverse complement strand
CAAATTGCACCTCAGTCTGATCAAATAGATACTTCTTGAGCTTACAATAAAGACCATTGGCTAAAAGTGTCTGTAGTACATCTTTGACATGAATGTGGTGACTATGCAGGTCAGGGGAATAGATTAAAATATCATCCAGGTAAGCAATTACAAATGTATGTATAAACTCCCTTAACATATTGTTAATGAAATCCTGAAACACTGCTGGAGTGCTACACAGACCAAATGGCACTGCTGTGTATTCAGAGGGGCCACTCCGAGTGTTAAAGACAATTTTCCACTCATGACCCTCTTTGATACACACTATATTATAAGCTCCCCAAAGATCTAACTCAGTAAAAACCGTAGCCTGTTTCAGCCTGTCAAACAATTCTGTTATTAACCCTTAGTGATCAGACCATTTTTCAATGTTCTACCGTTACATTTCTGCGGTGTTTGAGTTTAGCTGTAATTTTCTTCTTACTCATTTACGGTACCCACACATATTATATATAGTTTTTCTCACCAACAAATGGTCTTACCACTATTTTCATTATATCATATAATTTACTATAAGAAAAATGATAAAATATGATGAAAACATAAAAAAAAAAACTTTTTTGAACTTTGACCCCAATATCTGTTACGCATCTACAACTGCCAAAAAACATCTGTGCTAAATAGTTTCTAAATTTATAGGGCTATTAGTACAAGTAGCACTTTGCTATTTCCCCAAAAACTTTTTCTCAAAATTAACACAAGTTAATGCTGCAGCCGCCCAAGTGCTCTGTAGAGAGCCTCAGGCGGCTGCAGCTTTGAACGGGCGGTGCGTCCATGAGGGCGGACCGCACCGCCCGGGCGCAGCCTGAGGAGAGGGGCTGACAGGAGGGAAGCGCTCAGCGCTCCCTCCTGTCACTCCCTCTGTAGTAGCGTGGCCGAGCCCAGTATAGTCGGCGGGTACACGGAACATCTGTCTCCTGTACCCGGCCGGACTAACAGGAAGTGCACACAGTGCACTTCCTGTTAGTCCGGCCAGGTACAGGAAACAAAAGCTCCCTGTACCCGCGGACTATACTGGGCTTGGCCACGCTACTACAGAGGTAGTGGGAGGGGGGGGAGAGTGACAAGGGAGGGAGGGGGACAAAAAGTGACAAGGAGGGAGTACAAGAATTAGGAGGAGGGACAAGAGTGGGGAGGGAGGGAGGGAGGGACAAGAGTGACAAGGGAGGAAGGAAAGGGACAAAAGTGACAAGGGGAGAGGGAGGGAGAAAAGAAAATGGGAGGGGAGAGAATGGGGGAGAAAGAGAGAGAAAATGGGAGGAGGGGAGAAAGAGAAAATGGGAGGAGGGAGAAATGGGGGGGAGAAAGAGAAAATGGGAGGAGGGGGGGAGAAAGAGAAAATGGGAGGAGGGGAGAAAAATGGGAGGAGGAGAGATTGACATTCATCACATACACACAATGCTCCCCTGGCACACAGAAAAACACACAATGCATTACACACACAGACACACATACACAAACAATGCAACCGTTACACACAATGCATCCCTTACACACACAGAAACACATAATGCATTCATTACACACACTCAATGCACCCCTTACACACATTCAATGCATCCCGTACATACACAGAAACACACCTTGCAGCCCTTACACATACAAACACAATTTCACACAATGCATTCCTTACACACATATCAGGACATCCCCTACACACTCCACCCCCTGTGAACAAACTCATTGGTGGAACATAAAGGTGGACCCCGGGACCCAGACCTTGAGATGTGTAAAGGACCCCCAAAAAATGGAGCTGCTTCCCGTTCTCCCAGAACATTGATTTTTGTGACCACAGTTACAAACTGCCTCCAGAGAGCCTGTTCTGCACCAGACCAGTGGAGCCAGACTGCAGCTATCATCATCCTCATCTGGTTGTAAGTAGGCAATCTAGTATATTATTCGTGGCACTAAGCTCTAATTTACCTCACATTAAAGAAACACTATAGTCCCCAGAACCACTTCAGCTTAATGTAGTGGTTCTGGTGTCTATAGCCTGTCCCTGCAGGCCTTTTAATGTAAACACGGCGGCACTGCAGCACTGGCGTTAGTTAACATGGCAAATCGTATGGGTGGGGCATTGTGATGTCACATGGGGGGGCGGCAAACTTTACTTTTGCCTAGGGCGGCAAACATCCTTGCACCGGCCCTGGCTGGAGGGGGCTGTGTGAGCTGTGGCCGCACAGTGTCCCATGGTAGTTAGGGTGCCGTGCGGCCAGTACAGCTCACACAAGCAAACAGCTGATAAACTGGCCGCACAGAGGAAATGTGTATGTGTGACTGTCTGCCTGTGACTGTGTGTGACTGTCTGCCTGTAACTGAGTGTGTAACTGAGTGTGTGACTGTCTGCCTGTAAATGTGTGTGTGTGGGGCTGCAGGGATTTTGTAGAAAGGGGCGGGGGTTTTGTATTGGGACAGGAGTCTTTATAACGAGGGATAAGCAGGGGATTTGTGGAAGGGGATTGCGGGGGTTTTGTAGACGGGGCAGTACAGGATTTGTAGAAGGGGCAGGACAGAGGTTTTGTAGGAGGGGCGGGGCAGGACAAGGGTTTTGTAGGAGGAGCTGACAGCGGTTTTGCAAAGTTTACAAATTGTAAAAAAAAAAAAGAAGAAAGATAACTTTTTTACAGGGTTTTTTTTTGGGGGTGGGGTGCCAAGCACAAGATCCTCCCCGGGTGCCAAATGCTCTAGGTACGCCCCTACTGATATCTGTCAGGAATCCCTGAATAACCATTCACATGTATATATATTTTAAAAGAAGACAACCTAAGGTATTAAACTTGAGGTATTTTGACAATTTTCATGAATCCATTTTACCACCAATCTATGCCAAATTAAAAAAAAATAATAATTGGTGATTTTTTTGACACACATAGCAATTTAGGAATACATGTACTGAGAACTTTAAGGGTTACTGCCAAAGAACACCCCAATATGTGTTTAGCAACATCGTACAGTGATACAACCTATGGGGGGCTAAAAAACCTTATTTGGAGGGTGCGCATTCCAGTATTCCAACTTGGAATTTTCACAGCTGGTCATCATGCACTTATGTCCTTTGGGACATTTGGGAAATTTTTGAGGCCGGCCAATGTAATTTACCCCCATCAAACCATATATTTTTTAAAAGGAGACAACCCAGGGTATTTAATATGGGGTATGTCAAGTCTTTTTAGTAGCCACTTAGTCACAAACACTGGCCAAAGTTATCATTTATATTTGTTTGTATGTTAACAATGATGGGGGTAGCGCAATGCCTTGACATCAAGGCATCACTGCGATACCATTAGAGCTACTGAAAGCGATCATGATTGCTTCCAGCACACTAATTCCCCATGGACGTACCTGATATGTCCCGATACGCGTACATCCTTAAGGACTGTTTTTTGTCGGACCTTCCTGATATGTCCTTGGTCGGGAAGGGGTTAATCAACAGAAAGGGTTTTATAAGTGCAAAAGATGCTTGGTATGCAGGAGTACCAACAACAACAACACTAAAACTTCCACTTTTAAATCTACTCACCGAAGGAGTACAATATCCATGTAAATTGCAATACGTTGGAATGACTACTAGAAGCACTGTACTATATATCACCGAGCACTGTACTATAATTATAAAAATGCTTTGTGAACCACTCTGTGTCCAAGCATTTTTAAACTCACAATAAAGATCCCAGCTGCTTAAAATTCTGTGCCATAGAGAAATTTCCTCCTCCTTGGTGAGGTGGCAACCTTCCCACAATTCTAGGCAGAAAATAAATGAACTGGGTCTTTAAACTTGACACTTTGGCACCCAGAAGGTTAAATGCTGATGATGATCTTTTTAATTTCTTGTAAGTTTGATATTAAGTTTTTCTTTTTAATTTTTAACCAATCTGATATAAGCTTGTAATTTTAGTACCAAGTTCTATTTCTTTCACTTTTATTTATTTCTTTAATAATTAAAAAAAATGTATTTATATTCATATTTTTATTATATATTTATACCATTTATTACTTTTATATGTTTTTTGTTATGTATTATTGTTTTCACTTGTTATCAATATATTATATTCATTCATATATTCATTTACCTATTCCACAGAAATATAGTATTTCTACTTGTTTTTTTACTATATATGCTTGTTTTGTACTATATTTCCCATTTCTCCATAGAGCTGGGAGGAGCTGTCCTGCTGCTTACTACAGTACGCAGGCAGGACAACATCTCCAGTTCCTCCCCCGATTGAGGGCACTTCCCCTCCCTCAAAGGTCTTAATCTACAGCATCAAGTTTACTTTGACGACACGATCCGCGCTGATTACTTGATGCGGGCCACGGGCGCCATATTGGCACTCGACATCGGAAGTGCCGGTTTAGAGTTTACAATGCTTTTTTTCAAGGGTAATTAGCCTCCCTGATATTCCCCACTCTTCCCTCCTTCCAGCTCCACCCCCAACCTATTCCTACATGCCTGGCCGCCCCACCCACCATATTATAGCCTTCAGTGGCCATCTTAATACTCCCATTTTATAGGTCGCAGGGGCCATCTTGGTGTCCCCCCGTCTTATCTAACATGCTATTTTAACATAAATGTTTCCTTTTTTTACTAACCTTTGTTTTAAAGTAATTTTTATATCATAAGGTACTACATTACCATACTAATCCAGCTTACTTACGTATTTTATGTTTAGTGCAATGTTTTAGTTAATTATTTGCTATTCACATGACATCATCTGACCGTTTGAATTTTTTAAGCTATTAAACAAGATTAGAGTTGAGCATACACCTGGATGTTCGGATCTGGCGGGTTCGGCCGAACTTTGAAAAAAGTCCGGGTTCGGCCTCGAACTTGACCCCGAACCTGAACCTCATTGAAGTCAATGGGGACCAGAATATTTGGGCACAAAAATGGCTCTAAAAACTCCTGGAAAGGGCTAGAGGGTTGCAAAAGGAAGTAAAATGGGGATAAGAGTAGGACAAGTGCTCTGCAAACAAATGTGGATAGGGAAATCACTTAAAAATAACATAAAATAAGAAGCCACTTAGTAGATAACTCCCTAATTCCAAGTGGCTGCTCACTGTAAACCCCCCCAAAAAAAACCTATTGCCCCCACCCCTGAGCGGCAGATGGGGGCCCTAAATAACAATAAGGGGGCGACCTACTGTCCTCCCTCGTCCCCCACCCCTGAGCGGTGGGTGGGGGCCATAAATAAAAATTGGGGGGGACCTTATGTCCTCCCCCCGGCCCCCACCCCTGAGCGGTGGGTGGGGGCCATAAATAAAAATTGGGGGGGACCTAATGTCCTCTCCTCCCGGCCCTCAACCCTGAGCGGTGGGTGGGGGCAATAAATTAAAATTGGGAGGGACCTTATGTCCTTCCCCCAGCCCCCACCCCTGTGTGGCGGGTGGGGGCCCTAAATAACAATAAGGGGGACCTACTGTCCTCCCCCCTGGCCCCCACCCATTAAAAAGCAGTGGGTGGGGGCCATAATTAAAAATTGGGGGGGTCCTAATGTCCTCCCCCCAGCCCCCACCCCTGCGCGGCAGGTGGGGGCCCTAAATAACAATAAGGGGGGACCTACTGTCCTCCCTCCTGACCCCCACCCATTAAAAAGCAGTGGGTGGGGGCCATAAATAAAAATTACCCCCAAACCCGTAGTCACCCTGCTCCCCCCAAAAATTTACCCCTAGCTACCCCCCTCATCCTAAAAATAATGAGGGGGGACCCTTGTCTAAATACCTGTTAAAAAAAAAATAGACTTACCATTTGATGTCTTCTTTCTTCTATTATTTTCTTTTTCAGCCCCAAAAAAGGCCAAATAAAAATCCAGAAAAAACGTCGCAAAATAATCCTTCTTCACCATGGAGGGCTCCACGCAGACTGAGCTCTGCAGGGCGGTGGAAGGCTTATAAAGTCTTGCCCCACCCTGCAATTAGGGTCAGAGCACTCTGATTGGTGGGTTTAAGCCATCCAATTAGAGTGCTCTGACAGGTAAATGAAGAGACTGACAGGTAAGTCTCTACATTTACCTGTCACAGCACTCTGATTGGTTGGCATGAAATCCACCAATCAGAGTGCTCTGTGTCTAATAATGATATTTAGGGCCCCCACCCACCATAGGCTGCTCACTGTTTAATAGACACGCCCCTACTCATGGTATAGCAAGTAAGGGCATAATTTACTAATACTAAATGACCAGCTTCTATAGAGGCTGGGTCAGTTGCTGCACTGGCCAATCACAGCCATGCCATTAGAAGGGCACAGGAGTCAAATGCTTGTTGATTGGCTGCCCTGCAGCCTTTCAAAACGCGTCATTAAATCGCCGAACACCAAACTCCAACCCGAACATACAGTGATATGTCAGTGTTTGGGTCCGGAACCACAAAAAGGAATGTTCGGTACGAACCCAAACTTTTCAGTTCAGGTTCGCTCAACTCTAAACAAGATAGGTCTGATATACTGTAACACTTTGAGAAAGCCTTACTGTATGTAAAACGCATTTGTGTTTAAAAAATACATTTAAAAAATTATGTTGCATTTGGTTTTACTATTTGTCTCCAAATAAAGCAAATTATTTTATACAATTTGGAGCTTCCTGACCTATCTTTGAAGAGTTTATCTAGCGGACTCACACACCGATATCCTTGGTGATCATACCACCTACACTTATTGGGATTGAGCAATACCTATATTTGCTCTCCATTTGTGACATGCAGGGAGCACTGTATTCTGTGTTTTTTTTCTCCTCCTGTATACTGAGAACATCTGACTGCAAAACTGCGGCACAACAACAAAGAATACCACCATGACTGTGAAAGACATCTCCAAACAAGCACAAGAATCACCATCATATCCACAGATGGGGATTGTTCCGTCGATGTGCATAAATCTGGAGCTGAATTTAGGCTCCAAAAAATTGTAAGTGCATTTAGTTTTTCTATATAAACTGGAATTTTCAACATGCTAAACCATATTACGTTCTCTCCTCTTATTCCCTATACTGCTTTGTGTCCGAAAACACAAATACAGATGCTGATTCCCAGCATCCCTCTCTGCAAATTCCCTACACCACCAAAAAGAAGAGACTTTGATTTTGGAATCCCTAGCTGTCACATATACAGAATACAAGTGCCAACATTTTCACCTCCTTTCCATTTTTTTATATCGAAAAAAAATCAACTGAACTTTTAATATTTATTTCTGTTACATGTTCAAATGTTTTCTTCATATATTTATTTTCACTAAGCGACAGCTTTTGAGATGCAAGTTTGATATTATTTGTATTATTCTGTCTGTTGATCAATTTGCAGTACCATACTTCTATAAAAGTGATTATTTTGCTATTGCTGAATTGTTTTACAATAGTTTGGTTAAACAAACATATCAAACATATGTCAATGTTATCTTACCAAGATAGGTTGAACAACAAAAGCACAGTAGATTAAAGAGCAGAACAGCGCATGGAGCCAGAGGATGAACTTAGTAGGACCAAATCTGCATAATAAAAGAAAGATACATTTAAATGTAATATAACATCATGGCTGTATTTTCTATTCTTTAAAAAAAATATATAATATTTATTGAGAAAAGGTAATAGAACTTATATACAAGCATTACATTGAATATTTAAGTGTGTAATAAGATTATGACACTATGTGTAATGATAAATCTAAACATGTTAAATATTCTTTCCATACAGTTGCTTAAATGGTAAAGTTTTCAAGCATTTAAAGAAGTATTTAAATCTACAAAACTCTCAAGGTTGTACCCTTTCCTTTAAACCCTTTATTCTGCTTAACCCTTAGCCACCAATCAAACACTGCAGCATAACTGTGGCAGTATTTGCATGGTTTCCATTGCCTGGCAATTTGTTATGTTTATTTCACGCACTTTTAAAATGCTTCTCATAACTTTGATTATGCATGTTTGCAACGGTTCAGCTCTTTCAAAAAATGCAATATTAGAATGATCTAATATGTAAAGCTGGTAACCTTGCCGAAATGCTCTGTCAAGAGTCAATTATTTTGCCAATATGTAAGAGTGAAATCTACAAAAAAAAACAAAAAAAAAACTGCTCGCCCCCTCCAGCATTTTGGGAGGTTTTCTTACTCTTCTTTTATTGTTTTATATTACACCTATTAGCTTCTTGATCCAAGGAAAGAGCTGACTGATATTCTGGGGTGAACAAGGAAATTTGAAGCGATTTTAACTGGGTTGTTGATGGACACATGTCTGTTTTCAGCTATGTGACTATGATGAGCAGTGGAAAGTCATGCTACAGCACATCTCAATGAGAATCCCCTGATTAATCAATCCCCTAGCACAAGCATGTCAAACATGCAGCCCACAATGAATATTTTTGTGGCCCGTTTGTTCTGGGGCTGCTTTCAGCTATTTCCTGATTCTTGCTCTCCTGGTCACAAGAGGGCAGAGCGGCTGTCTGTCTGCAGAGCAGACTGCACAACTGTGGCACAACAACAAAGAATACCACCATGACTGTGAAAGACATCTCCAAACAAGCACAAGAATCACCATCATATCCACAGATGGGGATTGTTCCGTCGATGTGCATAAATCTGGAGCTGGGGCAGTGTGTTAGATTGGGTCTGCATGGAGGCGCTGAACGTTCCCCATGGAGATGCTGTTTAGCTGTGCAACTTTTTGCCACACATGCATAACAGCCTCCCAATGCTTTCCTATTGGAGTTCCTATCAAGTTTGATGATCTCAGCCAAAGTTAAGAACACACTCATAGAACTTCAATATAAACAAGATAACATTATTTGTTTTTTTTACAGCTGTGCAACAGCATACATTCACCAGTTCAATCCCATTACCAAACATTTCTTAATATGTCAAAGTAGTTGGACTGAAATGTTGGTTATATGCAAATGCACGTCTCCTTAAAATAAATTTGCTCTTTTGTTTACTTTGAAGCCCTTCAAGCGATGAGGACGTCCAGTGTCAGTTAGGCAACTTTTTTAATACCGTACTTTTCTAAATAAACCTAAGTTTCTATGAAAAACAATGTTTTTGTTTTTTTGCGGCCACATAAATGTAAACCTTGTTTATTTGAAACATCTTAGCCTTTGAGTTTGACATGCTTGCCGTAGCACATTAAATGCTTCTCATAGGGAAGCACTGAAACCATTGCTTTCCTATGACATGTATTTGATGAAGTCCAATGTCCTCATGGACGTCAAACGTCATATAGCCAAGTGAAACTTGGTCATTGTAGACAAACACTAGTGGCATTACATTGCAGGTTTTAAACTCCAGCGCCACTACTTTAGAGGTATTTTAACTGCACATCTAAAAATAGTGAGTGTCTAGTTAGCAGACTTGTGTCCACGGGAAAAAACTTTGGTTTGTACAATTTCATTATTCAAAAAAAAAACTTGTTTTGAGGGAATCAGGTTTCATCAATGTGGCATTTAATTAGATGAATAACAAATGTGATAGTTTCAGGAAAAACTATTTAGATAAACCAAAATGACATAACAATTAGTACAGGTATTGGTATACTCCAAATCTACTTATGCCGCCCGCACTCATCTGTTCCAACAATTGAGGTTCAGGTATCAGGAGCAACACCTCAAGAGATACAATAATATGCAAAGAATAGTGATGTCCCGAACGGTTCGCCACGGACTCATCATTGAGTAAACTTTGACCCTGTACCTCACAGTCAACAGACACATTCCAGCCAATCAGCAGCAGACCCTCCCTCCCAGACCCACCCACCTCCTGGACAGCTCACTAAGAATGCAGCTTCACAATGAATGTAAAATGGATGCTGTCCAGGAGGTGGGAGGGTCTGGGAGGGAGGGTCTGCTGCTGATTGGCTGGAATGTGTCTGCTGACAAACACTGCTTGCCGACACAGGAGACATCACTTTGTTTGTACACACACAACCACACAGGAGATAGAAGCAGATACTTTTAAAGGTACAGGAGGTGGAGAACGGGGAGGAGCTACAATGAACAAGACCACCCTCTCTCCCAATTTAAATCACACACTTCAGAACCTGTGCCACCTGTCCTGACCTTTAGCTTTCCCGGCAACTCTCGTTGCCTTATCCTTTTGTACTATTAACTTGGCCCATTGCCTTCAGCGCTCCTCTGCATTTTAAGCTCTGTCTACTAAACACTGAACCCGACAATCAGTTCGTTTATTGGGCTATCAATTTTACTTTGTAGTTTTTGGTTTGATACACATTGATTTTTTAACGGTTCAGCTGCTTTATTCATTTTTATATACTTTTAGTTAAATAACTCATATTGCACTTTCTTTATAACTTATTGTATTAGATTTCATTAACAGTTAAGTCGAATACCTGAGGTACCCCACTGGTGACAAGTCCAAGCTTCGAATATATTCCATTAACTACAACCCTCTGTTGCCTGTCACTCAGCCACTGCCTTACCCATTCAACAATATTTGACTCCAAACTTAAAGATTGCAGTTTATTGATAAGCCTTCTATGTGCAACAGTGTCAAAAGACTTACTGAAATTTCAGTCTAGTAGTTGGGCCTTTCTTGGGTTAGCAGTACTCTTAATTCTGTGAAAAGAACTGTAGTGCCTTTGATACTCTGTGAACTTGCATTCATGGGCGTCCGCAGGGGGGGAAGGGGGGGCACTTGCCCCCCCCTGGATTTTTCAGCTTGTTCTGCTATTTTCTGTGTGAGATTTAAAATGAACTGCAATACCGGCGCCGGCCAGTAGGTGGCGCTGTGTATGGAGAGAGACAGGGATAGGAAGCTGCATCTTATCCCTGCTTCTCTCTGCTGATTGAAACCGCAGGGGAACAACACATGCAGCCAGAGACAGCCTACAGATCAGGTAAGTGGGGGATGGGGGGGAGGGTTTGAGAGGGGGGCAGCAGCCTATAGATTTGGGGGCAGCAGCCCATAGATTTAGGGGCAGCAGCCCATAGATTTGGGGCAGCAGCCTTATAGATTTTGGGGGGCAGCAGCCCATAGATTTGGGGAGGCAGCAGCCCATAGATTTGGGGGCAGCAGCCTTTAGATTTGGGGCAGCAGCCCATAGATTGGGGGCAGCAGCCCATAGATTTGGGAGGCAGCAGCCTATAGATTTGGGGGCAGCAGCCCATAGATTTGGGGAGCAGCAACCTTTTAGAATAGATTTGGGGGCAGCACCCTTTAGATTTGGGGGCAGCAGCCCATAGATTTGGGGGGGGCAGCAACCTTTAGATTTGGGGGCAGCAGCCCATAGATTTGGGGAGGGTGGCAGCAGCCCATAGATTTTTGGGGGGGCAGCAGCCTATAGATTTGGGGGGGCAGCAGCCTATAGATATATAGAAATGAACAGGAAAGGTCAGCAAGGAGCTGGAAGGTAAAGCAGCACAAAGGTAAAGTAGAAGGAACAGAAAGGGTCAGAAATGAGCTGGAAGGGGCAGAAGGAGCACAAACATAAAGTAGGAGAATGAGCAGGAAGGGCCTGCAAGGAGCAGGAAGGAGCACAAAGGGACAGCAAGGAGCACAAAGGTAAAGGAGCAGAAATAATCAGAAGGAGCACAAAGGTAAAGTAGGAGAAAGAGCAGAAAGGGACAGCAAGGAGCACAAAGGTAAAGTAGAAAAGGGAGAGAAAGGGTCTGCAAGGAGCAGAAAGGGATCAGAATGAGAAAGGAGCAGAAGGGCGCAAAATAAGCAGAAAGTAGCAGAAAGGTAAAAGAGCAGAAGGGGCCAAGGATAGAAAACAGTGTCAGAAGAAAAAAAAAAGACTGTCAAATGAAGGAGAGGAAAAGGAGATTGGAGCAGGAAGGACAAATGAAGTGAACCCTCCACTTTATTCTGGACACCACATCATAAGGCTTTGGTACCTGGGCCTGGCAGGGAAACGCTGGACCTTCTCATCTCCAAAGGTAAAAAAATATCGGTGTTAATGTGTTCACTTTTATTTACTGAGTGTCAGGAAGCACAGAGTGCCGTTGGGTAGGGGTGTTGCTGATTGGCTAGAGCGGTCAGCTGGCACTCTAAGCCAATCAGTAGCTCCCCATTCATAAAAAAGTAAAAATATTTTATGAACCGGGAACTAGCGATTGGCTTAGAGCGTCAACTGACCACTCTAGCCAATCAGCGGCACCCATGCCTGACGTCAATCTGCACTTCCTGACACTCTGTTTCAGAAGCCAAATACCACTGAGCGACCTGGAGCTGGAGGAAGCCTTTGGGGTTAAACCATTTGAGAGCGATTTAACCCCTTAAAGGAAAGCGAGCACCCAGGGGCTTCCTGGCATCATAGCATTTTCATTTAGGTGAAGTTGTTATGGTGACCAGAAATGTCCTTTAATTTGCTTAAGGGAACACTATAGTGTCAGGAATACAAACATATATTCCTGACACCAAAACGCTATTCACCCTGGCTTTATGTGATAATGGCTATGCCCCTTCCCTTTCATGACACTGTCAAAAAGGTACCAAGCATGGATGTCATTACAATTATGCCCCCCCCCTGGAAAAATTCCTGCGGACGCCCATGCTTGCATTTCAATTTTCAATAGTCAGAAAATCATCCACATAATAGATCACTCGTCAGCACCTCCATGTGTTAAAAAGGAGCCAACAAGTCTCAAAATATCAAAAAGCTTAGGACTGCTTTTAGTGCTGAATGTGTGCCTGAAGAGGGAGAAATGTTGACCCTTCCACTTGACACCATGCAGGTGTCACAGAGATGAGTGGATAGGAAGTAGTTTAGAGCATCGGTGATATCAGTTTTCTCATGCCATGTTCCTGTACCTGCACTAAAAAATAATTTGTATAACATTATCAACCGACTTGCACTAACGGGAAAATTCTTCAAATCATTTAGACTAGGTGTGGAGGTAGAATAAGTAGCTTAGAGGACGCTAATCATTTTTTTTTTTTGAATTTACCTGTGGCAATTATTGAGTTAGTCTTCCAACTTGAGAAAGGAGGAGAATGAAATGGCCCTATCAAGTACCCACTGTGAACTTCTTTGGTGAACTGTTTAGAGTGGGGATCATTAATAGCGCACTGCAAATTAGCACACTAAAGTGCCCATAGGAAGGGAAATGTCCCAGTATTAAATCCTTATGAGAATCCAGATGTAAGGAAATGCACAAAGTATGAAGAAAGGTGACTGGATAAGTGTAAAGCTGGTTTATAAATGTTAACCAAAGTTAGTAATCGTTTTGAGAATAGATGATAAGAGCACATTGTCATGGCATGTGCTCTGAAACATGCAATAGCCTACACACAGAGGCATAACTATAAACTCACTAATAAAAATATTAAAGAGAATGGTTCCAAGTACAGATCATTGAGGTACCCCACTGGTGACAAGTCCAAGCTTTGAATATATTCCATTAACTACAACCCTCTGTTGCCTGTCACTCAGCCACTGCCTTACCCATTCAACAATATTTGAATTCAAACTTAAAGATTGCAGTTTATTGATAAGCCTTCTATGTGCAACAGTGTCAAAAGCCTTACTGAAATCTAGGTAAGCAATGTCTACTGCACCACCCTGATCTATAATTTTAGTTACCCAATCAAAAAAATCAATAAGATTAGTTTGGCATGATCTCCCTGAAGTAAACCCATGTTGTCTCTGATCTTGAAATCCATGTGTTTTTAGATGTTCATCAATCCTATCCTTTAACATGGTTTCCATCACTTTCCCCACAACTGAAGTAAAGCTTACTGGCCTATAGTTGCCCGACTCCTCCCTATTACCTTTCTTGTAAATGGGCACAACATTCGCTAACTTCCAATCTTCTGGGACTACTCCTGTTAACAATGATTGGTTAAATAAATCTGTTAATGGTTTTGCTAGTACACCACTAAGCTCTTTTAATAGCTTTGGGTGTATTCCATCAGGTCCCATTGACTTATTTGTCTTTACTTTTGACAGTTGAAATAGAACCTCTTCCTCTGTAAACTCACGTGTAATAAATGACTCATTTATCCTTTTTCTCAAGGTCCCTTTCCTTCATTTTCATCTGTAAATACAGAACAAAAATATTCATTGAGGCAGTCAGCTAGACCTTTATCCTCTTCTACATACCTTCCTTCTTTTGACATACCTTCCTTCTTTTGTCGCACCACAAGGGGAAAAGACATGTCGCACCACAAGGGGAAAAGACGTGCAGACCAGGTGTTACGGTACCTCCAGTAATAAATGCACAAACCGCCGTTTAGGGAATGCTCCCCGTTCACAATAATGTAGGCTGGTAGCGTGTATAGTAAAACCATGCGAACCGCCAGCTAGGGAACACTCCAAACTCCCGAACGGTACCTGTATGGCTATTTCCCTCCACGAGCTCCAAATCCACGAATTGCCAATATTAGCCGAACGCTAATATCTCCCAAGCGGCAAATAATTCCAATAAGCAGTCTCTAAGCGCCGGTAATAAAATCCCCCCAATAACGAGACCAAGCTCCGCTTTGAGGGTAAAACACGAACTCATTTACTGTGGGCTACCTGCCCGGTATTTATGCAGGTCTCCCACTTGGTGGACACTCCCCTAGGGGACCAAATGGGAGACTGAAATCACAGAAGGACATGGGGACATTTTGGACATACATCCCCACAATATTCCCAGCATGCATCACAGTTCCCTCCCCTCTGCTCGGGGGATAATTGGGAAGTAACTCAATTATCTCCCCGAGCAGAGGCAATCGCCATTTTAAACACAAGTCACAAAAACACATGAAAATCCATAACTTCATAACTGCCGAACATATTACATTCGTATTGCATATCCCCAGATAGCCTGGATCTGAGTGCACATTATTGGAGAATAGCGCTCAGATCCCATTCGCACAGTTCAATCGCCATGGAGTCAAAGTCTCTTTCAGTTCTTCGGTATGCGATTGACTCCATGGGACGGCTATCTGGGTTAAGTCCATTCGTGTGGTTGAATCTCCCGAACGGCTGGCATTCGTATACTTTTGTCGATTGAGAAGGGGAGGTCGACGGCTTCAGCGGTGTTCGGCTGAAAAAGTGTCCGTTTTCAGATCCATGAAATAATCGTCGAACACCGCTGGTCTTTCGCATGGGCAAAATGGCCGCCGCCTCGTGGTCGACATACGAACGACGACCACCCGGCATTCGGTTTTAATTGAGAAGTGTCTGTGGTTAACCGCAACGTTCTAATTGGGATCAATAGGTTAACCAGCAGCACACTTCTCTTCTGGGTGGCCGTCCGTTCGGTAGTTCCGTTCGACAAAAACCGACATTCCCTTGAATAAAGCATACGAATGGGGAAATTCATGTAACCGGCAAAACAGGCGAACAAAGCATTTGTAATCCAGACAGATGGGTCTGTCACACGGCTCCCCCCTTGTGGAACACTCCGGCAGACCCGGCTTGACCCTTTGGCGGGTCAACTTGGGGATGACCGGACTGGGAAGAAGTAGGGACGTCTGTTTGCCGGGACAACCCATCCGCGTTCCCATTCTGCTTACCGGGTCGGTAGCTGATGGTGAAGTTGTAAGGCTGTAGTGCCAAACTCCACCTCAGCAGTCTGCCATTGTCTCCTGAGACCCGGTTAAGCCAGACAAGGGGGTTATGGTCCGTAATAAGGGAGAATTCTTGTCCGTATAAATAAGGGCTCAATTTCTTCAGTGCCCAGACCAGGGCTAAACACTCTTTCTCCACTGCCGCATAACTTACTTCCAGGGTAGTAACTTTGTGTTTAAGTATGCGACAGGGTGCTCTCCTCCATCTTCCCCGACCTGGCTTAGCACAGCCCCCAGTCCATACATGGAAGCATCTGTATGTACAAGAAAACGTTTGTTAGGGACTGGGGCAGCCAGGACAGGAGCATTAACAAGAGCCTGCTTAAGTGCTTGAAACGCGGCTTCACAAGCTGGAGACCACAGGACCTGCTTAGGCAAATTCTTCTTAGTCAGGTCAGTCAAGGGCTTAGCAACCGTACTGTAGTCAGGGACAAAACGTCGGTAATACCCTGCCGTCCCCAAGAAGGCCAGCACTTGGGTCTTGGTGATAGGTGTGGGCCAGTTAGCCACCACCTCTACCTTAGCTGGCTCCGGTCTCTGGCTCCCACAGCCTACTCTGTGACCCAAGTACTGTACTTCTGCCATGCCTAGATGGCACTTGTCTGGCTTCAAGGTCAGGCCTGCGGCCCGAATCTTGTCCAGCACCACCCCCACGTGTACTAAATGGTCTTCCCAGGACTCACTGTAGACCGCAATGTCATCCAGGTATGCACATGCAAAATCCTGGAAGCCATCGAGGAGCCTATCCACCATACGCTGGAACGTAGCCGGAGCATTCTTCATCCCAAATGGCATAACCTTAAACTGGTACAGGCCAAATGGGGTGACGAATGCCGACTTAGGGATAGCATCCTCGGCCAGGGGGATCTGCCAATAACCTTTACACAGGTCAATGGTGGTCAAGTAGCGCCCCCTGGCAATGCGGTCTAATAACTCGTCTACCCGGGGCATAGGGTAGGCGTCAGTGGTGGTCCGCTCGTTGAGCCGCCTGTAGTCCACACAGAACCGGGTGGTCCCATCTTTCTTAGGCACCAGAACTACAGGCGAGGCCCAAGGACTGTCTGAGTGTTCGATAACCCCCAGCCTGGTCATCTCCTGTATCTCCGTCCGCATTCCTTCTCGGACTGCTTCAGGGATACGGTATGGGGGTTGTCGTAGGGGGTTCTGTCCGGGTGTCTCGACCTTGTGTACAGCTAGGGTAGTGTACCCGGGTTCTTGGGAGAACGTCGCCTGCTTCTCCCACAGTAACTGTCTCGCCTGTACCTTCTCCGCCGGGTTTAGCCGGTCCCCCAGCTGTACAAGACTAGTAAGGTCTGTCTGGGGATCCCTCTCTAACAAGTCAGGTAAAGGTAAGTTCTCGGAGTCGTCAGTAGCTGGGGCACATACTGCCGCAACATCCTCTGGTCGTTCCTGATACTCCTTCAGCATGTTCACATGGAAGGATCGCTGAATCCTTTCATCTGAACAGCTGGCTATAAGGTAGGTAGTATCACACACATGAGCTAACACTTTATAGGGGCCCTGCCAAGATGTTTGCATCTTGTTTGTCTTCACAGGCTTGAGTACCAGAACCTTCTGCCCAACCTGGAAGACACACTGTCGGGCACCCCGATCGTACCACCATTTCTGTCTCCCCTGGGCCGCCTGGAGATTCTCCCTGACCATCAGGGATAGTTTCTCCATGCGGTCCCGGAGTTTCAGGACATATGGTACTATGGGAGTCCCTTCTTGCTCTGTCTCCCCCTCCCAGTGTCCTCTAATGAGATCTAGTGGTCCACGGACCCTTCTCCCATAGAGTAACTCAAAGGGGGAGAACCCAGTAGATTCCTGGGGCACCTCTCTGTATGCAAATAGCAGATGAGGCAGGAATCGCTCCCAATCTCTGCAAGTGTCAGTAAAGGTCCTCAACATCTGTTTGAGGGTGCCATTAAATCGCTCGCAGAGACCGTTAGTCTGTGGGTGATACGGTGAGCTAAGCAGAGGTTTAATACCGCACACCTTCCACAGCTGCTGGGTAAGCACAGCGGTGAACTGGGTTCCCTGATCGGAGAGAATCTCCTGAGGGAACCCGACCCTAGTGAAGATTTTAACCAGGGCATCAGCAACCGTCTCTGCCTCTATATTAGACAGCGCTACTGCCTCTGGATAACGTGTGGCATAGTCCACCATGGTGAGAATATACTTCTTACCTGATGGGCTAGCCCTGGCCAGTGGACCCACAATGTCAACGGCTATGCGGGAAAAGGGTTCTCCAATGATAGGCATCGACTGAAGCCTAGCTTTTGGGTGATCCCCCCGCTTACCTACCCGTTGACAAGTGTCACACGTGCTACAGTAAACCCGCACATCTCGGTTAAAATTGGGCCAGAAGAAATTTTGTGTGATCCTATGAGCTGTGCGGCGGGAACCTAGATGGCCTGCTAATGGCACATCATGCCCAATCCGCAGAATCTCCTGCCGGTATTTTGCAGGCACCACTAGCTGTCGATTCTGCGGAGGGGTACTCGGCTTCTGGGACGGTTTCGGGATCCTGTATAGTCTATCCCCCACCCACTCGTAGTGCTCCCCATCTACTCTTTCTCCCCCAGAATCGGCCCTGGCCCTGTACTTGGCTAGCGTCGGGTCTTCCCTGGTTTCCTTCCCGTACATCTCTGGGGTATCCCAGCCTTAAGGGGCCTGGTCTAAGGTACAAGTCGGGGGAGAGAGTCTTACCTGGGTCTCAGCAGCAGGTGGGCCGGTCTGAGCGGCACGGGTCTGGGCACGGGTCGTGACAGCATCCACTTCAGCAGGACCCATGGGAGCGTAGGCGGAAACAAGGGGCGCCAAGTCATTGCCAAGGAGAACATCCGCTGGTAAGTCCTTCATGACCCCCACATTCACATGTCTGGTGCCCACTCCCCAATCCAAATGTACCCGGGCAACGGGCAGATGAAACACGGCACCCCCGGCTACTCGCAGTGCGACCGTGTCCCCTGTATGTTGGGCTTCGGAAATCAGGTGCTTCTGGAGCAAAGTCATGGTTGCCCCGGTATCCCGTAGACCACTGACCTCCTTCCCGTTGACTTTTACACACTGTTGGTGGTGCTGCCTGTTATCCCGGTGGGCAGCCTGAACGGGGTCTGCCTCATGCAGGATGCCCCAGCACTCCTCTTCCTCTACACAGTGAGCGGCTGGGGTGGGAGGTCGTGGATTGCCGCCGGCTGGTCTCCTCCAGGACTGGTTCTGGTTGGCGCTGTTCATCGGGCACTCGGGTCGCTTGTGCCCTAGTTGCTTGCACAGGTAGCACCGAATGGGTTGGGCATACTCCCGTGAATTGAACCGAGGTGGCTGTTGGTACGGGGCAGATGGAGGAGGTGCTGCTGGGCGATGCATTGGAGGCTGGTATAGGTTGGCTGCTGGTGGGGCTGTTGGCCTGTACTCCACTCTGGCGGGAGCCTTGCTGATGAGACTGTCCAGTTTGCGGGCGTCAGTATACTCATCCGCCAGACGAGCTGCTTCGTGCAGAGTGGAGGGTTTACGGTCCCTTACCCACTCCCTGACCCCTGCTGGCAATTTATCAAAACAATGTTCCAAAAGAAACATCTGCAGCACCTCTTCTCCGGACACAGCCTGGCACCCTGCCATCCAGTGGGCGGCTGTGCGATGCACCTTACATGCCCATTCCACGTATGAGTCCCCAGAGGTCTTGACAGTGTCTCGGAACCTCCTCCGGTACGCCTCAGGTGTAACGGCATACCGGGAGAGTAAAGCTTCCCTGACGGCCACATAATCCCCAATTTCCTCATCAGGAATGGCCCGAAAAGCCTCGCTGGCCCAGCCTGATAACTTGCCGGACAATATAGTAACCCAGTCTTCCAGGGGTACCTTGTGCAGGGCACATTGCCGCTCAAAATCAGCAAGGTACCCATCAATCTCTCCTTCTGTTTCACTGAAGGCTTTAAACGCAGTAAATGGTACCTTTTTCCTATCTCCCGGGTTTGCTGTGACTGGGGCTGCTGCAGCACCGCTTTGGCGAAGCAGGTTGGCCTCCACAGCTGCCATGACCCGGTCAATGGTCTCTGTAGTCGGGTTGGGACCATAATGTGCCAGCCTGAGTCTTACCGCCCGGTCAAAGCTTGCCTCCTCGGGGGTTCTGTCAGCTGCGCTGGGTCCATTGGTTCCCTCTGCCGCTGGTACTCCATCCATTTCCAGCAATAACGCAATAATATCCCTCTTCCTGAGGTTACTGGCTTGTCCCCCTCTTTGCTCCAATAAATCCTTTAGGGTAGCTCTCCTCAGGTTTTGGTATTGTAATTCCATTTAGTCCTGGTTGTAGTGGTCTCTTTGGGCGTTGAGGATCATCCCGTCGCTTGCCACCAGTTGTTACGGTACCTCCAGTAATAAATGCACAAACCGCCATTTAGTGAATGCTCCCCGTTCGCAATAATGTAGGCTGGTAGCGTGTATAGTAAAACCATGCGAACCGCCAGCTAGGGAACACTCCAAACTCCCGAACGGTACCTGTACGGCTATTTCCCTCCACGAGCTCCAAATACACGAATTGCCAATATTAGCCGGACGCTAATATCTCCCAAGCGGCAAATAATTCCAATAAGCAGTCTCTAAGCGCCGGTAATAAAATCCCCCCAATAACGAGACCAAGCTCCGCTTTGAGGGTAAAACACGAACTCATTTACTGTGGGCTACCTGCCCGGTATTTATGCAGGTCTCCCACTAGGTGGACACTCCCCTAGGGGACCAAATGGGAGACTGAAATCACAGAAGGACATGGGGACATTTTGGACATACATCCCCACAATATTCCCAGCATGCATCACAGTTCCCTCCCCTCTGCTCGAGGGATAATTGGGAAGTAACTCAATTATCTCCCCGAGCAGAGGCAATCGCCATTTTAAACACAAGTCACAAAACACATGAAAATCCATAACTTCATAACTGCCGAACATATTACATTCGTATTGCATATCCCCAGATAGCCTGGATCTGAGTGCACATTATTGGAGAATAGCACTCAGATCCCATTCGCACAGTTCAATCGCCATGGAGTCAAAGTCTCTTTCAGTTCTTCGGTATGCGATTGACTCCATGGGACGGCTATCTGGGTTAAGTCCATTCGTGTGGTTGAATCTCCCGAACGGCTGGCATTTGTATACTTTTGTCGATTGAGAAGGGGAGGTCGACGGCTTCAGCGGTGTTCGGCTGAAAAAGTGTCCGTTTTCAGATCCATGAAATAATCGTCGAACACCGCTGGTCGTTCGCATGGACAAAATGGCCGCCGCCTCGTGGTCGACATACGAACGACGACCACCCGGCATTCGGTTTTAATTGAGAAGTGTCTGTGGTTAACCGCAACGTTCTAATTGGGATCAATAGGTTAACCAGCAGCACACTTCTCTTCTGGGTGGCCGTCCGTTCGGTAGTTCCGTTCGACAAAACCGACATTCCCTTGAATAAAGCATACGAATGGGGAAATTCATGTAACCGGCAAAACAGGCGAACAAAGCATTTGTAATCCAGACAGATGGGTCTGTCACACCAGGCATAGAAGACAAACTTCTTCAGGGTGAAACAAGGCCTAACGAAGGCAAACATGCACCTGGAAGATAGCCAACAAGGTGCAAACATGGATTCCGACCAGGCCCGGGATACCCCGGCTCCAGCCACAATCCTTAATCCTACTCTCCTGCAGACCATTTTTAACCCCTTAAGGACCAAGCTTATGGAATAAAAGGGAATGATGACATGTCACACATGTCATGTGTCCTTAAGGGATTAATGACATGGCCACCAAACTGCAAGGTACCCTCCAGAAATCGTTTGGGGACCTCAGAAAAGACATACAGGAGTTGGGCACATGGACTGCAGATCTGGAGTCCAAAATGGTGGACCACGCAGAGGCCTACAATACATTACTAACCAAGCTCGAGGAACTCACCTCACGGGTCGCAAAATATGATCTCAAATTGGCAGATATCGAGGACCGCTCACGCCAAAGCAATCTCTGCTTGCGGGGATCCCAGAGACAGTCACCACATCTGACCTCCAAGCTTACACTACAGACCTCTTTCGGGCACTGGCCCTGGACCTACCTGTAGAGCTACTGCTCCTAGACTGCATACACAGAGTGGTGAAACCACAATTCCTGCCACAGGATGCCACACAGGATGTACTTCTCAAAATGCACTATTACCATACTAAAGATCTTGGGCTGAGGGCAAGCAGGACAAAAAAAGACCTACCAGTGAGAATTTTTGCGGGACCTCTCCGCGACCACTTTACGTTAAAGGAAAACCTTTGCAGCAGTCACAGGAGCCTTGAGGGAACAGCGCATCGACTAGCGTTGGGGCTTCCCCACGAAGCTCTTAGTGCACCGAAATGGGAAGACTACCGTGATATCTTCTGAAGCGGAAGGCCTACAGATCCTCAGAAGCTGGGGCATACCCTACTCACCGGCAACAAAATCCCCCCCTGCGGCAACACACCTACCTGTGGAGTGGAAGACGCAACACTGAATCAGACGGAGAGATCAACTGCCTGCTCCTGGCACCGGGTAGCGCACAGATGTAAGGCAAAGTCACTTTTCAGCAACAACACCATGTTCCCGGTGCTGGACGTCCTGAAGCCGCAAGTATAAGACTTTTACATGGGATCCCACAACCCACCTTAGTTGCTGCACGGTCTTTGCTCCCGAGAGATCTAATCCCTTGCTCCATTACCTTGACACCCGGCTGGGTACGGAAAAGTTTACTTAAGATACTACACCAAACCCCGCTCAGGACTAGAGTCCCAACCTGACCACACACACCCACTAAGCACTCTCCACTCGAAACAAACACCACCTACTGCTAGCTGCAAGGGGAGTTTATGCTGGAGCAGGGAGGCCCAGAGCCACAGGGTACTCTCGTGGCCTGATATCCAGATAGTGCCAAAGGTATCAGAGGAGGCATGTATTCCATAAGTGTGGTTAAGGGGGCACAGGGCGAATGGATATAGAACCGCTAGACAAAGACCACAATGTTTTATGTCTCTTTCACAGAAAAAAAAATGCAAAAATTATACATTCCCCTCTTGTCTCTTGTCCTTAGTTTTTACTGTTTGGTCTAAAGACATTACTCATAGATATTTTATTATAATGCAAATCCACCCCAGACATCTACCCCTCTTTATGTGGAACTTCCACGTTGATTCCTAAACTGCCCTTTGAGACATTTGGGATACCATGGATTTATGTTTCATGTAAATGTATTAATGTTTTTTGTGAGTGGAGTTAATGTATCTCCACTTATGTTTATTGTTGTTTTTAATTGTGTATTATAGTATGATCAGTCCAGGATTAATTTTTCACAATCTAATAATGAAAGAGAGTAACAGGAAATGAAAGAGAAACAATAATTCCATTACTGATGCTTAAATTAATATCAATTAATGCACAAGGCTTAAACACCCAGAGTAAGAGACAAATAATATATGATTCCTTTATTAGAGAAAAATCCAGATAGGTTTAATTGAAGAGACACATTGGAAACGATCTGTACCCTAGAAATGGGGAGGAACAAAGTTCAAACCTATTTATCAGGCATCCCTAGAAAGAAAAAAAGGGAGGGTGGTGATCGTTTTTTCATGTTAAGTTAAAATTAGAAGTCTTGTTTCATGGTTCTGACCAGGCAGATTTTTAATATCGGTCTGTAAGATAGAGGAGAAAATTTACACTCTTGTAAATGTCTACTTACTTAATGTAAATCCGATGTCAGCATTCTCAAAAATTATGAACAGAGTGGATAAAATATCAAAAGGTACACTAATTATTGCAGGTGATTTCAATTGTGTTTTTGACTTAACAATAGATAAAAAAAATCCCATTCCCAGCTCAAGTCTGATAAATCAATTTTACAACAATCCAAGAGATTAAATAGTATATGTAATATGCATGGTTTATACCATGCTTGGAGAACTATTTAGCCGGAAGGCAGAGACTGCACACACCTGTCTAAAGCAGAGGATTCTTATTCTAGAATCAATATCTGTTTAGTCAAATCTGGCACAATTGAAAATATTAATAAACTACAACTTGAAGGAAAATACTTGGTCTAACCATAGTTTTGCATTATAAAAACTAGGTAAACCCATGGCCCAGGGATTAAATACTAAGTAGTAATGAGAGGATATATTATTAAAATTGAAAAACATCAGAAAAAATTAAAGGGTAAAGAACTTGCTGATATATATATATATATATATATAATTTTTCAAACTTTTTAATCTAAATAAAATTCAATCTTCTAAACAGAATATGATAAGGCTAAAAGAATTCAAGAATAAAATCAATTTAAAAACAGAAGAAAAGATCAAAATAAACTTTAAAAAGTTTTGATCAACTAAGTTTTAATCAAGGTAATAGAACAAATAAGAATATAACTAAAAAACTTAAGAAGCAAATTGTGAGAAATAGGATAAATACATTGATAGAGACAATTGGTAAAAAATTCTATGAATATTACAGCAATTTATATAATCTTGGTTTGAATAACAAAAGAGATAAAATAAAGGGAAATTTAGCAAATACTAACATTCCTAAATTATCAAACTTTGAGTTAACTGTTCTAAATACTAAGTTTAATGTATAAGAAGTAGAAAGAGAAATAGATAGATTAGAAGCATTTAAAACCCCTGGCTTTGATGGGTTTAGTAACTATTATTATAAAGCTAGAAAAGCTTATGAAGAAAGAATTATTATATCAAATAACTGCTTTGTTTAATGAGATGGCAAGTAGTTCCAAGGTTCCTGACCACACACACCCACTAAGCACTCTAAGCACTTATTGCAAGCAAATCTCTTACCTATACTGAAACCTAACAAGAATAAAACTGACGTGAGTAATTATAAATCTATCTCACTGATAAATGTGGACATGAAACTCTATGCTTCAGTTATAGCGGCAATAATTAAACTGGTGATTGATAGAATAATTCATCCTAACCAAGTAGATTTTATTTCTGCAAAATCCACCAAAAACTGTACCAGAATTCTAGATGTTCTCAAACGAGAAAGCATTTGAAAGGATCAGCTGGAGTTTTTTGGATATAGTTTTAAGTTCCTTTCAATTTAAGGGCTGGGTTTACAATGCCATAATGGCACTGTACTCTGAACCTACAGCTAGAACATTTGGTGTTAATATTTCTGCAGGATGGTTTGAGCTACATAATGGAACTAGGCAGGGATGTCCCCTGTCCCCCCTTCTTTATGTTTTATTGATAAAACCCTTTGCAATCAACATTAGAGCGAATGAATATATAAAAGGTTTTCTCACCAAAAGTAAAGAATCAAAAATCTCTCTTTACACTAACAATATTTTGCTGTCATTAACATCTCCAGAATTTTCTCTTCCATGACTAATCCACAAAATTGATAAATACAGCGTAGTTACAAATTACAAATTAAATATATCCAAATCAATCACTATGACTAAAAATATAAATAATGCTACTATTAAAGATCTTAAGGAGAAATATAATTTCACACGGACAACAAAATAATTTAAATATCTAGGAGTAATAATTCCAGCTTAGATAGAAAATATGATGGAAACAAATGTTCTTAGCCTTCTAAGATTAACCAACAAGTCATTAAAAGAATGGCATTTACTAGAATCTTCCTGGACAGGCAGGATCAATATGATAAGTGCTTATATTATCCCACAACGGTCTTTCTTGATGTTACCATTTAGAATGCCAGCGAGTTGATTAAGTATGATACAATCCAGATTTCAGACATATTTATGGCAGGGTAAAAAAAAACTGAATAAGTAATATGGTTCTGTGGACGAGATATAAACAAGGGGGTTTAAATTATCCAGTTATAAAACAATGTTATTCTGCCAATACAATTGGACATGTACATAGGTTACAAGCCAATACATTAAAAAAATAATTGTGGTATATAATGGAATCTGATGCTATAGGAAAGGAAAGACTTGAATACTTCTTATGGCTTAATAGTGGTAAAAAAGAAACAGACCAAATATACAACAAGTAATTAATATTAGCTCAGACAATACAAGCTTGGGATACAATAAAAAAAGATTTGAAATTGACACAAAAATTTTGGATTAATTACTTTAGAAGATAATATGCAAGAGATATCCTTAAATAATTGGCCCAAAAATGAAATACGAATAATATTATACAGGAAACCAAATATTCTCATATAATAAAATAAAAAAGGTGACTTCTAAAGCTAATAAATTTATATTTTCCATAACTAATAATCCCCTCAAGATCTTAGATAAATGGATTAAGGAATTAGACATAGACATAACTGAAAAGGAATGCTGTCGATCATTTAAAGCTATACAAGAGAACATTCATTGTTTAAATTTAGTCGAATGCCAAAGGTACATTTCTCAGTATATACCATTGGGTAATAAATATAAAAGAAACACATTAAAACCAATGTGGCTTAGTAGAGAAGTTAAACAAGATATTAAAAATAAGAAAAGGACATTGAAATCGGACTAAAATAAAAATATAAAAGATATAAGGAAGCAAATAATGCATGCAAAAAGGCAAAAGAGAGCAAAACCAACCCCAAAGCATTTTTTAAGTACATAAATTCTAAAAAAACAAAAAATGAAAGTGTAGATACACTAAAAACTGAAACGGGGGTGTTAGTTAATGAAGACCAGGAAAAGGCAGGAATTTTAAATAACTATTTCTCCTCCGTATATATTAAGGAAGAACCTATGGCAATAGATGTGCAAATGATTGCTACTAAAAACTTGCAGAATAATTGTAATTGGTTAACTCAAGACAAGGTGCTGCAGCAACTAAAGAAAGACAATATAAACAAAGCTCCAGAGCCTGACGGTATCCATCCACGAGTACTTAAAGGACCACTATAGTGCCAGGAAAACATACTCGTTTTCCTGGCACTATAGTGCCCTCAGGGTGCCCCCACCCTCAGGGACCCCCTCCTGCCCGGCTCTGGGGAGAGGAAAGGGGTTTAAACTTACCTTTTTCCAGCGCTGGGCGGAGAGCTCTCCTCCTTCTCTCTGTTACGATTGCCCCCGGTCTAGCAGGAGGGTTGATCGCTTGGATGTCCTGGTTCCCGCTGCAGAGAGTCGAACGGAGGTCTTTCGGTAATCAGCTGTAAGTGTAGAATATCCCCAAGCACGATCTAAACATCAATATCCCGGATCCCTACAACATGAGTCGAGGCTGCAAGTTGAGGGTCAAAACGAACTGGCTTTACTGGCACATAGCATGGCAATTTATGTGATTCCTCAGGTCCAAGGACAGCCCCCTGTGGACCTGATGGAATACAGGTACAGTACAAACAGGTAACCAATCACAGCATACTGTATCATTTGAAGTAGTACCCGCCCAGCTTGGAGATAATGAGGCCAACGGTTTTACAATCTAATTATCTCCAAGCGCACAAAAGACCACGTTTTATTATGCCCCAGAAAACTACATAAAAATCCATAACTTGTACATTATTACAGGAAAACCATTCATTCCACCATTCATTTTAAGGCTCGCGTTCGTATAGATAAACCAGGCGAATGCCGCTCTAATCCCACGAACAAAATGTACTGTTTCTGCCGTATAAAGTCCGTTCGGCATTATGAGATGGTTAGTCTTTGTTGGCGGCCATGTTTTCTGCTGGTTTAGCGAGCAGCGGGACTTCGTGTCTAACTCGTGGAACTAAACTCGGTATCAGTTCCTGCGAAGTCCCGCTGTCGGCCTGGTAGTGGGCTCGTTCGGTAAGGGAATGAGGGCCACCTGGGAGCAGGGTACTTGACCTGTGGTTAACCGCAG
Organism: Pelobates cultripes; assembly: GCA_933207985.1. Lineage (NCBI taxonomy): Eukaryota > Metazoa > Chordata > Amphibia > Anura > Pelobatidae > Pelobates > Pelobates cultripes. Next base: position 126,456,180 of record OW240915.1, on the reverse strand, counting down.
AAACCATAGTTAATGAGCGCCACGCGACCCGCTGTAGGGGGTCGTCGTTCGGTGGATCGTTCGGTCTTTTCCCTTCGGTACTTTGGGTGCGAACGTCGATGCCCCCAGGCATAACGATTACATTGTGGTTAACCACAAACCGCAGCCATCTGGGTGGTTAATGGCTACCACACTCCGCGAGCCGGGGGGGTCGCCCGTTCGGTAGTTTGCGGGGTGACGGGGTTAAGTGGCGGCACACGCCAGTTTCTGGGGGGTCCCCCGTTCGTACCACGAATGGAGCCTCCATAAGGGTTCGTGTAATCCATTCGTGTGGTTTTCTGTTTAACTTATGCAGTGGCAAACAGTATCAATCAGTGAGTAAAAACAGCAACATAGTGATTTCCAGTCTTTTGTAACAATGCTCCCTCTTTGTGGAACACTCTGGCAGACACTGTCTGACCCCTTTTCGGGGCAGACTAAGGCTGTCCAGACTCGTGGGGTTATGCTGGGCTGAGATCTGTTTGCCGGGATAATCCGTCGGCGTTGCCGTTCTGCTTCCCAGGTCGGTAGGTGATGGTAAAATTAAAGGGTTGCAGGGATAAGCTCCAGCGTAACAATCTGCCATTGTCCCCAGCGACCCGGTTGAGCCACACCAGCGGGTTATGGTCTGTAACCAGAGTGAACTCTTGTCCATACAAATAGGGGGTTAACTTCTTTAATGCCCACACCAGAGCCAAACACTCCTTTTCTACCGCGGCATAGCTGACTTCGCGTGGTAGGAGTTTTCGACTGATGTAGGCAATCGGGTGTTCTTTCCCATCATCTCCTACTTGGCTGAGGACAGCTCCCAGCCCGAACATGGAAGCGTCTGTATGGACAATAAAACGTCGATTAGGGGCTGGGGCAGCCAAGACAGGAGCATTAATCAACGCAGTTTTGAGGGCTTGGAAAGCCGTTTCGCAGTGGGGAGACCACAGGACCTGTCGGGGAAGGTTTTTCTTTGTCAGGTCGGTCAGGGGTTTGGCAATGGCGCTATACTCCGGTACAAATTTTCTGTAGTACCCAGCGGTGCCCAGAAAGGCTAGCACTTGGGTCTTAGTGTGGGGAGTGGGCCAGTTGGCGACCGCTTCTATTTTAGCTGGCTCTGGTCGTTGCTTCCCACAGCCTACCCGGTGCCCCAGGTACTGAACTTCAGCCATCCCAAAGTGGCATTTTTCGGGCTTTAGCGTCAGGCCGGCGGCTCGAATCTGGTCTAGGACCATTCCCACATGAGCCAAGTGTTCCTCCCAGGATTCACTGTGGATCGCTATGTCGTCCAGATATGCGCAGGCAAACTCCTGGAAGCCATCAAGGAGTCTGTCCACCAAGCGCTGGAAGGTAGCGGGGGCATTCTTCATCCCGAACGGCATGACCTTAAAGTGGTACAGACCGAACGGGGTGACGAAGGCCGACTTGGGGACAGCCTCCCTGGCCAGGGGGATTTGCCAGTAACCTTTACAGAGGTCAATGGTAGTTAGGTAGTTCCCCTGGCTATGCGATCCAACAGCTCATCCACTCTGGGCATGGGGTTGGCATCGGTGACCGTTTTGTCATTGAGTCTCCGGTAGTCCACACAGAACCTGGTGGTGCCGTCCTTTTTGGGAACCAGCACCACCGGGGATGCCCAGGGACTATCGGAAGCTTCAATGACCCCTAGTCGCAGCATCTCGTCTATCTCCTTTTTCATGCCTGTCCTCACTGCCTCCGGAATTCGGTAGGGAGCTTGTCTCAAAGGGTTTTGGCCGGGGGTATCTACTTGGTGAGTGGTCAGCTCAGTGTACCCTGGTTCTTGGGAGAACATGGCTTGTTTCTCTCGGAGCAGTTTGTGTAGCTGCTCCCTCTCAGCTTGGCTAAGTCTGTCCCCGATCTGTACTTGGCTCACTATTTCAACCGGGGAATTAGGGGTTAATAGGTCGGGTATAGGTAAACTATCTGCGTCCTCGTGCGCAGGGCTACATATGGCTGACACTTCCTCGGGTCTCTGCAAGTATTCCTTCAGCATGTTCACGTGAAATATCTTTCTTAAGTTTTCATCGTGACAGCTGGCAATTACATAAGTGGTGTCCCCTCTCTTTTCCACTATCTGGTAGGGACCCTGCCAAGCTGCTTGCAGCTTGTCCGTCTTAACTGGTTTTAGGACCATGACTTTCTGCCCGAGACAGAAGCTTCTTCGCCGTGCCCCCCGGTCGTACCAGACTTTCTGTCGCCCCTGGGCCGCCTGGAGGTTGGCCTGGACTGACTTAGCCAATTGCTCCATTCGGTCCCGGAGCTCCAGTACGTAAGGCACGATGGGGACCCCAGCGTTCTCTGTCTCTCCCTCCCAGTGCTCACGGATCAAGTTCAGGGGACCCCGTACCTTGCGACCGTATAACAGCTCAAAGGGAGAGAACCCGGTGGTTTCCTGGGGCACTTCCCGGTAAGCGAACAGGAGGTGCGGCAGGAAACGTTCCCAGTCCCTATACTCCTGAGTAAAGGTTTTTAACATCTGCTTGAGGGTTCCGTTGAACCGCTCACATAACCCATTGGTCTGGGGGTGGTATGGAGAGCTAAGCAGGGATTTAATTTTGCAAACGTGCCAGAGCTGCTGGGTCAGCTCTGCCGTGAACTGTGAGCCTCTGTCGGATAAAATCTCCCTAGGGAATCCTACCCGAGAGAATACCTGCACTAAGGCATTAGCCACTGTGTCTGCCTGGATATTGGATAAAGCCACAGCTTCTGGGTAGCGGGTAGCGTAATCCACTATGGTAAGGATGTATCTCTTGCCAGAGGGACTAGGGGTGGCCAGGGGCCCAATTAAGTCGATGGCTACCCGGCTAAATGGCTCGTCGATAATGGGCATGTTCACGAGATGTGCCTTGGGGTGGTCTCCTCGTTTGCCTACCCGTTGGCACACCTCACACGTATTACAGTAGGACCTGACATCGGCATGTACTCCTGGCCAGAACAAGGTATGGGTAATACGGTGTAGGGTACGTGTTACTGCCAAGTGCCCGGCTAAGGGAATATCATGACCCACCCGGAGGATATCCCGCCTATACTTGTGGGGTATCACTAACTGTCTCCTTCGGTGCCCTTTTTTCTCTGTGTGTCGGTACAGTCGACCCTGTTCCCATGCAAAAGTCTCCTGGTCTGTTCCCCCAGCCCCGGTGTCGGCTCGTTCCCTATATTTTTGGAGCGTCGGATCAGTTTTGGTCTCAGCCTCGAAGGCTGCAGGGGTGTCCCAGGGCAACGGGGTAGGAGGGGGGGTCATAGTCGGGTTAAGTCTTACCTGCGTCTCCCGCACCGGTGAAGGGTCTTGGGCTCGTCCAGCTTGTGACCGGGTCGTCACAGGATGTGCCTCAGCATTGTAGGACGGGGCATAAGCTGAAGTCATAGGTCCCAGGTCGTTTCCCAGCAAAACTTCGGCTGGCAAATTATCCATAATTCCCACCCTCACAAGTCCTTTTCCCGCACCCCAATCCAAGTGTACCTTTGCCGTGGGTAGTTTGTATATGTCCCCTCCAGCCACCCGGACAGCCACTGTGTCAGGCGAGCGTTTGTAGTCGGGGACTAATCGGCTTTGTACTGTGAACATATGTAACCTGCTACTGACATGCTGTCAGCCATTTTGCTGTTTATTCATCATCTAAAAATATAATCAAAGAAGAATATTTACTCTAAGAAATAAGAAGAAACTATGTTTTATTGCTACAATTTATTAATGGATGTCTGGACTGTTTTTTGGATTGCAAAAGGAAAGGTTATTTTGAAAGCGTGTCTTGTCAGATGTTGCCAGGGGGGAAAGGTGAAATGTGTGCTTAAGTTGTGAAAGAGGAAGTCTTATATGTGTTAACTTTTATCATAGACAAGCGATATTTTAGGGAAGTAAGATGCATGACTGTGGTCAAGTCATCTGTTAGAAAGATCATGGGATGCTTAAACTTTTGAACCTTAAATTTGTCAGTTATGCTAGAATTTAGCCAATAGGAAATAAGACCATATTTGGAGTTCTGATTCAAGCTAAACGAAAGGCCAGTTCCGGGTCATATGTATAAAATATGAGGAATTGTAACATGATGTTAGATTGCTTCTTGCCAATCTCCATGAAATATCTCTGTGTATTGTAATGGTCAATTAAACGCTTTTTATTGAACCTGGTAATATTTTTGTCTACTTCCACAGTTGGGGGCTCGTCCGGGATCAGAATACCACAGACACCAGCGGAACACCTGCACCTGCCAACCATTTCGTGGGCACTCAAACAGACCGGTCATATGAAAGGTAAGCCATACCATTTATAAAACATGGCATTAGTGTAATTTTTGAGTGTCCATGAAACAAAGAACGGTGCAGGTAAATGCTAGTCTGTGTGACCTGATTTCTTAGCCTTTTATTGACCATTTGTAACGTTACTATTTATGTTTATGTTGTAAAATATACTACAGTATTAGTGTCTATGTCTGAGTGATTCTAGAATCAGTGGTAGCACTGACAGGTAGTCCCCTAGGAAGACTTAAGTGACTAAACTTCGCAGACCCAATAGGGGTTTGGTGGGCCTTCAGAAGTCTAAACGTAGCTCTGTTGGTGAGAGTCTCTTTGATATGATGTATCCCTGTCATGTGATTGTGGCTAAATGTTGAGGTTAGCCACATGAATCTAATCTCCCAAGTCTAAACGTAGCAAAGCGAGATTAGATTATTTTGTTTTAGTGTCTTAATTTCACCCAGTCTAAACGTAGCAAGGTGAAATTAAGTTGTCTTGTATTAACTGTTTAAACTCATAGGTTAAACATAGCACTTGAGTAAGATGTATTGTGTTAAAATTGTATAACTGTGTGTATATGGTTTAAATTTTGATAAACTGTGACATCATTTGAGAAGAGATTTTTGTGTAAACTCCAGTTGTCAGTCAGTATACAGAATGAAAATTGTGATCTTTCGATCTCTCAAAAGGTGATACAGTGAGTGTATACATTTGGTGTTTCAAAGTAAAAGTAACAGAAATGAGGTTGAATCATGGCAAGCAGCTTGATCATGGGGATAGAATACCCAGTGATTCCCCAGTTTGTTTAATGAAACAGAAATATGGCCCTTCAAATATTATGTATTCAAAGAAATGGGCAAAGTTAACTAAGAATAATATAAATCCATGGCCAGTGGTGGGGTCATTAGACCCTTGGGTGTTGTTAAGTTTAAGAACAATGTTGTTAAATGGAAAAAGTCTTTCAAAACTGGAATGGTCTGCATATATGTTATGGCATGAGGAAATTGAAAAGAAAAAGCAAGAATGTTCCCCCCAGTCAGGTGCAACAGGAGGGGCATGTAAAGGAGAGGGTACTGGTGTTGCCTGTTTGTATCCCTCACTGTACAATTTAAAAAGAAATGTTAAAAATCCTCCGCCTTATAATGATGATGAGGATTTTTTTGATTAATCATGAGATTATGAATCCCTCTTTGGGTCACCTCCCCTCAGCAGATGAATGATGCACCACAGCTTGTACCCCAAAATTTAGCTGGTGCCTCAGCCATGTTGCATTGAGGTGGTAGACCTGAGAGGGATATTAGACTGCCTAAAAGATTTGCTGATCATGCTGTGGTAACTACAGGTTTATCAGGATGTAGCAATGTGTTGCCTGAGAGTGATGGGAGTGAGGCTATGATTTTACCTATTAGAGAAGTGGGACAGATGGATAATGATGGGAGACCAAGGAGGATTTGGCAACCGTGGAGCCCACAAGACATAGCATTTTTATAGGTATCATTTCCTGCCCCCTCTAGATCCAAATGGGTTTGTAAAACATTTAAAAATAATGTGTGCCAGCTATTTCCCCACAACATAAGATCTTAATGAGGTAATGGAGACAGTATTAACCCCTACAGAACATACTAAATGGGTGGCAGGATATAACGAATCACCTTTTTCATGGCCTGCAGGGGTGGGGGGACAAGCAGTTGCACACATATGGGAAAATTGCCCTGATGAGAGGAGTGATGTTGTCCTTAAGAATTGGTATGCATTCCTCAGCATTAAAGTAAAACCAGTTTTTACCCAGCCTATTGACTATACATAGCATAGTGCAAAAGAAAGGAGAAAACCCCTATGAATATGCGGAAGCAATTAAGGTTTTTGGAAGTTTTGAAGATATCACGAATTAATCAATTAAGCCGTTCATAGTGAATACCTTAGTAAATGGTTTGGATGCTAAAGTAAAAAAAAAACAATTGATGTTATCCTTACTGGGATGACGGGATAAATCACTTAATATTGTATTAAGTGCAGCATCAGAAATTTGACAAGCTATTCAAATCAAGGAAAATGCAAAAGCTGAGCACATAATGCTACAAGCTGAACAAATTCCTGTTAGATATTATGCACATCAGCCAAGACAAAACATAGCCAGAAGACCCCCACAGAATAATGAAAGAACATTTATCAAATGTTTCAATTGTGATGGATATGGTCATATAGCAACAGATTGCAAGGAGGTAAAGGGGGCAAGAAAGCAATTAGAAGAAAAAGACAGACTAGATGTAGAGGAAGATTGGGGTCTGAATATGTATTGTTAGTGTACCTGTGACCCAAGGTCCAGAACCTATGGTACATTTGAAAGTAAATGAATTGTATGTGATACTGAGGGAAGAAGAAGTAAGTGATTTTGGTGGGGAGAATGTATATTTAGTGGAAGACCAGCATTGCCATCATTGTTTAATTCTGAATGGTCAAGGCTGGGCCTAGAATCTGTATTGGCACTGGTGTGTTCTTCATGTGTTATTTGTTTACAATACAATGCAGGTCAGAGACCTAAATCATCCTCCCTGTTCATGAGGTCCATTTGTAAATTTACAAATGGATTTCATTGAATTACCAAAGGTAATGCAGTACCGGTATGTGCTAGTAATATTAGA
>OW240915.1:126338389-126437548 GCA_933207985.1 Pelobates cultripes | reverse complement strand
ATAATCATTCAATGTAGGGTAATAACTGCTTGATCCAAGGATAAATCTGACTGCCATTCTGGGGTCAAGAAGGAATTTTTTTCCTAGCTTGTTGCAAAATTGGAAGTGCTTCAAACTGGGTTTTTTGCCTTCTTTTGGATCAACAGCAAAAAACAAATGTGAGAAAGGCTGAACGTGATTGACGCAAGTCTCTTTTCAGCTATGTAACTATGTAACTATGTAATAAGATATATAAGATGTACCCTAATCAAATATCTAATTGTTAGTGGTAGTCTAGACGGCTCCTTTTTACACATTTGGTGGTATTGTAAAATGGTTAAACCACTATGAAATTGGTCGTATAGTTTGTTTAAACGTATAGTAGGTCTAAAATAACAAATAAATTAAATAACAACACTTTTAAGATGTTTAGTTATGCACTGTTTGCTAATTGCCAAAATCATAACAGCTAGACAGTGGAAATCAAATCTCCCTTTAACCCCTTAGTGACCGCGGACATGCAGGGTACATCAGTCAAAAAACGGTTGTTAACGACCGCTGATGTACCCTGATGTGCACTACACTACCGCTGATGTGCACTACACTGCCAGCTGCTCTAAGGGTATTACACGATGACTCGATATCAAAGCTTAGTGGAATATCCCCCCTCACTGCCGGGCGATCACTTCCAGGTTGCCGCACGTGGTGCCTGGCAGTGTAGTGCAGAGCACTGGAAGCCTTCAGGCAGGCTTCTGATGCTCTGCCTGTACTGAATGCTTCAAGAGGGTCGAGGCACTCAGTAAATGTTTTAAAAAAAATAAATACAATGAATTAAATTTAAAAAAAAAACTTACCTGTACCGGCAATCTGTGGCGAACACATTCGGGGGGACTGCCAGAGACCCCAGCAGTCCCCATGTAGCAGCTCCAGCCACCCTGGCCCTCCAGGACCATGTGATCTCCATGATTTATTCGCCATAATAGGACTCTACGAGTTGCCAGCAGGGGGACTGTCTGAGCTGTCAGGCAGTACCCCAGGCTGCTAAAAAGTAAAAAAAAAAATATATGTATATACAATATATTATAAAATAATTAAAGCATTTTATATTATACATATATAATGCATATATATGATTTCATTATAAATTTATTTTGAGATTTATACACATATATCTCAAAATACACCTATAATGAAATCATATATATGCATTATATATGTATAATATATTATAAAATGCTTTAATTATAATATATTATACATATACAGGAAAGTGTGTGTGTGTTTATATATATATATATATATATACACACACATACACACACACACACACACACAAATTATATACACATATAATATATTATATATAATTATGTATATATGTGTGTGTGTGTGTATATATATATATATATGTATATATATATATATATCTATATATATATATATATATATAGATATATATATATATATAATACACAAGATCCAGCGCACTCACCTATCCACTAAACAGCAACTTCAATGTTGAAAGATTGTATTAGTTTTTTTAAAAACACCTAATCTAGGCAAAAATAATGGGGGTTTAGTTACATTATATGATCATACATTGCATAAGTATATATATATATATATATATATATATATATATACACACAGTATTATATGTGTGTGTGTGCATGTATATGTATATATGTATGGCTACTACAAAATACTGGACATACCCCATTTTGAATACCCTGGATTGTCTACATTTGAAAATGGTATGCCATGATGGGGTTATTTCACATTCCTGGGATACCATATGGTCTCAAAAAATCTGGCAATCTGAATTGGGCAAGCCCTATATTGACCCTATAACCAAAAACAGCATAAAACCTGTACATGGGGGGTATTGTTATACTCGGGAGACTTCGCTGAACACAAATATGAGTGTTTAAAACAGTAAAACCTATCATGATGATGAAATCACCAGTAAAAGTGCAGTTGTTGTATAAAAAAAATGCAGAAAACAAATAAAAATGCTAACTTTGTACATGGGTGGTATCACTGTACTCAGAAGATGTTGCTGAACACATATTGGGGTGTTCCTTGGCAGTAATATATAACAGTAGCTAAGAAGCCATGCCTAAAGTACAATGTGTGTAAAAAATAAACAAAATAACTACCCAAAAGGTTGATAAAGTCTTGTGGTAGAATTAGTGCATGGAAAGTGTTAAAATACCACCATTTGAAATACCCTAGGGTGTCTACTTTTAAAAAATATATGGTTTGATGGGGTAAATAACATTGGCCGGCTTCAAAAATGTCCCATATAGGACATGGGTGCATGATGACCAGCTGTGTAAATTCCAAGTTGGAAACTTGGAATGTGCACCCTCCAAATAAGCTATTTTAGCCTCCAGAGAACCAGACACACCTATACATTTGGGTTTCACTGTACTCAGGAGATGTTGCTGAACACATATTGGGGTGTTCTTCGGCAGTAAGACTTAACGTTCTCCGTACATGTATTCCTAAATTGCTATGTGTGTCAAAAAATCACCAATTATTATAATTTTTTTAATTTGGCATGCATTGGTGGTAAAATGGTTGCATGAAAATAGTCAAAAATACCCCAAGTTTAATACCTTCGGTGGTCTTTTTTTTTTAAATTATATTTTATTGGAGTTTTCAGACTCAAAATACATCTCATTCATAGTATAAAATAAATTTAACAGTAGAACAGTATAACATTCTCACAGCATTAGCGAGGCAGCATGTAGGACCTGTAGGTAGCTATCAGTTACTGAGCCGTTCATCTCTTGTACTGCTAGGCATTGTATCTGGCATATAGTGAATTCACCTTTGGTTTTGGTGCGTCGCAGCCTATATGTGGCCAGGGGTTATAATCCAGACACCACTTAGTGGTGGGTATTACATAACAGTCTCACCAAACATATAGAGACATTTAAAGTTAATACCAAACCTTATAAACTAAACCATATAAGATTAACCGCTGGGACATCGGAAGAGGTAAAGAGAGAGGGGGATGCTAACTTCGTGCCCCCTTACGTATTCTCCTTTATGTCTAAGCTATGCTCGGTCGCAGTTCATGTTCCTGACAGTGGTCTAAGGTGGTGTATTGTGAGTCATCGCCATGTGCCAGTTCCTGTCTTCTGGGCTGTCTCTGGGTTTGGTGCAGGTACCTTCAGGTTCTGGAGGAAGGTCTCTTGATTTTCGGGAGAGGATAGGGTGAGGGCTCCATTTCCTTGTGGGACCACTAGGGAGTCGTCAGTCCCCCAGCGATACTTGATTTTCGCATCTCTCAACTGTTTGGCCACCGGTGCCAGCTGTCTTTTCACCACCAATACTGCAAATGGTAGGTCTCCGTATATGGCTATGGCGCTGCCCTGAAATTGAAAGCTTCTCAGTCTGGATCTGGACATGATGGCAGACCATACAGAAACATCTCTGGACACTGCAATCACGTCTTTCGGTGTGTCCGCCGGGGTGGCAGCCGCTTTGCGGACCCTGAAAGCTGATTCAATAAGTCCCGGATCTGTGCTGCCTCTGATGCCCATTAAGGTTTCGAGGCGCCGGAGAAAGGTAATTATTGCTTCTCCTCCAATACTCTCCGGAATGCCCCAAGGTCAGACATTCTTCCTCCTGTGTCTAGATTCCAGTGTGGTCATCGATTTGGTGGACCTGTTCAGTGAGGTCTTGCATGTGGCCCTGGGTGGTTTGTAGACTACGCTCTCTGGTCGCTTCTTTCGTTTCCATCTCAGCCATTCTCTGTTTGAGGTTCCACATCTCCATTCGCGTTTCTGCTAGGTCTTCTTTCCACACTTTCCTCATATCTAGCATATCTAGTAGATTCTTAATGTCCCTCTTGGTTGCTGTAGAGGAATCCTCATCGGACTCTGGTTCAATTGAGGGTGTCCCCACTGAATGTGATGAGGCCTCTTCGTCGCTGAGTGGTTCAGGCACCATCTTGGGGGGGTAGGCCTCTCAAATCACAGCCTGATATCTGGCATTCTAGTGCCCTCCGGATAAATAATGGTGAGAAAAATGGTATATAATATGTGTGGGTACAGTAAATGAGTAAGAGGAAAATTACAGCTAAATACAAACACCGCAGAAATTTAAAAACATGGTCCAGAATGGTAAGAAAATTGAAAAGTGGTCTGGTCACTAAGGGGTTAAAAATCTATCTTGAATATAACTCTCTGAATTGCATGACTATGATGGATAATACTTAAATTGATAAATTGAAAACATCCGCCTTATAGTTTTATTGATATCTAAATATTTCAAATTGAACATTTAATTGATGATCGTATGCATTGATTGACATTACCATATTAACTATGTTCTACTGAGAGTATGGACTGGATTTATTTTTGGACACAGAGAAAGTTAACATGGCGTGTTCAATAAAAACATGGCAACATTTCGTTCTTTGTGTGTTATTAGTTTAAGCAGACTGTGATTGTCTATTGTTGTGACTTAGATGATGATCAGATCACATTTTATGACCAGTTTGTACAGAAATCCATATCATTCCAAAGGGTTCACATACTTTTTCTTGCAACTGTATCTCTAATTATTTGTATTTGTTTTTCTTTCTATGTATCTCCTGCTTGCTGATATACTATGTTTAAGTTTTATTCATTTCTCACAACCTTATGGAGATACGCATGCACACACGCTACTGCCCATGGTGGTTTTGGGGGACTTTTTTGACACAAGATGGGAAACTTTTTTGCATTCCACATATGTATCAATAGGATGCATGCTTTCCGTTCCTTTTTTTAAATAGGCACTGGAGTGAAGTGAATGTTTTTGTTAATAGAATTGGATCGGGACTTTTTTTTTTTAGCACTTTGCTGGTGGCTGATGAGCGAGGGAGAATGGGGTTAGATGTCACTGAAGTTCATTACTATAAATTCACAGGTATTGAATTCCCCTTTCAAAAGAACCTGTTTGTTAAGCCTTTTGACTAAACATCTAGTAGATATTACTTTTACTCAAGAAAACCCACTGGAAAGAAATAGATAATGGCTTATGGAAATATCATAAATATTCTAACATCTATACATCTTCTTTCCTGGACAAAAAGAATCAGGTAGTGGCAATAATAATCACCTCTGGAGTTAAGTTTGAATATATTCATCATATAACAGATACTCTGGGAATATACTTGATATTACATTTCCCTTAGTAAACCTATATGCACCCTCAGACCACCCGGTCTCATTTTTAGAAAAGAGTTTTATCGGCTATTATCTGTATTGGGCTTCTACAGGAGCCAATATATTTGTACAAATGTTTATAAAAACCTAATAAAAAATTAATCTGGAAAAAATAAAGAAAATAGTTGATCAGTTCTCTAAGGGCTTCATTATATTAGGAGGGAGCATGACTGTATAAGCTGCTGTGACGTAGATAAAAACAGATCAGTTAGTAAATCTAATAAGACAACACGGGCACAAGCCAGGGCCTTTGCTACCTCTATATCTAAACATAATCTATATGATATGTGATGTACCCAGCACCCAGAAGCAAAAGATTTACTTTCTTTTCTAATCCCCATGACTCGTATTCTCGGATTGATTTTCTCATTACGAGGGTTTAGAATGATGTTTCGATTCACAAATTGGTAATATAAGTTGGTTGAATCATGCCTCTGTATTTTTGACCTTTAAAAATAATCCACATACATTAATAGACTCACTCCAAGTGGAGAATAAATGACTATTTTATTCTCTGAAAGTAGCAAGAAAGATCTGTTGAAAGTAGCAAAAATGTTCCTTCGAGAAAATTATAATAATGCAGTATCAGACGCCACATATGAAATAGAAAGAGAGAAATCAGCGCTAGATTGCCACACAAGAAAGTAATAATAATAATAATAAGGCTGCACTCCTCAAAGGGGAGTCCCCTATAATCCCCTGGTGATAAGAAGAAATACAAAAACAGAACAATAAAATAAGGTTGCGCCTAAAATATACAATAAAACATATAAAAAAATATAAAATTTAACATAAAATATTAATGTAAAATAAATTGTTGGCAGTAGTCCAAAACACTTATCATAAGTCTGTAATGGTAGGTGCCACGTATGGAAACAGGGATTCTGAGGCGTATAGTGGAGTGGGTCTTCTGCTCAACTGGATCTCAAGCACACAATTGTGAAGACCCACTCCACTTTACGCCTCAGAATCCCTGTTTTGTGTTTTGGACTACTGCCAACAATTTATTTTACATTAATATTTTATATGTTTTATATGTTTTATTGTATATTTTAGGCGCAACCTTATTTTATTGTTCTGTTTTTGTATTTATTCTTGCCACATATGAAATGTCTATGAATATATTTGATAAAGCAGGGCACACACTTTAAAAAAAAGACAAAGTAAAATTTTAAATGATCTCTACATTCTCCTTGCCAGTCTGGAGAGAATGAAAAAGCTTCATCCTACAAATGATTCTCATAAACAAATAGTAGCTATTCAGAAAGAAATAATAAACAAATTACAACAAAAGCCAAACAATACTGTGACGAGACCAATCTCGCCACATTGCATTGGAGAAGCCTGGTTGCTCGCCTGCTGCCTCTGGACTATGGCCCCCTGTTAAAACGCTGTATTCGTGCTTTTCTGCCGGTTGTTCGGTAGATTCAATCTAGATTCAATCTACCGAACAACCGCACGAATGAATAGACCACCTGGGAGCTGGAGTGTGCCGGCAATTAACCGCCCTGAAGCTGCGGTTAACCGCAGCTTAATTGACGAATGCTGGGTGGCCGCCATTCGTATCCTGAACACGAGGTCGTGGCCATTTTAAACATACGAATGCACAGCGGTGTTCGCCCCTATTTTCATGGAACTAAAATCGGACACAGTTTGGCGCGAACACCGCTGAAGCCGCCGACCTCCCTTCTTGTTCGGTGGAAGTGGACGAACGGCCCGGTGTTCGGTAGTTTTGTTTGAATGTGTTATACCCCAGATAGGAATCCCATGGAGACCATTCGTATGAAACTAACTGTAAAGACTTTGGCTCCATGGCGATTAAACTGTATTCGTGTGGTCTGAGCGCCATTCACTTAATAATGTGTGCTCAGACCTGAGCTATCTGGGGATATGTTAAATTTATAGTTTTAATGTAATGTGTCTTACCTGGTGTAATTTAACAGTAGTGCTTGTTTTAGTATCCCCATGTGCATAATGGAGATTTGCCTTTGTCTTGGGAGATAATTGAATTACTCCTCAATTATCTCCCAGGGCAGAGGGGAGGAAGCCAGGATGCATTGTGGGAATATACTGTGACTGTGTGTCCTGTTTGTCTGCTTGTCTGTCCCTTGTCACAGTCTCCCATTTGGTCCCCTAGGGGAGTGTCCACCAGGTGGGAGACCTGCATAAATACTGGGCAGGTAGCCCTCATTAAACAGACCACTGCTTGACCCTCAACACGGAGCCTTGTCTCGTCTTTGGGGGGATTTACTGAATGCTGATAGAGACTGATTGCTAGGAGTGTAAGCCGCTTGGATGCTTTTCCTATTCGTCTGGTAGCAGCAATTCGTATGGTTCCAGTTCGTGTAGTTGGAGTGCTATATTGGATGCCGTTCGGGAGTTTGGAGCATTCACTTATTGGTGGTTCGTGTGTTTGGTGTTCTGCAGTAGCTGTGCCTGCATCTATGGAAAGGGGGCCGATCGCCTAAACGTTTACCACTTTTGTGCAAAACGGTCTGTTACAATTGGTGGCAAGCGGCGGGATCGTTCCCACAGACTACAGGACAGCTACAGGCGACACCATTCCGTGGATTTTTACAATTTGAGGGCAACGCATGTCCCAGTACAGCGACCCTGACACCACCGAGATGGAACCAGCAGTGGAGTATGACGAGGGTGCCCTCGATGACCGAGATGCGCTGCGCAAAGGCATCTGGTACCAGGCACTGGGTATTGTGGAGTACCAGCGGGGCGAGAGACTCCCCAAGGAAGACCAGCGACTGCAGAAGCGAGTAGCCCTGTGGATGCCCTTTCTGGGAGAGCAGCCCCTGGATGAATGGGTGAAGGAATTGGAGCTCCGAGTATGGCAGGAGATTTGGCTGGAAGATGCCTACCAGGCGCTCTGGTGGTATGGGGCACAGTACCAGCCCTGGATAGCCGAGCATGACAAGCCAGAGGGAGAGGAGTTTGATGGTCCTGGCTTGTTATGGGAGTCTTTTGCAGAGCCTGAATTTGGGAGCCCTACACAAGCCCGGTTCAGTGATCTCTTGGAATGGAGGGAGAGCAGGTATGACTGGGACAACACTCACGAAATTGAGCCAGACCTGGTCCACCTGGTGACCCGAGAGATGGAGCTGGAGCAGGACTACCAAGATCTGTTCCACTCCAGTGGGAAGGCTCAGCAGGGAAGCGGAGACCCAGATCCAGACCCATTCAGCTGGGAAGACATTGTTGATATTTACTGGGAGGAACCCCAGGTGACGGGTGGAGACGGGACCGAGGTCTCTCCACTGATATTGCAGAGAATTGGGAGCCCGAGCTCCATTCCCCAGCGGTAGATATTGCAGGGAATTGGGAGCCCAAGCTCCATTCCCCAGCGGCAGGCTGTGTTACAGGGGACAGAGATAGTTGCTTCTGTCCCCCAGCAGCAGAGTGAATTGCAGGGAATTGGGAGCCCGAGCTCCATTCCCCAGCGGCAGGCTGAGTTACAGGGGACAGAGACAAGTGGTCCTGTCCCCCAGCAGCAGTGTTCCTTGCAGGGAGAGGAGAGAAGCGTCCTCCCTCCCCAGTGGCAGGGTGAGCTACAGGGATGCTGAGCAGTCGGCTCAGGTCCCCAGCGGCAGTATGATTTTTTGGGAATTGGGAGCCCCGTCTCCATTCCCCAGCGGGAGATAAAACAGGGAAGTGGGAGCCCAGTCTCCATTCCCCAGCGGCAGAGTGTCCTACCGGGAATAGAGAGCCCAGTCTCCTTTCCCCAGCAGCAGGACTCTGTATTGGGAGCAGAGACAGTCGGTCACCCTCCCCCGCGGCTGAAAGTATGGATGGTGTTAAGACACCTCTAGTGTCTTTAAGCCAAACCGCCGTTTAGTAGACCTTCCCCGGCTGCAGTACAGTCTCTGCTTACTCTGTAACCCACGAACCAAATGCAGGGGAAGCGGCAATCTCCCGATCGAGATCCGTGAACGGCTCCAAACTCCCGAACGGCAATACACAAACTGCTGGTAACCGTCGAACAGCAATATTCACCAAGCGGCTTTCGTTCCATCCAGCAGTCTCTAAACGTGAAGAAGAAATCCCCCCCAATAACGAGACAGAAGCTCCGCATTGAGGGTCAAACAGAATCTGGCTTTACTGTGGGCTACCTGCCCGTATTTATGCAGGTCTCCCACTTGGTGGACACTCCCCTAGGGGACCAAATGGGAGACTTAAATTACAGACAGATCTGGGGACATCCCAGACACACAGTCACAGATTTTACCCACAGTGCATTATGATTCCCTCCCCTCTGCCCTGGAGTTAATTACCAAGTAACTCAATTAACTCCAGGACAAAGCCAGTCGCCATCTTAGACATAAAAATAATAAAAGACATAAAAATATATAACTACATAAAAACTGAACATTTCCCATTCGTATTACATGTCCCCAGATAGCCTGGATCTGAGTGCATATTATTAGCGAATAGCGCTCAGATCCCACACACATAGTTCAATCGCCATGGAGTCAAAGTTCTTACAGTCTTTCGGTATACGAATGACTCCATGGGAAGGCTATCTGGGTTAAGTCTTTTCGTATGCTCTCAATCTCCCGAACGGCCGGTGTTCGCATGCTTTCGTGGAGGCAGCCAGGCGTTCCGTTGTTTCAGCGGTGTTCGGCAGAAAAAGTGTCCGTTTTCAGTTCCATAGAAATAGAGCCAAACACCGCTGGGCGTTCGCTTGATTTAAAATGGCCGCTGCCTCGTGGTCGACATACGAACGACGACCACCCTGAATTCGGTTTAATTGAGAAGTGTCTGCGGTTAACCACAACGTTCTAATTGGGATCACTTCGTTAACCAGCAGCACACTCCTCACTTGGGTGGCCGTTCGTTCGGCAGGTTTGTTCGGGAAAAAGAGTCATTCGAATGGCTGGGCTATAGAAACCAGCCATTCATACGAACGGGGGACAAACAGACGAACGTAGTCAAAATCCAAGCAGACAGATGGTTCTGTCACAGATGGGAGAGGAGCTTGTTACCCTCTCTCCCCAGCGGCAGCTTAATGTACCAGGAGGAGACAGTAAGCCCCACAATGGTGCAGATGGGACCGTGGTCTCTGCACGTCCAGCACAGGGGGTAGGGACGGTCGGTTCTGCCCCCCAGCGACAGGGCTGTTTAGCCAAAGGGGAGACAGTCGGTCTCAAGCAGCAGAGCTGTGTAACCAAAGGGGAGACAGTCGGTCTCCAGCAGCAGGACTGTGTATCTAAAGGGGAGACAGTCGGTTTCCCCCTTCAACAACCAGGCTTCAACCAGGCTACCCTCCCAGTAGCGCTGGCAACAGGGCAGAGTGCCACTGGTCTCTGCCCACGCAGCACCCCACCAAGTCAGCGTATCCGTACCCAGCACAGCCGTGATGAGGCACCTGGACATGGACAAGCTTCTCCTCTACCCAGGTGCAGTAACCATTTATTGTGGGTGGGCTGTGCTGTTGATTATGTTTTGTGGGTGGGCTGCTGGACTAACAAGGGCACTGACTGGCAGGAGGTCAGATACCCTGTTAGTTTGTTTGGAAAAGGGGAGAGATGTGACGAGACCAATCTCACCACATTGCATTGGAGAAGCCTGGTTGCTCGCCTGCTGCCTCTGGACTATGGCCCCCTGTTAAAAGACTTTATTTCGCCTGCAGAAAAGCTGTATTCGTTAGATTTAGATTTGCCTTTGTCTTGGGAGACAATTGAATTACTCCTCAATTATCTCCCAGGGCAGAGGGGAGGAAGCCAGGATGCACTGTGGGAATATACTGTGACTGTGTGTCCTGTTTGTCTGCTTGTCTGTCCCTTGTCACAGTCTCCCATTTGGTCCCCTAGGGGAGTGTCCACCAGGTGGGAGACCTGCATAAATACTGGGCAGGTAGCCCTCAT
Organism: Pelobates cultripes; assembly: GCA_933207985.1. Taxonomy (NCBI): domain Eukaryota; kingdom Metazoa; phylum Chordata; class Amphibia; order Anura; family Pelobatidae; genus Pelobates; species Pelobates cultripes. The sequence goes on along the minus strand of OW240915.1, from coordinate 126,426,468 downwards.
TAAACAGACCACTGCTTGACCCCCAACACGGAGCCTTGTCTCGTCTTTGGGGGGGATTTACTGAATGATAGAGACTGATAGAGACTGATTGCTAGGAGTGTAAGCCGCTTGGATGCTTTTCCTATTCGTCTGGTAGCAGCAATTCGTATGGTTCCAGTTCGTGTATTTGGAGTGCTATATTGGATGCCGTTCGGGAGTTTGGAGCATTCACTTATTGGCGGTTCATGTGTTTGGTGTTCTGCAGTAGCTGTGCCTGCATCTCTGGAACGGGGGCTGATAGCCTAAACGGTTTTTACCCCTTTTGTGCAAAATGGTCCGTTACAAATACATTAACACATTTGAAACAACGCTGGTATTACTCAAACAACAGAGTAGGGAGAGCTTTAACAAAAAAATTAAAAGCTCTAAAACAAAGAAATATAATTAAACAGATAGCATATAAAGGATCTGCTTGCCTTTCTCCCCTCCATATCGGCAAGGTGTTTAGATAATATGTATTTATTTATAAAATATTTTACCAGGATGGATACATTGAGATATCTCTCATTTTCAAGTATGTCCTTGGTCCACAAAACATTGCATTGTTACAATAAGATACAATATTACAAAAATAGAACATACAAACTATATATTGAAAGGCTGGGCCTGAAGTTGTGCACCCTACCGTGATTACTGATGAGCTGCAGGCTGATGAGACTGTCTGGTTCAGTACAGTACAGTACGGTCCTCAACACAAACTGCCTAAACTCCAAATAAGCTGGTCTTGGCCTAGTGTGGCCCATGCAAGAATTTGTTTTACCTTCCCCTAGGAAACAGCCACCTCACTAGAAGCTCATGGGGCACTGCCGCATCCATGTCTTCTATAACTATTTTTTTTCCAACAAAACCGTAAGTTTGTTTGTTCAGCCATTCGGATATAGTACATTTTACTAGTAACGCAAATTCAGCCTATTTCAATCATACATAGCAGGTCTCATTCCGCTTACTGTATTTGGCAGTGATGCCTCATTCTGCTTACTGTTTTTGGCCCACACTAGGCCATATAGACTTTTATCATATGCATTTTAGTCACCCTGCAATTTAATATTTCACTCTACATTTTAAAGTTTTCTTTGTCTGTTCTAGGTATTCATGCACTTATGTGGCTAGGTGTTGCAACTGATTGTCTAAATTTATGTCTAGCCAACCTTGGGCCTATATATGTGGTAAAAGAAGTAAAATATAAACTTGTATATACATTCTCTGTACTGTTCTCGGTAAAGGAGAATATCTTCTAAATGTTGTAAATCTTCTTACTAAATTACCTCAAATTCATAAAACTGTATCATGCATTTCAGTAAGTCACAATACATTTTAATGTTTGTCTGCACTCTGGATATTCAGGTACTCATTGGGTCAACATTGTTTAGTAAATCACTGTGCAATAGATATGCCCCAAGGGACAGTTTGCATGCATTTAATTATGTAATTTTCATTGGGTATAACCTGCAGTTCTGTTGTCTGCTGCTTTTGCATTCCCTCACTTTCTAACACTACCCAGACTTTCTTTGTACGGTTTACATGCATTAGGAACATCATTCAGTCATGTTCAGTTTAAGCAATGAAGTTTTATATCTGATGCTAATATTACTGAGATATTCTAGCATTGTTGTTTCAACCCTAATCTTCCATGCCAGCTGTGTATGCATAAGTATTTATCATCCTCCTAAGTATTCCACATGTAGGCCTTTTTAATGTCTTATATCTCCTGTCTTTTCTGATGTATTATATACGGCCATCACAGCCACTAGCCTGTTTAGCCACTGTGGCATTCTAGAGGCCTCTGTTCCCGTTTTGATTCTGTCTTCCAACACCTCGTTTTATTGGGCTCAGTGCGTATGTATTATATGTTGTTTTATAAGTGTTTATATACAGTTTCTCTTCTTTTCACCTTTTAATGAACTAAACGATTATTCATAACTATCGGGTTCTCTACCATCTCATCACCAACATGTCTTAGTTACATACACAAACTCTACAACCAATCTCCGATTCACAAACTACCTTCACCCAAATTAATCCCAACACAGCCCGCACAGCCACCCTGAAACTCGGGATAAAAGTCGCAATAACCATATTTCCTACTCAAGGCATCGCTATGCCTTTACAACGTGTGTTCATATGCCCTGTAATGGGCAAGCTGCCACAGGCTAATTCGGCACCTTGTTTGGATACTTCATTAAAAACATTTATAGATTTTTGATTAAGAATATAATGTCTTGTTTTAGGTTCTGGGTAGTACATTTATAGGAACCTAGTATACGGATATCATTATTTTACAGTTATGTAGTGGAAATATTTACTCAATCTGATTATCATAATGCCACAATCAGGTATTACCTCTGATATGGCATATTAGATGGGCTACGATAGACGATACGCCTTGGGCCACACTGTCTATATTTATATATTTATGCATATTTGCACATTCTACGGTTTTTCTTACAAACATATTTATGTGTCATGTCTAATCATATTTTGAGATTTCCCTGTGGATTTCTGCGGATATTTGGTCCTGTGGCTTTCCTGAACGCCATTGTGACTGTACATGGGGGGGAGGAGGATACGGTGGTACTCACGAGGACTTGCTAACATCAATTTCCTTATGTCTTACCAAATCATATTCTTTTACAGGTTATCAATCCAAACATCATTTGCTCCTCAGACCTCGCGCCCATTTGTCAGTTAAGGTTCTTTCCATAGGTTATAGACCTCTCCTTCCCCTATCTGCCTCCTTTAGGGGATACCGCAGATTTCAGTTACAGGTTACAACTATACCATACAGAACTACACAAACTCTTATACAAATTCAGGTACGTTTTTAGCCACGATGGCTCCCCTGCAATATAGACCTTTTAAATGAGTAAGATTTTGCTGGCTTATAGGGATCTAAGTGACCAATAGATGGCAGTTTCTGGCATCTCTGCCTTGGAGTTAGTGGTCCCATGAGGCCAACACCCATCCTCCATGCATGAGGTATTATGCCCCCCGGGCCAAAACATAGTTAGCCACCTCACACAGTGGTATAGAAAGGGTCTCACTTGTCACACATTCTATCTAATGTCAAAGAGAGGTCAACACCCCGCCACAATGTTCATTGGCTACGAATCCCCTCATGCCAAAGCATAGATAGAGCCTCTGAAGCAACTTGGCAACTAGCAGGGCCTCATCTGTCACTAACCTAGTGAATTACTTCACCACTTGGCACTAGCTAGCCAACCAGTAAAACAATCCTGATCCAAGTTAATTATTAATATATTGCAGTATGTCTCAGATCCTTGTAAGAAGGTGATGACATGTCAATACCCAGGACGCCAGTCTGGTCTACTCCACCTACAGGAAAAGGTGACACCTATCAGGTCATGGACCATTCCTCATATTACAACTGAGCTATGCAGACACAACATTGCTTTCCCAGCAATGGCCAGGAAAGCTGAACTGTTCAGGCTCATGCGTACCAGTATGGACAATGCTGATGCTGGAGTGGGCACGAGTTGCTCGGGCGACACCAACCTCCATGCAACGTTCTCAGCACTCGTGTCCTCTAAAGGGTAAATAAATGAGAGACTGGAAAGACTAGAAATACGTTGTCGAAACTCTGACCCCTGCAGGATCCTCCGTACGCATACGATCATAACACAATGCAATATTGAGCATGTGCGTCTGTACATTCTGATATCCAATGGGATATTGACTTTCTGTCATGCTATCTGACTTTCTGTCTGAAAGTTTTTACACTAAAAGTGAATTAGTATGTAGATAAGTTGTAATGCCACACCTATCAGACATATCGTGACAACATCATTATTGTACTAAAACATCATCTTTAGATTGAGCCAGCCATACCTCGTACTCATAGAAGTCATCATGGTGGGGCTGATGTGTACTGTAGTCATTGCTGCCGCCCAGGATTGATGGGAGTGAGCACATGACTTATCTTTTTGCATTCGTATTCACTTTTTGTATCACACAGCTTTGTTACAATGCAGCCGCCCATCCCATGTGTTCCCTATTAAGGGTTAATAAGAATATATGGGTGTATAAAAAAAATACCCCTCTCTGTCTCAGTGGAGATATCTTTGCCAGAAGCTCAAAGAAGCAAGGTGAAGGGTCAGTGTAGGACCCGCTTAGGGGGGTCTGCCTTGACGTTGGCAGACTGGCATTCCCTCCAATGGCCATTGGAGTAACTAAATGACCTCCATTTGTCTAAATATACATAGGGATTAAGGAGAGAGCGCAGGTAACTTTTTTCTTTTTGTTTTTCACCATGGTGGGCCTGTCACGTCTGTTTTAATCAGTTTCTACCAACTGTATGTTTGTTCTTTCAGAGTGAATCTCACTACTATCATATTCAGCATTTCATTAATACATAGCTTCACAGCATTCTTCAGCTTCCGGTATGATGCCCCTTACTGGAGCATATTGACTTTTATTATATGTCTTGGCCCCCTACATGGCTAAGTGTCACTATTGACTGGATCAAGCATGTCAAGCCCAACTTGGCCTACACATATGGTTCACAAATATAATCAAAATTGTATAAACATTCACTGTACTTACATAAACTACAACCCTTATGGGACTCATCGGCTAACAAAGGTTCACTTTGGTTAAGTTATACTAATTAGGGGTTGTTGGTTTGCTTCTCATACGTTTGTTAGCTTGAATTGTCCATCGGTCCTTGTAGATACTTTTCATTGTATATTATTGTTGCTACTGATACTAGTTACCTATGCTATTTTTGTTTTCTTCAGTATTGATACTTTTCTGGTTCTCAACCCTTTCTACTCTATTATTTCACCTCTATAAGTTTGTTTTATCAACTTGGCCTTCGCTATATTAATCACTTCTCTAAGTTCATCACTTATCTGTCTCCAGGCTATCCCATTATTTTCAGGAAATATACATGTGACAGGTTCATGATTCACTTCCTTTCCAGAGTTTCCTTAATGCTATTAGGTTATGCCTTAATGCTATTAGGTTATAGTTGATGTCATATGCTGGTATTTTCATATTTATGCCAAGTGGTTTAGTCTAAGTCACTCATGTTACTCCTCAATTGTTTGCAAAGTATTGGCTGCCACTTACATGTTTACAACAATTTCCTTAGCCCTTGCAGGGCTCACGTGTCTGGCAGATTCCGCTATTCAATGTACATGGTATTACTCCTCCAGGTATTTCAAGTTGTGCCCTTAGTGGTCTCCCAGCAATTGCTGTCACCAAGTCTCTCCATGACTACTCATGTCACAGGTAAGTGGTCCTTCATTACATAATGTTGGTTATTATGTCTCTGGTTGTGTTCGCTACTTTTTTTTCCACCTTCAATCTAGGCTCACTATACCATCAAGTTACGCCTGACTGGCATCCAACATCACATGTTTCTCTACGTTCCAACAGTCCGTTTGGGTTACGTTAGAATTTAGTAATCACACAGTAACTCTTGTAGGTGTGATTTATAGGCCCCCAGGACAAATAGAAGAGTTAGATAATACACTAATATAAAATGACAATTAAGTGGGGAGCTATCATCATGGGTGACTTTAATCTTCCTGATGTGAATTGGAAAACCAAAATGGGTGCTTATGCCAGGAGCACACATATTCTAAACTCCCTACTGGTATTGTCTCTAAAACAAGTCATTGAGGAGCCAACTTGTAAAGAGGCCATACTAGATTTAGTGTTAACAAATGGAGATTTGGTATCAGATATTATTGCAGATGAAAGTTTAGGACCAGTGATCATCAGTCAGTATGGTTTAATTTAAGAATTACACCACATAAAAACAAAAGTTTTAGACTTTAGAAAAACAGACCTTTTTAAAAATTAGAATATGTGTAAATGAGTCATTATCAGACACGAGCAATTTAAATGGAGTCCAAGAGAAATAGTATTATTTAAAAGTTGTACTGCTGAAGGCAACAGAAAATTGCATTAGGCTTGTCAGTAAAAGCAAAAAAAAATCAAGATAGCACTGTGGTACTCTGCAGATGTGGCCAAAGTAGTAAAAAACATTTAGTAATTATAAAAAAAAAACAGAGTGAGGAAGATAGAATGATCTATAAGATTAGGCAGAAAGAGGCTAAGCAAGTTATAAGAGCTTCCAAAGCACACACAGAAGAAAAAGATAGCGAACATAGAGTCCATTTGGGTTACGTTAGAATTTGGTAATCACACAACAACTTGTGTAGGTGTGATTTATAGGACCCCAGGAAAATTGAAGAGTTAGATAATCTACTAGTTGAGGAAATAGCTAAAATGACAATGAAGGGGGGAGCTATCATCATGGGAGACTTTAATCTTCCTGATGTAAATTGGAAAACAAAATTAGCTACTTGTGCTAGGAGCACACATATTCTAAACTCCCTACTGGGATTGTCTCTAAACCAAGTTGTTGAGGAGCCAACTCGTAAAGAGGTCATACTAGATTTAGTGTTAACAAATGGAGATTTGGTATCAGATATTACTGTAGGTGAAAGTTTAGAATCAAGTGATCATCAGTCAGTGTGGTTTAATATAAGAACAGTGACTGAGTCACACCACACAAAAACAAAAGTTTTAGACTTTAGAAAAACAGACTTTTCGAAAATTAGAATATGTGTAGATGAGTCATTATCAGACTGGAGCAATTTAAATTAAGTCTAAGAGAAATGCGATTATTTAAAAGTTGCACTACTGAAGGCAACAGAAAATTGCATTAGGCTTGTCAGTAAAAGCAAAAAATTCAAGAAACCATTGTGGTACTAAGCAGATGTGGCCAAAATAGTTATAAACAAAAAGTTAGCATTTAGTAATTATAAAAAAAAAAAACAGAGTGAGGAAGACAAAATTATCTATAAGCTTAGGCAGAAAGAGGCTAACCAAGTTATAAGAGCTTCCAAATCACACACAGAAGAGAAAATAGCACAGCCAGTAAAAAAAAGGGGACAAAACTATTTTTAGATACATACATGAGAAAAGGAAAGTAAAACAAGGATTAGTTAGATTAAAAACAAAAGGAAGGAAGGTATGTAGAAGAGGATAAAAGTCTAGCTGACTGCCTCAATTAATATTTTTGATGAAAATGAAGGAAAAGGACCCCAGTTGAGAAAAAGGATAAATGAGTCATTTATTACACATGAGTTTACAGAGGAAGAGGTTCTATTTCAACTGTCAAAAGTAAAGACAAATAAGTCAATGGGACCTGATGGAATACACCCAAGAGCTTAGTGGTGTACTAGCAAAACCATTAACAGATTTATTTAACCAATCAATGTTAACAGGAGTAGTCCCAGAAGATTGGAAGTTAGCGAATGTTGTGCCCATTTACAAGAAAGGTAATAGGGAGGAGTCGGGCAACTATAGGCCAGTAAGCCTTACTTCAGTAGTGGGGAAAGTGATGGAAACCATGTTAAAGGATAGGATTGTTGAACATCTAAAAACACATGGATTTCAAGATCAGAGACAACATGGGTTTACTTCAGGGAGATCATGCCAAACTAATCTTATTGATTTTTTTGATTGGGTAACTAAAATTATAGATCAGGGTGGTGCAGTAGACATTGCTTACCTAGATTTCAGTAAGGCTTTTGACACTGTTGCACATAGAAGGCTTATCAATAAACTGCAATCTTTAAGTTTGGATTCCAGTATTGTTAAATGGTTAAGGCAGTGGCTGAGTGACAGGCAACAGAGGGTTGCAGTTAATAGAATATATTCAAAGCTTGGACTTGTCACCTCAGGGATCTGTACTTGGACCCATTCTCTTTAATATTTTTATTAGTGATATTGCAGAAGGTCTTGTTGGTAAGGTATGTTTTTTTGCTGATGATACTAAGATATGTAACAGTGTTGATGTTCCAGGAGTTATAAGCCAAATGGCAAATGATTTAGGTAAACTAGAAAAATGGTCAGAATTGTGGCAACTGACATTAAATGTGGATAAGTGCAAGATAATGTATCTTGGACGTAAAAACCCAAGGGCAGAGTACAGAATATTTGATAGATTCCTAACCTCAAATATGAGGAGAGGGATTTAGGGGTGATTATTTCTGATGACTTAAAGGTAGGCAGACAATGTAATAGAGCAGCAGGAAATGCTAGCAGAATGCTTGGTTGTATAGGGAGAGGTGTTAACAGTAGAAAGAGGGAAGTGCTCATGCCATTGTACAGAACACTGGTGAGACCTCACTTGGAGTATTGTACACAGGACTGGAGACCGTATCATCAGAAGGATATTGATACCTTAGAGAGGGTTCAGAGAAGGGCTACTAAACTGGTTCATGGATTGCGGGATACAACTTACCAGGAAAGGTTAAAGGATCTTAACATGTATAGCTTGGAGGAAAGATGAGACACTGGGCATATAATAGAAACATTTAAATACATAAAGGGAATCAACACAGTAAAGGAGGAGTCTATATTTAAAAGAAGAAAAACTACTAAGAGGACATAGTCTTAAATTAGAGGGACAAAGGTTTAAAAATAATATCAGGAATTATTACTTTACTGAGAGGGTAGTGGATGCATGGAATAGCCTTCCAGCTGAAGTGGTAGAGGTTAACACAGTAAAGGAGTTTAAGCATGCGTGGGATAGGCATAAGGCTATCCTAACTATAAGATGAGGCTAGGGACTAATGAAAGTATTTAGAAAATTGGGCAGACTAGATGGGCCGAATGGTTCTTATCTGCCGTCACATTCTATGTTGCTATTTCTATGTTTCTATGTTTGTTCGTCCCCCCACTGTAAAGCACTGCAGAATTTGTTGGCGCTTTATAAATAATAACATAATATCATACCTTTTCAAAACACCATAAAACCTGTAGACAGGGGCTATGGTTATACTCAGAAGACTTCGCTGAACACAAACATGAGTGTTTAAAACAGCATAACGATGAAATCACCAGTAAAAGTGCATTTTGTGTGTAAAAAAAAAAAAATGCAAAAATCAAATAAGAATGCTAACTTTGGCCAGTGTTTGTGACTAAGTGGCTACTGGACATACCCCTTTTTGAATACCGTGGGTTGTCTACTTTTACAAATGGTATGCTATGATAGTCTCAAAGGCAACATAGGCCAATCTAGCAAATTTCAATGTGCAAACATGGAAAAGAGGAAAGCCCTACATTTGACCCGTGTGAGTTTGCAAAAACCCATAAAACCTGTACATTAGAGGCACTGTTGTGCTCAGGAGCTGTTTCTGAACACATATTGTGGTGTTCTTTGTCACTAACACATAACATGAACTGAGAATCCATGCTTAAATTACAATGTGAGAGAAAAATAACACAAAAATAAAATAAAATGACTGCCCAATAGTTTGACAAAGACTTGTGGTAGAGTTAGTGCATGGAAAGCATTAAAATACCACCATCTGAAATACCCTAGGGTGTCTACTTTTCAAAAATATATGGTTTGATGGGGGTAAATTACATTTTCCGGCTTCAAAAATGTCCCAAATAGTAACCCCTAAAGGATCACTATAGTATCAGGAAAACAAACTTGTTTTCCTGACACTTTATAATCTTTAGGTCCCCCCTTCCCTCAGTGCCCCCCTCGTGCAGGGCTGAAGGGGTTAAAATCCCTTCAGCCACTTACCTCTATCCAGCGTCTGGCTCCCTCGGCGCTGGTGACCTCTCCTCCCCTTCCGACGTCAGCTCCCGACTAGAGCCGAATGTGCATGCGCGACCAGAGCCGTGCGCGCATTAAAAAGCATTTCTCAATGCTTTCTTATGGAAGTTCTGCGTGCTCAGTGCGATTTTCACATTGAGCGTTGGGGAAGCACCTCTAGTGGCTGTCAGGAAGACAGCCACTAGAGGCTTGATTAACCCTGCAATGTTTACAGCTGCAGAGTTAAAACCTAGGGGGACCTGGCACCCAGACTTCATTGAGCTGGGTGACTATAGTGGTCCTTTAAAGTTCTCCATACATGTATTCTTAAATTGATATGTTAAAAAAAAATCACCAATTTTAAAACATGACAGGAGGCTCTATCCAGCGTCTGGCTCCCTCGGCGCTGGTGACCTCTCCTCCCCTTCCGACGTCAGCTCCCGACTAGAGCCGAATGTGCATGCGCGACCAGAGCCGTGCGCGCATTAAAAAGCATTTCTCAATGCTTTCTTATGGAAGTTCTGCGTGCTCAGTGCGATTTTCACATTGAGCGTTGGGGAAGCACCTCTAGTGGCTGTCAGGAAGACAGCCACTAGAGGCTTGATTAACCCTGCAATGTATACAGCTGCAGAGTTAAAACCTAGGGGGACCTGGCACCCAGACTTCATTGAGCTGGGTGACTATAGTGGTCCTTTAAAGTTCTCCATACATGTATTCTTAAATTGATATGTTAAAAAAAAATCACCAATTTTATAACATGACAGGAGGCTTCGTATTTGCTTAAGTCTCTCTTTACTGGAACTCCACTGCAGCACAGAAAAACAACTAATCAGAAAAAAGTTAGGTACTATAAAAATCCCCTCCCCATGCATCATTCCCTCTTTCTTTGCTGCTCTGCAGTCAGTACAGGTCAGAGAACCACTGCCTCCTGCTTATAGTGGGTGGCTTTGGGATTTTATTGCTTATATTCAGTATTTTAACCTTTTAAATGCAGTATTGTTATAATCCTGGTGGGATTTTAGTCTTATAATGCAGTATTGTTATAATCATTGTATGATTTTATTCCTGTATGCAGTATAGTTATAATCCATGTGGGATTTTATTTTTATAATGCAGTATTGTTAGAATCCTTGTGGGATTGTATTTTTATAATGCAGTACTGTTATAATCCATGTGGGATTTTATTTTTATATGCAGTATTGTTATAATCCATGTGGGATTTAATTTTTATAATGCAGTATTGTTATGGTCCATGTGGGATTATATTTTTATAATACAATATTGTTATGTTCCTTGTGGGATTTATTTCTTCAATATTTTATATTTAGGCCTTGTGGGATTCATTTTTTATTCAGTATTACTTTGGCCATGTGTAAATTTTCCTTACACATGCAGTTTTGTTAAAACACCTGTGGGACTTTATTTTTACTTGAAACTTCAGGCTATCACTGTTATATAGATATTTAGTTTGGATTTCTGGGGGGTCTTTGTGGTCCTCCTGTCCCCTCTATCCCCTTGGCCTTGTCCCCCCTGTCGGTCTCCCAACTTTGTGTATGCTCGTTGTTATATTTTTTTTTGTTTTGATCCGCCTTTGTCCTTATGTCTGGTGTTGTCTGTGTGCGCCACTCGGGGGCTTCAGGAGGCTGACTGCATCTGCCTCCTTCGATCCCCGAGCTCCGGGACCGCAGAGTTCATCTTCGGCGGTCCTGTGTGTGTTTTGTCCGGTCGCAGGGGAGCTCGAGACGAGCACCCGGCGGCCGGATCTCCTTTCCCATGTGGCCGCGGCCGCCTCCGCTTGCAGACCGCGTGTGTCCAGGCGGGGGAAGGTGCGACCGCTCGCAGCCCCTCCTCCGTCTGTTCCTAACTGGTTGGAGGTCTGTTTGAGGGCCCCCCCCCCCCCTCTGTCAATCTAGGCCGGATTCCGATCACGGAGTTTTTTTTATATCAGATGAGCGCCCTTCACCCTGCTCAGGGTTAATCTATAACCCAAGATGAGTCCGCATTTATATAATTTGATATAAATATTTTGCTGGGCTGGAGAATAGGCTTTAGGCAGTACACCCTTTACTGCTCTGAGATGCCTGCAGTTTGGTTTTCTGCCTTTGGCCAAACATTAAAGTCTGCCAGTTCCCTGTATAGTGGTATAGCATTTCATCACTAGAAGCTGTAACATCTGTGATATTAGACTGGAGAAATTATAGCAACTTAATCCAGAGGTATTATGTAAAAATACTGTTATAATCACATTACTACCCTACTAGTGGGTTTTACATTTTGAAATTATTTAACCCAAGGTTTCCCTGTTTCATTACGCACATATATATATATATAGTGGACTCTACACACGCAGATGGGCCCTACGGCTGTTGGAACGCTATCACGGGCCTGCTCTGTCTGTGCCCCTTTGATTGGCCTGCTATGTCTGTGCCCCATTGACTGGCCTGCTATGTCTGTGCCCCATTGACTGGCCTGCTATATCTGTGCCCCATTGACTGGCCTGCTATGTCTGTGCCCTATTAATTGGCCTGCTATGTCTGTGCCCCATTGATTGGCCTGCTATGTCTGTGCCCCATTGATTGGCCTGCTATGTCTGTGCCTATTTGATTGGCCAACTATTCTGTGCCCATTCGTTTGGCCTGATGAGGCCTGTGCCCTTCTGACGGGCCTGCTCTATCGGTGCCAACCCCTTTTTGGCCGCAGGCCAGGGGGAATATCACTGAGGAAAACCCATTACCCACTAGTGACATGGAGACAGGCAGGTGTCCAGGCAAGCACCATTGCCATACTATCCAAGAGGACACCAGTATACAGCCACCTGAGTATGGTGGGAAGGGTGAAGGCCCTAAACCTCATGCCTGAAGGGCAAGGTTTCTTATGAAGACCCCGGGCACGCATCCACGGTTTACACCAGCCCGGCAATGGCACATCTCCAAGGAGAACTTTGCACAGGCAGGGACCGGTACTCAGACGCCTACAGGGGGACACGGTGTTTCCTTGTCTTTAACAACTAACCCTCTAACTGCCTCCCGATATCCATCTAGATATCGGTAGTTATTCCTCCCTTTCTGTTATTAAGAATGGACACAGCCCGAGGTTGTATACTATCCCATCTGCCATCGGTCTGGTTTACTACCAGTTGATTCCTTTTCAGGTGAGCGATTCAGAGAGAGGTCTCGTGGTCGGGGAAAGTCCCACCTAAGGACCTCAGTCTTATGCTGATATTAGTAATTGGTGTACCCCTGCAGTTGGTCACCCTGAGTCTAGTTTGGATCACAAGAGGGTGCGGCCCTCCATCACCTCGATCTGAGAATGATATTTTATTTTTACGAACAGAGAGCGAACCCCTCTCATATACAGAACTGGACACTGATTTGTTATTAGACGGCGCGGCCCTCCCTCAACCTCAGCCCGATACCGAGCGGGATACAGAGGACATGTTTGGAGTGACACATTCTCATAGAGAGAACTGGTCACGAATGTAGACGCTACTGTTTGGTTATTAACGGGTGCGGCCCGCTCAGGCTATCAGCAGGACGCTGACATGGAATTCGGTTACATTATTAGAGAGCGCGGCTCTCTCATACACTCAACGCTCTACGGTGCTGTCCATTTGTTCATCGCACAGGCTTGTACCTGTACAAGACCTCGTTGACTGCATAGAGGGGCGTCCCTCCTGCATTCAATTAGATCTAACGACCATGCTACTGATTTCGTTATAGAGGGCTGCCTGATCATGCAGGATATACATATTTAGACTGGATCCCTCTATTTTATCTCCTGTAATGGATCTACTGGATCCGGACCACTGTACCACACGCGAGAAATACTTACAGAGGTATAACGGGGGAGACTCCCACTTATTTACACACACTCCTGGAGACAGTACGGCTAACGGGTAAGCCTCAGGTATTACAACAGTGCAGGTTTTGGTATATTCTGCGCTATATAAAACAGAGAATTGCATTCTGTTTTGGATATCCGGACCATTGTGAACAGTTTTCCCATATCAAGATGACATGAGATACGGAGACCTTCATGGAGCAAACGGGCACTGCCTTGCTCGGGTAACAAGACTAGGGAAGGCCTACTACCCGGTCTGAAAGTACACCATACGCATGGATCGCATGGTAAGACCGGAAACCCCGGTTGTCTTGTGTTCCCTGGTCATTACAATATTGGGATAAGATGGCAGGACTGCCCCATCTCCTCTGAGCACATACCTGGAGAACATGTTTTGGAGATGGAGGGCCCTGCATCTATACTCTGGGAGCCATTTTGGTTTGGGTTCGCACTAACCCACCTTTTCAGCTACCATCAAGGTGACCTGCGAGACTCCTATGGAGGAACCTGGTGTGCCCCGACTCCTACACAGACGTCAAAGTCGGGTCACAACCTACCACTGGAGTACGGCTCAGGATGTGTAGCAGACTCAGATGGGCTGCCGACATTCTCAAACGGGACAACACATGTTTCGAGTGGCTGAAGCTAGACCCTTCTTTTTTCGCTATATCTGCTCTCTGGAGTCACCTGTCATGAGCGAAGGTACATTCCGCCTTGCATATTGGAGAACGCTATGTGTTCGTGGGACTCCAAGCTAAGAAGGGAGGTATCCCTCTATAGGGAGACTTTGACATCAATTATCAAAATCACATTCCTGGGTCCCTTGACCTAGGGCCTACTCTGGGAGATACATGCCCGGACAGTCAGGGGTACAGGGACCTAAGGGTCTCACTATATTATTCCCAATCTTGTAGGTGGAGTGTATACCAGGAACCCCTACACGAATTTTGACATGTCGGGCATGGTACAGGATCGTACGACGGGTAGTCAGACTATTTCACTCTCTCACTACAGCACGTGAGGACTCTTCGTTGTTATACAGGTCCCAATTGCCATTGGATCCGTACATCTTATCACTCTTAAACAGTGACATCTGGATGGGAATCTCAACTCCGGTTGAAATTTCCCATCCCTTTGAATATTTCCAGGACCCGCTATTTCCAGAATAGTCGACCACCGTTCTACCACATAAGTTCAGCTTGGGACCCTGATTGGACGTCCTTTTTGGAGTCCTTTCTCTACCGCAGCCGTGGATAACACAGTCCAGTTGGAATATTGGAATCACTTGGGATAGAGCTAGTTTGCCACACTCTTGCCTGCATAATAAATGTATTCTCGGATGAGACATCTTACCGGGTAGGCCATCAAGGAACGAAAGATCCTACTCGGTTCTATTGCAGAATTGGTGGACTTAGGTGCATTCCTTGAGATTGAAGATCTGCCTGCAAGGCCACATCGCCGGGTGACCCGGGCACAATCGGTGGAGCCACCTTACACATCAAGAGATGAAACATGGTGGCAGTGTTTTATTGCGGCCCTAAGTCCACAAATGACCTTCAACATTTTATAACTACAGGGAAATGGCTAATAGGTCATCTTGGCAGCTCATGGACTGGCTGGTAGGAAACAGGTCGCAACCCCACGTACAATGGATCTATCAGCGGGTGTTTTTTTTCCGTATTTGGGATTCTTCATCAACTGGCATCTTCACCGATCGGTCTATTGTCATTTATTGCAGTTGGAAAGTCCATTTAGGATTGCTTGGATAGCTCCCGGAATAGATACCAGCGAAACAAACAACGTTGGATTTGTTGACTGAGCGTTAAAACAGCAAATACGAAGCCTCCTGTCATGTTATAAAATTGTAGATTATGCTATCTTTAGTGTACCTATAATCTTAATTTTATTAATGACAGGAGGCGAGTATTTCCCACCCATTCTTGTCCCTCCCTTGTTTAATTTTAATAGTTTGGATTATTAAGGGACGTATGCAACTCTGCTTGTTGTCTCTGCTACCTGTAGCCTGTTCTTATGTCTGTTTTTTCATAAGTAGGGTTGGGATATCTACATATTAAGGTACTTTTGGTTGCTACATTGGGTACCTACATGTTTATTCAGAGTACATTTCATTGGATAATCAACCTGTTCGATTCTGTTTTTCTCTCATTTCAGTTCATCAACACTATCTGGTTTGGCAGTTCTTCTCGGATGGTGGACATCGTTGTATTCATCGTATCTAGGACTTTGTTTCTTCCCCATTATGTTTTCTGCCCTTTATTCTGATTTTGTCGCAGCTTGAAAGAGGAAATAATGCATGGGGAGGGGAGTTTTATAGTAACTAACTTTTTACTGATTGGTTGTTTTTCTGTGCTGCTGTGGAGTTCTAGTAAAGAGAGACTTAAGCAAATACTCGCCTCCTGTCATTAATAAAATTAAGATTATAGGTACACTAAAGCTAGCATAATCTAGAATTATTATTATTTTTTTTTAATTTGGCATAGATTGGTGGTAAAATGGTTGCATGAAAAGAGTCAAAACACCTCAAGTTTAAAAACATAGGTTGTCTTCTTTTAAAATAATATATACTTGTAAAGGGTTATTCAGGGATTCCTGACAGATATCAGTGTTACAATGTAACTTTTTTTTTAGTGTTAATTTTAAGAAAAAAAAATGGTTTGGAAATAGCAAAGTTCTACTTGTACTTATAGACCTATAACTTTCCAAACAAAGATAAGAACATGTTAACATCTGGCATTTATAAACTCATGACAAAATTTAGAAACTACTTAGCATGGGTGTTTTTTGGCAGTTGTAGATGCGTAACAGATTTTGGTCAAAGTAAGAAAAAGTGCATTTTTTTTTTAAATTGTTCCATCATATTCTAGAATTGTTTTATAGTACATTATATGATATGATGAAAATAGTGGTATCTTTAGAAAGACCATTTAATGGTGAGAAAAATAATATATAATAGGTGTGGGTACAGTAAATGGGTAAGAGGAAAATTAGAGCTAAACACAAACACCGCAGAAATTTAAAAACAGCTCTGGTCCTTAAAGGGACACTCCAGGCACCCAGACCACTTCTGCACCTTGGAGTAGAGGGAGTAGACGGAGAGGAGACCTGCAGTGCCATGAAAACGATTTGTTTTCCTGGCACTGGAGTGTCCCTTTAACGGTAAGGAAACAAATGGTCTGGTCACTAAGGGGTTAAATGTCTGTACAGACTCTCATAAACTACCTCTTCAGGTAGAGACTTCCACATCCTTATTGTTCTTACTGTAAAAACCCCTTCCTTTGCCTTAGATTAAATCTCCTTTCTTCCAGTTTGTCTTAAGTGTGTGTCCATATTCTGAACAGACTTCCACTGGTTTCTATTGGCCTGGAATACATTTGTATATTGCTATCATATCCCCTCTTTTTAATTTATTTATTTTCAATCACACAGCTGAAGACATTCCTTTTATGAATTTAGTAGCCCACCTTAGCACTTTTTCTAGGGCCATAAGTCATTCTTTAGAGCAGGTGCCCAAAACTGCATATTCAAGGTGTGGACTTACCATTTATTTATAAAGAGTCAAAATCAGAATTTCATCTCGAGAATCAATGCCCCTTTTTATACATGACAATACCTTACTGACATTAACAACTGCTGATTGACATTACACATTGTTGCCTTGTTTATTATCTGTAACAATTTTCAAATATTTTGTGTTGTAATCCATAATTCACTACTGTTTAGGGTGTAGGTTGCTTGTGCATTCTTTACCATGAATTGCATAACTATGCATTTATATACATTCAATTTAATCTGCCATTTGAGTGCCCAGTCCCCCAATCTATGTAAATCCCTGTGCAGCGAAGTAATATCTCGCTCACTTTATATTACTTTACAGAGTTTTGTATCATCTGCAATACTGAAACATGACTTTCGATTAATATTTGAAGATCATTTATAAATATGTTGAATAGAAGCAGTCCCAGAACAGAATCCAGAGGCACACCACTTTTGTCCATCTTAAATATTTACCATTAATGACAATGCTCTGTACCCTATCTTTAAGCCAATGTTCTACCCACAAACAATTTTCATTTAGACCAATTTATTTTAGTTTGAAAATTCATTGTGTGGAACAGTATTGAATGCCTTGGCAAAATTTAAGTGGATCACATTCACTGCCACACCTGATCTATACTTGTACGTCTTCATAGAATGCAATTAAATGAGTTTGACATCACCTAGGTTTCATAAAACCATGCTGATTTTGCTCATAAAAATGTTCTGCCTAATGGTGAATACCATCAGGCCATAGGGTTTTGTTTCTAATAACAAACAATAACAGTAACTAACAGTAAAAAGCTGTTTTGGATTTTTTTGCACAGAAGTGGAAAAGTTACCTGAGGCCAAGAGATACTGTTACCATTGCAAAAATAATACTTAAAGCCACACATAACAGCCAGCACAAATAAGCACACCATGGAGGCAGAGCTTTGCACATATTGAGAACAGAGTGTTCAAACGTGCTGTTGTGACCTGAAAAAAAACAAAAAACAGATGTGAGACAAATAAGGAACATATAACGTCACAAATAAAATAAATACTCATATAAATACCCCACACATTATTTGACATAATGCAACACTTGTGTTACAACAAAATAGTATGACAGGGTTATTTACTAAAGTAATAATTGTCAAAGTGAACTTCAAACTTGTGCAAAAATCCAGCCCCATTTTAAATTTGATTTTGGCACACAATTTGAAATTCTCATAGAATTACCTTTGAATGATCAACAATTCACGCTTTAGTAAATAACCCTGTTGGTATTTTCCTACTTTCATAATTTATTATGCCTGGTTTGATTTATGTTTAACAAAAGCAATTGGATGTGTTATATTTTAAGGTTTGCCAGAAACAAATCAGTAAATGTTTATTAATAGATATCCTTTTGTGCTTATATATATTGATAAGCTTTTATACCTGGAAAAAAAAAGAAAAGATTTTGGGTTAGAGAGGGAATTGCTAAAAATAAATATATGTGCAAATAAGCATAATATATCCTCCTTTTTTGTTAATATTACTAATAATATATCAATCAACAGAATATAAATATTAATCAATACTCAAAAAGTATGTAATATGCATATGACATTTCAATAATTTGCACATGCTTTGAAAACATATTAATTAAATGCATAATATGTGATTTAAATAAAACATTTTATCACAATGATCAAATGTAGAAATGCCAGATTATTACCCATGTGAAAAAAGATGGCTTTATCTTAGAGCTTGACAGGTTTTAGAATTGCAGTAAGAGCCACCATTGTTATATTTTGTAACTGTAAATCATATGCCACAATAGCCACATGTGAAACATAATTATATAATTGTTTTAATTTAGGTATTCCTTAATTTAAATTTCCATCAGTATTATCCTATTTTAGATCTAGTGGTTGAATGCACTGCATTACATCTTTGGTTCAGTTACTCTTTTAATCTTTCCTAATCTCTATCCACTCACCTCTTCCTAATTAATTAATTAGCAGCAAGTACATTCTCAGGCTGCTGACTGCTTGAAAAAGAAGTGTGTTTTGTTTGAGCTGTTTATGACAGGCAGAACTGAGCAGTGAAACTGATCAGATAAAACAGTTATTTTGTTTATTAATTTATTCTATCTGGGATAGTTAGGATCACTGAATGCTAGTTAGTGCTCTAAAGCTAGGCTTTACAAATCATCTGTGAATGTGATTTAAATCCAAGTGTGGAATTTGTTAATTTATTGAATAAAACAACTCCTCTCTGCAATTTCAAGTTTGAGGCTCTCTATCCTCTAGAACAGTGGTTCCCAAACAAATCTTCAAGGGCCACTAACAATCCAGGATTTATGTATTTCACTTTTTCATTCCAATGGAGATACTGACAAAACCTGGACTGTTGGTAGGCCAAGACCTAGTTTAGGAATCACTGTACTAGAGGAACTAATAGTTCTTGGCTGGAAACAAGTATCCTATGTGGTTGCTCTATCACAATGTGTACTTCTTAATAAAACAAGTTTGGAAGTTACATAACACAGTACTTTTTTTTTTGTGTGTAAGTTTTGTTTATATAATAATGGTTTCCCTTATTATAGGGAAAGACGAAACATGGGGATATGATAGAAACATTTAAATAAATAAAGGGAATCACCATAGTAAAGGAGGAGACTATATTTAAAAGAAGAATAAATACAACAACAAGAGGACATAGTCTTAAATTAGAGGGGCAAAGGTTTAAAAATAATATCAGGAAATATTACTTTACTGAGAGGGTAGTGGATGCATGGAATAGCCTTCCAGCTGAAGTGGTAGAGCTTAACACAATGAAGGAGTTTGGGCATGCGTGGGATATGCATATAGCTATCCTAACTATAAGATAAGGCCAGGGAATAATGAAAGTATTTAAAAAATTGGGCAGACTAGATGGGCCGAACGGTTCTTATCTACCATCACATTCTATGTTTCTATGTTTCTACGGTCTATAGTTTTTTTATATATATATTTAACCCTCTCTCCAGTATTCCTGTCTGTAGTATGGGACACATTTAGTTAAAGAGGATAGACCTCTACCATTCCCCCTCATGTACCCCTCAAATATGTTGCAAAATTGCCAAGTGTTTTTTCAGATACCACTCAGGTTTGTTAGATATTTACACTGGCAGTTAAGATTGAAATTAAAAATGTATACTGTAAAGTGACCACTTAGCAGATGTGACTCTATTTTGTAACAAATTGCTAAGACAGACACTTTTCGGCCATCAAAGAAAACGCTAGGTCTGACGCAAACCCAACACATCACATCACCCAAAGAACACCATACCCACAGTGAAACATGGTGGTGGAAGCATCATGCTGTGGGGATGTTTTTCAGCAGCCGGGACTGGGATACTGGTCAGAGTTGAGGGAAAGATAGATGGTGCTAAATACAGGGATATTCTTTAGCATAACTTATACCATTCTGTGCGTAATTTGAGGCTAGGATGGAGGTTCACCTTCCAGCAGGACAATGACGCCAAACACACTGCTAAAGCAACACTTTTAAGGTTTAAGGGCAAACATAAATTTGTTGGAATGGCCTAGTCAAA
This sequence comes from Pelobates cultripes, assembly GCA_933207985.1. Classification (NCBI taxonomy): domain Eukaryota; kingdom Metazoa; phylum Chordata; class Amphibia; order Anura; family Pelobatidae; genus Pelobates; species Pelobates cultripes. The sequence goes on along the minus strand of OW240915.1, from coordinate 126,405,880 downwards.
GCCCAGACCTCAATCCATTAGAAAATCTGTGGTCAGACTTAAAGATTGCTGTTCTCAAGTGCAAACCATCCAACTTGAAGGAGCTGGAGCAGTTTTGCAAGGAGGAATGGGCAAAAATCCCAGTGGTAAGACGTGGCACGCTGTGATTGCCGCAAAAGGTGGTTCTACAAAGTTATGCACATTGACTTTTTCTGTTATTTTGTCCTATTTGTTGTTTGCTTCACAATAAAAAATAAAAAAACTTCCAAGTTGTGGGCATGTTCTGTAAATTAAATGATGCAAATCCTCAAACAATCCATGTTAATTCCAGGTTGTGAGGCAGCAAATCACAAATGCCAAGGGGGGTGAATACTTTTGCAAGGCACTGTATATATATATAACATATATATATATATATATATATACACACACCATCAATTTATGTATCCTTGCACTCACTCTTTATGGTCCTTATTCTTTGAAGCAATCTTATCATTTTGCCGGGTGCCAGTCCTTTTGGGGATCTTGATATACACCAGAGGGTATAGAAGTACAGGCTGCACTCACGGTCTTTCAATTCAATTCAAAGTGCTTTTATTTCATAGTTTAAATAGATCAACGTTTCGGTCCACACAGGGACCTTCCTCAGGATCAAGTGAGTCATTGAATTGAAAGACCGTGAGTGCAGCCTATACTTCCATTCCCTCTGGTGTATGTATGTATGTATGTATGTATGTTATATATATTTCTATATCTTACATATACACCAACTATAATTATGTTTAATAATATACAAATAGTACAATGTTAATAATATTGAATATTCATAGATAGAATCCCAATTAATAAATGTCATTATTACTAAATTAATATTAGCTGAATGTGTGTAAAAGACATGTATATATCACATGCTGTCACATTACTAATGCACACAGTTTCACACAATCAGACAGTAACTAAGAAAACCAGGCACAGGATTACCAGAAATAAATATTATCTAAGTAATTTATTTTACTTTTTAAATTGAATGGACCCCTATAAGAAACTCATTGTAAGATGCGTCAAAATCATATTTTATGGCCCAAAACATAGACTAAAAATCTAACACAAAGGACTAGAATCCCTTGAAGTTGACAGTTAGTTTGATTGATGCGTCAAAGCAATAAGACAACTGTGACATCAAATGCATCACAAAATTCAAATAGTCCCTTATACAAAGTGGTAATTGGAATTCGTAATGATAAATTCCTGCTACAACGCCATCTATTGATCAAAGTCTATAAAACAATCAGTAGAGAAAGGTACACCCACCTAATACCAGTGGTCACTTTAAATTAGTGACGTAAAGAAACTTAAGATAAGGTTTTCATTAAAAATTGAGGGAAGGAGAGAGACCAATAACCAAAAAAGAAGGAAGACTCGGCTAAAGGCACACTCTGGATACTTCTAACTCTCTGTTTTTTCCAACGGAATCATGGACCTTGAAAACCTAACACTCTTTTCCAACTAAAATTCTGGGACTTCGTTAAAATTCTTTACTAATCAGAACTTTCCACAAAGCTCCATTTAAACATACTCTTGCATTCATCATTCACAGAATATATCTCCAAGCCTAAAGAATTTCTACCAAGAAAGCTGGTAAATATGCTGGTTTATTAAATTTATTTAAATTAATAAATTTTTACTACAAGCAGAAATATACCTGGATAATGCTGATCAGATTTCAAATATTTGAAATCATAATTAGCTGAGGAAATATATGGTTCCACATTCCATATCTGCAGATGGAATAAATGAATAATATATTTACTGGTAATTTGCCAAGTTTAGCATTTCAAGCAATTATTATAGATATTGACCTATTTGAATTTAGGGATGCTTTAAACAGAACAGTTAATCATTTGCAGTGCTAAATTTGGTTAGAATTATTCTTGTTGGTTTACTGGATGGAAGGAATGGTTAAATTGAAAACTTGTGTGAGAAATATTGTATCTGTTTAGTTGCAATATTAAAGTGTTAATCCTATGAGACTTGTAGCCAGAAGTGAGTGAGTTAAGTTTTTATGACTTGAGGCTGTGCTGCTCTCTGACGTTCTGTGTTAAGGAATTTTAAGCTGAACTCTGAGATTTCTGTAGAATTGTTAAAAATTGCATCTACATGGATAATAACTGTTAATTAAATTCTAGAGAAATTATTTGTCATTTTGCATGTAACTTCTTTTGTTAATTTCACTCATGTTGCTGCATGTGTTACTTTTGTCACGGTGCCATGGGGCCGCACAGAAACACGGCGGTTACTCCGACAGAAATAATAAATACTTCTCTTCCTTACTCGTGGCAGACCACTACCCGACCTCCTTCTATCCCAGTGCCAAGCATGTGTAGCATTCCTAGAGATCCCGGCCGCTATGGTTCCGGTTTTAATGGGGATATAGCCTTTGCCCACATTAAATATGGTGCTTATGCGCGTGCAACGTCACATCATAGCACACATGTTTTGGGGTCAGAGGCCACATACAGCTAATTACAGCTTTAGGAGGGTTATTGAAACCCAAATTGCCTTTTGATCAGTGCCCTCTCATGGTTTCCCTTTGCTGGTTATCCGAGAGTGTGTTTCTGATAGTATTATTCAGTTTTTTTACTTTGGCTTCATTTTAACTTCCCTGATTTCTGGTATCCTTGACTTTTGACTTTCCCTCATCGCTGTATCGCTGTCAGGAATGGAATGGGATCCAACACAGAGACTGTAGAGAAAGGGATTTGATCCATACGATGGTCCATTTCCTCAAAACGGGTATCGCATGGACCCCCTTGAGAACTTAAACCTGCAGGATCCATATGGTCCTGTTGTAATGTCAGGAATGGAATGGGATCCAACACGCAGACTGTAGATTAAGGGTAACGTATACTGGACCTAAGAATGGCCTGACTAACGTATCAGAACAAGAGGCAGTCGAATTCAAGCCGAGGTCAAGGAGTACAGAAATTAGGATAAGCAAGTAAGCAAAACCCTGGTCAAAGGAGTATAGAATAAAGTAGTTACAAATGGAGCCAAGATCAAAAGCTAGAATACAGAATATGGAACAAGCACTATTGGGAACAAAAATGAACCACAACAGGGCAAAGAACCTAGCCTTTTATACTGTGGCTTGTTAGGATGGTAGCCACGCCCCCAAAACATCAGAATCTGAATGTTTCGAAGGAACGTGACGTCATAAAAAGGGGTGGAGCTATCACTGTCAGCGTGAAAATGGCTGGAGAAGGAAGAGGAAAGCTGAAGGGCACCTACTTCTTCATGTAAGAGATGAGTACCCTGAGGGGCAGCTCTGGTCACCACAGAAAGGACCATGAAACCCTTCCAATCAACCAAATATTGCAATCTGCCACGAGAAAAACGTGAATCAAGAGAACGAATCCCGTATTCCTCCCTTCCTTCCACTTGCACAGATGAAAGGGCAACAATAAACCTATTACAGATCAAAGGCTTCAGTAAAGAGACATGAAATACCCTGGAATATGAAAGGTCGAGAGTAAATCAAGACGATAAGCAACTGGGTTAACACTGGCCACCACCTTATAAGGCCCAATAAACCTAGGTGCCAACCCAGACATCCTGATCAGGGCCGGATTAAGAGCATCATGGTGCTGAGGATTTTGCTGGGCCTTTTTATGGAAATATATACATAATATATAAAATGAAAACGAAAAGCATTTGTATTAAAAAAAATGAACATTTTTAATTACCATTAAAGTGCCATAACAGAAACGGATCGAAAAGGTTTTTTTTTTTTGGTTTATTTTTTAACAGTAGGAAAATGGTTAATTAAAAAACAAAACAACTATTTTTTATAAATAGAACGTAAACCATATAAACAAATTAAATATAACTGTATGATACATACATATAAATATGCTCATTAACCCCTTAAGGACCGAGGACGGTTCAGGACCGTCATCAGCATTTTTCCATTGCCGACCGATGACGGTCCTGAACCGCCCTAACGGTCCTAGTTACTTACCTGATCGCCGTCGTTCCCCCGGTGACAGTCTCCCCACACTGGATTAAGACCCCTGTGGCCATGTGATCGCTTAACACAATAGGTGTCCATGTGTCTGCCTGCAGGGGGACTGTCTGTGCTGACAGGCAGTCTCCCTGCATGTGTAAAATCATTAAAAAAAAATAAAGTTAATGTTAATTAAAAATAAAAAAAAATATATGTGTATATATATATATATATATATATATATATATATATGATATATAGACATATATTATATAATGTCATACTAAGTGTATTTTTATATTAATATGTACTTATAATAATATAAAAATACACTTATAATTAAATTACACACGTATATATAATATATATATATATATTGTATATCTATATATATATATATATATATATATATTATAAAATATAAATAATATATAAATATAAGTAATTTAAATAAAAAAATTTAAAATAATGATAAAAATTGAAAAAAATTATATATCTAAATGAAATTTTATTCTAACTGTATTTTAAAATTAATATATATATATATATATATATTTATATCAAAATACACTTAGAATGCATTTGTATATATATCTAGTATATATAAATAAAAATAATACGAAATATACATATGTCCATATACAAAATTACATAAATAATTATATAAATAAACACGTAGATTTCAAACATGTAAATATGCATATATATTTAAATTCTACGTGCGTATTTATGCAATATTTTTACATAATTAAGTAGTTTTATTGATTGCAATTTGAGGGACCTGCCTGCCAACCCAGGCCGAAAGTCTAGAGAATTTAATTTGCTAGCACTGTATTTTACCCTGTAACGTTCTACGACCTGAAACCTGTACATGGGGGGTACTGTTTTACTTGGGAGACTTCACTGAACACAAATATTAGTGATTCAAAACAGTAAAACATATCACAGCGATGATATTGTCAGTGAAAGCGACTTGTTTTGCATTTTTCACACACAAACAACACTTTCACTGATGATATAATTGTTGTGATACGTTTTCCAGTTTTTAAACACTAATATTTGTGTTCAGCGGTGTCTCCCGAGTAAAACAGTACCCCCCATGCACAGGTTTTATAGCATTTTTGAAAGTTACAGGGTCATATATATGGGTCAAATATTTTTACATTGAAAATGGCCAGGTTGGTTACGTTGCCTTTGAGAGCGTATGGTAGCCCAGGAATGAGAATTACCCCCATGATGGCATACCATTTGCAAAAGAAGACAACCCAAGGTATTGCAAATGGGGTATGTCCAGTCTTTTTTAGTAACCACTTGGTCACAAACACTGGCCAAAATTAGCGTTCAATTTAGTTTTTTTACTTTTTTCACACACAAACAAATATGAATGCTTACTTTGGCCAGTGTTTTCGACTAAGTGGCTACTAAAAAAGACTGGACATACCCCATATTGAATACCCTGGGTTTTCTACTTTAAAAAAAAAAATATGTACATGTGGAGTGTTATTCAGAGATTTATGACAGATAATAGTGTTACAATGTCACTATTGATAAATTTTAAAAATGTATGTTTTGAAACCGCAATATCCTACTTGTACCTATAGCCCTGTAACATGCAAAAAAAAGCGCGTAAACACTGGGTATTTTTAAACTCAGGACAAAATTTTGATTCTATTTAGCAGTTTTTTTCATTCTCTTTTGTAGATGAGTAAAGGATTTTTCAAGTAAAAGTAAAAAAGCATGTATTTGTTTTCAATTTTTCATCATATTTTTTTATTTTTTTAAATTAAAATACATGAGATTATATAAATAATAGTATGTAAAGAAAGCCCCTTTGGTCCTGAAAAAAACAATATATAATTTGTATGGGAACAGTAAATGAGAGAGCGGAAAATTACAGCCAAACACAAACACCACAAAAGTTTAAAAATTCGCCTGGTCGCAAATGTACAACATCGCAAAAACAGTCCAGTCCTTAAGGGGTTAAAGTATTACTCCAAGCATCAGACTGACTACAGCCTGCTGTTAAGGTTATGGTGCAGAGAGTAACTTAAACACAAAAACAGGGTTATTCACTCAATCCTAAACTGCATTTTAACCTATACGAATCAAACAGCCAGATTATAATTAAACTACACATTTGCTTTTCTTGCCTTTTTGCCTGCAAATTCTTCAATTGTAGAATCAGAGAGAGTGCATTTAAACACTCCTGACCAATTGAAGTTAATTTTTCACACGTTTTAATGTTGGAAACGAATGCTCACCACTACAGTTGCTGACCATTAAACACAAATACATGCGGAGGGTCACATTTGTGTATGAAAATGCACCGACTAGGGATTGTGTGACCAGAAACTTGTACATTTGTAGCTCTTGACTTTCATTAATGACTTTTTTTGCAGGGGAAGACTGGTAAATTTTGAAGAGAGGCAAATTATACAATTTCATCTGCAAACAAGGGGTCAAGATCTTCAGGATATTGTGTCACTAGTTGTCAGGATTACAGAATGATCCAGCACGGAGAATTGTGTAACACAGAGGACTGATAGGTAACGTATACCAGACCTTAGAATGGCCGGACTTACGTACCAAAGAATAGTGAGGAATAGCGAAGGTCAAGGGATACAGAAAGAGACACAATGATAAGGAAAAGCCAGGAGTCAGGGATGCCAGAAAACAGGGAAGTCAAAAACAATGCCAAAGTCAAATAACCAGAATAACCAAAATCAATAACGCGCTCTCGGACAACCACAAGGGAAACCACGACAGGGCACTGAGAAGGATGAGAACTGTGCCTAAATACCCCTCCTCTAGATCTGATAGGCTGTAACCGGCCTTTGTTAAAATAGTAGAAATACAGTGAGAAAATATGTGTGGTAGCTAAAACAGCCACAAACCGCCTAAGTGGGAACCCCTTCTACCACTTTATATAGAAATACAATAAATACATACAATAGGTGGAGCACACATCTGTTGATTCTAAAAAAAAACAGAATATCATAGTGTAATATATTAGGATAAAATATGGTAAATGGCAATAGAGCAATATTACTCACAAGCCTAGAGCCAGTATGACATATGGCTCTTATGTGCAGCGCAGTGGGACTCTTAATAGGATGTCCCCATCCTTCTTCGTATTCCTTCTTGGGTAGTTGTAAGGTAGAAGGAGAAAATCGCGATATTCCAATATACTTTCCCAAAAAAGAGACACATCCCATATAGCCTGAACAGCAGTAAGCCAACACATGCAACACATTACACATTATACATACAAGATAAAGGTCCACAGTGTGTGCAATTCTTCACATAGAGACCTGAATAGGTGTACTATAAATTGTAAAGAAACATAAGTGACAGTGAATCCACATTCAGTGAATTATATTTAAAGTGACAACCCAAAAAATTGTAAATCTGTATAAAAATAAGTGAAAACTTGAAATTGGTAATCTAAAAATATAAAACAAGCTATAAAAAGGGCTGGAACCTGAACATATTAAAATTAAATAAAATGACAAATCTCAAAGTCTGAGTTAAGACCATAGGGAATCAAAGTATTAAAATAAAAAATAAATTTCATCTCTTCGGAACCTATTTTTTTCAATATAATCTCCACCTCTCCAATCTTTTTTTACTATTTTTAATGGGCAGAAGAAAAGGTGTTCTGGGTTAAGATTGTGATGGGTTTTAAAATGATTAGAAACACTGTGGGTTTCTAAACCTTTTTTAATATTTCGAACATGTTCGATATCCGAACATTTACATTTCTAATGGTCTTACCTATATACAATAAATCACAGGGACAGTTCAGTAAATAAATGACTCCTTTCGAAAAACAGGTTAATTGATCTTTTAAAATAAAATCAATATTCGTGTGTTCATTGAGATTCTTTATATGCTTTTTCGGATTTTTTTGTTGTTTTACACGCTAAGCATGTCCCGCACCCAAAAAAACCTATACTTTGGTTTAAGAAATGTGGTGTATTTTTGGATGGGTCCTCACAACTATGAACTAATGATCTTTTTAAGTTTTCTGCGCCTCTATAAATAATTTGTGGTATTGTTGGTAATAGGTTCTTTAGAATAGGGTCTCTTTGTAGCATATACCAATGTGTATTAATAACTCTATTAATTTTTTTTTATTATTTCCATTAAAATGGGCTTCATTCTTATTTGGGTTTGAATTTCTTTGATGTTGTTTATAAGTTAATAGTCGTTCTCTAGGGGTATCTTAAATTTCTTTCATAGCTCCAGTTAATTTAATCTCTTCATAGCCCTTTTCTAAAAATTGTTTCTTTATAATGTCCGCTTGGTTTATGTAATCCTGTTCATTTGTACAATTACGTCGAATTCGTAAAAACTGACACTTTGGGGCATTCTCTAGCCAGGGTTTATGATGACAACTCTTTTTTTCTATATATCCATTGGCATCTACTGGCTAAACATTTTTTTTTGTTTTAATCTGTTGGTTTTCAATAAAAATATGAAGATCTAAAAAGTTGATAGTGGTAGAACTTTGTGTGGTAGTGAGAACGATTCCCCATTCGGTGGATGACAAAAAAGCTAAGAACATATGTAAAAGATCATGTGGACCATTTCAGATTAGAAAAATATCATCTATGTACCGTCGATAGGTCACCAAATTCGACACCCAGGGATGCTCCGAAAAAATAAAAATCTCCTCCCAATATGCCATAAACAGATTGGCATAGCTGGGTGCGAATTTGGTGCCCCTCGCCGTACCCCTAATCTGGAGATAAAACATATTCTGAAATCAGAAAAAAATTGTTGGTTAAAATTAGGTGAATACCTTCCAATATAAAATCCCTTTGTTCAATTTCAGAATTGGCTTTAGTTAGGAAGTATTTCACTGCTTCCAAACCCACTTCGTGTGGAATTATACTGTACAATGATGTGACATCACTTGTCACTAATAAATAGTTTTCTTCCCATTCAATGGTACCTTAGAGTTGTAATATGTGTATAGTGTCTTTCAGATACACTGGGTTTTTCAATACTATTGGTTGTAGCAGTAAGTCAATGTACTTGGAGATTCTAGAGGAGATGGAATCTATCCCAGATATAATCAGACACCCTGGGGGATTTTTCAGGTCTTTTTTTTTTCCATATATAATTTTTATTGGTTTTATCGAGTTTTCCGGTTCTGATACATAATCATAATACTGATGTTGATACAGACAGTAATGATAACAGTAATAATAGTGATAAACATAGGGATAAACATAATGTTGTGCTGGCGCAGCAGCACATAGACCATTTACATCAAACATTGTTGCAATAATGTCATCTTTGTCGTTTATAACATTTTCAGCTTTATAAGGTAGTCCTTCTAACCTATGTGTATCATGTCTTAATGTCGCTCGTGTTGCGCTTATTTCGTGGTTGTTGTCTGCGTAGGGGCTGGGTGAGAGCGATTATTGTTTAGAATTTGAGGTTGCTGTGCCTCTTTATTGTTGAGTCTGTGACTTTAGGTGTGTCTGTCATATCATGCAACCGGGGATAGGGTGAGGGGTTGGGGAGGGGATAACCTTTAACTTTAACTGTACCTATAATTTGACTGTACGTCTGACCCATCCGGCCTAGAAGCTGAGTGCGTGCAGTGTATGTGTTTGGGTCCTTATAGGGCCGTCTGTTTGTCAGTTGCCGTAAGTTGCACTCTCTGTGTGATGCAATTTCTCCCGATTTCAGCTGTCTTAGTTTTGTATGTAGGTTAGTGATTGTCTACCTGTACCGTCTCTTTCCGGGCGTCCAGCCATCCTCTCCAGTAGGTGTTGTGTTTCTCAGATGTTCCCTGTATTTTGTGTGCCATCTGTTCATATATGCATATACTGTCTACTCTGCGTGTTACTTCCTCCTGAGTTGGGGGCACGTTGTGTTTCCATTTTGATGTGATCGCGACTTTGGCCGCGGTTAGTATGATTATGGCGATTGTGCTTAATGGGTTTCTTGTTGGGCTTGTCGTAGGTAGTATGTGGAGTAGGTAGTGTGCTGGGTTTAGTGGAATTGACAAGTTAGTAGTTTCCCTTATGACTTTTTGGATAGCGATCCAAAATGGTTTTATGACTGGGCATTCCCAGAAAATATGCAGTAGAGACCCTTGTTGTTGTTCACATCTCCAGCATAGTGGTGAGGTATTGGGGAATATCTTTGCCAATCTGAGGGGGACTAGATACCATTGCTATTTTGCTATATGCTTCCCACAGAGATAGGCTTTTTGATGCTCGTTTAGTGGCTTGGAAGGCGTCGTGCCATTGTTGTATAGTGATTGGCTCCCCTATGTCTTCCTCCCACTTTTCCATATAGGAGTGTTTATGCATGGATTTTCCCTTTTCTAGTGCATTATAGCATAAGGCTAGTGGTTTGATGGAGCGGGATGTCAGTATATAGCGGGCTGAGGGTATTGCTAAAGGTGGTGTGGGTGCTGCCGGTTTAATACGTGTTTGTAGTATGTTCTTAACCCTTAGGTATGTAAAGATGTCTCTTGGATTGAGGGAGAATTCGCTTTGCAGAGTGGGGAATGTTTTCAGTTCGTTTTGGGTGTATAAGTCTTTTATTTTATGTATTCCTAGGTTTGACCATGTGAGGAGGGAGAGGTCGGGTGAGCTGGTCTGCAGTGCAGTTAGTGGTGCTTCCTTATGTAGTGTCTGTGCGTCTATTACCTCTGGACCCCAACGTTCCCAAGTATGTAGTGTTGTTTGCGTGCACCATAGTCCTTCTTTACCCACTGATTTAGGCTCGTGGAGCCAGAGAACATTTGGGATAGTGGCTGGGTGTATGCAGGCGTTTTCGAGGGTTAGCCATTGTGGAGTTTGGTCGGCGCCCGTGGTTCGGATTATACGTAGGCCTTGTGCAAGAAGGGATGCTCTATAGTAGTTACGGATGTTTGGTACTCCCAGTCCTCCTCTCGTGTATGGAAGGCTTAGTTTGGCAGCAGCCAGTCTGGGTGGTTTGCGTTTCCATACATGGGCGTTGATTATGGTTTGGAACCTTTTTAGCAGTTTGGCTGACAGGGGTATGGGAAGTGTGCGAAAGAGATAGAGCACATGTGGCAGGATCATCATTTTGATGGTGTTAATGCGCCCCAACCATGACACCTCCAGTCCTTCCCACTTGTTCATTTGGGTCATTAGTTTATGAATCATAGGTGTGTGGTTTTCCGTCGTTAGTGAGTGCACATTTTTTGTCAGTTTTATCCCCAAATATTGAATCGATTTCGACCGCCAGTCGAAGTTATGTGTTTCCTTCAGTGTTTTAATTATATTATGTGGTAAGCCTATGGGGAGGGCTTGGGTTTTGGCTGCATTATTTTTGTAGTATGATACCGACCCATATGAGTTCAGTGTTCTAGTGAGAGCCGGGATAGATTGTATCGGTTTTGTCATAAATACTATTATGTCGTCCGCAAAAAGGGCCAGTTTTTGCTCCCCTGTTGGGGTGTTGAGCCCTCGGATTGAGGGGTTATTTTTTATGTTATAGATCAGGGGTTCTAAGCACAAGATAAAGATGAGTGGAGAGAGTGGGCACCCCTGGCGTGTGCCATTGCGGATATTAAAGGCTTTTGAGAGGAATCCGGTGTTATATATTTTTGCCGAAGGGCAGCTATACAACGCCAAAATGCTGGTTATAAAGGGTTGGGGGAATCCCATGATTTCGAGTGTCATCGTCATATATTCCCAGTTCAGGCGGTCGAACGCTTTTTCAGCGTCGAGAGCCAGGAGAATCCCTTGTTGGTTCGATTTATGTGCCCATTCTATTAGATTGATAAAGTGCCTGGTGTTGTCTCCTACCTGCCTTCCGGGGACAAACCCTGCTTGCTCTTTCGAGATTAATCTGGGTAGGAATGGTTTTATTCTGTTGGCTAGCAGTTTGGCGTAAAGTTTGATATCAGCATTTAGTAGGGAGATGGGTCGGAGATTGGCACATATGGTGGGGGGTTTGTTGGGCTTTGGAAGGGTTACGATATGGGCTTCCAGCATTTCTGGTGGGACAGCTCCTACTCGTTTAATATGGTTGAAAAGTTTGGTAAGATGTGGGGTCAGTGTGTCTCCAAATATGTGGTAGTAGTGGTTCGTTAATCCATCTGGGCCTGGCGCTTTTCGTTTTGGTAAAGACTTTATCGTGGAATGGATTTCCTCATCTGTGAATGGCCTTTCTAGAGAGGTTTTCTGTTCTTGGGTAAGGGTCGGGAGGGTAATGTCAGTAAAGAAGGCTTGTAAGTCTCTCCTTGTAGGTTGATAAGTAGTCCTGTCATTATCTAGTTGGTAAAGCATGGCGTAGTAGGAGGCTAGTTCCTCCACCATGTCTTGTGGGTTGAAGAGTTTGTCACCTGCTGCGGACGTTATGTATGGCAGCTTAGACGCTTGATATCTTTTTTTAAGTCTCCTAGCTAGCAATTTCCCTGCTTTATTGCCCTCAACATAGTGGGATTGTTTGAGATAGCGCATGTGCCTTTCGGTGTTGTTCAGATCTATGGCATGGAGTTGGAGCCATATTTGTTCTAATTGTTTCTGGGTATGTTTTCTGGGTTTTTGCTTATGGGAGGCTTCTAAAGTTGTGAGTTTCGATATTAGGTCAGTTTTCTGCAAGCATGTTCGTTGTTTGTTTTTAGCTCCCATTTGAATGAGTGTCCCTCTTATTACCACCTTATGTGTTACCCACTGGGTTGTAATATTTGTTGTGCAGTTTGCGTGATTCTCAAAGAAGTCGGTGATTTGTTTGTTTAAGGTTTTGGTGTTGTCTGGGTTGTCCACTAAAGCTTCATTCATGCGCCATGTGCCCCTTCCACAAGCCGGGTACGGGACGCGAAGCGTAACCGCAAGCGGCGCGTGGTCAGACCATGTTATTGGACCTATAGAGACGTCAACAAGGTGTATTAGGGTGCTCTTGTCAATGAGGCATAAGTCTATCCTAGAATATGTCATATGGACCGGGGAAAAGTACGTATAGTCCCTGTCTGCGGGGTGGAGGCATCTCCATGAGTCATAGAGGTCATGTAGCGTGATTAATTTGGTCATGTGGCGTCCTAGTGAGATAGACGTGCTTTTGGGGCCTTTGTTCCCCGTTCGTTTTACGTCCGCAAATGGATCAGTCGTGCAATTAAAGTCGCCACATAAGATTACATGGCCCCTCTTATATCTGTCTAGTTTTCTCATTGCTGAGGTGAGAAATGATTTTTGGCCCTCATTGGGTGCATACAGTGAGGCTATGGTAATTTCTATACCGTTTAAGGCTCCCACCAATATAAGTAGCCTGCCGTCTCTATTGGTATGCTGTTTGCTCATCGTGAATGCCCAATCGTCGTGGAAGAATATAGAGACTCCCCTGGATTTAGTTGGGGAGAAGGCATGAAAGGCCTGTGCATACTGTTTCACTGAGAATTTCGGTGGATTACGTTTACAGAAATGGGTTTCCTGCAGGCAGGCAATTGCTGCCTTGGATGAACGTAGTTCCTGCGCAGCTAACATTCGTTTATGGGGGCTGTTAAGGCCTTTAACGTTAAGAGAAAGTAGTTGTAATGTGTTAGCCATCAGGGTTGTGGGTCAGGGGAGTTGGGTGCAGTTAGTGCTAGGCATTCATCTGGGGGGAAGTTAGTTCGCCTTGTTTTAGTGCTGCGCGTATCAGGTTGCGCCTCTAGGGGTTGGCTCGGGATACTCTTGGTTCGGGAGTGTTTGCCTGGTTTCAGGTGGCTTAGCCGGGTATTGGGCAGTGGTAGGTACATGAACATATACATAAACATTAACATTAATAAAAACAACAAAACATAAACAAAGTATATACATGATGCCCCTTGGGATGCGGGCATTGTACTTGGTTGGTCTGCGGACCGCTCCTGAACCGGGCCGCGGATCAACCTGGGAGGCGTGAACTGAGGTGTGCTGCCGTGTCAACGGCCCTTTAAACAAATGTGTGAAGTAAGGCGTGTTTTTTTTTTTTTTTTCTTTGTGTTTTGTGTCGCCTTGCCAGAGCCTATTATGAACTCCGATGGAGTTGATATCTGAGGTATGCAGTGTTAGTGTGTCAATCATGTCAGTGCATACATACATACATATTGGTGTCTCTTCAGTTGAGGGATGTCACATATAGACCTGGTCTTTCTTGTGCTCTACACTTAGTCCCGTTATACATTTTGTTATGGTTGCTGTGGCTTAGGTGAGCCCGCCATGTGCCATTCCGTCGGCAGTCGTTGGTGCGCATGTTGTTTCTGTGGTGGAGGGTCTTTGGTCCCAAATAGTCCCCATTTTCGCAGGAGTTGTAGGCCCTCATCAGGAGTGTCAATATTATGATGCGTGTTGTCCTTCCATAGTAGGAGTTTAGTTGGGTAGCCCCAGCGGTATTGTATGTTATGGTTGCGTAGAGTCTTCGTGACTGTGATGAATTCCCATCTCCTTTCCATGGTGAGCGCTGAGAGATCTGCGTATACCTGGATGCCTTGGTATGGTGAGGGGAGCTGCTGTAGTTTGCGCGCCGCAGCCATCAGTGTTTCTTTTGACTTGAAAAAGTGGAATCTGACCACCGTGTCTTTTGGTGTGTCACTCGTGAATCGCGGTGGCCGAGGGATGCGATGGGCCCTGTCCATAAGCCATCTGTCTTTCTCTATGGCCGGTGCCAGAGTGGTGCAGAGGCCTGTTATATAGTCAGGGAGTGCGTCGTGGGATATACTATCGGGGATGCCTCTGAATCTTACATTATTGCGCCTGGAGCGGTCTTCTATATCTGCCGTTTTTCTTTTCAGTGTTAGGTGTTCTTTCCTGAGTGCCTGCAGTTGTTCTGCAAGGTCATTTTGTGTGGCGCACAGTTCTTCCGTCCGTACCTCCAGGCGGTCAGTGCGGTCCCCAATGTCGGCCAGTTCCCGCTTAAATTCTGCAGTCATTTGTTTCATGTCCGCATTTAAGGTGGTTCTCAGGTCTTGCAGCATTATAAACAGCCTTTTTTCGCTGGCTGGTGCCTCTGTGTATGAGGAGGGCGTTGTGTCATTATCTGAAAGCTGATCTGGTGTCGGATAGCAGCCCATGCTGTCGTCGCCATCTTGCAGGGGCCTACTTTTTTCTTTTCTGGCGGTTTTCATTTGGTCCGTCATTTTTTAATTGTTTGGACGGTGCCATGTCGCTGTATTAAGTGCCGGGTAAGTTTTTTACCGGGAATTGACCTCCGGGTTCGCCTAAATGTTGCGTTGGGGTCCGTTGTGGCCGGGAGCTCCTACTCCATGCGACCGCACGCGCCGGCTGTTGGACACGCCCCCCCGATTTTTCAGGTCTTTATGAACTTTGGGATGGTAATAAAAAACGGGAATTTTGGGATAAGGGATTGATAAATATCTTCCTTCTTTTTTTTTGTTAGTATACCCTTATCTATACCTTTTTGTATGTATTTATCAAATATATCTTTCACTTTACTAGTTGGATCTAATTTTAGTTTTTTATAGGTATTTTCGTCGGAGAGGATTCTCTCAGACTCTTTTAGATATTGTGCTTTAGAGAGAATTACTATCCCCCCTCCTTTATTCGCTGACTTGATAACTAAATTTTCATTCTTTTGTATTTTTTTCAGTGTTTCGTTCTTTCACTGACATATTGTCTTGATATTTATTTAATTTTTTTATTTTATTTATTTCCGCCATAACTGTGGTTTCAAAAGCTCTCATTTCATTTGAGATCATATTTTTGGAAAAAATTTAGACCTTTCTTTTAAATATGTGTGTATAAAGTTGGATTCATTTTCCTGATCCTGTCTTGTTTGTGTCCTATTTTCCCCATCGTTAAAGAATTTCTTTAAACATAATTTTCTTAAAAATTTGTTCATATCAATGAATAATTCAAATTTATTTAATTCCTGTATGGGCGCAAATTTTAAACCTTTTTTTAGGACTTTCAGTACCTCATTCGTTAGGATATGATCAGTAAGGTTGATAATCCCGAATTAGTTTATTTCTTCCCTCTTTTTTCTTTGTTTCTTATCTCTTCCTCTTCTGTTTCGTAATCTATTGATCTCTGGCGTTTGCCTGGCCTTTGACCCCAAAGGCAGTTACCGGGTTTCCATTTGCATAATTGCTGCTCAGCATTAACCCTTCTGTGGATTTGGTTGCTAATCGGCACAACTTTTCATGTGTGGAAAGTAAATGCCATTAACCACATTTTTATAAGCGGATGAATACGTGACCTTAGTATTCTGGCTTTGGAGCATAGACCATCTGTTGCTAGAGTACACATTTCTAACAGCAAGCCTAATCTTTCCTGAATGACGTTGTATGGTGCTTGTCTGTGCCTCAGTGATTCTGTCAGTTGGTCAATTATAACATAAAAGGTGTTCACTTTAAACTTTTCAGATGGTGTCATATCAGCATCAGCATCTTCTGCATCACCATAGTCCCACTTCTTATTTCTTTTATTTTTCCTTCCACGTTGTAGCTGGTACTCCTCACAGCAGGTAATATCTTTGCCCTGCTGTTCAAATTCAGAGAATTTAGAATGCAGACACTGAACAAAATCCTTCAGAGAGTTCAGCATGCCTGTTGCTGTATGTAAATCTAATTTTGCATCTTGGAGACTGACTGGTTCTGTGAAACCTGGGTAAAAAAACAGACCATATTTCTATCATTATTCCCATTTCCAGCTGATCCATAACACTGCTTAGGTCCTTTGCTTGTAAACAGACCTCTCCCTTTGTGTTCTCATCATTCAAAATATTTGCAAGGACTTCTTTGAGAGTAGTATACCCTTTTTGTAAGGCATTCACAGCATCATGATGAGCAGACCAACGCGTATCAGCTAACCTTTTTAATGTTGGTATACCACACGTTTTGAAACTATTTGTTAGCAGATTCCACCAATGAATTGATGAAGAAAAAAAACAATATAATTGCTGAACAAAATTAAAGAATGAAACTGCAACTGGACAGCTGTTTACTTCATTTTGTCCTGCAAGGTTTAGTGAATGTGCACAACAAGGAATGTATTCAGCCAGTGGATTTTTTTTCCCGAATTAAGGCCTGCATACCATTATATTTGCCACTCATATTAGATGCATTATCATATGACTGGCCCCTGCAGTCTTTGTTGGAAATACCATTTTCTTCCAGAAATTGAAGAACCATGTTTGCTAGTACCAGTATGTCCAGATATTGGGATAAATTTAGTAAAATGCTCCACTGGACCACTGGCAAGTACATATCGAAATATAATGGTCAGTTGATCAGAATGTGCAATGTCAGGGGTGGAATCAACAGAAATTGAATAATATTTGGCTTGTTTCATTTCATTTACAATCTGCTGTAGTATTTGCTGACCAATCAATTCAATAAACTCATCACATATTGTTGATGACAGGTACGATATGTGACCTCTTCCCTTGTTGCCATGCTTTTGAATATGTTCAGCAAGGAATGGATCATATTCCGCTAACAGCTCAAGACAGCCCAAATAATTCCCGTTGTGTACTGAGCCAATAACTTAATTACTTCCTCAAAAAGAAAGACCTTGTGATAAAAGGAGCTTTATAACGCTCAGGATACGGCAAAGTATTTTGTGCCAATATTTTTTCTGATTCCCAAACTGATCTTAACAAGATCTTTGTCTATGCGTTGACCAAAAGTTTTTCTCCTGATAAGGTGCTTTAATTGCTTTTCCATGAGAAGCACTATTTTCATGTCTGCTTAAATCTCTTGTGGCATGTTGCCAATCTGAATAACCAGTTGAAGTCAAATGTGTTGTTTCGTCTTTCGAAAATAGTTTGCAAAGAGCACAAAAAACCTTTCCAGTTTTCGGAGAATAACACAGCCAGTCACGCTTAACTTTTTCTCCATTCAACTGTTCTCGGAAAAACAAAGATTTTGTACAGTGTCATGTAAAAGTTTCACCTGGACATATCTTTTCTGAGGCACTCAAATCACTGTCCATATGTTGACACAGAAATATTCACAGAAATATTCTCTCAAGGCATCACAAATATTCCAATCTCCAATGTAATTTGAATATATTTCTTCTTGTTGTTCTGTTATATTTTCATAGTCCAACTCAGTGGATTCACTTGTTGCACTAGATGTACTGACAGCAATTGTACTGGTTGAACTTGAAGCTGAAGCATGTATATCAGTTGAACTGCTTGTTCCAGATGTGCTTTTTCCACAAAATTCAGTAACATATTTTGTTTTAGACAAGATTTTTTGCATTTGTTTTTCTTCCTCTTTTTTAGCTTTTAGCTTCTCCCAACAACTACGTTGTTTTTCCATCCTTAGGTGTAAAAAATAAATAAATAAATAAATAAATAAAAAAAGACTATATCGTTACCAAGGATGGTCAAATACAGTACTTTCTCTAGGAGCTTCTTTTTTTTTTTTTTTTTAACAGCATAACTCCAAAGGCTTTCAAAACCCTATAAAACCTGTACATGACATCGCTGAAAACAAATAGAGGTGTTCTAGAGCAGTAAAATGTAGAATGAATATGACATCATTGGTGAAAAGGCAGTTTTTGTGTGAAAAATGCAACAACAAAAAATCATGAACACTAATTTTGGCAACGGTTTGTGACTAACTGGCTACTAAAAAGACTGGACATACTCCATTTTGAATACCCTAGGTTGTCTAATTTTGCAAATGGTGTGCCATCATGGGGGTGATTCTCATTCCTAGGCTGCCATTCAGTCTGAAAGACAACAAAGGCCCAGTTGGCCAATCTGGCAACTTTTAATGTGTAAAAACCGAAATGGGCAAGCCCTATATATGAACCTGTAATTTTACCAAACCCTATAAAACCTATACATTGAGCAGGGGTACTGTTCTGCTTGTGAAACAATTGCTGAACACAAATATATGTATTTTATTGCCGTAAAAGCAAACAGTATTATGACATTCACTTTTAAAATGCCATGCAGAACTAAGAAAATAACATTGAATTTCTCACATTTTCTCTTTTTTTAGATTTTATTCATATTAAATTATGTTCCATATATAAATATTTGTGAGATGAAAGCCCTTTTTCTCATGAACAAAATGATACAGAATAAGTGCTTTAACAGCACGACCGGGCCCCCTGTTATTACATCACACACTGGGAGGAAGTGACTGCTCGTCACTCCTCCCAGCTAACACACAGACCACGCAGGGGGAAGACCAGGGAGTCAGAGTAGGAACTCTGACTCCCATGCACCTGAGCCACAACTGGACCACAAGGAAAGTCACCCTCCTGCACCTAAAAGGTAGGAAACAGGAGGGTGACTAAAATATTTTGTGTGTGTTTGTTTGTGTGTATGTGTCTTTGTATGTATGTCTTGTGTGTGTCTATGTATGTATGTCTTGTGTGTGTGTGTCTATCTGTATATATGTGTGTATGTATGTGTGTCTTGTCTGTGTATGTATGTGTTGTGTGTGTATGTCTTTGTATGTATGTGTGTCTTATGTATGTGTCTTTGTATGTGTGTCTTGTGTCTGTCTGTATGTGTGTATGTGTCTATGTATGTCTTATGTGTGTGTCTTTGTATGTGTACCTGTCTGTTTGTATGTATGTGTCTTGTGTTTGTGTCTGTATGTATGTGTGCCTGTCTGTATGTATGTCTGTATGTTTTTCTGTATGTATGTATGTGTGCCTGTCTGTGTGTCTGAATGTATGTATGTGTGCCTGTCTGTGTGTCTGTATGTCTGTATGTGTGCCTGTCTGTATGTATGTGTGTGTGTGTGTGTGTGTGTGTGTGTGTGTGTATGTATGTATGTTATAGTGAGTTATAGTAAGTGGGCTACCTAGCTAAGCCTTCCTACTGGGCATTGCTATAAGGAAAGTTAAAAAATAGAAAAATATAAAAAAGGGATAAAAAGGTGGGGTGGGGAATTGAGGAGGGAGATCAGATGAGCTGACGCACAGATGAGAAATCATATTATGCGCAAACAGAGAAGTCGTCTGAATATCACCGAAAGAGGAGACCTTCATTTGTTCCTTACGAAAATCGAACCAGATATTAAATATTTAGTCTTGCAGCATCAGCCTCAAGGATCTCATTAATCACTAGTAAAGGTAATTTCAATTTACTTTATTGTTTTCCCATTAAAGTTAAAAACATTATAAACATGCATTAAGTAGAAATAAAAAGATAAATGTACGTACGTTTATTTTTTTAAAAACACTCTCCTTTCTAAAAAATATTCCGCATTTGCGCGAAAACTGGTGGGCGGTAAGGAAATTTTTCCATCAAGAAAGATGCATTAATGGGCAGTAGGTAGAAAAAGGTTGACTACCACTGGTCTACAACTTTCATGTAGTTAGTGCTTTTCCAAAACCCCAAGACCTCTGTACCTTAACCTTATTTATCTACCTCTTTTACATCACATATCAAACATTTTATGTAAAAAGCAATATACAAAAAAGGAAATATCGAAGATAAACGCTCAAATCACCAGGTGTGTGTCACTCAAAACCACACGGAGTGCAACAAATAAAATGAAATAGATAATATGGTGAGAGCATATAAAATAGTGGATAAAACAATGTATAAAACATACAATTTACCATGTATCTGGGTACATCCTAAAAGTAAAAAACACAATACATAGTATAGCCTGTATATAATGTAAATACATTATATGGGAAGAAAATGTCCCACTCACGTGGTGCTGAGCCGTTAGAAAGTGGCTCAGACTATCAGCGCCTTTTCCAATATATGTTTTGGAGATCAATTGCTGGAAACTAGATGTACGTGTTCACTGAAGAATCACTACTTCCCTTTGTGTTGCCAAGATAGACGCCAAATGAAGGGGTAGTTGTAAGAACAAAATACTTTAATGGTATTAATAATATATATATATATATATATATATATATACATATATATATATATATATATATATATATATATATATATATATATATAAATATAGACAGCATATACTGAATCTCCAAATAAAAGCCAACTGCGCTCAGTGTCTACATTTATATAGATATATTTTATCGATACCATTAAAGTATTTTGTTCCTGCAACTACCCCTTCATTTGGCATCTATCTTGGCAACATGGAGGGGGACCACGGGAGGGGGACCCTGAGGGTGGGGGCACCCTCAGGGCACTATAGTGTTAGGAAAACCGTTTTGTTTTCCTGACACTATAGTGATCCTTTAACATGACTATGAAGATTATGGTTTCTAGCTGCTGTGGACTATGGACCACAGCAGCTAGAAACATTAATTTTCATAGAGCTGTGTTATGATTTATGGACACAGCACTCAGCATGCTTAGCCAGTCAGATAGAAGGCTGGCTAAGCATGCTGAGAGCTGTGTCTAAATAAGATAACACAGCACTGATAATTACTGTTTCTAGCTGCTGTGGACTGTGACTTACAGTCCACAGCAGCTAGAAACAGTAATTTTTTTGTGCTGTGTTATAATATTTAGACACAGCTCTCAGCATGCTTAGCCAGTCAGTAATTTTCATACTGCTGTGCTGTTATATATGGTAACAACTCTCAGCATGCTTAGCCAGCCTTCTATCTGATTGAGCTTCTTGAGAGTCATAGTCCACAGGCTCAGAAAAAGCCTGTGGACTGTGACTCTCAAGAAGCACAGTCAGATAGAAGGCTGGCTAAGCATGCTGAGAGCTGTGTCCATAAATCATAACAGCACTATGACTGCCATTTTTCAGCACCTCCCCTCCCTCTCTCTCTCATTCCCCCACCTTCCCCCTCACTGGATGATTTCAGACACAGCTCGGCTGCTCCTGCTGTCTCCGCGGGCTGGTGTGGCTGAGCTGTGGGGCGTGTGTTGGTGCTCACACAAGATTGCTGAGCAGGTTGTACACAGTGCAGCATGCAGGAGGGATAACCGCGGGTGCACTGAGGTCATATCCGGCAGGCCGTGGCATTACAGGAACCACATCAGCTGCTCTGATGGCCGGCCGCCGGATATGAGTCAAATCTGGTGGCCGGCCGTCAGAGCAGTTGATGCGGTTCTTGTAATGCTGAGGCCCGCCAGATATGACCTCAGTGTGCCCGCAGTTATCCCTCCTGCACGCTGCGCGTGTACAACCTGCTCAGCAGAGGTCTTCTAAAGTTCCAAAGTTATTGTACACAAACAGATAGTAACGTGACATACAAAGGCATTACAAAGACTTCTGTTAAAGTCTTCCCATCTGAGTGGATATAGACCACAATGCATATAGTTTTCATGGTCTCTTATATAAATAGAGAACCATTAAGTTTACAATTAATTGTACTCTTCGCATTACCAAATAAACATACACAAAATCAACATACATAAAATCAATATGAGTATGGGTATTGACTACTTTAATGTTGAATACTATGGAGGCTATCGGCGCGCTGAGGGTGTTTTGGGGAGGGGCGGAGGTCGTTAGAATCTAATAATTAATTTTGGTTTTCTAAATCTGGACATGGCTATGTGATCTGTCCATCATTTAGTCTCACATTATTTTCTAGCATATATAAGATCGTTTTTTCCTATTATAACATTCAAACCTTCTGGACCAGTTTATTTGTATTTCAGAATATTTCCACTGTTGAAAAAGATCACTTTTTCCATAACTCCTTGGTGGTTAATTTGAGTTGTAATTTCGGTTATGGAAGGAATATTTGCGCTTTTCCAATATCTGGAGATACATTTCTTTATTGCCATTAATATACTGTTACTGTTAAATGTTAACAGTAATGACGGGGACTGAGGACTGCTGCCGCATCCAATACCTGGATGGGTTATAATTGATTAGACAATGTTCCTATTGGGAGTTCCCCTACTCCCCACTGTAAGCCGTATCTGCTATTAAACCCATTTCACACATCGTCTGTAATTATAAAGTCTTTATCCCTCTCATTCCGACTGACATAAAGGTATGTCATTATTGCCTATTGCGATCACCTCCATACTTATGTATTTTATATATGTGTGAATTAAGTGAACTATCTTATCTATAGCATCATCTTTCTGCTAGGCCAGCCGTATTACCCATTGCTACCTAACAACAGAGACTCATAATATATTATATTATGCCCCTGACTTCATGTATTTCGGACCGTTTTATGAAATATAGTATAATTTTTGTTGGTGTCTCCTTATAGCAGTGTACATATGGATCAGACATTGATCCGAGATTTTATGTATGATATTCATCAATATTCACCCAACGATACTCAACAAGTGTTTTCGTTACACTATCCCCGCCCACTCCAATCCGGATTGGTGCACTTGCTCCAGCTCAATGACAGAGCTGAAACCCCGCCCCTTCAGGATGTGTCTCACTTGGTGTACCGCCCAGCTTTTCAGCTGCACTGGATCCTAGACCAATGGTTAATTAACAAAGTATATATATATATATATATGCCTCACTGGGTTTACTCATTTACTTTGCCCCTGACGACGGTGTGCGTCGGGCTTTTTTAGCTTTTGCACTTTATTTTTCACTTAGGTAGCACTATGAGCACTTATTACTTTTAAGCTTTTGTTTGACTTGTCATACTCGGGCCTGTTGGTTCAGGTAGGCATTAGCCTTGTGCGGTGCAGAGGTACTTTAGGGATAGATCTTGAGCTAAGAGTTATTCCTCTTTTGATTAGTTGGTGTGATGTGTAGAGCTCTAGTTTTCTGCTCACTATCGATTTTCTTTTTTAGATAGAAGATGTAGATTTTAGCTTGCACACTACCACACACTTATTAGGCCTCTAGGATTCATCTGATTTGGGGTTATATAGGGCTTACCATTAGCGAATTCTTGCTGATACACTAGACAGTTTTGAGCCTTTAATCCATATCCATAAGTCTAACCTCCAGGAGACTCATTGCATTTGTTTTTCATTTCTCATATAGAGTCACCCCATTGATTCTTAGGTATTTCTACTCCTAGCTCTGTACCTATCCTCCTGTACCACTCTAGGGGAATAATAGGGATAGACCCCATGTGATTTTTTCATTAACCCATCTTCCCTCTACCGGTACACCACTACTTTGGTGTCCTTATTCTCCCCTAGTGGACAATTATATTGTTTTCTTATTTTTACTTTTTAATCTAGTTTTCAATAGAGGTTTGTTTTTTGCTTTTGTTCCCCCTGATACTATCTCCCTTGAATATATATTCCCTATCATCTCCACTGTGCTCTCCCTTGTTGGGTCCCCGATCCACTGGGATGAGCATAGAGATTTATTTTCGTTTTTGTTAATAATCTGTCTGATTTTAGAAGATTTTTATAGATTTCTATGCATAGAAAGCTGTGTCTAAGTGGGACTATTAATTGTATTATTTAAAGAAAATACATGATTCTTAAATATGTAAATGTTTCATTATTAGGCAAGTCATATTTTTGATGAAATCCAAAAAGCAATTTCGAGAAATATTAGATCCTAATTGGCCAATGTTTACTATGCTTTTTTCTACCCACTTGGTTAAGTCAAGGTCTCTTATGAACAGTTTAATTGTTTCAAGTGGAGCTTTACACAGAATTTGGTTTTGAGCAAGAAATATCTTTTTTATTGGATCAATTGATTTAAACATTTGTAATATTATCAAATGATCTATTTCCAGATTTTTAAACGTTTTATTATTGAGCAAGAAGAAAAGAAATAGAACTATCCTTCCACACTGTTCCCGCTCAATCTTATACCATGTTTTCTCTCTAGATTTTTTGCTTCCCAATTCTAGAAAATGGGAGAACATAACTGAGTTGTGGATCAGCTGAACACTGGGGAAGGACAGTCCTCCCTTTCTTAAGTGTGTTATTATTATTTTTCTATTAATTCTATTTTCTTTTATCCAACCATACAAAGGAGTAAAATAATTTGTGAAAGATTTTCAAAAGTTTATTTGGTACTCTTATTGGGATTGTACGAAGTAAATATTCTAGTTTAGGCATCATCTATGCCCATCCAAGAAAGTATTAAGGTCTCCCTTTTTTTAATCTGGTCTTTCAAATCTTTGAATAGTTTAAGATAATTCACGTTTACCCAGGTTTCTATATCAAAATTAACTATAGTTCCAAGTTAGTTTATTGTTTGTGAATCCCAATTATATTTATATTTTAACTTAAGTAATTTTACCTGATCTTGAGTTAGGTTTCTGCATATTATTTGGGTTTTTTGTAGGTTTATTTTATAATTAGAGAGGCGACTAAAAGTGTCTATATAAACCATTACTGAGGGGATAGAAGTTTCCGGGTGAGTGAGTGTTAATATATCATCTGCAAATAGTGTTATTTTTTTTGCTCAGTCTCGCCTGTTGGTATTCCTGAGATGTTTATAGATTTCCTAATATATGCAGCAAGGGGTTCAATAGAAAGAATGTACATCAGGGGGGCCAAAGGGAATCCCTGGTCGCGTACCATTCCTAATGTCGAATGTGTATTTAATCCATTGCGAAATACTTTAGCCTTTGGATAAGTATATAATGGCATGGCTAGATCTGTGAAAGTACCTACAATTCCAAATGCTGTCAATGTTTCATCTAAAAATTGCCAGCTCACACTGTCGAATGCCTTTTCGGCATCAACAGCAATTTAAACAGTTGGTAAGTTTCCCTTGTTAATCTTTAAATTTAAGTTGGCAATTTTCCAAAGATTATCTCCTCCCGATCTTCCTCTTACAAACCCAGATTGGTTGTTACTTAATAAATCAGTAATATCTAGACATGTGCAATTTGTTTTGGTCCGAATGAAAATTTGGCCGAATTTCAGGCAATTCGGAAATTCGGGTAATTCAGAATGTTCGAATAGCTGAATTGCCGAAGTGCCGAATTGCCGAAATTACTGAATTTCCGAAGTGTAGTAGTGCCGAAGCACAGTATTGCCTAAGTACTAATATACTTACCCAGTGAAAGAAGAAGAATGTTACACTGTATACAATTTTAAATAAAAAGTATACAAACATAGCCAGGATTCAGCTGTAAGCATTTGCAACACTTACAACAATCAAGTAACACACATTCATATAAAATGTAAGTTACTTGGCCAGTCAATGTAATGGCAGGAATGAATAAGTAGATAACTCTCCAATTCCCACGGTATTAGGGAGTTATCTACTAAAAGGCTGAAAGACCTGAATTGGTCTTTCAGCCAAATTTACTAATACTAAGTAAAAATTACTTAGTATTAGTAAATTATACACAACAGGGTAATGGGACAGCGCTAAAAAAAACCCTAGAAGCTAAAAAACAAATAAGAAAGCAGCAACCTATAAAAATGAGGTTCCCTCTCTACTCCTCACATAAAGGGACAGACAAAAGAAAATATATAGGTCGCGCTATATGGTAGTGGAAATAGAAGTAAATATAAAATGAGATAAGACAAATATATAAAAACAGGGAAAAATGATCCCAATGCTAAAAGAGTCTTTAATGGAACCTTTAATGATACTGGAGTCTGGATAAAGTCCGAAAGTCCAAAGATTAGTTGGATCTTCTTGTGTTAACGGTATGTCAGTTCGATGATAGATATATGGACATGTAAAGAAAACAGAAAAACTCCAATAGTGCAGATGGTAATACAACAAATGGGTAGATAGGCAAATCTCATAACAGGTGATCCACTCACCTATTTCTGAGCATAAACTTGCTCAAGTGGTAGTAGCATTCAGTGGCGTTGATCCTCCACTGGTAGGATATAGGTGGCGAAAATAACTCCTCGGTGTGTGGAGAGATGAAGAAACAATATAGTGCTCACTGAATGAGTGAAAGGAATAAAATAATAAGAGCAGTAAAATACTCACATGTATATGAGCAGGATATACTGCTCACTTTGGTAGCGTAGGTGGTATTATCCCCACCTGGGATTCTTGAGCATATGCGTGTTCCAATATAGCAGGTACCAGGTTTCAAAAAATAAAAAATGATATTATATAATAAAAAGATATATAAAAACTCAATATAGCTTTATAGCTAATCTTTGGACTTTCGGACTTTATCCAGACTCCAGTATCATTAAAGGTTCCATTAAAGACTCTTTTAGCATTGGGATAATTTTTCCCTGTTTTTATATATTTGTCTTATCTCATTTTATATTTACTTCTATTTCCACTACCATATAGCGCGACCTAAATATTTTCTTTTATTAGTAAATTATACCCCTACTTCCTATATTGCGAGTAGGGGCATGTCTATGAAACAGTGAGCAGCCTGTGGCAGACATTAGGTCCCCTCCTTATTCCAATTTAGGGCCCCCACCCGCTGCTCAGGGTTGGGGGCCAGGGGGGAGGACATTAGGTCCCCCCCGTTATTAGTATTTAGGGCCCCCACCCGCCGCTCAGGGGTGGGGGTAAGGGGGGAGGACATTAGGTACCCCTCATTCCAATTTAGGGCCCCCACCCACCGCTCAGGGGTGGGGGCCAAGGGGGAGGACATTAGGTCCCCCCTTATTAGTATTTAGGGCCCCCAGCCACCACTCAGGGGTGGGGGTCAGGGGGAGGACATTAGGTCTCCCCTTATTAGTATTTAGGGCCCCCACCCACCACTCAGTATTTAGGTCCCCCCCTATTAGTATTTAGGACCCCCACCCACCGCTCAGGGGTGGGGGCGAGGGGGAGGACATTAGGTCCCCCCTTATTAGTATTTAGGGTCCCCACTCGCCACTTAGGGGTGGGGGCTGGGGGGAGGACAATAGGTCCCCCCTTTAGTTTAACCCCTTAAGGACACATGACATGTGTGACATGTCATGATTCCCTTTTATTCCAGAGGTTTGGTCCTTAAGGGGTTAAAAGCCCCCACTCGCGCGTCGTGGTTGGGGACTCGGTATGGGGGACCCAATTTTATTTTTATTTTTTTTTAACAGTGAGCAGCCACAGGCTGTTTAATAGATGTGCCCCTACTCGCGGTGTAACGGCACCCCCAGGCATAAAAGGGTTAAACCACCATTTAGTAGATCTTCCCCTTCCAGAGACACAGGCACAGCTACTGTAGAACACCAATCCGCCGAACAGGAAACCATATGAATGCTATAAACAGCCGAATAGGAAAAACCATACAAATAGGTTTACACTCCTAGCAGTCAAACTGGAACAGCATACAATAAATCCTCCCAAGAACGAGACAAAGCTCCGTGTTGAGGGTGAAGCAGTGAACAGAGAGAGCTGTGCGTTTATTGTTCTTATATACACCCTAGTACCACCCACAGGGTTTTGGAACACGACCAATAAACACATACAATACACTCAGACACTCCCACACAAAATCCTCCCCTCTGCCTGTGATACAATTACCTTACACAATGGGTAATGTAATTATCACAAGCAGAGAAATAAAATTTTTCCACATTATTCATAACTTGAAAAGTATGCATCACATTCACATACATTTTCTGAATCAGCATACTCCAAATACAAACATATGTCAAAATCATCCAAATTGGTCCAGTGGTTCCAAAGATAGATCGTAGTCCTTTGTGACCAAAGGAAGCATGGCTTTTCTGCCCAAAACCAGTTCCACAGAGTCTTCTATCCTGGAGATAATTGGGAAGTAATTCAATTATCTCCCAGGACAAAAGGCAAATCACCATTATGCACGTGGGGATACTAACACAAGAATAACTATTAAAATGCACCATGTAAGACACATTACATTAAAACTATACATTTAACATATATGAATAAAATAAATAATAAAGATAAAAACTATTAAAGTTCATCCAAATAAATAAGAATATAAATTAAAACAGTCTCACTGATGTGCAGTAATATAATCTAAGTCCTCAAGTGTCGCTCCGTCCTTATGGTAGGTAGTCCATATATGTGAAGACAAAAAATAAGAGAAATAAGCTTCCAATGGTGAAATATTGTATGTCCAAAATGTGGTATATATTCAAAGGAAATCTCAAGCCGGACGGACGGACCAAGCATTTAAGTATATCCGATAGTGGGGATTAAACCACTAAGTGCCTCTTCTCCTAGAGCTGGTTAGAGCTCCAACAAATGTGAGTGAAATACCTTTCCTTTGATTATATACCACATTTTGGACATACAATATTTCACCATTGGAAGCTTTTTTCTCTTATTTTTTATCTTCACATATATGGACTACCTACCATAAGGACGGAGCGACACTTGAGGACTTATATTATATTACTGCACATCAGGGAGACTGTTTTAATTTATATTCTTATTTATTCGGATGAACTTTAATTGTTTTTATCTTTATTATTTATTTTATTTATATATTACTTTTTTTACTCATTTTTGTCAAAGCGCAGCCCTTAACTCCTCTTTTTGTACCTTCTTGTTTCTAAAAGGGTTTTGTGAGGGATTCCCTTTTTAGGGTTGCTGCTCAATTGACTTAGCACAGACTCTCCCCCTTTTCTATTCATACATTTAACATATGCCCAGATAGCTCAGGTCTGAGTGCACATTATTAAGCGAATGGCGTTCAGACCACACGAATACAGTTCAATCGCCATGGAGCCAAAGTCTTTACAAAGTCAGTTCTCATACGAATGAGCTCCATGGGATTCCTATCTGGGGTATAATACAGTCAGGTAAAACTACCAAACACCGGGCCATTCGTGTACTCCCACTGAACAAGAAGGGAGGTCGGCGGCTTCAGCGGTGTTCACGCCAAACTGTGTCCATTTTTAGTTCAATGAGTTAATCGCCAAACACCGCTGTGTGTTCGCGTGTTTAAAATGGCCGCGACCTCGTGTTCGTTATATGAATGGCGGCCACCCAGTATTCGGCAATTAAGCTGCGGTTAACCGCAGCTTCTGGGAGGCTAATTGCCGGCACACTCCAGCTCCCATGTGGTCTAGTCATTCGTGCGGTTGTTCGGTAGATTGAATCTACCAAACACCGGGCAGAAAAGCACGAATAAGTCTTTTCTGCAGGGAAAAACAAAGTCTTTTAACATGGGGCCAAAATCCAAAGGCAGCAGGCGAGCAACCAGGCTTCTCCAATGCAATGTGGCGAGATTGCTCTCGTCACACGCGGTATAGCAAGTAGGGGCAAAATTTACTAATACTAAGTAATTTTTACTTAGTATTAGTAAATTTGGCTGAAAGGCCAATTTAGGTCTTTCAGCCTTTTGGTAGATAACTCCCTAATACCGTGGGAATTAGGGAGTTATCTACTAAGCGGCTACAAGAGAAGTCCTGAAGTGCTGAAATTCAGAAATGCCGAAGTTCCAAAGTGTCGAAGTGCTTAAGTGCCGAAGTGCCGAAGTTCCAAAGTTGCCAAAATTCGGAAGTGTTGAAGTGCCGAATTGCCAAAGTCCGGAATTGCTGAAGTCCTGAATTGCGGAAGTCCCAAATTTCGGAATGCCGAACCGAACCAAAAATTTACCCCATGCACATGCCTAGGAATAGCTTTACTTAGTCTGTTCGCTAAAATTTTAGATAGTTTTTTTATATCTAAGTTTATAAGGAAGATCGGGCGGTAGTTACTGACAAAGTTTGTATCTTTCGTTGGTTTAAGAATAGGTGATATTGTAGCACCTAATAGCTCAGAAGAGATGTTTTTTGTAGAGTTAAGTTTGATAAACCATCTATATAGTAAGGAAGATTTTATAGGTTCAAATGTTTTGTAGAAAAGGGCAGTAAAGCCATCAAGACCAGGCACTTTCCCATTGACTAATTTTTTTATTACCATCTTGATTTCTTCGATCGGTATATCTTTATTTAGTTCTGATTTTATCTGAATTGATTAAAGGGAGAGTGATTTTATTAAAAAATGAATTAAACTCACATTTAGTGACTTTATTTTCTGGTAGATTATATAGGGATGCGTAGTAATTTGCAAAAGTGTTCCCTATTTGTTGGGGAGAGAGGAGGGTTTTAGTCCCTTCTATAATTTTTTTTATTGATTGTTTATTCTTCCCTGGTTTAAGTTTATTCGATAGTAGTTTCCCTACTTTATTACTACTGCAATACCATTTTTGTTTACAAGACATAACCATTTTTTTTACCCTATCTGAAAGCAAACAATGTATCTGTTGTTGAATTGTTTTAATTTGAATAGCTATTTCTGTAGATGGATTGTTTTTGTTAATTTGTTCAATTTTAGCCAACTTTATATATAAATCTGATAGTTCAGCTCCCTTTTTTCTTTTTCGCTAGCTTCTAGTTGAATTAAGTTACCTCTCATTACACATTTAAATGTGGACCATAGTTTTTCATTGGAAACTTTACCTTTATCATTGAATTCAGTTTAATTCCTTAGCTAATAGAACTAGACGATCTCTATTTTCTTTATTAAGTAGAATCGTTTCATCTATATCCCACTGATAACTAGTTTTATAGGCCAGATCTTTTTTTAAATTTTGACCTCAGTTGGAGCATGATCGGTCCAACTAATAGGACCTATGTTTGAATTTATAACGTTAGTTAAGTTTACTGAATCAGTTAAGAAAAAAAAAAATCTATTCGGGAGTAACTATTGTTGATTTTAGAATATAAGACTGATGACACGAGACACTCGACCGCACGGACAAATACCGGGACTGAGAGGATAGCAAACTCAGGAACAGAACCCTAGACCCAAGTAAGAGGGTAATAAAAACACATCTCTGTAGTCTGCCCACTAAAAAGTTAACTTCTACAGCCAAATATCATAAGCAACAGTATTAGGGACTTACGATCTCACATCTGAACGATATGACCATAAGATACATCTTGCCACGAGACCTGCGAGTCTCCCTACCATTGAAGCTTACACAGAGATTTGCATATCTCAATGTATACTAAGCACCTATGAGTATAAGAAACCTGCAAGTTTCATAACGTATATTAACTTATTGCATTTTACAACATGAAAAACCCATAATAAAGAAATTTACAAGATTTTAGAATATAAAGTATAATCTTTTTCACTAGCGTGCTAAACTCTACATATATTAAAAATATTGTATTGGTTAAAACTGTCTTGCAGCCATTCAGCCATTTTTTTTTATAAACTTTCATCTTTTTTACAAGCTGTAGATGTTTTTCTATCCCATTTTTCATTTAAAACAGTATTCCAATCTCCCCCTAACAGAAGTTTAACTTTTTTTAATTTTCTCAATCTTGTTGCATATCTTTTTATAAAATTATTGCGATAACTTGTTTGGAGCGTATACATTTACCAGAGTAGATATTTTATCATTTAATTTACATATTGTTATTAAGTATCTACTATTAGGATCTTTCTCTATAAATATTAATTTAAAGGACCACTATAGTGCCAGGAAAACATACTCGTTTTCCTGGCACTATAGTGCCCTGAGGGTGCCCCCACCCTCAGGGTCCCCCTCCCGCCCGGCTCTGGAAGGGGGAAAGGGGGAAAAACTTACCTTTTTCCAGCGCTGGGCGAGGAGCTCTTCTCCTCCAATCCGCCTCCTCCCCGTCGGCTGAATGCGCACGCATGGCAAGAGCTGCGCACGCATTCAACCGGTCGCATAGGAAAGCATTACCAATGCTTTCCTATGGACGCTGGCGTGCTCTCACTGTGAAAATCACAGTGAGAAGCACGCAAGCGCCTCTAGCTGCTGTCAATGAGACAGCCGCTAGAGGCTTTGGGGGAAAGCATAACCCATTCATAAACATAGCAGTTTCTCTGAAACTGCTATGTTTATAAAAGAATCTGTTAACCCTAGCTGGACCTGGTTTATAAAAGAATCGGTTAACCCTAGCTGGACCTGGCACCCAGACCATCAATCTTTTTCTATGGACATCAGCGTCTTCTCACTGTGATTTTCACAGTGAGAATCGCGGAAGCGGCCTCTAGTGGCTGTCAGTGAGTTTCTCTGAAACTGCTATGTTTACTGCTGGTTAAAACTAGAGGGACCTGTCTCCCAGACCACTTCATTGAGCTGAAGTGGTCTGGGTGTCTATAGTGGTCCTTTAATAAAGATGGAATTTCATTGTATATGTAATTACTCCCCATTTAATTTAATAATTCAATGTTTCAGACATAGTGATCCCACTTCCATTCCATAAGGTTTCTTTAGATTTAAATCACCCACAGCAAGTGTCTATATATTCATTTAAAAAATATATAAATAAATATTGTTCTAAATGTGAACCCTTAATAAAGTTAATCAAACTTGTTTGTTATTCCTCTTTTGTGATAAGTTAAAGTTCTATATTATTATGTATCTTATTTATAAAAAAAAAAAAAAAAGAAAAAGGATGTGACAATGCATTTATATATGTAAACACCCCTCTTAACTAAATTCATTATTTAGTATTTCGAATTTCGTATAGTGATCCCACTTCCCTTTCCATTTAGGTATCTTTAAATTAAAATACCCAGCGCTAGCTTTATATAAGTCTATATATTCATTCTAATATAAGACATTGACGTACTTTACTACATGTCAGTCGATCTAAATAATATTCAATGCTAAAGTATACAACTAATCCATTATATCCATATCCTTAAGTCTGGCTAAGTCTTTGATTGAATCATTTAGGGTAATATATTGATCTTCAAATGGCACTATCAACTTGGTCGGAAACCCCCATCTATAGTTAATATTTGTTGCAAATACCCTCGGTCTGCCACTTTTTTACAATGTGTCTGTTGCTTTTTCTCTAAATAAACCACAAAGTAATTCACCATGTCTTTCGTATGACCGAACAACTGACCACCCTTCATGAGAAGTGTGCCACTTATTAGCCGCCCAGAAGCTGCGGTTTGCGGTTAACCGCAGCTTACTTGACGAACAGCTGGGTGGCTGTCGTTTGTATGAACAAACACGTGGCGGTGGCCATCTTTAACTGCCGAACGCCCAGCGGGGTTTGTCGTCGACCACGTGGTAATGTTTTCGTTCACTATTTTACATGAACCCTACTGGGACCTCCAGACTTTCATCTGTTCGTTTGTAAACATATGAACGCAATGCTGTTCGGTATCTTCATACTCACGAACTAGACCCACCCTGAGGATTAAAACAATGGACCTAATCCTGGACTGAGTTATGTCGAACGGCCGTTGAGAACATTTTAACCCCAGGGCGATCAAACTGTATTTGTGAGATGTGAGCGCTTTTAGGATATATTGAGCGCTCAGATCTAAGCTATCTGGGGATATGTCCAACACGGGGGATGAATTATGTATAATATAAGTTATGTATTTTAGTGTGTTTTTGATACAATCTGGACTTAGAAATATTTTCTGTACTTGGAGAAAATTAAGTTACTATGACCACTTAAACCAATTATCTCCAGGATAGAGGGGAGGGTTTGAAAAGATGCACATCGTTGTGATTGGTTCATGCTATCTGTGTTTCAGTGCCCCACCAGGTCCAGGGGGTGTTTCCCTGGCCTGGAAAACTTGTATAAAGCTGATGCCTGTACCCATTAAAACCACTCTTCTTACCCTCAACTCGCAGTCTCGACTAGTGTTGTAGGGGAATGCTAATCACTAGCTCTGCTCAGAGCTACAAGAATATTCTACACTTCCAGGGATATCGGTAGTTGCTGAAGTGGGACATTTTACTGCTCTCGAAGCTCGGGGACAAGGAAATCTAGGCAGTCCAACCCTCAGCTAGCCTAGGGCAACTGTAACATTTGGTGGCAGCGGTGGGATGGTCCTTGGATCTCCAGGAGAGGCGACGAACGGATGGAAAGCAACTACGACCGACTGAAACACATAATATGAAGGATTTGTTGGAAAGCCATGGAGGGACTGCCAGCAACCGGCCTAGAAGGGAGCTGATCGCAGAACTAACTGAGCTGGATCAGAGCTTCACCATGGCAGAACCACTGGTTACTTCAGGAGATTAAAGATCAGAATTATAAGAGAGAGACTGGCACTGTTCGGGCCAAATCCATCCGAGGAGAGGATAATCCAGATAATAGCCGACATAAATGAAGAAGTCCAGGCAATGAGGGAGTAAAGATCCGCAGGATAACCACTCAGCGCGCCCCAGAGCCAGCTGTAATTACAACGGTGCCTACCAACAACGGAAAGAAAAAGGTCCCCTTTGCAGGGGGAATGGACGAATACCTTGCAGATTTTGAGCAACAGTGTGCCTTTCACCAGATACCCACGGATGAATGGGTCACAATCCTGTCAGGCAAGCTATCAGAGCGAGCATCTGAGGCATTCCGGGCACTGACAGAGGTGGAGATTCAACAGTATTCGGTGGTTAAGGACACTTTGCTAAAAAGGTATGCGGATACACCCGAGACTTACCGCCGACAGTTCAGGGAACTGATGAGAAAAGCAGTGATACCCATATGAAATGGGCCAACCAACTACACAGAACCGCCACCTACTGGATCAAAAGGTGCCAAGCTGGGTCAGCAGAGGGGGTATTGCAACTTTTCCTCCTAGAACAATTTTACACAGGAATCGACAAACTCTTGATGGAATGGCTAAAGGACTGGCAACCAACCACTCTGAGTGCAGCCGCACGATTAGCCGATGAGTATGCGGATAGTCGACTAACCGACCCCAATCCGACACGAACCATTTCCCGAACAGAACTCTGCGACAGTTACCGAATACCACTTTAACCAGATTTCAGGGCTCCTGTTCCTCCCGGACCACCCAGGTACTCCGGGCCACCGAGCAACAACTATGACAGAACCAGGGTAACACGTCACCAGTGTCACAAACCCAGCCACATAGCTAGGTATTGCCCCCTCAACTCTGATCGACCTTAGTGGAAAAACCCCAAACCTCCCATGCCATCTATTCCCGCACAAAAGCCCACGGCCCTCTGTGTGGACCGAAAGTCACCCCCAGAGGAATATTT
The DNA here is from genome assembly GCA_933207985.1 of Pelobates cultripes. NCBI lineage: Eukaryota > Metazoa > Chordata > Amphibia > Anura > Pelobatidae > Pelobates > Pelobates cultripes. The sequence goes on along the minus strand of OW240915.1, from coordinate 126,370,255 downwards.
ATTATTGCTACATGAGGCCAACTCTGTATATGCAGCTTTGGAGAATAACCGGCAACACCACAGGCAGGAGGTACAACTGGAAGGATGACCAGCTTCATCACTTTGGTCCAGGGCCATCTGATCCCTGGACACAAGAGATCTGAACAGATGGTAGCCGTTCGGGTAGCCGGTGAGGCTGTCTACTGTTTACCCACTGCTATGGTGCATTTGAACTGGGGAGGGTCATGTAAACGTGGGGATTATGGATAATTTGCCAGCTGAAGTGTTGTTGGGCAACGACCTGGGACCGATGACATCTGCCTATGCCCCATCGCAGACTGCCGGGGCACATCCTGTGACTACCCGAGCCCAAGCCAGGATAGTGCGAGCCCCTTCACCAGTGCAGGAGACTCAGGTAAGACTAACCCCAACTGTGACATTCCCTCAGGCCCCCGTACCGTGGGATACTCCCGAGACCTTTTTGGAGGAAACTAAGACAGACTCGACTCTCCAGAAATATAGAGAGAAGGCCGAAACCGGGACTGGAGGGTTTGACAATGAGATGTTCATATTGGACCTGAACAAATTATATAGACTAACCAAGAAAAAGGGAAACCAAAAACGCCAGCTAGTTATTCCCGCTAAGTACCATACCGAGATCCTCAAGATATGGCATGACATCCCTCTGGCCGGGCATCTAGGGGTTACCCGCACGTTACATAGGATAACCCAAACGTTCTTCTGGCCCAGATATGCATGCTGATGTAAGGACATATTGTCTAACGTATGACAGAGAGTAGGGAAGTGAGGAGATCACCCCAAGGCTCACCTAGTAAATATGCTGATTATTGAGGAGCCATTCAGCCGAATAGCCATCGATCTTGTAGGACCCCTCACCACCGCTAGTCCATCAGGGAAAAAGTATATCCTTACCATGGTGGACTATGCGACCCGCTACCCAGAAGCGGTGGCTCTGTCTAATATCCAGGCAGACACCATTGCCAATGCATTAGAACACATATTCTCTCAAGTAGGGTTTCCTAAGGAAATCCTGTCCGATAGGGGTACCCAGTTCACGGCCGAATTAACCGGAAAGCCTTTCATATTAATATGCTCAAGGAGTACTATGAGACCGGAGGATGTGGCCGCTATATGTAGTCCAGCATGCAAGGATCCTGACAACATCCCCATACCTGACCTCCTAGATAAAGATCCCCACACTGACTTATTACGTCAGGTACAAATAGGAGATAAAATTAGCCCCACTGAGAGGAAGCAGTTGCACACCCTGTTACAATAAAAGATGTTCACGTTTTCATAGGAGCCCGGCTACACTACCCTCACCACTCACCAGGTAGATACCCCAGGACAGACCCCCTACGTCTCTACCCTTACCACATCCCTGAGGCAGTTAGGGAGGGAGTTAGAAGTCATTGAGTCCTCCGACAGTCCTTGGGTTTCCCTAGTTGTTTTAGTGCCCAAAAAGGACGGCACCAGCAGATTTTGTGTAGATTATTGTAAGCTGAACGGTAAGACAGTGATAGACGCCTATCCGATGCCCCGAGTAGATGAGCTGTTAGATCGTATAGCCAAGGCACACTACTTAACTACCATTGACCTAACCAAGGAAGCTATCCCCAAGTTGGCCTTTGTACCAGTCATGCCATTCGGGATGAAAAATGCCCCAGCCACGTTCCAGCACTTGGTGGATAGACTCCATGATAGCTTCCAGGATTTTGCCCGTGCATACCTGGATGACATAGTGATTTATAGTGAGTCCTGGGAGGACCACTTAGCTCAGGTAGGAACAGTACTGGATTAGATTTGGGCCGCCACCCTGACCCTGAAACCAGAAAAGTGTAATTTTGAAATGGCAGAGGTCCAGTACCTGGTACACAGGGTGGGGTGTGGAAAACAACGTCCTGAGCCAGCCAAAGTAGAAGCCATTGCTAACTGGCCCACATCCCGCACCCAGGTACTAGCCTTTTTGGGCACCACCAGGTATTACAGGTGATTTATACAGGACTATAGTACCCTTGCCAAACCCCTGACTGACCTAACAAAGAAAAATTTACCCAGACAGGTCTTGTGGTCTTTCCACTGTGAAGCAGCGTTCCAGGCTCTTAAGAAAGAGCTTGTAAATGCTCGTATCTTGGCTGCCCCAGCCCCTAACAAACGTTTTATCATCCATACAGATGCTTCCATGTTCGGGCTGGGGGCAGTTCTAAGCCAAGTGGGAAAAGACAGAGAGGAACATCCTGTTGCCTACATCAGCCGAAAGCTCCTACCACGAGAGGTCAATTATGCAGCAGTGGAAAAGGAGTGCCTGGCTTTGGTGTGGGCATTGAATAAATTGTCTCCCTACCTCTACGGACAGGAATTCACTCTGATCACTGATCATAATCCAGTGGTGTGGCTAAACCGGATTGCAGGGGACAATGGCAGGCCATTACGTTGGAGCCTGTCATTACACCCATTTAACTTTACCATCCAATATAGACTTGGGAACAGAATGGCAACGCTGATGGGTTATCTCGGCAGACCGACATCAATTCAGAATAAGGCCTGTTCTGGACAGCCCCAAGTTGCCCCGAAAAGGGGTCAAGCCGTGTCTGCCAGAGTGTTCCACAAGGAGGGAGCCACGTTACAAATACCCTTTGTCTGCCGCATTGTTAAAATGTGTCTGCTCCATTAGTCTAAATAAACCACAAAGTAATTCACCATGTCTTTCGTATGACCGAAGAACCGACCACCCTGCATGAGAAGTGTGCCACTTATTAGCCGCCCAGAAGCTGCAGTTTGCGTTTAACCGCAGCTTACTTGACGAACAGCTGGGTGGCTGTCGTTTGTATGAACAAACACGTGGCGGTGGCCATCTTTAACTGCCGAATGCCCAGCGGGGTTTGTCGTTGACCATGTGGTACTGTTTTCGGTCACTATTTTACATGAACCCTGCTGGGACCTCCAGACTTTCATCTGTTCGTTTGTAAACATATGAACGCAATGCTGTTCGGTATCTTCATACTCATGAACTAGACCCACCCTGAGGATTAAAACAATGGACCTAATCCTGGACTGAGTTATGTCGAACGGCCATTGAGAACATTTTAACCCCAGGGCGATCAAACTGTATTTGTGAGATGTGAGCGCTTTTCGGATAAATTGAGTGCTTCACCATGTCTTTCGTATGACCGAACGACCAACCACCTGGTATATGGAGTGTGCCGCCTATTAGGCCCCCAGAAGCTGTCGTTTGCCTTGTTAACCTTTTTCACCTCTAAACTACCGAACAAAATGCCGAACGACCGACCACCCTGCATGAGGAGTGTGCCGCTTATTAGCCGCCCAGAAGCTGCGGTTTGCGTTGAACCGCAGCTTAATTGACGAACAGCTCGGTGGTCGTCGTTCACATGAACAAACACGTGGTGTCGGCCATCTTTAACTGCCGAACGCCCAGCGGTGTTTGTTGTCGACCGTGTGGTACTGTTTTCGGTCACTATTTTACACGGACCCCGCTTGGACCTCCAGACTTTCATCCGTTCGTTTGTAAACATACGAACGCAACACCATTCAGTATCTTCATACCCTGAGGAATAAAAACAATGGAACTAATCCTGGACTGAGTTATGCTGAACGGCCGTTGAGAACATTTTAACCCCAGGGTGATCAAACTGTATTAGTGAGATCCGAGCGCTTTTGGTATATATTGAGTGCTCTGATCCAAGCTTTCTGGGGATATGTCCAACATGGGGGTTGAATTATGTATAATGTATAATTATGTATAATATAAGTTATGTATTTTAGTGTGTTTTTGTTACAATCTGGACTTAGAAATATTTTCTGTACCTGGAGATAATTAAGTTATTTAATGGACCACCTGGCACCCCGACTGGGTACCTCTATTGATGGATGCTTCCCGAGGGCTACAAGCACTCCACCAGACACCATAACCACCGCAGACCCCACAAACCGCCACAGCTTGGTTGGGGTCTCACCGTCATCCTGTAACTACTTAAAAGAGCTTAGTAGTGCCAAGGGAGTATGCAGAGCATAGCAATCCCTTGTAGTGATAAAGCAAGACTCTAGATTGAGGGTTAAGCAGGAACACAATGCACTGAGGCTTTATTGCTTCTTTCATACACATTTCCCCACAAGGTTACCACCCACGTGAACCTTGTTGGGCACTGCAAACACAAACGTAACAACCAATCATTTACAGAACCACAGATAAACACTTCCATTCATTACAGCAAATTCTTCAACTCTGCTTGGGAGATAATAGAGTTTAATGGCTGTATTAGCTCAATTATCTCCAAGCGAAAAACATACTTTTTACACAACTTTTATAACTTTAAAATTATACATCACATTCGCATAAAGATGCACATTGTTGTGAAAAGATGCACATTGTTGTGATTGGTTCATGCTACCTGTGTTTCAGTGCCCCACCAGGTCCAGGGGGTGTTTCCCTGGCCTGGAAAACTTGTATAAAGCTGATGCCTGTATCCATTAAAACCAGCCTTCTTACCCTCAACTCGCAGCCTCGATTCGTGTTGTAGGGGAATGCTAATCACTAGCTCTGCTCAGAGCTCATAGAATATTCTACACTTCCAGGGATATCAGTAGTTGCTGAAGTGGGACTTTTTCCCACTTGGGGACAAGGACATGCAGGCGGCCCAACCCTGAGCTAGCCTGGGGCAACCGTAACAATATTTTTTGATCATAATTTCTTAGTGATCTCTTTAAAACTTGCTCGTTTTTGTCTTGTAGCTAGGGAGAGGTCTGGGAATACCACGATGCCTTCATTTTTATCATTTTTTTAGATCTGATTTAGTTTTTTTTAAAAGATCTTATATCCATTGGTAAATCTGACCATTACATCTCTTGGTCTAGAGTCTATGGAATTACTTGGTCTGTATATTCTGTAACATCTTTCTAATGGGGATGGGACCAAGTTTTGTGGCTCTATATATTGAGACATAACTTCAATAACATATTTCTCCAAATTAGGTTGTTTTATATTTTCAGAAATTCCTTTAAGTCTATGGTTGTTGCGACGAGAGCGGTACTCCGTCTCAACAATTATCTCTAATCTTTTAATTTGTTTTTTGTTCGGGGCTGAAGCAGAGACATCTCTGCTCTGACATTAACAATTTCTCTGTCTTGAGTTTCAAGTTTTGTATTCAGCACATAGATCTCCTTGATCAGCTCTGACATTCCGTTTCAAATCATTTTAAATTTTTACATACAACTCATCCATTATTTTTGTTAAGCTTTATTTAGTGATTACTTCTCTATCTGGGATCATTGAATTGAATTTTAATCAAGGCCTACCAGATTGGAGCTCTCTTTAGAGATGGGTGAGATAGATCATCTTTGAGGCCCCAATTTATTAATATCTGTCTTGGGTGAATAGTAGACATTAATTGGTTTGTTTTTCTCTGGTTTATCTATTGGAGGGTTTTTTATTTTGTGTCATTTTTGTATCGTAATGCTTAACTTTGGTCTGCACCTTATATCTCATTTTGTTTCTTCCCCCTTCCCCTTCTTTCCCTTAAATTATTGTATTTGTTAGTAATCACTTCTTATAGCGGCTTTGATCTTCAAATTTACTTTATCAGTTTTTCATAAAAATCTTTAACTCTTTCACAATTTCAATTTACTATTTTACATTCTTACCCCTCCCCCAAATCCAAGTTCAATTTAACTTAGATAGTGAATAGCATAAATACATTTGTACTTTAGTATATACTGCTGAATGTTACTTGAGATATTTTCAAATATATAACAATATATTTCAATTGGGCCAAGATATTCAATCTTATGCTTACAATTGGAGATAGAACTGCATAAACTTAGGGTAACAAGTCAATAGATAAACTGGCTACAAATGTCAAAAACATAGCTAAAATATGATTTTGTTTCTTTTTTTACATATCTGATTCTAGTAGATAGATAATGGAGGCGTTATGTCAGTAGAGCAGAAAGCCTTTTTGATATTATTTAAGTGCCAGCTTTATATTGCTTCTCAATTTAGTCCTAATGACACAGGGTAAAATTTTTGGAGCATTTATCTTTATTCTTTTCTATTTCTTTCTTTTATTGTTTTTTCCACTTCTATCTTTTCTCTTCTTCTTCTATTTCTTTTCTCATTCTCCTTTCCTTTGCTTTACAATATATCAAGCTGTCTTCGCCCAGGATTATATGCTGCGTCCTTATGGTGCTAAAGTCACTAATTCATTTTTCCTTTCCCTTTTTTCCCCCCCTCTTTTTAGTCTTTTCTTCCTTCTTCTTACTTCTCTTTTTCTGTTACATTTTTCTTTCCTTTTCTCTTTTTTTCTGCTTCTTTTTGCTTCTTTCTTTTTCTTTCTTTACCTTTCCCTTTTTTCCTCTTGCATAAATATTTCTGCTATTAAGTTGGTATATGGGGCATGATTTTGCTATACTTTTTAATTAATGGCTTAAGGCTGCAGCTTTCTCCTTGCGGTTTCCGAAGCTGGTTTGACCCGAAGTGGGAGTGCTATCTGCTGATATGTCTTCGCTCACCTGCATTGTGGGTCTCAGCGTGTTATATTCCCGTAATTGGTCTTTTGTCTCCCAGAGAGTTACGTCTTATGGGTCGCTTCTCGTGTAGCTTGACACACTGACAAGGGCAAACCGCTTGTCACTTAAATAGTAACCAGATTTGCTCTTAGTTCTTTACCAGCATAAGGGAATAGACAGGTCAGAATACACTGCCCCAGAGTCGCTCACGTCTCTATATACTTGCTTCCTGACAGAATCAGTCGATGGGCATAAACCACCCCAGGCTTCCGGACCAAATCACACGGTCTCTCTCGGTCTAATCTTTTCAGAATTAGGTAAATCAACAATGAAGTCCATTGCTATACTACTCTAGGGTTGGTTAGGAACGTCCAAGGGTTGAAGTAAACCACATGGAAGGGTAGTAGACAGTTTGGTTCTCGCACAAACAGTACAAACCTTAACATAATCACTGCTATCTTTTCTCAAGGAAGGCCACCAGAATACTTTGGCAATTAGGGAATACATGGATGACCTGCAGTTTTACTGTCATGAAAATGGACAAATATCTAATTCTGGTACTCAGGAGAAACATATAGACGTCCTTCTGGAACAACTCCAGGCGCCTGAGTCTGTTTTGTAACAATATCCTTCACCAGAGGAGATTGTATCTTTTTATTATTATTATTATTATTATTATTCTTTTTGCAAATTTTACATATGTAACATCACAGACAAAAACAGTTCAGAATTAGACATATAGACTTTGATTTACAATAGAAGGATATATGAACTGTTATATATATTGGATATATGAACTTCACACACAAAAACACAAATATCACAATTTAAAAGGACTGAGCAGATTAGGCGGGCCTAAACTATAATAATTAGGTTACTTCATAACTTTCCTGAATACAGTACCATAGGGAAGAACTAGAGTGATCTTTATATATAAGGATATTCATAACAGAGAACGCAACAAAGTATATAGTTATATCAGATTATCTAGCCAAAGTAACCATTTCTCATCAAATTTTAAGTGGCTATCATATTGAAAAGATATTCCGCTTTCCATTTCGTGTTGGTATTTGGGTCCAAGATGGAGTCTTTTTCTGTAGCCAATATCTTGATATTTCTATTTTTATGGCCTTCAATGGCATGGATTATTAGATATCTATTTTGAATTGAGAATCTTCTTAAATTAAAATGAAACAGAGCAACCACAGAGTTATCGTCCAAATCTTCTCCCACTAAATCTGATATAACTCTAAATGCTTTATTCCATATAGGTCTTAAAAGCTTACATCCCCACCAGATATGTTTAGAGCTACCAGCACAAGTACACCTCCAACAAAGTTTGGAATTATCAGGGTTGATTCTATTAAGAAATGTTGGTACCCTATGCCATCGATGAAGAATTTTATAATGGAGCTCTATGATATTTAAACAACGCAACGATTTTTAACTTCTTGAATTGATCTATACCACTGCTCTAACTCGATTGGAAACCCACTTTCTTGTTCCCAGTTTTTCCAGGATTTTGGTTTAGACTCTTTTTCTTCCTCTCTCAATATTTCATACCAACTAGATATCAATTTACAATTAGTATTATTTTTAAATAGATCATTTAATTTTTTTATTCATCCTAGTGTTGTCATAAAGCAGATGGTTATCCAAATATTTTTTAATTCTTAGGTATGAGAATAACTCTCTTGAATTAAGGTCAAGACTTAACTGAATATATGAAAAAGACCTTATGTGACAGACCCATCTGTCTGTATTACAAATACTTTGTTCGCCTGTTTTGCCGGTTACATGAATTTCCCCATTCGTATGCTTTATTCAAGGGAATGTCGTTTTTTTGTCGAACGCAACTACCGAATGGACGGCCACCCAGAAGAGAAGTGTGCTGCTGGTTAACCTATTGATCCCAATTAGAACGTTGCGGTTAACCACAGACACTTCTCAATTAAAACCGAATGCCGGGTGGTCGTCGTTCGTATGTCGACCACGAGGCGGCGGCCATTTTGTCCATGCGAAAGACCAGCGGTGTTCGACGATTATTTCATGGATCTGAAAACGGACACTTTTTCAGCCGAACACCGCTGAAGCCGTCGACCTCCCCTTCTCAATCGACAAAAGTATACGAATGCCAGCCGTTCGGGAGATTCAACCACACGAATGGACTTAACCCAGATAGCCGTCCCATGGAGTCAATCGCATACCGAAGAACTGAAAGAGACTTTGACTCCATGGCGATTGAACTGTGCGAATGGGATCTGAGCGCTATTCTCCAATAATGTGCACTCAGATCCAGGCTATCTGGGGATATGCAATACGAATGTAAAATGTTCGGCAGTTATGTAGTTATGGATTTTTATGTGTTTTTGTGACTTGTGTTTAAAATGGCGATTGCCTCTGCTCGGGGAGATAATTGAGTTACTTCCCAATTATCCCCCGAGCAGAGGGGAGGGAACTGTACTGCATGCTGGGATTATTGTGGGGATATATGTCCAAAATGTCCCCATGTCCTTCTGTGATTCCAGTCTCCCATTTGGTCCCCTAGGGGAGTGTCCACCAAGTGGGAGACCTGCATAAATACCGGGCAGGTAGCCCACAGTAAATCAGTTCGTGTTTTACCCTCAAAGCGGAGCTTGGTCTCGTTATTGGGGGGATTTGGTTACCAGCGACTAGAGACTGCTTATTTGGATTATTTGCCGCTTGGGAGATATTGTCGTTCGGTTACTAATTGCCGTTCGTGGATTTGCAGCTCGTGAAGGGAATTAGCCGTACAGGTACCGTTCGGGAGTTTGGAGTGTTCCCTGGCTGGCGGTTCGCATGGTTTTATTATACCCGCTACCCGACCACATTATTGCGAACGGGGAATACTCGCTAAACGGCGGTTTGTACATTTCATTACTGGAGGTACCGTAACACCTTATTTTATTCAATTCTAATAAATCATCTATTTTAGTTGAACCAAATTTGATCCAATTACCTAAATATAGGTCATTAATATTATATTCCATTGTCTTAATTTGACTATACTTAGAAATTTTATTTAAAATGTGATTTCTTTTCCTGTATTTTAACCAAATTTCATAGATATCTTTTATGTATGAAGTTTCTATGTTGGAGATGAATTTTGCACTAGCCCCAACGCCAGTCCATAACATATTAGAAAGATCTTTTGAATTACACAGAAAGGATTCAATTTTATACCAAGGCTCTTCTATTGTGGTTGGGCCCTGCCACCTCCACAGATGGTACAGCCTAGAGGCTTTGTAATATTTGATAAGATTTGGGACAGCCAGGCCACCCTTACTGGACTTTTTCATTACATGTAAGATCGAGATCCTTGACCTCTTATAATCCCATATGTAATTCAGAAATAATTTATAAATCTGCCTAAATTTAGTTATTGTTATAGATAAAGGGATCATACTGAACAGGTATGACCAATGAGGTAGAATATATGATTTGATGATATTTATTCTTCCCAACCAGGAAATTCCTATGTTTCTCCACTCTTTGAGTCATTTATCACTGGTATCTTTTATAAGATTATCCACGTTTTTATCGATCATCTCTTTTAAGCGATAAGAGAAATGAATCCCAAGATATTTAAAACCTTGTGATGACCAAGTGAAAGGATATTTAACTGATAATCTATTAATTGTCGTAAAATATAAATTGATGGGCATAATTTGGGATTTACCAATATTTAATTTATAGTTTGAAACTCTACCATAGTCTTCCAACTCCCGAAACAAGGCCCCTAGTGATATATCCGGATCAGACAATGTTAATATTATGTCATCAGCATATACGCTGATCTTAAATTCAGAATGATACAGAATAACTCCTTTAATTTGATTGTTGTTTCTTATCCTCACTGCAAGTGGTTCAAGAGTCAAAATATAAAAAAGCGGGGCCAGGGGACATCCCTGCCTAGTCCGGTTAGAAATTGTAAACCAATCTGCGGAGATGCCAGGGCCCACGGTTTTAGCCGTTGGACTAGAATAAAGAGCCATTATTGCAGTTTTAATGGAGCCAACAAATCCAAATTTGTCCAGAGTCTGGTTCATAAAACTCCAGCTGACCCTGTCAAACGCCTTCTCAGCATCCAGTGACAGGGCCAGCATAGGGATCTTGCTCCTTGATACATAATCAATCAGGGCAGTCAATCTTCAAGTGTTATTACTAGTGATGTCGCAAACACGAAATTTTCGGTTCGCAAATGGCGAACGCGAACTTCCGCAAATGTTCGCGAACTGGCGAACCGTGCGAACCGCCATAGACTTCAATGGGCAGGCGAAATTTAAAACACACAGGGACTCTTTCTGGCCACAATAGGGATGTAAAAGTTGTTTCAAGGGGATTAACACCTGGACTGTGGCATGCCGGAGGGGGATCCATGGCAAAACTCCCATGGAAAATTACACAGTTGATGCAGAGTCTGGTTTTAATCCATAAAGGGCAGAAATCACCTAACATTCCTAAGTCACAATGAATATGGATTGATACCTGACATATGACATATTGACACCTTGACATATGGATTGACACCTGTCCTCAGAGCCCCTGATGCACACGGACACAGAGCAGAATAGGGACTGGTCCCCCTACATAGGGTCACTTGGCAGATATGGATTGACACCTGTCCTAAGGATCCCTGATACACACTGACACAGAGCAGAATAGGGACTGTTCCCCCTACATAGGGTCACTTGGCAGATATGGATTGACACCTGTCCTCAGAGACCATGATACACACTGACACAGAGCAGAATAGAGACTGTTCCCCCTACATAGGGTCACTTGGCAGATATGGATTGACACCTGTCCTAAGGATCCCTGATACACACTGACACAGAGCAGAATAGGGACTGTTCCTCCTACATAGGGTCACTTGGCAGATATGGTTTGACACCTGTCCTCAGAGACCATGATACACACTGACACAGAGCAGAATAGGGACTGTTCCCCCTACATAGGGTCACTTGGCAGATATGGATTGACACCTGTCCTCAGAGCCCCTGATACACACTGACACAGAGCAGAATAGAGACTGTTACCCCTACATAGGATCACTTGGCAGATATGGATTGACACCTGTCCTCAGAGCCCCTGATACACACTAACACAGAGCAGAATAGAGACTGTTCCTCCTACATAGGGTCACTTGGCAAATATGGATTGACTGTTCCCCCTACATACACACTATTGGATCTCGCAAAACTTACCAAGGATCTAAATCATGTTCCCGTATCGTACATGAAAAACCTACTCATACAATATCTCTTCCCAAACGTCATTTCATTCAGAGTGGAGAGAATGTTAAAAAAAATATATTTTTGTTCTGAGTGTGAGAAATGCTTTTCAGCCGCTTCCAATCTTAAGCATCATTTGAGTAGCCATACAGGAGAGAAACCTTATTTTTGTTCTGATTGTGGGAAAGGCCACTTTTATATTCAATCTTTAACAGTGAAAAAAGTTTTTTGGTTTGAAATGCAAGCTATTGTGACACCAGTGAGTGAGTGGTGGCTCTGAGCACAGTATCCACTGTGAGCCTGACACACCCGCTTTGAGACAACTAACTGCTATTCAATCTATAACAGTGAAAAAAGTTTTTGGGTTTTAAATGCAAGCTATTGTGACACCAGTGAGTGAGTGGTGGCACTGGGCACAGTATCCACTGTGAGCCTGACACAGACACTTTGAGACAACTAACTGCTATTCAATCTATAACAGTGAAAAAAGTTTTTTGGGTTTTAAATGCAAACTATTGTGACACCAGTGAGTGAGTGGTGGCACTGGGCACAGTATCCACTGTGAGCCTGACACACCCGCTTTGAGACAACTAACTGCTATTCAATCTATAACAGTGAAAAAAGTTTTTTGGTTTTAAATGCAAGCTATTGTGACACCAGTGAGTGAGTGGTGGCACTGGGCACAGTATCCACTGTGAGCCTGACATAGACGCTGGCAGACAACTAACTGCTATTCAATCTATAACAGTGAAAAAAGTTTTTGGGTTTTAATTGCAAGCTATTGTGACACCAGTGAGTGAGTGGTGGCACTGGGCACAGTATCCACTGTGAGCCTGACACACCCGCTTTGAGACAACTAACTGCTATTCAATCTATAACAGTGAAAAAAGTTTTTTGGTTTTTAAATGCAAGCTATTGTGACACCAGTGAGTGAGTGGTGGCACTGGGCACAGTATCCACTGTGAGCCTGACACAGAAGCTGGCAGACAACTAACTGCTATTCAATCTATTATAGTGAAACATTTTTTATTTTTTTTAAATGCAAGCTATTGTGACACAAATGAGTGAGTGGTGGCACTGGGCACAGTATCCACTGTGAGCCTGACACAGAAGCTGGCAGGCAGGCAACTGCAATTACATTACACAGAAAAAAAAGCAGACTGATGTTCTAGCCCTAAAAAGGGCTTTTAGGGGTGCTGTCCTTACAGCAGAGATCAGATGAGTCCTTCAGGACTGTAGTGGACACTGTATACCCTAACCTAGCTATGCATTTCCCTATCTAATCAACAGCAGCTACACTTTCCCTCCTCTCACTAAGCATGCAGCTTGAGAATGAATGTAAAATGGATGCCTTCCAGTAGGTGGGAGGGTCTGCTAGGGACTGTGTGCTGCTAATTGGCTGGAATGTGTCTGCTGACAGTGAGGTACAGGGTCAAAGTTTACTCAATGATGACGAATAGGGGGCGGATCGAACCACGCATATGTTCGCCCGCTGTGGCGAACGCGAACATGCTATGTTCACCAGGAACTATTCGCCAGCGAACCGTTCGGTGCATGACTACCCTTTGGCTGGCCAAAGTTAGCATTCATATTTGTTTTTGTGTGAAAAAAGAAAAAAAACTAATATTTGGCCAATATTTGTGACTAAGTGGCTACTAAAAATTACTGGACATACCCCATTTGCAATACCTTGGGTTGACTACTTTTGCAAATGGTATGCCATCATGGGGATAATTCTTATTCTTGGGCTACCATACGGTCTCAAAAGGCAACCTTACCAATCTGGCAAATTTCAATGTGAAAAAAATGAAATGCAAGCCTTATATTTGACTCTCTAACTTTCCAAAACACCATAAAAACTATACATGGTGGTACTGTTATATGCAAGAGACTTCACTAAACACAAATATTAGTGTTTTAAAACAGTAAAACATATTATAACAATAATATCGTCAGTAAAAGTGCCGTTCATGTGTGAAAAATGAAAAAAAAGTCACTTTTACTAAAAATATCATTGTTGTAATACAAGTTACTATTTTGAAACACTAATATTTGTGTTCAGCGAAGTCTACTGAGTAAAACGGTACCCCCCATGTACAGGTTTTATGGTGTTTTGGAAAGTTACAGGGTTAAATATATTGCTTGCAATTCAAATTCTCTGCACTTTTTACCTGGGTTGTCAGGCATGTCAATCAAATTTCAAATAATTAAATCACATAATTATGTTAAAATATTACTTAAATATACACATAGGATTTTAATATATATACACACATCTATATGTATTTAAAGACTACATGTACACTTATGTAGTTATTTATGTAATTATATATATTTATCTGTATATATATATATTTGCGGTTATTTGTATTTTATATATAGATAGATAGATATAGAATGTCACTCTAAGTGTATTTTGTTATAATATATATATATATACACACACACACATATATATATATATATATATTAATAATAAAATACAGTTAGAATGAAATTACATATGTATATATAATTTATTTTAATTTAAAAAAAATATATTTTATTTATTTTATTATTTTATTTATTTATTATTGTAATTATACTTGTATATATAAATATAAAATATATATAGATGTATTATGTATAATATATATATATATCATATATATGTAATGTCATTCTAAGTGTATTTTAATACTAATATATGTGCTTATATTAATAATAAAATACACTACGTATGACGTTACATATATATATATATATATATATATATATATATATATAAATTTAATTTATTTTAACATGTTTATTTATTTATTTTTTAACACTTCCCACCAGCAGGGGGACTGTTTGTCATTTCAGACAGTCCCCCTGCTGGCAGATCCACAGCCAGCTATAGGGGGCCATGTGATCGCTCTTTGAGAGTGATCACATGGCCCCTGGGGGCCTAATTTGCCAGGGGAGGGTTGCCTGGGCTATCAGGCAGTCCTCCCGAAGAGGATCGCGGCGGATATAAGTAAATCTTACCTCCTGGGGCTGCAAGCTGTTACGGCGTTCTATGCCGCCGCAACGGCTTTAAAGCCCATTTAAATGGGGATGGCATAGAACGCTGTAATGGCGTTAAGAGGTTAAACATACTCTGAATCCACGGATCCCGATACTACACACAAAAATGCATATATAAATACATATATTAGCGTACACCAGGGCTCACAGAGAATAGTGTGCATTCACTTCACATGCACATATAATCAAATACACGGTACATCTGAACTATCATGTATACCAGCATATATATTAATCTGTAAGGGGTCCAGGTCCTAGTTTTTCCCGGGGGCCAGAGGTATTGTCAGTCCGCTCCTGATTGGATGTTGATTTAAATAGCAGGATTTTGATGGAATTGCAGAAGCAGCATTGTGTGCTTGCACCCAATTTAACATTCAAAATGCAGAGGAATTACCTGATGTGTATTCATACCATGTGTCCTTCAAGTCAGGCCTAAAACCTTTAGCTTTGCAATCTTCAAATCCACTTGAACAGTCGTTTGATGCTGAGAGGCTTCTATTTTGTATCCCGCTACAATTTCTGGATTGCAGGTATGGTGGAAAATCTCTCTGTATGAAAAAAGCAATAAACAGCATACAGTTATGATGATTGGACAATTAATATATTTTTAGAAAATACTATAGGTAAGAAAATTATCTGGGTTATTTGTACCGCTGAAATTTTCTGCTGTTTTAGTGTACGGTCAAAAAATGTCAGTAAAATATTTTAAAATAAACATATTCATGTGTAATATATGAGTCATGTGAATAGCAATTTGTTTTGGTCACCAGCTTTATGACATATTTGTTGGACATCGTGAATTATGTATTTTATCTAAATTTCACTAGTCTATGTTTTCTTACTGCAAATTTCTCAAAGTTTGGTGTTAAAAGAGGTAAAACAACTTTGGCTTCTTAAAACAAAATGACACAATTGACTGAATTATATATGATGTATACATATGGGATCATATAGAGCATAGGTCATATTACACATTTATGAGATCGATTTGGCAGTTTGTAGGAACACTACACAGAGGAAAGGAGGAGTTCCTAAAGGGGAAGAATACCATGTAAATGGTTTATAATTTACTGTATAAACTCGAGTATAAGTCGAGGCCCCTAATTTTAGCACAAAAAAACTGAAAACTTATTGACTCGAATATAAGCCTAGGGTGGGAAATGCAGCAGTTACTGGTAAATTTCTAAATAAAATTAGATCCCAATAAAATTACATTAATCGAATATTTATTTACAGTGTGTGTATATAATGAATGCAGTGTGTGTGTGTGTTTGTGTAGTGTGTGTATATAATGAATGCAGTGTGTGTGTTTGTGTGTAGTGTGTGTATATAATGAATGCAGTGTGTGTGTGTGTGTTTGTGTAGTGTGTATATAATGAATGCATATATGCAAATAATATATGCCCATGCAGGCAGTTCGGTACACTGCTCATCTAGTCATGTGATCTTGATGTTATTACGATTACATGGTCCAGAAGGGCCTGATTTGCTCCAGGGGGACTGCCTGGGTGGTCATGCAGTGTCCCTGATTGGGATTGCTGTGGAGGGTAAGTATACAGTGCTTGGCAATCTGCTTGGTGTGCTATGCCACCCTGCAGCGTTAAAGCCCACATTTTTCATATATATTTATATATATATATATATATATACAGAGCAAAAACCCCCAAAAAACAAGAATGTTTCGGTGGGGAAAAATGTTAAATCCCTTACACCTGAAGTCAATACATTGTTAAACACATAACTGCACACCAGTCAAGCCATAAGACTTGCTTTTCCCACAGAATTCTGAAATATGCAGTAATGTTACTACTATAAGGGATTCTGGGTGGGCATATGCAAATCAGTTCAACAAAGAATCAAATTTTGGCCTCATTATTCCATTTTAAACATGTATACAACAGTTTTGAAACACAACTCAGAAAGAGATGCAAAGCCAGTGAACCACTAATAGACAGCTGTTTCATTGTTAATGGTTTTTGCTCCGCAATTAACACCAAGCCTCAATAGCAAGCCAGTAGTCAACCTTGCTGATGAGCTACATTAACAACTAAACAGCTGTCCATGAGTGGTTCGCTAAGTGAAATTCCATATATGTCTAATTTTACATAGTTAAATAGACTGAAAAAAAAACAAAAATGTGTTCATTAAGTTGAACCTTCCTCATATCTGTTTTTTGCAGTTTTACTGTTGATCCAAAAGAAGCAAAAAAAAACCCCAAAAAAACTGTTTGAAGCCATTCCAATTTTGCAAACTAGAAAAAAAAAATCCTTATTGACCCCAGAAAAGTGGTCATATTTATCTTTGGATCAAGAAGCTATTACCCTACAATTGAAAAATCATATCCTTGAATATTATGTTCTTGCAAGTATGTATCTAGTTGCTGTTTAAACATCTGTGCAATCTCTGATAAAACCACTTCTTTAGGCAGAGAATTCCACATCCGTATTGTTCTTACAGTAAAAAAAAAAAAAACTATCCTTTGCCTTAGACAAAATCTCCTTTCTTCCAGTCTAAATGCATGACCTTGTGTCCTCTGTTTAGTCATGTTTGTGAATTGATATACAGACACAACTGGGTAATTTAGAAGATAGAAAATACCACGAGTCTCAAACAGGGAGAGACTCAAAGCTGGTTTTAAAGAAAAGCAAAATATAGAACTATACCTAGAGAGTATTATGATTTAAAAGCAGCATTGAGTACCCATAAATGCAATTTATCCATATAAACTATGAGAATAATTCTAAATATTGCCACAAAAATTCAAATGTAAAGATACTTTATTATATTTCAAAAACGGCACTATCATGAGGATATAGAGGAGAAGTTATAGTGGATAAATACAATAGCTGTCAGTAGGGGGAGTAAACTGTCAGAAAGAAAGATAAACAAATTATTATTGCCGGAAAAACTTCTGGGCACATCAGTAATAATAATAAAGGCAACCAAAATAAATATATAAAAGCCAGAGAATCACTCCCAATTATCCTCAAGTAAACATTAATTAGAAGGATATCTAGACTGAAATCTCTATATAAATTGAAAAAATACACCTAAGGGGGTATACAAAAGTCCCCAGTGGTGTGTGGTATAGAGTTCTGCCTCAATAAGGAAAATTAGAAGAGTAGTTCGGCAAATAGAGAGACATGGATTCTAATATAATGGTTCTGTTCAATCTTGAAATAGCTTAACAGGTAAGGGAAAACAGAATTATGACTATACAATCCCTATCAATCCTAAAAAACACCTTCAAGGGTGTTCTATGCTATCCCTGAAAGCTAGGAGGAACCAAGCAATTGGAACTGCCTGTATCGATTCCCCCACCCCCAAAATAATTAACTCAGCGCTGAATATAAGAGAAGGTGAATCAAAAAGCTAGTGCCACCATGTGAAAAAAACAAAATAAGTGAAAGCTAAAGCTAAAGCTTTCACTTATTTTGTTTCTTTCTGCCAGTTTACTCCCCCTACTGACAGCTATTGTATTTATCCACTCTAACTTCTCCTCTATATCCTCATGATAGTGCCGTTTTTGAAATATAATAAAGTATCTTTACATTTGAATTTTTGTGGCACTATTTAGAATTATTCTCATAGTTTATATGGATAAATTGCATTTATGGGTACTCAGTGCTGCTTTTAAATCATAATACTCTCTAGGTATAATTCTATATTTTGCTTTTCTTTAAAACCAGCTTTGAGTCTCTCCCTGTTTGAGACTCGTAGTATTTTCTATCTTCTAAATTCTCTATTCTCTAAGCCCTTCTAATGGTGTAACTGGAACCACCATCCTGACCTCTATTAGTCTCTCTTTCTTTCTACATTTAACAACTGAGTAATCCCTCAAACCTGGACTTGTGATGGGGGCCATGAGGACTCGTTTGGGAACCACTGAGTAAGAGCAATGGTAATTGGAAATCCAGGTTAAAGGCCCAGTCAAATCTTACCAGTAAGGTGTGTCAATTGAGAGGCAGTATTTAGCCCACATATACACACACCTATAAATATTATATATACTCACAAAGTATTTCACAAAAGTGAGTACACCCCTGACATTTTTCTAAATATTTTATTATATTGTTTCATGTGACAACACTGAAGAAATTACACTGCTCCAATGTAAAGTAGAAAGTGTACAGTCTGTATAACAGTGTAAAGTTGCTGCCCCCAACACACAGCCATTAATGTTTAAATCATTGCCAACAAAAGTGAGTACACCCCTAAGTGGAAATGTCCAAATTGGACCAAATTAGCCATTTTCACTCCCTGGTGTCATGTGACTTGTTAGTGTTACAAGGTCTCAGGTCTCTTTACATTGTAGCAAAGTGTCATTTCTTCAGTGTTGTCACATGGAAAGATATAATAAAATATTTACAAAAATGTGAGGGGTGTACTTACTTTTGTGACATACTGTATAATATATATATATATATATATATATATAACAGTATCTCACTGTGACGGATCGCCTGGCACCCTAATCGGGTGCCTACGCCAATCGCTGTTTCCTAGTATTTGCTAGTACCATAAGTACTGCACTAGAACACCATAGCCACCGTAAACCCAACGGACCACCACAACTTGGTTGGGGTCTCGCCATTGTGAACATATGTAACCTGCTACTGACATGCTGTCAGCCATTTTGCTGTTTGTCTGGCATCTTAAATTATAATCAAAGAAGAAGAAATATATGCTGCTTCGTACTAACTGAGTTTATTTATCTGTTCATTTCTACAAAGACTGTTTCTTGGACTGTAACAGGAAGGGAGGTATTTGCAAGTGTCCTGTTAGCTTTTGCCAGGGGGGGAGGGGAATGTGTGATCAGTTCTAAAAGAGGAAGTCAGATTTATATGTTCCAGCTCTTATTAAGTTATATTTTAGGGAAGTGTTTTAGTAAGACGCATGAGGTTTCGTTATTGTGGTCAAGCCGTCAGTTAGAAAGATCAGGTGATATTTAAAATTTTAAACCTTAAAATGGTCAGTTATGCTAGAATTTAGCCAACAGGAAATGTGACCATATTTGGAGTTCTGCTTGAGCTAAACGGAAGGCCAGTCTAAAGTATAAGACATGATGATTTGAAATATGAAATTAGATTACTTCTTGCCAATCTCCAAGAGATATATCTGTGTATTTTAATGGTCAATTAAAACACTTTTATTGAACCTGGTAATATTTTTTTCTACTTCAACGGCTGGGGGCTCCTTGTCCGGAATCAGAATACCACAGACACCAGCGGAACACCTGCACCTGCCAAACATTTCGTGGGCACTCAAACAGACCGGTCATATGAAAGGTAAGCCATACCATTTATAAAGCCTGGCATTAGTGTAATTAGTTTTGAGTGTCCATGAAACAAAGAACGGTGCAGGTAAATGCTAGTCTGTGTGACCTGATTTCTTAGCCTTTTATTGACCATTTATAATGTTACTATTTATGTGTATGTTGTTTTTTGTTGTAAAACATACTGCAGTGTTGTTGTTGTCCCAGTCAGGTGCAAAAGGAGGGGCATTTAACCCCTTAAAACCGGAGGACGTACAATTACGCCCTCTAATAGGCGGCTCTAAACGCCGCCGGGCGTAATTGTACGCCCTCCGGTTTTTGTTAACTTACCCGGTCGCCGGCGGTCCCACGCCGGCGATCGCGGTTGGGGGGACTCCCAGGGAGCCCCCCGCGGCACATCCGTCCTCGTTGAAGACCCCCGGCCATGTGAGAGTGGGGTCCTAGCGAGGACCCCACAATCACATGGCCGGGTATAGCTGGCTTCTGTATTGCCGGCAGGGGGGCTGCCTGTAATGACAGGTGGTCCCCCTGCTGGCTGAAAATAAAAGTAAAATAAGTTAATGGTGTAAAAAAAAATTATTATATATACTTAGATCATATATATATATTATATATATATGATCTAAGTATATATATACACATATACATACACACACATACACCGTCTAGGTGTATTTTACTATTAATATATATATAATTATATATATATATTAATATCAAATTACACGTAGACTGATACTGATTAAATATATATATAATTATTGTTATATATATATATTTATATAATATAAAAAAAATAAAAATGTAAATACGTTAAAAAATAAAATTTAAAAAATAATTAAAAATAAATAATTAAAAAATATATAGATGTGTGTTATTTCGTTCTAACTGTTTTGTGAAATTAATATATATATATATATATCAAAATACACGTAGAACGAAATAATATATATATCTATATACATAAATATATACGTATATATCACTATATATATACTTATATATAAATAAAAATATTTAAAAAAAATTATATAGATATATACATATATATACACATACGTATATATATACATATATTAATTTTGCATATATATTTATGTAATATTTTTACATAATTAGGTATCTTAATTAATTACAATTAGCGGGACCTGCCTGACAACCCATGCCTAAAGTAAAGGGAATTTAATTTGCTAGCACTATATTTAACCCTATAACTTTCCAAGACACCATAAAACCTGTACATGGGGGGTACTGTTCTACTCGGGAGACTTCGCTGAACACAAATATAAGTGTTTCAAAACAGTAAAATGTATTACAACGATGATATCGCCAGTAAAAGTGAAGTTTTTTGCATTTTTCACGCACAAACAGCATTACACGGACAATATTATTGCTGTGATACTTTTTACTGTTTTGAAACACAAATATTTGTGTTCAGCGAAGTCTCCCGAGTACAACAGTACCCCTCATGTACAGGTTTTATGGTGTTTTCAAAAGTTACAGCGTCAAATATAAGGCTTGCGTTTCATTTTTTTCACATTAAAATTCGCCAGATTGGTTACGTTGCCTTTGAGACCCTATGGTAGCCCAAGAATGAAAATTACCCCTATGATGGCATACCATTTGCAATAGTAGACAACCCAAGGTATTGCAAACAGGGTATGTCCAGTCTTTTTTAGTAGCCACTTAGTCACAAACACTGGCCAAAATTGGCGTTTTTTGCATTTTTCACACACAAACAAATACTAACGCTAACTTTGGCCAGTGTTTGTGACCAAATGGCTACTAAAAAAGACTGGACATACCCCATTTGCAATACCTTGGGTTGTCTACTATTGCAAATGGTATGCCATTATGGGTGTAAATTTCATTCCCCGGCTACTATACAGTCTCAAAGGCAACGTAACCAATCTGGCGAATTTCAATTTCAAATGTAACGTGCTATATTTGACCCTGTAACTTCCCAAAACGCCATAAAACCTGTACATAGGGGGTACTGTCTTACACGTGAGACTTTACTAAATACAAATATGTGTATTTTATTGCAGTAAAATCAAACAGTATTATGACACTGACCTTTAAAATGCAATTTAGAACTAAAAAAATCAAAAAAATCGTATTTTCTCCCATTTTTTTCATATTAAATTATGTTTCATAGCTAAATATTTGATATTAAATGAAAGCCCTGTTTCCCCTGAATAAAATGATATATAATAAGGGTGGGTGCATTTACTATGAAAGAGGTGTATTACGGTTGGACAGACATGTAGCGCAAATGCCAGGTTTTGTTTACATTTTGTTTTGTTCACAATGTGTACATTTGGCTCCGTCCTTAAGGGGTTAATGGAGAGGGTACTGGTGTTGCCAGTTTGTTTCCCTCACTGGACAATTTAAAAAGAAATGTTAAAAACCCTCTGCCTTATAATGATGAGGATTTTTTTGATTAATAATGAGATTATGAATCCATCTTTTAGGTCACCCCCCTCAGACTGCCTAAGAGATTTGCTGATCATGCTGTGGTAACTACAGGTTTATCAAGATGTAGCAATATGTTGCCTGAGAGTGATGGGAGTGAGGCTATGATCTTACCTATTAGAGAAGTGGGACAGATGGATAATGAGGTGAGACCACAGAGGATTTGGCATCCGTGGAGCCCACAAGACATGGCATCTTTACAGGTATCATTTCCTGCCCCCTCTAAAGATCCAAATGGGTTTGTAAAACATTTACAAATAATGTGTGCCAGCTATTTCCCCACAACACAAGATCTTAAACAGTTAATGGAGACAGTATTACCCCCTACAGAACATACTAAATGGGTGGCAGGATATAATGAGTCACCTTTCTCATGGCCTGCAGCGGTAGGGGGACAAGCAATTGCACACATATGGGAAAATTGCCCTGATGAAAGGAGTGATGTTGTCCTTAAGAATTGGTATGCATTCTGTAACGGATCACCTGGCACCCCAACTGGGTACCTCCATTGAAGGATGCTCCTAGCGCTTCCTGAGGACTCCAAGCACTGCAGCAAACACCACAACCACCGAACCGGAGAAGCATACAAATGCTTTCGAGCATATGAATGCTGTAAGCAGCTGATCAGGAAAAGCATACAATCAGCTTACACTCCTGGCAATCAGCATACAATCCAATTCCCCCAATAACGAGATGACACTTCGTTTTGAGGTCAAGCAGAACTGACTGTACTGGCACATACAGTCTCTTTTATTCTCATTCTACAAACATAGTACTGCCCACAGGGTTTTGAAATACAACCAATCAATCCGTACAATACACACAGACACTCCCACACAAAATCCTCCCTTCTGCCTGTGATATGATTACTGAACACAATGGTTAATCTAATTATCACAGGCAGAGAAATACGGTATTATAAAACATATCACAGGGACCCCAAAACATGCAATAACCCCATAAAAGTATAGTGTATATAAGTATATCCTCGGAACCGGGGGATCTGGGTGAACCACATATCCAAAATTCACCCAGATCCATTCAGTAGTTTGGAAGATGCAGTTTAACGCAGATTCCGCAAAACATATACAGGCTATATGAAAAATAATTACTGTATAATGTGTCCCCTGTTGTATAGTTTAAAACTACTGAACGATGTCTTCGTGCACCAAATACTGGCGAGATGGCGCCGTGTAGAAAAGTCCAAACAGTGTCTGTGAGTTAAAATGGCCGCCATCCATTTGTTCTCACCATGTGCTTCATCCATTGTTCTCACCATGTGCCTCTGATACATGAAATGGTGGCCACCCAGTAACTCCACAGTATGTCCCCAGATAGTTCTTAAAGAGCCAGCAGCAGCATAATAAAATACAATATGCCCAAATACTGTATTTAAAGGGCCAAATCTCCCAGGGCCATAGTCAGCAGGCAGGAGGCGGGCAAACAGGCTTCTCCAATGCCCAGTGACAAGGTTGGTTTCGCCACACATTCCTCAGCATTAAAGTAAAAATAATTTTTACCCAGCCTATTGATTGGACCAAAATACATAGCATAGTGCAAAAGAAAGGAGAAAACCCCCATGAATATGCTGAAAGATTGTTGGAAGCAATTAAGGTTTTTGGAGGTTTTGAAGATATCACTACAGAGTCAATTAAGACATTTATAGTAAACACATTGGTAAATGGTTTGGATGCTAAAGTAATACAAAAAAATGATGTTATCCTTACTGGGATGGTGTGATAAATCAGTTAATGAGGTGTTAAGTGCAGCATCAGAAATTTGGCAAGCTATTCAAATCAAGGAAAATGCAAAAGCTAAGCACATAATGCTACAATCTGAACAAATGCCTGTTCGATATTATGCACAGCAGCCAAGACAAAACTTAGCCAGAAGACCCCCACAGAATAATGTAAGAATATTTATCAAATGTTTCATTTGTGATGGATCTGGTCATATAGCAAGGGATTGCAAGGAGGTAAATGGGGCAAGAAAGCAATTAGAAGAAAAAGAGAGACTAGATGTAGAGGAAGATTATGGTCTGGATATGTATTGTTAGTGTACCTGTGATCCAAGGTCCAGAACCTATGGTACATTTGAAAGTAAATTAATTGTATGTAATACTGAGGGAAGTAAGTGATTTTGGTGGGGAGAATGCAGATTTAGTGAGAGACCAGCATTGCCATCATTGTTGTTTAATTCTGAATGGTGAGTGCTGGGTTTAGAATATGTATTGACACAGGTGTTTTCTTCATGTGTTATTTGTTAACATTACAATGCAGGTCAGGGACCTAAGGTTAAAGGACCACTCTGGGCACCCAGACCACTTCAGCTTAATGAAGTGGTCTGGGTGCCTGGTACCTCTAGGGTTAACCCAATTTTTTTTATAAACATAGCAGTTAATCCAGCCCTCAAATCCTCTAATGGCTGTCTCATTGACAGCCGCTAGAGGCGCTTGCGTGATTCTCACTGTGAATATTACAGTGAGAACACGCAAGCGTCCATAGTGTTTTCCTGGCACTATAGTGGTCCTTTAAGCAGCTAAATCATCCTCCCTGTTCATGAGGCCCATTTGTAAATTTACAAATGAACTTCATTGAATTACCAAAGGTATGTGCTGGTAATATTTGATACATTCCAACTTTGGATTGAGGTTATCCTTGTTGCCATGCCGATATGTCTACAGTGTCCAAGATATTGTTACAAGAATTTATACCCAGGTGTGAATTGCCTCAGCACATTTACTCAGATCAGGGAACACATTTCACAGGAAAAGTAGTGCAACAGATAGCAACATTTTGCAAATCCCTTACCATTTGTATTGCTTTTATCATCCTCAGTCAGCAGGGGCAGTAGAAAGGGCCAATGGAACATTGAAAAACAAAATTGCAAAAATTGTAGCAGAGACAAAGTTAAAGTAGCCTAATGCACTTTCTCTTGCTTTAATGTCTATGAAATTCTCTGCAGCTCGAAAGCATGGGTTATGCCCTCAGGAAATTCTAATGGGAAGACCAGTGTTCACAGGAAGGATACCTGTACAATTTAATTCTCAGGAGATAAATGATGATTTAGTGATATCATATTGCATGTGGCTAACAAAATGATTAGTCTCTCTATATGCAGGTAAAAAGGCAGACAAGTGAATATCAACCTTTGCATGCCATCGCTCCTGGAGATTATGTTATGATAAAAGACCATTCACGAAAGCACGCGTTCCAACCAAGGTGGAAAGGAACTTGTCAAGTGTTATTAACCACTAATTCAGCTCAGACGCAGAAGTTAAATCTTGGATCCACATTTCCCATTGTAAACTGACAAGGGCTGAAAAAGAGTTTTACACTGGAAGAAGAATTGAGTACTAAGGAAACTGTCTTCCCTTATAAAAGGGGTACTTTTAGGGAAGTATTTTTCTAAATCAAAGTCAACGCTACTGTTTTTCCTCATGAATCTCAAACTGTTTAAACTCATGTTGTCCTTAATGATTGTCATTATGACATTTTGTAAACTTTTCATCCTCTACAGTACGATAGCTCTTTTTTCTTTAATACACGTGTAGTTTGGGCCAAGGACCCAAGTTCTTCTTGGGAGACAGATAATCATTTTGTTAAAACAGCTACTTATTTGTATAAATTTTCATTGTTGGGTTTGTGGTTTTGCTCCGCATTCCATGAACTATGGTTATCCTTTTGTGGGGGTGCCATGTTCTATGGAATCTCTTTATGAGAGTATAAGAGCAAATAAAACAGGGTTTGTTGGGTTTATTTAGAATGAAGTATCCAAATCTGAGGAACCTGCTAAGGTTCATTTAACATATCCCATTACTAGCGGAGCAGTAGTAATTTCTAAAAAGGATCTGAAAAGTCCTGACAAGATTGTTAAGCCTATAAGTAATGCTATTGTATTTTTTGAAAACAATGTCCTTTATAATCTGTGTGGGTCTAAAACTAATTCTGCCCCTTGTACTGGTAATTTGAAAGCTTTTTGTTGGAAACCCTTATCAGAAGATATTTTAACAAAATGTCCCATCAAGGATAGAATCCCGGTTATTACTCATCATGTATGGGTAAATTTGACTTCAGAGGCAAAAATCATGGATAATAATTATGATCAGACTGAACATTTAAATGTCACTTTTTTGAGATGTGCCTACTTAAATACTCAAACTTTAACTTCCAATCTTTTTATGCTACTGCCCTATATTAATCAACCTATTTTTGACTGCTCAGATTCTGGTGTTATTGATATCCATCTTCCATTTGGGGTATACTATTTATGTGGTAGTTGGGTGGTAAAAAGACTTCCATATAATTGAGTGGGGAATTGTTATTTAGGTAATATTATCCCAGCGTTAACCCTTCATGAAAATTTGCCTGAAGGAAGGATGAGGAATAAATGAAAGGTTATTAGTTCCAAAAAGGATAAAACTGAAAGAACTGTAAAATCTGGTGAAGGAGATAGGCTATTTGCAGGATTGGTACCTACGTGGGGGATTATTGAATTGATGTAAAAATTAAACTTGTTAGCATATATACTAGATGAAGATAATACAGGGGATGTCATTGAAAAATTGTCTGCAGAACAGGAACAAGCTTCAGCTATGATTATGCAAAATAGGTTTGCCCTAGATTATTTGTTGGCCTCCAAGGGTGTTTGTGCACTGATAAAAACAAGATGTTGTTTAAAGATAGATAATGTCACTGGTCAGATTCATACAGATGTAGTCAAATTGCATGAAGAACAAATTAAGCTTAGAAAGGTTCACGATACTTCTTTGGGGGGTTTAAATTGGGGTTTTGACTGGAGTTTTGGTTTAACTAATTGGTTGAGAACAATGGGAAAACATATTCTCATTGGAGTTATTCAGGTAGTATTGATGCTTGTGTTTATATATATTGCAGTGAATGTCCTGAAGTGTTCATGTTGATTGATCCTCAAGAGCTGTTCACCTTCATCTCCTCCTGGCACAATTTCTACTGACTATGTTGAAATGTCTCCTATCTGGTCACAACTCATACCGATTGGGAATACAGACATACTTTCTCATGAAGATATTGATCATGTGCGCATTTATTTGGAAAGTCCTGCAAGTGCTATTTAAAATCACTAGCTCACTGAATGACCTTCGCTAAACATCGGAAGTGTTGCACGGAGCTTTTTGTGATGAAAGTCCTAGCACCAAATGGAGGACTGTGAACGTATGTAATCTGCTACTGATATGCTGTCAGCCATTTTGCTGTTTGTCCGTCATCTTAAAGTATTATCAAAGAAGAAGAATACTTGAAGAAATATATGCTGCTTCATGCTAACTGTGTTTCTTTATCTGTTCATTTCTACAAAGAATGTTTCTTGGACTGTAACTGGAGGGGAGATATTTTCAAGTGTCCTGTTAGCTTTTGCCATGGGGGGTGGGAAATGTGTGATCAGTTCTAAAAGAGGAAGTCAGATTTATATGTTCTAGCTCATATTAAGCGATATTTTAGGGAAGTGTTAGTAAGACGCATGAGGTTTCGTTATTGTGGTCAAGCCATCAGTTAGAAAGATCAGGTGGTACTTAAACTTTTAAACCTTAAAATTGTCAGTTATGCTAGAATTTAGCCAACAGGAAATGTGACCATATTTGGAGTTCTGCTTGAACTAAACGGAAGGCCAGTTCCGGGTCTACAGTATAAGACATGACGAATTGAAATATGAAATTAGATTACTTCTTGCCAATCTCCAAGGGATATCTCTGTGTATTTTAATGGTCAATTAAAATGCTTTTATTGAACCTGGTAATATATTTTTTCTACTTCAACACCGTCATCCACCCACCCTGGACCCAAGACCATGATCCAGCTTTCAGAGGGTAGACCTCTCCTAGTCCAGACAGCGTAGCAGGACCAGCTCTTAAAAGAGCTAGTGATTATACTCAGGGGGTTTTGTGATATAGCAATGCCCAGAGTGAATGAAGTTCTCCAATCCCCCAAATATGAGCCAAGACAGAGTGGAGGGATTATTGGGAGGGGCTGGGGATGATCCAGCTGTCATGGTCCATATTGGTACCAATGACAAAGTCACAGGAAAATGGAAGGTCCTAAAGAATGAGTTCAGGGAACTAGGAAGTAAGCTAAATAAAAGGACCTCCAAGGTAATATACAGCAGAAAGGCAGTGGGAGATTAGAGAGGTCAATGCGTAGCTGAAGTCTTGGTGCAGGATAGAGGGTTTGGGGTTTTTAGAGCACTGGGCTGATTTTGCAGCCGGATGAGACGTTCCCTTACCGAATATAGAGGCAGCCACTGAGTGCTCCAAAGCACCGAACAATAGCTGTACGGATGAGTCAGTTTCCCAAATAACCGAACAACAAGTACACAAATGCAGTATTTCCCCAAATAGTCGAACAGCCACCATGTGAATCAAATATTCCTCCAAACAGCCGAACACACATACTCCATACGAATAACCCCCTCCAATGACGAGACAAAGCTCCGTATTGAGGGTCAGCAGGAATCTGTTTAATGAGGGCTACATGCCAGGCTTTTATGCAAGTCCCCCATCTGGTGGACACTCCCCTAGGGGACCAAATGGGGAACTGTGACAAGGACATCGAAATAACCAATCACAGGATATATACTTAGCCATTCACCTTTTCTTACCCAGAACCCTCTGCTCTGTTCAGGGAGATAATTGTGAAGTAATTTAATTATCTCCCAGGACAGAGCCTCAGTGCCATTCTAGGTGACAATAATGAAAACACATAAAAATATATAACTGTTACAGTTTACAACATTTTATAGGCATTCAACAGGTCACCAGATAGCTAGGATCTGAGCGCACCAAAGTACCGAATAGCTCTCAGATCCTATGCACTCAGTCCAATCGCCGTGGAGCCAAAGGGTTCAGAGAGTCAGTTTCATACGAATGAGCTTCACGGGATTCCTATCTGGGGTACGGTGTATTCCGTTGAAATCTACCGAAGGAGAAGGAAGGTCGGCGGCTTCAGCAGTGTTCGTGCCAAAATGTGTCCGTTTTCAGTTCCATGGGTTGGGCGTCGAACACCGCTGTGCATCCGCGTGTTTTAAAATAGCCGCGACCTCGTGTGCAGCATACGAATGGCGGCCACCCAACTACTGTATCAATTAAGAGGTGTCTGCGGTTAACCTCAACGTTCGAATGGGGCCAAGAGGTTAAGTAGCAGCACACTTCTCTACTGGGTGGCCGGCCGTTTGGTAGTTTTGTTCGGTCCTAAAAAAGGGAATGCCATAGAGTCCACAGGAACGAGGAGAATATGAATTAAACAAACGAACGAGCCATACGGTTAGTTCAGTCAAAGACAGAGGGGTCTGTCACAGTATGTAATATTGATCATTCACAAAAAAGCAAAAAAAACTGATGATAATATTAAATGTATGCTTACTAATGCAAGGAGCCTATATAACAAAATGGGGTAACTAAAGGCAATAGCATACACTAAACAATATGATGTAATAGGCATAACAGAAACATGGTGGGATGAGACACATGACTGGGCAGTTAACTTAAATGGGTACAAGTTATTTAGGAAGGATAGGAAAAACAAGAAGGGTGGTGGGGTATGTTTGTATGCAGGGCCGGCCTTAGGGGTGTGCGAGCTGTGCGGTTGCACAGGGCGCCATGGAACAGGGGGCGCCCTGTGGCCGACACAGCTCGCACATGGCCGGTGTCAGGGGAGCTAAAATAGGTACCCGGGTGGAGGATTAATTATTCTCCACCCGGATCTATTAAAAAAATAAATAGATTGCGGGGGCAGGGCTTACTGACAGGCGGAGGCGGGGCTAATACACATCAGAAGCCCCTGCACAGGAAGAGTGATGAAGGAAGGACAACCACCAAGTGCATCCACTCCCCCTTCCAGCCAAAATGTGACTGCCTGTGTGTGACTGCCTGTTTGTGTGACTGACTTCCTGCCTGTGTGTCTGCATGCATGCGTGTGTGTGTGTGTGTGAGAGACTGTCTGCCTGCCTGTATGTGTGACTGTCTCTCTGACTGCCTGTGTGTGTGTGATTGTCTGCCCGCATGCCTGTGTGTGTGTGACTGCCTGCCTGTGTCGGCATGCCTGTGTGTGTGTGTGTCTGACTGTCTGTCTGTGTGACTGCCTGCCTATGTGACTGTCTGTCTGCCTGCCTGTATGTGTGACTGTCTGTGTGACTACCTGCCTTTGTGTGTGACTGTCTGTCTGACTGCCTGTGTGTGTCTGTGCGTGTGTGTATGAGTGAGACAGTCTGCCCACCTGCTTGCCTGTGTGTCACAGTCTTGACTGCCTGTATGTGACTATTGTTCTGTGTTTGTGACTGCCTGCCTGTGTGTGTGTCTGTGTGTGTCTGTGACTGCCTCCCTGCATGTGTGACTGTCTGCTGTGTGTAACTGTTCGTGATTGTGTGCCTGTAACTGTGTGTGACTGTGTGCCTTTACTGTGTGTTTGGCTCTTTGACTGGCTGCCTGTAACTGAGCATGTGTGACTGCCTTCCTATAACTGTGTGTGTGTCTGACTGTCTGCCTGTAACTGAGCATGTCTGACTGTTTGTGTGACTGTTTGTGTGAGTGTGTGCCTGTGTGTGTGACTGTATACAGGCAACATGGTGGGGAGGGGGCACCGTGAAGCCTTGTCGCACAGGGCGCCTAATGGCCTAAGGCCGGCCCTGTTTGTATGTCAACCATGAGTTAAAGTCAAATATTAGGCATGTGGAGTGTGACGAGAAAAATGTGGAAGCTTTATGGGTAGATATCTGCTTGGGGCAAACAAAGGGAAATCAATTATTAGTTGGGATATGTTATAAACCACCTAATGTAAATATTAATGAGGAAGAACAGCTGTTAGAACAAATTGGGAAAGCTGCAAATTGGGGTAACACATTAATTATTGGAGATTTTAATTACCCGGACATAAATTGGGATGGAGGGACTAGTACTTCAGCAAGGGGAATTAGGTTTTTGAATGTGTTAAATGACACCTTTATGTCACAACTGGTACAAGCATGCTTGTCTGGATCTCGTTATAACAAACAATGTTGATCTTTTAACCAACATTCAAGTAGGGGAGCATTTGGGAAATAGTGATCCCAATATGGTAATTTTTGAAATAAACTCAAAAAAGCAAAAGCACGTGGGGTATACTAAAACGTATAATTTTAAAAAAGCCAATATCAATAAGATTAGGGCAGCTCTACAACATATCGACTGGCATAAACTCCTTAGTGATAAAACACTGAGGATAAATGGAAACTATTCAAACAAATATTAGAAAGGTACATTTCTCAGTATGCATTGGGTAATAAATA
>OW240915.1:126330889-126333389 GCA_933207985.1 Pelobates cultripes | reverse complement strand
CTTCCTCAAAGTTGTTCACTTTATAGTTACACAGTTTGAAACAGTGTGACCTACACCTGGAAATAGGGACTTTGTAGAGTGTACCAACTATGTTTAAAATGCAGTGTGTGTAGTTTTATAATCTATATTAGTGATGCACCTTTTCAGGAAGGAACAATATTTGTCTTCTCTTTATGCTCATTTTATTGTTTATCCTATCGGCTGCCTGCATTTGATCTGCAGCAGGTTTACCAATGTCATTTGACAGTCTGGATTTACTTTTGCAACACTACTAATAAAAATTTAGATCAAAAAACAAAATATATGTGGTTTTATTAATTACAATATTACAATATGACCTGCCTGACAACAGAAACTCCAGAGAGTTTAATTTGCAAGTCCTAATATTTAACTTTTCAAAACACAAATAAAACCTGTACTGTTTGTTCACGGGAGGTACTGTTGTTCTCGGGAGACTTTGCTTAACACAAATATGAGTTTAAAGACAGTTAAACCTATATCATAAGTAAAATGCAGTTTGTGTGTAAAAAATGCACTAAACAAATATGATAGCTAACTTTGGCCAGGATTGGTGACTAGCTAACTACTAAAAAGACAGGATATACCCCATTTTTGTCTACTTTGGCAAATGGTATGTGTGATGAGACCAATCTCGCCACTGTGCATTGGAGGAGCCTGGCTGCCCGCCTGCTGCATTTAGACTATGGACCCATGTTGAAACGCTTGATTTTTCCCTGCAAAGACACGAAAGCCGGGCCATTCGGTACTTGCCCTATTTAAACAGTGATATCCCAGATAGCTATGCCATGGAGCCCATTCGTATAATGAAAGACTATGTGAAAGACTTTGGCTCCATGGCAATTGTACTGTATGTATGTGATCTGAGCGCCATTCAGTAATAATGTGCGCTCAGATCTAAGCTATCTGGGGATATGTTGAATGTACCTGTTTTATGCAATAGCTGCACAGTTGTATATTTTTATGTATTTTATTGTCTTTTGCTACCATGTGTTCAATGGAGTTTTGCCTCTGTCCTTGGAGATAATTGGATTACTTCCCAATTATCTCCAGGATAAAAGACTCTGTGGAACTGGTTTTGGGCAGAAAAGCCATGCTTCATTTGGTCACAAAGGATGTCGATCTAACTTTTGAACCACTGGACCAATTTGGATGATTTTGACATACGTTTGCATTTGGAGTATGCTGATTCTGAAAATGTAAGTATGTGAATGTGATGTATACTTTTAAAGTTATGAATAATGTCGAAAAACTGTATTTCTCTGCCTGTGATAATTACATTAACCCATTGTGTAAGGTAATTGTATCACAGGCAGAGGGGAGGATTTTGTGTGGGAGTGTCTGAGTGTATTGTACATATTTATTGGTTGTTTTACAAAACCCTGTGGGTGGTACTAATGCGTAAGAATGAGAACAATAAACCCTCAGCTCTGTCAGTTCACTGCTTGACCCTCAACACGGAGCTTTGTCTCGTTCTTGGGGAGAGACTGATTGCCAGGAGTGTAAGCAGCTTGGGTGCTTTTCCTGTTCAGCTGCTAGCAGCTATTCGTGAGGTTCCAGTTCGGGAGTTTGGAGTGCTACTTTGTATCCTGTTCGGGAGTTTGGGGTTCTGCGGTAGCTGTGCCTGTGTCTCTGAAAGGGGAAGATATTCTAAATGGCGGTTTAACCCCTTTTATGCTAGGGGGTGCCGTTACAGTATGCTATGATGGGAATCATTTTCATTCCTGAGCTTCCATACGGTTTCAAATGCAACAATGGTCCAGCAAACCTATCTGGCAAATTTCAATGTATAAAAACTTAAAAGGGGAAAACCCTATATTTTACACTATAACTTTCCAAACCCCCATAAAACCTGTACATGAGGGGTACTGCTGTACTTGTGAGACGTTGCTAAACACAAATATGTGTATTTTGTTACAGTAAAAGTTAACGGAATTAAAATGCCGAGCAGCAATGGGCCACAGCATTCACGATGATGCACAAAACCTCTATAAGAACCAAAAATTAGAGTATAAAATGATTTCACACTGGTACAAAACACCTGAGAAACTCTCTACCATGTACAGCACGAGCGCAGCAGAATGCTGGAGATGCGGAACTGAACCGGGCACGCTATACCATATCTGGTGGATGTGCTCCCGGATCCAACCTTTCTGAAACGAGATACATCAGGTGGTCACAACGCTCATGGACAGCGCAGTAGAACTCATGTCAGAAAACTACCTGCTGCACCTGACACCTCTACAGCTGACCACCTAGAAAAAGACAATCACCCCATACTTGGTAAATGCAGCACGCAGCCTGACCTCAACATTTTTTGAAAAAAAAAAAAACATGACTGACTGGATAACTAGGTTTGAAGAAATGAGGACGATAGATGAACTGATCCTAACAGCAAGAGGATGAAACCAGACGTATTAGAAGATATGGTTTCACTGGCTTCAATGGCTAATGGTTAGATAGAACTCACGAACGCACGCAC
>OW240915.1:126265212-126330789 GCA_933207985.1 Pelobates cultripes | reverse complement strand
AAAACGTTCAGCTATCCCTGCGGCCACTAAACATGTCAACGGCTAAGCCGTAGTCCTGATAGTTTTCACAATATGACCATTTGTTTGCAACCAACGCCGTCCATTGACATTCATTGAAACTTCACTCTGCAAAGCTCAAATTTTAAGTGCAATTTCTAAACTGCGACTGTGCCTTCAATTTTAATACTTCAGAGACATACTATGCATCATAATGTAGGTCTGGGTCTTGTGATTCTCACAATATAAAGCTCTTCACTGTAAGAGTTATAGTTTTTAAGATACGACCGTTTGAAGATGGCAACCACCAAAATACTCTGACCTGTGTCAAGCTGCAGCAGCAAGTGATGTCATAGACAGGGCCTTTTGAACGCCTGCTAATGTTTTTATAAATGTATGGTTTAATGTAACTGTGCAACAACGTTGCAATTAAATGTGCTATATAAATGATAACAGTTACTCCGCCCACTCCAGTTGTAGACTGGTGGAGGCAAGAACACTTCACACAATTTCCCCAGAAATTGTAGCTTTTCTAGTTATTATTATTATAGCAAAATTTGCCACCCTAACTCCTCCCACAGTTTTTACACTACATAGACAAAAATTTACCAAAACGTGCAGATTGTTCCCGATCGGATTGTTATTACTTTGTGGAACGTTTCGCCGAATGGTTCACGGAATATCGCCGCTTTTGTGGCTTAATTTGTCCCATAGGAATGAATGGCAAAAGTTAGAGTGGGAGCTGGCAAAAGCTGAAAAAAATCAGGACATGATTTCTAAACTGCCACCACTCCCCTTATTTTCAGGCCCACCTACACAAATCTTATATCAAAAACGTTCAGCTATCCCTTCGCTGCCACTAACATGTCAACGGCTAAGCCGTAGTCCTGATAGTTTTCTTTTCACAATATGACCATTTGTTTGCAACCAACGCCCATTGAGAATTGAAACTGCACTCTGCAAAGCTTTCAAATTTGAAGTGCAATTTCTAAACTGCGACTGTGCCTTCAATTTTAATACTTCAGAGACATACTATGCATCAAATTGTAGGTCTGGGTCTTGTGATTCTCACAATATAAAGCTCTTCACTGTAGGAGTTATAGTTTTTAAGATACGACCGTTTGAAGATGGCAAACTACCAAAATACTCTGACCTGTGTCAAGCTGCAGCAGCAAGTGATGTCATAGACAGGGCCTTTTGAACACCTGCTAATGTTTTTATAAATGTATGGTTTAATGTAACTGTGCAACAACGTTGCAATTGAATGTGCTATGTAAATGATAACAGTTACTCCGCCCACTCCAGTTGTAGACTACAGGTGGAGGCAAGAACACTTCACACAATTTCCCCTGAAATTGTAACTTTTCTAGTTATTCTTATTATAGCAAAATTTGCCACCCTAACTCCTCCCACAGTTTTTACACTACATAGACAAAAATTTACCAAAACGTGCAGATTGTTCCCGATCGGATTGCTATTACTTTGTGGAACGTTTCGCCGAATGGTTCACGGAATATCGTCGTTCTTGTGGCGCAATTTGTCCCATAGGAATGAATGGCAAAGCTAGAGTGGGAGCTGGCAAAAGCTGAAAAATCAGGACATGATTTCTAAACTGCCACCACTCCCTTATTTTCAGGCCCAC
The DNA here is from genome assembly GCA_933207985.1 of Pelobates cultripes. Classification (NCBI taxonomy): domain Eukaryota; kingdom Metazoa; phylum Chordata; class Amphibia; order Anura; family Pelobatidae; genus Pelobates; species Pelobates cultripes. The sequence goes on along the minus strand of OW240915.1, from coordinate 126,329,150 downwards.
CTACACAAATCTTATATCAAAACGTTCAGCTATCCCTGCTGCCACTAAACATGTCAACGGCTAAGCCATAGTCCTGATAGTTTTCACAATATAATCATTTGTTTGCAACTAACGCCGTCCATTGACATTCATTGAAACTTCCCTCTACAAAGCTCAAATTTGAAGTGCAATTTCTAAACTGCGACTGTGCCTTCATTTGTAATACTTCAGAGACATACTATGCATCAAAATGTAGGTCTGGGTCTTGTGATTCTCACAATATAAAGCTCTTCGCTGTAGGAGTTATAGTTTTTAAGATACGACCGTTTGAAGATGGCAACCGCCAAAATACTCTGACCTGTGTCAGGCTGCAGCAGCAAGTGATGTCATAGACAGGGCCTTTTGAACACCTGCTAATGTTTTTATAAATGTATGGTTTAATGTAACTGTGCAACAACGTTGCAATTAAATGTGTTATATAAATGATAACAGTTACGTCGCCCACTCCAGTTGTAGACTACTGGTGGAGGCAAGAACACTTCACACAATTTCCCCAGAAATTGTAGCTTTTCTAGTTGAAAATACACTCACAAATGAGGAACAATCTACTAGCTCTCATGTATCAGCTTCTAACAATATAATCCTGTCACTGGATATATAGTGAGTGTTCAATCAGGACCCTTTCTGAAATGTAGATACATTCTAGGACATAAAGAGCTTCCAAATCAGTAAAGACATGCAGTAGTATAATCCCTGCTCATGGATATAGCTGGAATTGAGTTTCCTTTCATAATTCACAGTGTAAAAACAGAAACAGAAAAATTTTATAGTGCTCAGTTTTATGGCAGTAATCACTATTTGCAAACAAGTAGCAAATGTATTGCAACAAAAAGAAAGAATATAAAACCTCTGAGAATGGACAAAACTTTAGAGAAACTCAGTAGCTTGCCCTGTGATAAATTCCTGCTCAGGTCTCAAAAAATTTTTGCTCCCTTTTGCCAATACAGAGAGAACATATTCAGAAGCATATCAGACTGAAATCCCTAGACGATCATTTTTGCTTTCTTTGTTCCCTTATCAGTGAGGTGTAACTGATACCCCTCTAGGCAATGTGAGCACTAGGTCCACGTCTGGATTATACTTTAAACTCAGGGAGAGCCAATTTCGCCTTACATGCTTTTTCAAGTGACAAAAAACTTGAGTCCTGCATGTTTATAGGGCATCAGAAGATACAAACAATGAAAACAAAATGTGGGTTTGTGATGTCATCAGGTCATGTGACCATTAGAAACATAAATAATTACAAAACATAAAAAAAGCAAATGGGGGCGTGGCTTGGAGGTAGAGTAAGATGGCATGTGCTCCCCGTCTGCTCCGCAAATATCCTTGTCTTTAGCTTGACTTGGCCACCAAAATGGGTAAAAAATATAGGGCATAGCATGTCCAAAAGACAGCAGAGACAGCCAGAGGGACTCCAACTTCGTTGATGCAGCAATGGCTCATAACCCCTGCAGACCTGGACTCACCATCCTCAAATGGGTCCACGGCTTCTAGGGCACCACCTTCCAGGACGGCTCAACTGGACTGAGTGGCACTTAGAGATAATCCAACCTCAAAGAAACGAACACCGAACTACGCACCTCTATCACCATGGAGCTCCATGCTCTTTGATAAGATATTCACGGCCTTCACCAGAAAGTCTCACAACTAGAGGTGGACTGTAACCACATATCTGTGGCACAGTCTGCGAATATCGATACACTTAACCGGCACACAACCATTCTCTAGCAAATGGCATATCATATAGAAGACCTTGACAATAGGGGCAGAAGACAGAACATAAGGATAATGGGGGATCCTGGAGGATCTGGACCATCTGAGTCCACTCCAGGTCACCATATTGGAACTGTTTAATAAGCTCCTAGCTAGGCGCACATGGCCATGCGACTGGGGGGGCCTCCACAGGATGCCATATGCTGCTTGGCAAACTTTCAGCTGAAGGAAGAAATACTGCATAAAGTAAGAGGATCAAGTTCTCCTGGAGGGGACCGAAATTCAACTATACCCGGATCTATCACCAGCCACACTAGCCTACCGACGAGCCATGCGCCCCCTCACGAGACAATTACAGGCCAACAGGATCAGGTACCGCTGGTGCTTCCCCATGGGCCTGCAAGTCCTTGCCACCAAAGGCCCTTTTGTGATCAAGGCTAAGGAGGACTTGGAATTGGTGACAGCAGCTCACCCCAGAGCCTCTTCAATGGTCAGACCCCTTAGCCTTCTACATATTCATGCCTGGGCCTCAGTTATTAGACCCAAAACTCCAGAGGCCGCGATGACTCTGCATGCAGGCCACCAGGACTCCTACCTAACAGAACGCATATCAACTATAGTCTCTGAGGCAATCGTAGCTCTCTGATGATGGGAATGTGGACCTGTCTGCCATTTAACTGGATTACAAATGCCCGCTTCTGCTGAACCAACAATTGCTACCATACTTCGCTAACACTGCAAGAGGACATATTCAGGACTCTTCAAGACTAACGGATTACCAGGATTTAGCAACACCAGATTAAATACCCCCGTGACCGCAATTCCTCTCGTGCACAGAGACTGAACTCCCTCTAGGTTACCACTCGACCCGCAAGCAAACTTTTATATTGCAACAATAACTCCATCTCAAATTGCAATTGGAACACTCTCAGATATAACCGCAAGAATTCTTCTACATTAGTCTTACTGTATTCAGGGACTACGATCCCTTGCCTTGCTGCTACCACACCCCATGCCCAGCTTATGCACCTTTCAGTACGGGGGAAGAGAGGTGCTATCAGTGCTGTTTTTCTTTAGTGCGGATGTTATCACAAATTACAAAAGCACAGAACCACAGTTGTACTGCTTATCGTATTATTTGCACTGTTAGCTTTATTGTTTGTTTAATGCTGAAGCAGCTAACGGCAGGAGGGGCATATTCAGACTCACAGGTGCCATTCACTGACCTCTTACACCTTGAGACATACTTTGCTTGCAGAGCAGGGCGACGTGGAGGCTGGGAGGGCACGGGAATGTAGCTGACTGACCTGGGCCAATGAATGCCCAGGAGTCCACTTGACGACCTGTTTAGGAATGTGCAGGGGGAGGGGTGTGGCCGAGGGGCCTGCATTTCTGGGACATGGGGTAGGGGAGACAGGAAGATAGGATAAGGAGGGTCAATAACTTTCTGCTTATCTCCTATGCTTCCCCTACTGCCCCTTCTTACTCCCAAACATAACCCGTGGCCCTATGTATTTTAGATAGCTGCGGATCTGATGACCAACCCGTACCCCACACTAATCCGCTTTTACTTGGGGGGCTCCTATTGGGGGATATTTTGGGGGCTCCTATTGGAGGAATTGCAGAGAGGGAATGTATCAGCGACAGTGCAGGAAGGTTTCAGATGACTCTTTGACTGGGCAGGTCACATTCCCACACAATCTTTAGATAAAAGGAATGATTTTATTATATGTGTTTCGGCTTATCTTAACTATGTGTCCTTTATACGATGATATGTTAAGTATTGTACCCTATTTGTTTCTGTTGAGGCCTATGAGCCTTGCTCCTTTTGATGAAGATAAGACTTAACTGGTTTATGACATGACATAGAGCCACAAATTGGGGAGACTTGATGCTCCGACTGCACAGAGTCTTGTGAGATCCAAAGCGGAGGACCTGTTTAGGGAATGGACCACGGTCTTCTGGACCCAGCACACACTGAGATTCTTGGACTCCTTCGACTGCCACATAGGATTGGGCATCTTTGCATAGGCACGCAGGATCCCCAGTTCACTGGTGGAAATCAGAATTACTGACTGAAATCAGAAGTCCTAACTTGAACATCTGAAGAAAGGGATTTAGGGGTAATTATTTCAGATGACTTAAAGGTAGGCAGACCATGTATTAGAGCAAGGAAATGCTAGCAGAATGCTTGGTTGTATAGGGAGAGGTATTAGCAGTAGAAAGAGGGAAGTGCTCATGCCATTGTACAGAACACTGGTGATACCTTACGTGGAGTATTGTACACAGTACTGGAGACCATATCTCCAGTAGGATATTGATACTTTAGAGAAGGGCTAGTAAACTGATTCATGGATTGCAGGATAAAACTTGCAAGGAACGGTTAAAGGATCTTAAAAACACAGAGAATGTTACCTGCGCTCTGGCCTAAATCCCCATTTACATTTAAACAAAATGAAGGCTCTTTAGTTTTATTCCAATGGCCATTTGAATATATAAGCTCACCTGCCACGTCAAGGCAAGCCTCAATAGGTGAGTTCCTACACTTGCCATTAGATATGCTGATATTAGCCAAGAATCTCCAGTGAGAAAGGAAGGAGTATTTTATAAACCCTTTCACATTTAACCCTTTATAGGGCATCTATACATACAATAAACTTTGCTGGTATTAGACAAAGTGTAAACATCTCGAATGAGACATGAAGGGGTGTTTTATAAACCCCTACATACTTAACCCTAATTAGGGCTATAACAAATACAAATCACCATGCAGGTATCAGCTAAAAGGCAAATTTCTCTGATGAGACAGGAAGGGGTGCTGCCCTTACATACTTATAAATTCTTAATAAGACAGAATTTAAAAAAAAGAGTGGTGAGGGTGATTGTCACTGGGTGTAGTCTGACCAAGTCGCGTTGACATGTGTGGCCTGGAGAACCAGGGAGAGATTATAGTGTGAGGTAAAGAAGTTATCTATCCGTGTGTAAGAGTTATGTGGGTGCGAGAAAAAAGTGTAATCTCTTTCGTCTGTGTGATGTGCTCTCCAGAAATCAACCAGTTAAGCCTTCGATAAGAGGGATTTGATTGTTATGTGTTGGAGTGGAACATGGGATACCCTCAATGAAGAATCCCATTTTGGGTCAAGTGTTACGTTAAAGTTGCCCCCTAGTATTAAAATCCCCTCTGTAAATTTTTGGAGTTTATGAATCATGCGGGAGTAAATCGGAATAGTCTCTGGTTGGGAATGTAAATATTGGCAAAGGTATATGCCATGCCTGCTATAGTGCCTTTTAGAAACCGGAATTGGCCATCCCAGTCCTCCAGAACACCCATCTCTGAGAATTGGGCCTGTTTGGGTATAAGCATTGCCGTTCCTCTAGCTTTACCCCCATGGTAATCACTATATCTCGTGGGATAGTGGTCGTTAGTCATTTTAGGTTTCGCCCCTTTCTTAACGTGTATTTCCTGGAGGAAAACTACAGAGGCCCAGTGAGATTAGAAGTCCAGCAGGGCTCCAGACCTTTTTTCCATCTTGTTATTCCCTCTCGCGTTTATGGAAAGGATTGTGAGGTTGGCCTTGTGTCATGGTGTTAGTGGATAGCAGTTGTACATAAAGATTGTGTCCATAGTAGTCGTACTGAAAGTGTGTGCCTGTCAAAAAAAGGGTGGGGGAGAAGGAACAAGGGAAAGAAAAGGAGAACAGGGAGATACAAAGTTCGGGGGTGAGGCTCCGCCACTGGAGGTGGCGTATAGGATAAAGTGCTCACTGAGGACTCCGAGCACCAGGATCCAGCTTCCAGTGGGTGAACCTCTCCTACTCCAGAGAGCGTAGCAGGAACAGCTAGTGTTTAGAACCCAGGGGCGTAGCAATCCCCAGTGTGAATATAGCTGTCCCCTCCACACATGAGATGAGACTCTATGTTGAGGGGGAAGAGTAACTGGTTTTATGGTAGCCATGCTGGCCTTTTTTGACAATCCCCATGGCATGGGTACGGCCACATGGACCTTGTTGGGGACTCCAATATAAAGACACAGACCAATAAGAACAGTGAATAAATGCGTGACACTCCCACATACAATACAATAAGCCTTCTCCTTTACTTAGGAGATAATAGTCTATACTAAACTATAACTATACTAAACTCAATTATCTCCAAACACAAAAAAACACACATTTCTAAAAAGTCCCCAAAGTACCCCCAAAATACCTTAAAACACATAAAATCCCCATAAAGGTTACATCACTTGATAGCCCCGATCTGGGTGACTAACATATCCTAAAATCACCCAGATCAGTTCAGGGGTTCAGAAGTTTTATGGAAGTCATAATTTTTACCTACCGCAGGCATGGTCCCATTGCCGAAAATAGTTCCATAGAATCATTGCTAAGTGCCGCTGGGGAACTGATCGGGAACCGCAAAGTTTTCATGCCAAAAATAGTTCCAGGGCATTCGCGGTTTCCATGTGAACAAGATGGCCGTCCATAGGAATTGCAGCCACCCAGATTAACACTTAGACCACTGGGGTGCAAATTGCAACAATGTATCAATTAAGCTTAACAAGCTCCAGGGTGGTCTCTGGTTCGTGCAGCTGCTCAGTTACCGAATCATATAATTCAAATAGACAAACTGAGACTTGTAAATCACAGTTTACAGGGTCCATAGTCCGTCGGCAGGAGGCTGGCAAGCAGCCACCTCCAATGACTTGTGGCAAACTCACAGGAAAAGGGGAGTTTGTCACAATGGGTCCAAGTACAGATCCCTGAGGTACCCCACTGGGTCAGACATGACCCAGACATAGCAGGAGCTGATACGGGCAACATACCAAAAAAATCACAACGTATGCGGACAACAAGCTCTTCTTCATTACTAACCCGGAAATATCACTTCCCAATGTCATGAAGGCCTTCCAAATCTTCAGAGCACTATATGGACTAATGATCAACTTCACCAAATCTTTTATCTTAAATGTAAACGTGCCTCTGTGCCGCATCACCTCGCTCCGCCAGAGCTGCGCCTTTCAATGGGCTGAAACTAAAATACGATACCTAGGCATATGGTTGACAAGGTGATTTTAGGATATGTTAGTCACCCAGATCGGGGCTATCAAGTGATGTAACCTTTATGGGGATTTTATGTGTTTTAAGGTATTTTGGGGGTACTTTGGGGACTTTTTAGAAATGTGTGTTTTTTTGTGTTTGGAGATAATTGAGTTTAGTATAGTGCCTGACTATTATCTCCTAAGTAAAGGAGAAGGCTTATTGTATTGTATGTGGGAGTGTCACGCATTTATTCACTGTTCTTATTGGTGTGTGTCTTTATATTGGAGTCCCCAACAAGGTCCATGTGGCCGTACCCATGCCATGGAGATTGTCAAAAAAGGCCAGCATGACTTATTTACCGAAAATTTCATCCCACTATTGACTGCATTCAAAAAGGAAATGCAGGAATGGTCGTTCCCACACATTTCTTGGCTGGGCAGAATACAAGCCCCCAAAATTAACTTCTTCACTTGCTTTATCTGTTCCAGGCTATTGCCATAGTAAGCTCCTTTTTCACCTCCTTATGCACAGCCCTGGGGAGGTATGTGTGGGACAGCTAGAAACCCAGACTAAAATACTCCCTACTGCTGCAGCCCAAGGACAAGGGCGGACTGGCATGCCACTTACTATGAGTTGTGGATAGTGATGTCCCGAACGGTTCGCTGGTGAATAGTTCCTGGCGAACATAGCGTGTTCGCGTTCGCCACGGATGGCGAACATATGCGATGTTCGGTCCGACCCCTATTAATTTACTAATACTAAGTAAAAACTACTTAGTATTAGTAAATTGTGCCCCTACTCGCAATACCGCGAGTAGGGGCATGTCTATTAAACAGTGGCTGCTCACGGTGGGGGCCCTAAATACTAATAGGGTGGGGCCCTAAAAATAACAATAAGGGGGGGACCTACTGTCCCCCCCCCAGCCCCCACCCCTGAGCAGTGGGTGGGGGCCCTAAAATTAACAATAAGGGGAGGACCTACTGTCCCCCCCAGCCCCCACCCCTGAGCGGTGGGTGGGGGCCCTAAAATTAACAATAAGGGCACCCACCTACTGTCCCCCCCCAGCCCCCACCCCTAAGCGGTGGGTGGGGGCCCTAAAATTAACAATAAGGGGGGGACCTATTGACCCCCCCGCCCCCACCCTGAGCAGTGGGTGGGGGCCCTAAATACAAAGGGGGGGACACCCTAGTCACCCCTCTCCCCCCCCCAAAAAAAATAAGCTACCTACCTACCCCCCTCACCCTAAAAATAATAAGGGGGAGACCTTTAACTAAAAACCTGTAAAAAAAAAAATTAGATAAAAATAACTTGCCATTTGATGTTTTCTTTCTTCTACAATCTTCTTTTTTCAGCCCCAAAAAAGGGCAAATAAAAAGCCATAAGAACCGACGCAATAAAAAAAAAAATAATAAAAAAAATAATCCATCTTCACCCATGGAGGGCTCCGCACAGACTGAGCTCTGCAGGGCGGGGGAAGGCTTATAAAGCCTTGCCATGACCTGCAATTAGGCTAAGAACACTCTGATTGGCTGGTTTAAGCCAATTAGAGTGCTCTTTGTCATTTTACACAGCGTAAAAATCCATCCAATCACAGTGCTCTGTGTCATTTTACACGGCGTGGGAAAGTTCAATTTTCCCACGCTGTGTAAAATGACACAGAGCACTGTGATTGGATGGATTTCAAGCCATCCAATCACAGTGCTCTGTGTCAGTTTACACAGCGTGGGAAAGTTCTTAGCCTAATTGCTGGGCGTGGCAAGGCTTTATAAGGGGGGTCGGGGGGGGACCCTTATTGTTAATTTTAGGGCCCCCACCCACCGCTCAGGGGTGGGGGCCGGGGGGGGACAATAGGTCCCCCCCTTATTGTTAATTTTAGGGCCTGGGGGCCTGGGGGGGACAGTAGGTATTGCAAAACTCCATTAGCCACATGGCAGCAAAAGACAATAAAACACATAAAAACATATAACTGTGCAGCCATTGCACAAAACAGGTACATTCAACATATCCCCAGATAGCTCAGATCTGAGCGCACATTATTACTGAATGGCGCTCAGAGCACACACATACAGTTCAATTGTCATGGAGCCAAAGTCTTTCCCATAGTCTTTCATTATACAAATGGGCTCCATGGCATAGCTATCTGGGTAACACTGCTCACATAGGGAAAGTACCGAAAGACCTAGCTTTTGGGGCTTTGCAGGGGAAAATCCATCCTTTCAACATGGGGCCATAGTCACAGGGCAGGAGGCCGGCAATCAGTCTTCTCCAATGCCCAGTGGCGAGGCTGGTTTCGCCACAGGGACAATAGGTCCCCCCTTATTGTTATTAGGGCCCCCACCCACCGCTCAAGGGTGGGGGCCGGGGGGGACACTAGGCACACTGTTCCGCATATAGTGGGTGTGCAAGAACATCCAACCATGGAAAGAAATAGACGACATGTTGAAATTGTTCTCAGATAATCCACCCCCCTTCGAGGGGGATGTACCACACCACAATCCCAACCCCTAGAAATAAAAATAAAAATCTATGATAATCTGGATCTTAAATGTTGCCAAACAGGTGATCTAACAGTACTGGAAAAATTCAGAGACACCACCACTCACTACTTGATTCGCTCAGATGGAAGAACTCCAGGCAATGGAGAACTGATGGCCCTAAACATACATACTTCTTGACAATATTGTCACACTGGCTTCTGACAACAGAAAAAACTGACTTTGTGGACCAGCTCCACTACAAACCATAATAGATGGACGTGACTATAATTCATTTTTTTTTTAAACTGCTCATTTATATCCTCTTTCCTCACTCCTCCCACTCTCCTGATTATATTCAGATGTACATGCAATCTGTTTACTGCAATTGACTATTTACTGCTATACACTTATTCATACAAAGGCGGACCTGCCAGTCCTGCCAAAGTTATCAGATCAGATCAGGTCTGTGTGTGTGGGGATGAGTCTGTGTGTATGGGTCAGTCTGTGTGGGATAAGTCAGTCTGCGTGTGTATGTGTGTGGGGGGGTCAGTCTGTGTGTGTAGGGGTTAGGATTACAAGTTGATTCAGTATGCAGAACTGTGTCACACCTAGGATAACGTATAACCGGACCTTAGAATGGCCAGACTTAACATATCCAAGAACAGTCAAAATACTTGCTGAGGTCAGTAACACAGAATCAGACACAACAAAGATGGAAAGCCAAAAGTCAAGGATACCAGATATCAGGAAAGTCAAAACAAAGCCAAAGACAAATACAAGAAAATCAAGATCAGGAAGGTACTCTCGGATAACCATATTCATGAAACCACGACAGGACAATGAGCAAAAGGAGAATTGGGTTTAAATACCACTACTGTGGATTTGATTGGCTGTAAAAGGCCTTTGACCCCAAAAGCAATTAGCAGGTTTCCATGTGCATGATTGCTGCTCGGCACAACTTTTCCTGTCATGACGGCATTGGCAGATCGGGGGGGCCAACAGTGCATTTGCCCCCCCCGAGGTTCTCCCCTGCCGGCTAATACAGGGCTCGCATTGTCCAAGTGCCAGCCCTGCTATGTTCCTGCGGACCGGGGAGCACCGTGCTGACAGCCTGCAGAGAGAGGACCCGGGAGCTCAGCCTGCAGCTCCTCCGGGTCCTCCTCTCGCGAGATTTGGAGCGTTGCTGCGGTTACCACGGTAATGCTCCAAATCTCGCGAGAGTGAACTCTAGCCCTTGAGCTGTGGACTAGAGTTCACCTCACCACCACTGGGACCACCAGGGATTCACTACTGGGACCACCAGGGAATCCCACTGGACCACCAGGGAACGAAATATGGCCCCCCTCCTCCCTGTAAAGGTAAGAAGAGAGGGGGGACATAAATATATATATTATATATATATATATATAAAATTAAAGGAATCAAGATGCACTCACAGGTCTTCAGATATATGAAAAAATGGTGCTTTATTAATCCATGTGCGGTATACAACAAAAATCAATCGACGTTTCGACCCTGCCGGGTCTTTTTCAAGATCATTAGATGCATAACAATCAAGTGTATATATATATATAATATAAAAATGTATGAATGTGCACTTACCCAATAGAGTAGTGGAGTGAACAGTGTCTGCCCGTTAGAACCCGGAAGTGATTGGAAGCCGCACGGAACGTCACGTGATCGGGACGTCCGACGGAGGAAACTAGTTACCATGGTGAAAATATACAAACAAAGTAAAACACTTGCCGAGCGCAAGTGACACAAGCTACTGTGGAGGAAAGTTGATGGTGTTAACTATCAGCTTACTAAAGTGATCAATGATGCCACTAATAGATATAGATAAAGTGAAAGAAAAACAGTGTTATAACATGCAAATAAAGTGATAGTGTCACATAAGTGAAAGAAAACTAATCCACACAAAATGTGCAGTCTAATCTATATCATGGCATCAAAAAAGTTAAAAACAAAGCAAGAGTTCCAGCATATTAGTGTCACAATATGTTACTAGAAAAGGAAAGAGAGGTGAAACTCTAATCCCTAAAAAGAATTTTATATAGTAATAACACATATACAAAAAGAATATGTAATGCTCTAATAATAATTAAAGAAAAATGCTCAAAGCTCTATACAGACATACTCTATAAAATAAGAGGCAGAACATGTACAGCCTGGGAAGAAAAGACATAGAAGCATCATATCTAATATAATGAGCACGGCTATATCCAGACACTAGTGGCATATAAATACATCAAATAAATAGATGAACAGCACATCTAAGTGGAAACAAACAGAAGATCTATAATAAGTAACTAAGTAGATAACGAATCCACTCTAATCTATATAGTATATGATAACTATCTACATCTAAAATTTGTACGTATACAACCACAGGAAGAAAAAAGGATCCAGCGGAGGAACATGATCGATGCCGATAAATTTGAGCGTGGGTAAATGGTGTTGCATAGCCAAAAAATGTTTGGCCACTGGTTTTTCAGTAGTCTGGTCACGGTATGCCGTCATGATCCCAGAACGATGTCCTCTGATCCTGTCACGTAAAGTAAGATCGGTCTTGCCGACATAGGATAGTCCACATGGGCATGTCACCATATAGATGACATGGTCCGTGGTACAAGTAATATGGTGGCTGATCGAAGAAAAAAAGGAGAAAGAACACAAGGTTCTATGTCTCTGTGTGTCCACCTGTGTATACTCTCCCCAGAATGGAAAAAAGGGGGGGAAGAGAGGAAACAACAGGTGCCACACAGGGACTAATGTACCGAAGCGAGATTCCAGGTATCTCAGAGGGGCTTAACCCCAAATAGACAAACAACACAACAAAAAAGTATAGTGAATGCAGTCTGTCTCAGAGTGTACTTGAGATCAGATGCATAGCCTGGAAGTATATATAACGGTATAGTGTGCTATAAACCCTGGCTTAAGAATAAAGAGAGACCTATGATGGTATGGTAAGAAACAAAAAATAATGGTAAATAAATAAAGTATCTACAGGTAGTACGAGAATTCTATGCCAGACCAAAAGTAATTGATAGGGATATCAAAGTATAACCTGTATCATAGCTCACCCTGGTTATCAGCTTTATTGTAATATACTATTAGGGTGAGAGTAAAGAAAAAAGGAGGGAGTAAATCCCATACAATGGTCAATCCTAAGAATCGTCTAGTATACAAATCTATATAACATATGCTCCAAGTCAAGTTATAAAGGATAGATGAAAGGATAGAGGTAATTGATATATAAAGAACACCAGTCAAAAAAGTAGACTGGTAATATATGTTAAATTACAAAGCCTCTCTCCCTGTTAATCTAGCTAGACAGGCATAGAACAGAAATAAAGATAGATTAGGTATAGTGCAAAATCATGGTGCTAAATCCACCAGTGCCCAGTGCTCATATCAGGGTGATATGAGTAAAAATGCCCAACGTACGTTTCGGTGCTAGAGAGATGCACCTTCGTCAGGGGAAAACTACAAACTGATCTGGAACTCTCTTAAATACTAAATGTATGCCAGGAGACATAAGTATCATAGCCAATGAGATCAAAAGGGGGTGTGTATTCTCAGCTGAATGCAGTGTACTTAATGAGGAACATAACAGTGTACTGCTACGGATCTCAGAATGAACAAATGGGCGGAGCTACGTGCCGATCACGTGACCCGACGTAGACTGAGTCACGTGATCGGACTGTGATGACAGCAGTTCCTGTGATGGGCGGGATCAAGTCTAGAGGTGTAAACCTGGTATAGAGACGTCACTCAGTGACGCCCATCCATAATCACGCCCATCCGTGCACGAAGGGCGAAAGGAAAGAGCACCTCAACACATGACCGGCGGGGAGGGGTCCCGTGGGCATCCTGCGACCGTGCTGACACATCTGCATAGAAGCCCAAGCGGCCATCTAGTACAGTATTAAAATCGTACCGCAGTGTGTATCCCTAATAGTGTCCAAAGGAAAACATGTCATTTACAGATGACGGCATGCCAGATTGATACAATGGCATATATAGTGGCACATTCACCATCTCACATGTGGCAGAGTGGATATACACCACAACTACACAATGGTATATGTATATAGCCATACAGCCAATAGATGATTAAAGGGATATTGTCTACAAAGGTAGCCGTCAAAGCACAGATAGTCACATATAATCATATGTGACAAAGGGTAAGAGATTCTTATAATGATATATACGCATGTCCTAATAATGGCCCAGAGTTATAAACATTCATATAACTACCTAGATAATAAAAGGATATAAAAAAATATATATATCTGTCTCTATGCTCCCCTTATGTCCATCTTATTAAGGAAATGTTTGATCTCAGTATGATACTCATGTCTAGAGTAATAAAAATAAAGATTTAAATAGAGAATAAAGAAGTGCTACAAATACATAAACAAAACACTACACACGTTATATTGCAAATTATACAAGTGTATCAGGAATTTATATACATATCTACATAGAGTCTTGATAGATCTATGCCAGGTGTATAGAGAAAAAATTGTAATTGTTATTGTTAATATTATGGATCAGGGATGATTCAGAACAAGTTATCAAGTGATAAAGGGTGTGTATGAAAAACCCTCATTTAAACCTAATGGTGACAGAGTTTTAAGCTTATAGATCCAGAAGCTCTCTCTTTGGAGTAATTTTTTGTCTAGGTCTCCTCCTCTTGGGCCCAGTGTGACTGTTTCGATGCCACAAAATCTGATCCCTTCGGAAGAACCCCCATGATGTAGTTTCAAATGTTTAGAAACTGGAGTGTCAATTTGTCTTCTAGGGTTAATGGAGTTCACATGTTCCCTTATTCTCAGTTTAAACATACGAGAGGTTTTACCCACATATAGTTTGCCACAGGAACAGGAAAGAAGATAAACCAGACCTTTGGACTGGCAGTTAAAGAAATGTCTAACTTTGAATTCCTGTGTCCCTGAGGAGTCTGTGAAAGTTTTTGAAGGGCGGCGTACAAACTTGCATGCTTTACATTTCCCACATTGATATGTGCCTAGAACTGAAGATTTAAGCCATGTTGTTTTCTGGGGTGTATTGTTGAGATGACTAGGGACCAAAATATCCTTGACATTACGTCCCCTTCTTGCCGTCACTGAAGCCCTTGATGTGATTACCCTATGTAAATGTGGGTCTTGATGCAGGAGAGGCCAGAATCTATCAAGGATTTTCATAATTTGATGCCAACCGGCATCAAAATTCCCTATGCATCTAATGATCTCCTGTGATGATTCAACACTTTTATCCGCTAGAAGATCTTTACGCTCTGACAGTAGTGCCCGTTTGTAGGCATATTTTAAACATCTATTTGGATAGCCCTTTTGTTTAAAATGATGTTGTAGGGTCTTGGCCTTGAGTTTAAAATCTTCTAAAGTAGAGCAGTTGCGTCTAAGGCGCAGGTACTGTCCAATTGGAATCCCTTTCTTAAGGGACGGTGGGTGATAGCTTGACCAGTTCAGCAGATTATTAGTCACCGTGGGTTTACGAAAGAGGGTGGACGTAAGAGCCCCTTCCTCTGACAGTGAAATGGTAAGGTCCAAAAAGTTAATTTTTTTGCCACCAATTTCACTCGTTAGTCTCAGATTGATGTTATTGGAATTAAGAATATTGACAAATTCCAGAAAGAGATCCGAGGAGTCTGTCCAGATGACCAATACATCATCGATGTATCTCTTCCACATTTTTATGTGTCTTGTGTACTTTACCATATGTTCATTAAACACCATTGTATTTTCCCACCAGCCCAGATAGAGGTTAGCATATGAGGGGGCACAAGCCGTCCCCATAGCTGTTCCTCTTGTCTGGTGGTAGTATTTGCCTTGGAAAATAAAATGATTATGTGTTAAGATGAAATGCATCAAGTCCTGGACAAATTGGTTGTGTCTTAGAGAGACCACTGGTTTGCTATCCAGCATTGCTCTAAGATGTTGTAGTCCCACCTCATGTGGTATTGAACTGTATAAACTTTCAACATCTAGACTGCATAGGAGAGCGTGGCCACCGATTTTGATTCCTTCTATGATATTTAAAGTGTGTTTTGTATCTTTCAAATATGAAGGAAGTTCAAATACCAGTTTCCTCAAAATTTGATCCACATATAATCTTATATTCTGGGTCAGATTACCTCTACCAGAGACAATGGGCCTTCCATTCAATATAGGTTGTTGTTTATGCACTTTAGGAAGTGCGTAAAAAGTGGCAGTGACAGGTTTTTTGACAAACATGAAATCATATTCGTCTTTAGATATTAAAGAGAGGGACAGTGCCATATCAAGGATATTTTTTAATTCAGATAGGTATTTCTGAGTGGGATCGCCCTTTAGTACTTCGTATGTATCACTATCACCAATTAGTCTATATACCATTTGGACATACTCTGATTTATCAAGGATGACCGTATTGCCCCCTTTGTCTGAGGGTTTAAAAATCACCTCATCCATTTCTTTAAGTTTTTTAAGGGAGATATTTTCCTGTATGGAGATGTTACTATTGGGCTGAGTTTCAAGATCTTTCTGGTTAATTAGGTCAATTTCATTGCATGTAATTTCCACAAAAAGGTCTATATATTTAAAATCGACTAGATGTGGAGTGAACAGGCTTTTCTTTTTCAAATGTGTGAATGGGGGTTGTATTTTTATAGAGTCATCATTTTGGATAAGTAGATCAACTAAAGTATCTAATGCACCAATGTCTGAGGCTTGTAGCCCTAGATCCTTTGCTCTTTTCTCGTCCTTAATACGATGAAATTTATATAGAGCCAGTTTTCTTGCAAATAGGTGTATGTCCTTTGTCCAGCTAAACTTGTCAAAGTTGGAAACTGGAACAAAGGACATACCACGCTGCAAGACTTGTAACTCTGTTTGTGTGGGAGTATAGGAGGACAAGTTAATAATCTGGTTGGAAATAGTAGAATTCTCTAGAATCTTCTCCTTCTGAACTGTTGGGGTGGTCTGCCTCTGTTTCGTGTTCGAGGAGCTACACTTTCTTCCATATTGGGTTGTCCTAAAAAAGATACCCCTCTTTTTAATATGCTTCTGGTGTTACGTTCAAATGGAACTGAAGTGCCCCCTTTAGTAGGTTCTGAATCTGATCCACTTGTCTCGTATTCTGATGTTGATATAGGTTCAGAAAAACTCCTCCTAGAGTTCCTGTTCTTCCTATATACATTCCCACTCTTGAAATCATTGTTATCTCTAATAAACTTGGAGTGTTTTCGAATTTTAATATTATGTTGAAATTTGTCCAAGTTATTCTTTAGTTTAATCTCTAATGATTCAAAATTGGGTTCATCTTTAAAGACTGCGATCTTATTTATCTGTTCGTCTACTTCCTTATTAACTCTTTCTAGTCTTTTTGTTTCAAATTTGCAGAGAATCTCCATGAATCTCTTAGAACAGATTCCTGCTGCTTCCTCCCACTCTTTCGTGAATTCCTCTTCCTCTATATGTGATGCCGGTATATTTTGTACCCTTAGACCCCTTGGAATTAGGTCTTTCTTTAAATAATTTTCAAGTGATGCAATCTCCCATCCTGTTTTTATCTGTTGCTGAAACAAATTGGTCAGCCGATTAAATGATGAGATAATGTTATCGTTCTCTGAGAGGTTTGTTAAATCTTGTTCTGAAAAAACCTGATCCGTATCTCTACACCAAACATCCCTTTTAGATTTATCGAATAAAAAACTAGCCATGATACACAGGACGGTACTTATGGTATTGAAACCTAATTGTAAATGAAGAAAAAAAGGAGAAAGAACACAAGGTTCTATGTCTCTGTGTGTCCACCTGTGTATACTCTCCCCAGAATGGAAAAAAGGGGGGGGAAGAGAGGAAACAACAGGTGCCACACAGGGACTAATGTACCGAAGCGAGATTCCAGGTATCTCAGAGGGGCTTAACCCCAAATAGACAAACAACACAACAAAAAAGTATAGTGAATGCAGTCTGTCTCAGAGTGTACTTGAGATCAGCTGCATAGCCTGGAAGTATATATAACGGTATAGTGTGCTATAAACCCTGGCTTATGAATAAAGAGAGACCTATGATGGTATGGTAAGAAATAAAAAATAATGGTAAATAAATAAAGTATCTACAGGTAGTACGAGAATTCTATGCCAGACCAAAAGTAATTGATAGGGATATCAAAGTATAACCTGTATCATAGCTCACCCTGGTTATCAGCTTTATTGTAATATACTATTAGGGTGAGAGTAAAGAAAAAAGGAGGGAGTAAATCCCATACAATGGTCAATCCTAAGAATCGTCTAGTATACAAATCTATATAACATATGCTCCAAGTCAAGTTATAAAGGATAGATGAAAGGATAGAGGTAATTGATATATAAAGAACACCAGTCAAAAAAGTAGACTGGTAATATATGTTAAATTACAAAGCCTCTCTCCCTGTTAGTCTAGCTAGACAGGCATAGAACAGAAATAAAGATAGATTAGGTATAGTGCAAAATCATGGTGCTAAATCCACCAGTGCCCAGTGCTCATATCAGGGTGATATGAGTAAAAATGCCCAATGTACGTTTCGGTGCTAGAGAGATGCACCTTCGTCAGGGGAAAACTACAAACTGATCTGGAACTCTCTTAAATACTAAATGTATGCCAGGAGACATAAGTATCATAGCCAATGAGATCAAAAGGGGGTGTGTATTCTCAGCTGAATGCAGTGTACTTAATGAGGAACATAACAGTGTACTGCTACGGATCTCAGAATGAACAAATGGGCGGAGCTACGTGCCGATCACGTGACCCGACGTAGACTGAGTCACGTGATCGGACTGTGATGACAGCAGTTGATCGATATGGTGGCTGATCGATATTCGTTTGCCCGTATGAGGATGGGCAAAAGAGGTACCAGTTAACATGTGGCTACAGGTCACACATCCAGTACACTTAAAGCAGCCTTTCTTTATTATCCATGTTTTTTTCTTATAGCATTGTGTTGGATCATTGCGGACCAATAGGTCCCTGAGGTTTCGGTTCCTTTTATAACTGATTATAGGTCGTTGTTGAAAAATTAAAGGGAGATTATTATCTGCTTGGATCATATCCCAGTGTCTTTGTATAGTATTTTTTATCTTTACAGTTGCTGTATGATAGGTCATAGGTAGAAATAACTGTGTCTTCATAGATTTGATGTTTTTCTCTGAACAAAGACGTTCTCTAGCTTTCTGTATCGCAGTGTCCAATATATGTGGGGCATATCCCCTATCCATAAAGCGTTGCTTCATTTCCGACAATTGAAGATTCATTTGAGGTATGTCACTATTATAACGTAGGACTCTAAGGAACTGCGAAATAGGAAGAGAGTCTTTTAGATGTTGAGGATGGAAACTAGTAGCTAATAAGATAAAAAATTATTATTAAAAAGCCTCCCTACCCTCCTCCCCCCCCCATACAAACACTGCCCCCCTACACACACTGCCCCACAAACATTGTCCCCATACACACACTGCGTCCCCATACACACACTACACACTGCCCCCCATACACAATACACACACTGCCCCATACACACTACACACACTGCCCCACAAACACTGTCCCCATACACACACTGCACACCCATACACACACTGCCCGACAAACACTGCCCCATACACACACACATACAGTGCCCTACACACACTGCTGCCCCCATACATACATTGCCTCACACACACGACCCCCCATACAGAGTGCCCCCCATACACACACTGCCCCACACATACATACATACAGTGTCCCCCCATACACACACTGCCCCAAAAACACATAGAGTGCCCCCATACACACACTGTTCTTAAACGTTATGACTACTTACTCTGGGGTGGGATCCTGGCACTACTGGCACCATAACTACTACACTGAGCTGTAGTGGTTATTGTGCCTGGATTATTTATTTAAATAATCTACAAGTGTCCCTCCCGAGATCAGGCTCTGGATCCGCCACTGCATGACGGTAATGTTTCTCGGCACAACTTTTCCTGTCAGGATAGTAAATGCCATTAACCACATTTTTTTGTGCGGATTAACACGTGACAGTGGGTCAGTCTGTGTTTGTATAGGTCAGTCTCTGTGTGTATGGGTGACATTTGGGGTCAGTCTGTGTGTGTGGGGATCAGTCTGTGTGTGTGGGATCAGTTTGTGTGTATGGGTCAGTCTGTGTGTGTGTGTGTGCATGGGTCAGTCTCTCTGTGTGTAGGGTGTCAGTCTGTGTGTGTATGGGTGACATTTGGAGTCAGTATGTGAGTGGGGGGGTCAGCCTGTGTTAGGGGGGGGGTCAGCCTGTGTGTGTATGGGTCAATCTGTGTGTGGGGGGGCAGTGTGCATGTGTGTGTGTATGGGTCTGTCTGTGTATGTGCAACACAGCATCAAATAAACAGATTTACCTTTAATTTAAATCCTAGCTCATCTGAGCACTAACTAACATTGTTATTAATCTCTATCTACCAAGGGTTCTAAACTAACCAAAACGTAGATTTCACCAACCGTGTTCAACATTGACTTTTCCTGCACTCCATTGCTCAGTCACATTGACTATTGACTCTTTGCACTCCCAGTGCTCCAAGCCAGCCTTAAATCTTGACTCTTTTACAAGAAAACGTTTTTCTTGTTGATTGAGGGACCCCTAGTGTAGTGAAAATGGCTGTGGTGCTGTGAATACTGCTTGGTGTTTGTGAGCCTGGTTCAATCAACAAAAAATCTTCCAGATAGTGGATAACAGACGGACACCTGATTATGTTTAGGAGCAACCAGCAGAGGGTCTCTGCGAAGATGTCAAATAACATCTCCTAGACCCGAACGTGAGCCGGGTGGAGAAAAAATACTTATCCATCCATTTAACACTGTGCTAGTGCCGTAGTGGAGTGTGAATGGGTAGCAGTTTAAAGGCGTTGGTTATATCGGTCTTGCTTAACCATGCCTTACTGCCTGCTGAAATAATGACTTGCATGGCATCGTCAATTTTGGCATATTGCAGTGAGAATTCCACAGCGGGTATGAGAGACTTGATGCTGGGAATGGAGGAAGAATGAGGTGCACAGAGGTCAATAATAGTAAAAAGTGTAATCAGAGGACGGGTGTCCATAGTGCACAGGAGGGATACCTCAGAGTCTGAATAAAATTTAAATTCTATCTTTATTTAGTTCCAACTTAAAGAAAAATAAATAGATGGAAGTAGAAAAAAATCACTCTAAATAAACAAAAACAAATGAAAAAGGAAATAGCCTCCTAGGTGGGAGCTAAATCAGCTTCAATATGTCCTAATACAGGCTGAGGAAATATATATACATATAGATAAAAGGGTGGGTCTCAGAAAGAAAGTAGAATTTGTGATAGACAACAATGTTGACTCAATGATGTCCCATTAAGTCAACTGGTTAGAGTATCAGAGTTCCAAATAACATACTCTGTATCACAATGTTGACTGTACACTGTATAGTAGTAACTAAGTAGCCCTCTCCCAACAGACAAGGCAGACAACTATGCAAGGCAGAAGGTGGATACTATGAAGCCACCTAGCTAGTCAGTGACTGAGTCTTACAAAACAGGCAACACAACCCTTTATAAACCATCTAAGGGTTGGTATGCTAAGTAGTCACAATCATCCCCCAGCATCTAACCTCTACCAAGTGGTAATCCCACTATCTTGTTGGTCAAAAGGATTGCTGAGGATGGATATCTCTTCCTGACTCACTAGTTCACTGTGCTAGATGAATGTCTCGCTGTCTGAACCTATAGAATCATCATATTAACAGCCTATTAAAAAGGAAAATCCCCCATCCAGGATCAAGTGCTCAATTTAAATAAAAAGTGACTGTGATTAAATCAACAACACGAACGCCATAAAGCGCCTTTATCAAAGGCAATGACCCATCTAGTGCACAGTGCTGTTAATTACATCAAGAATTGAATCTATCTGCTCCAATCCTTACCGGTGGGCGGACAAAAAATGTAGTGCCGAAAATAGAGAGGGAGGAGTGAAACCCGTCATCAATTGGCTCCTATAGACGTATACTCATTCATGTTCCCACCCATTCTGGGTGTATCAATTGACCAACAAAAGGTATAAGCACGCCCAGAAGTGTCGTCCGGTTGGTGGACCCGATTAATCCCGCCCATTATGGGCGTATCGCTCAACGAACCAGATTAAATAGTATAAACACGTCCCTTATGGGCGTGTAGGCAGACTGGACCCCACATGGTTCGTTCCCTGCCATCAGTAGCGAAAGGAGTCATGAATATAGGACCTCCCCTTATGGGCGTGTCGGCCAGCCGAACCCCTCATTGTAGTACCCACCTATTCCCAATACTAACTGCAGCCACAGAACAGTATGTAAAGCTTTTCAACTGTACATTGCAAGATTAACACCCTTAATTAAGATCCAAAATCAGTAACCATAATTTAATTGATCGTTTGGGATTATGTTGAACACTTAGACTTTACCAATTGTGTCACAAACATTCTTGGCTTTTTGTCATTGTGGTACTTAAAACCAGAGGTGGTTCTTGACACAAATAACTGAAAATTTAAATCAAACTCTGAATGATTACTTAACAGCACTGATTTTTCCGGGATGGATATATATTATTTATATATTTACATATTGAACAATTAATAAAATCCAGACAAGTATGGATCTGTCTAAGTATTAATAAATGGTGTGAAGGAAAAACCTTAATTGAGTCGCTTTGGTGACAGTGTATCGAATTTGTGTATCCAGAAACATTATCTTCTTTTGAGGGTGAGATCTAGATTACCTCCTCTTTTACCCATACTAACTCGTTCTATCCCTGCAAATGCACCTGGGGTACTCCTTGTGGTGGTTTCTATCATGTCTGGCAACAGGGTTATCTTTGTCAGATGTTACCGAATGAACATGTTCCATTATACGTCTTTTTAAAGGACGTATAGTTTTCCCCACGTACTTCATCCCACATTTACAGGTCAGCAGGTATACAACCCCCGAGGTATTACAGTTGAAGAACTATCTTCACTGTATCCATAGAATCAGTCAGTGTCTTAGACCCCTTGGCTATAAAGCGACATGCCACGCATCTTCCACACTGGTAGGTGCCGCTCTCAGTCATCCAATTATTTTTTAATTGATTTGGATATAGAAAAGTGACTCGGCACCAGCATCCCTTTTAAGTTTCTACCCCTTCTGGCTGTAATCGATACTCTAGGAGGAATAACTTCCTTCAAGTGTGGATCCTGTGTTAGAAGGGGCCAAAATCTACCCAAGGTCTTCTTAGCATTTTTTTTTTTTTTTTATTTAGAGTGATTTTTTTACTACTTCTGTCTATTTATTATTTTTCTGTAAGTTGCAACTAAATAAAGATAGAATTTTAATTTTATCCAGACTCTGAGGTATCCCTCCTGTGCTCTATGAACATCCATCCTCTGATCACATTTTTTACTGTTTCTTAGAATATTAGGGTTACCCCCTGTAGGATACTCTCAGGACACACACGCACTCACCTTGTATGGTGTTTTGCACTTTTGTTTTTTCTGAGAGGTCAATAATCAAACATTTTTTGTTGGAGTATTTGTGAATGGCTACCCCAATGGGGTTGGTATGCCAAGTTTAGAATGGTGAAGACATGAAAGGGCCGATCATGAAACCATCCCTGATTTCCTTGGACAGAAGGTGGTCCACCGTAAGTGGGTCATTGGATGCAGATAATAGGTTAGGGCATTCAAGTGTACCTGTGGGGATAGCAATAAGGCCCGTGTAAAACCCCTGTGAGAAACCCGTCACCAGATAATATACCAGATGCCTAGCTGGGTGTGAATGCAGATGGTAATCCAGGATGTCAATGTTAACCTCGGTTAGTCATTTCTTGGGTGACAGTTGGACCGGGCACATAGACTTGGTGTGAGCTCTGAAGCAAAATGGAGCAGATTTGCAACAACCTGCAAGCACTGAAACTGCATTTCCCTGCATTAAAGTTATTGCACACCTGTGCCTTGCCCAGGAATGATATGGGTCTGCCCAGCTTATCTTTCTGCCTGCCTTCCTGTCTTGTGTGTGGGGTGAAGGAGTGGTGAGAAGTGGAAGTGGAAGGGCACAAGTCAGTGGAGTGAGAAGTGGAACTACAGGAGGCACAGGACCTCAAACCGGCAAAGTGATGGCAAAACAGTTCTGTGTCCATCTGGCACCACTCGATTCTTATGTTGAACTGTGCCAGATGAATAGCTGCCTTGGCCGACACTGATTTACGATAGTCATAAAATGAGGACCCTCCGTACTTGATGCCTAAGTCAACCACCTTGTGCATCTTTAAATCAAGCTCTTCCCTCCTATGTTGGTACACCGTGCAAATAATGTCACAATAAATGCCAAAGGTGATGACAAACTGGGGAATGGAAAGTTTCTTATTAAGTCATGGATCTCTGGCTTTTAAGACCACTAAACTGTCACCGTAATTATAAGCCCTATTCTCTAGGATGTCTCGGGTGGCTATGAGTAGTGACACTAGATTTACATCCTTTCCATCCAGAATCTCCTTCTTTATGGAACCTGGAACAGAGTGGGCCAGTGAGACGTATAGGGTAGTTATAGTGGCTGGTGAAGGAGGGGGAAGGAGGGGTAATGCCAGTCTAAACGGCCGAGACAACCAGGGGAGGGCCTGGCAAGTCACCTGGGGTGGCTATGGTCGATTCCACTTTCAACAGCCTGTTGTTGATCGTTTGGAGGTTGGCCAAAATAGCAGTCAGGGTCTCCTGAGTGGAATCTGAGTTGTTAGTTGACGGCCCTTGCAAACTAGTGTCAGGCCTAGGGTCGTTGGCCTGTGCCGTCAGGAGCCTGTATAGTTCTGCTTTTCTAGCAGTGGCTGGAAAGGGGATGCCCCTGAGTATGCTGATCTTTTTGGAATAGTCCAATATCTCAGGGATCCGGGGGTAGAAAGGGTGAGTGATTCCTCTGGAGACCCAGGCCTGACTGGCATGCTGGGTATTTCGTCCAACGGCAGATCGATGATTGGGATGGATTCTTGTGACATTCTGAAAAAGGAATAATGATTTGGATAAGCAGGGTGTTTTGGAGGTGGGGGTGAGATCTTCGGAGAACTGACCTGCTAACTAGTGCCGAGGCGAAGAATTTAACTAGAACCCTGCTAGTGCCAAGTGGTGGTGAGAGGCTCTACCTATGATTTTGGCTGAGGGAATTCGTGGCCACTTTAACATGGTGGTGGGATGTTGGCCTCTCGGTGACCCTAAGAGATTCAAAGCGTGTGGCCGTGACTTGGGGAGCCGTAGCTGAGCTGAGCAATGTACCGTTAAGATTAGTAGCAGCAAAGTGGTGTAGGTTTAGTAGGTGATTGTTGTTGAAATCGTAGTGAGGGATCTTTGCCGTGTCCCATTTAGAAGGTTTAGGGGAGGTGAGGGTATTTGGGGGCTGAATGAGGCCATGGAGGCTGAATGAGGCCTCAAGGGGGAAGCTAAATACAACTGGTAAACCTTTCTTACCTGATAAAGTAATATAGGATACTGGGATAACACTTCCTGGAGACTGCTTGAATGAAATGTAGTTGATCCTAAAATCATGCGCATACTAAAGGGACACTATAGTCACCTGAACAACTTTAGCTTAATGAAGCATTTCTGGTGTATAGAACATGCCCCTGCAGCCTCACTGCTCAATCCGCTGCCATTTAGGAGTTAAATCCCTTTGTTTATGAACCCTAGTCACACCTCCCTGCATGTGACTTGCACAGCCTTCCATAAACACTTCCTGTAAAGAGAGCCCTATTTAGGCTTTCTTTATTGCAAGTTCTGTTTAATTAAGATTTTCTTATCCCCTGCTATGTTAATAGCTTGCTAGACCCTGCAAGAGCCCCCTATATGTGATTAAAGTTCAATTTAGAGATTGAGATACAATTTAAGGTAAATTACATCTGTTTGAAAATGAAACCAGTTTTTTTTTTCATGCAGGCTCTGTCAATCATAGCCAGGGGAGGTGTGGCCTAGGCTGCATAAACAGAAACAAAGTGACAGTGAATTGAGCAGTGAAATTGCATGGGAATGATCTATACACTAAAACAGCTTTATTTAGCTAAAGTAATTTCGGTGACTATAGTGTTCCTTAAGTATAAGGAACCAGTATATAAGGTTTTAGGAAAATAATGATTTAGCAATCGTGCTTATGGTCTGTAATGAGCCTAGTGAAAAGAAACCGTGAATTTCTAATATGAGACTAAGTTCCAGCGGGAGTAAATAATGGAGTGATGTATTTAGTATGCCTTATTTATTAGGTCCTTATGACCTGACCGTGCCTTTAAGAAGATTTCCCCCGTGTGTAAAAATGAAGTGTCCTGTAAATGTACATGACCATAGCCAATGTATAATGAAAAACAGATTTAATATTTTAACCAGTAATAACGAACGAGCCATATGCGTAACACATAAATTAATAGAGGATGCTGAAAATGTGAAAGGTGGAGAGTTCTTTCGTTTTAACAAATGGCATAACAAGTACACTATTTGTCTGCACTAGACCGGAAATAATGACAAAATCCCCCTTTAACACCACCCACACTTAAACATAATAATATAACTATTACTACTTTAACGCTGCCACCACCAAGACAATTTATAAATGGGGTGCCTTGGTCCCCCAGGTGTCAGGTATACCTAACATGCATGCTGCCGCCGGAACCCACTTCCGGGTTCACAGTGCTTAGCTCCGCCCCTTTTTTCTGACGCGGTCTTTCCACGATACTTAGGAAGACCGCGCCAGATTCAAAGTGCTGGATTATTCACTCAGGTGCGGCAGTGAGATCAGCTGCTCTACTCGATGCTACCGGCTCCACTTCTCAGACCTCGGCTTGTAAACGATTTCTACCTTCTCATCTCTCAGACCTCGGCTTGTAAACGGATTTCTACCTTCTCATCTCTCAGACCTCGGCTTATAAACGGAATTCTACCTTCTCCTCTCCCAGACCTCGGCTTATAAACGGAATTCTACCTTCTCCTCTCCCAGACCTCGGCTTGTAAACGGATTTCTACCTTCTCCTCTCTCAGACCTCGGCTTGGATAAACGGACTTCCTTTCTCTCACTACTAAACTGCAGTTTGTTAAAAGAGACTCCTTCCTCTTCCTCCATTGGGTGAATTAACCCTTCCAGTGCCAGAGTGCTTCTAAGTTAAGTAAATCTTTTGTCAAGGAAAGCAAGTCATATCAATTAATTATAGTATTTAATTTCTTTAAACTCTCTGTTGACAAATAAGGATTGCTGCTAAGGCTAAAACTTCATTATTAAAAATCAAGTTGGAACTAACTTGGCATTTTCCTGATTATTATTTAAAGATACAGTCCACTGATTTCACTCCAATATAATAGGAGGTGAAACTTACTGTTCCTGCCCTCAGAATATTCTGCAGTTGAGTTCCAATTAAAGAGGTATTACACAAAAGCATCACACCAGGTAAATCAATAATAAAACCCACCAAATATTACTTAGTACAATATTTAAGGAATTATAAAAATACTAACTAGTCTCTTCAGGTAACGTGATTCTTAACCAGACAAAGGCAAAACTTAATAAATGAATGTTTATTATGAGCAAAAGATAGTCACAGTGCATATGATAAACAAATTATTTACACCAACAACAGATAAAAACAAAAAGGATAAAATACAGAAGTCCTAATTACTCACTTAGGTTTTCAAAGTACAACTTCTGTCCAGGGGGTCTCTGGCAAGGAAAGATGGTGACTCACCCAAAATTAGATCTTGGCCCCAAGCAAGTACACAAACACCCTTCAGGATCATTAGATATATACCCTGTGGTTTATCAAGTCTTGCCCAGGGGTGGAGTTAAGGCATACCTACAGTAATAATAACTGACCACCTCCTTTGTTCCATACCACTGTCAATCCAAATGGAAACATTTGACTCTATCTTCTTTTTTGTACCTGCCACAGAAATAATAATTGCATCTACAAATTTGTTATTATTTTCCCATTCCATAGACATGTTGCACGTCCCACCCACGATCCAATAGGACGGACATCACAATTCCTTTCCCTAGGGTCAAGTTAGGCCACTCATGTTTGGACTTGGTTAGAAGATGGCGCTTGTCACATTCCAAATATAACAAAAATGAGGCTTTATTATTATTCTGTGGGGGTAAATATGAATGTTTTTTGTCCTTCCTTTGGATATGATACTAGAACAAAGCTAATGGCATTTACATATCAAAGAGATTTACTCATCCCTTACAAGGTACATGCCAAATAGATGAAGAGACATTCAGACTTTTTCCAAGTGTAGAACCTCACACCTTGCAGAGCTTTTATTACTTCACATCCATATAGTAAAATCCTTTTCACATTCCTATGCCATTCACACTACCCATTCTGTCATCTGACCTCTGTGGGGGTCCCAGCTTCAAAAGATGTAACCCCTGTTGACCTCCGCAATAGCATCTCTGTAATTTGTGCCATTTACTACACAAATTACATTAAAAGATGATATTCCATAGTGTAATAATAAATTATACACCCTTGCCGTGACACCTTCTGTTTCATTTTTTTATTGTAGACAAGAACGTTTTTATAGTCGACTGATTTGATGAGGGATCAAACTGACTAGGTCTCTTAAATTGATATTTATTAGCAAGGGTATCTGGACTTTCAATCTGTTTATTAGTCTTGTTAAATAGATCTTTGAGTCTTAATGAACGACCGAACTTATATAGTTCCACTTGCCATTCAAATTTGTTCGTTGTTCTTGTGGGAATAAAAGAAAGTCCCTTACTAAGGACATCAATTTCTTTATGGTTTAGTGTACGGTCTGATAGATTGAATACAGGGATTATTTCCGCACTGGTGTTTTTTTGTGTCTAGTGGGTCCTTCCCTTTTGTCCTCTTCTTGTAGTTGATCTTTGTCGTTTCTGTTTTTGTTTCTTGTGGAGATTCTCAGGGGCTGTATCGCTTCTTGTGGCCCCTCCTTCTCTAAAAAATGAATTGGTTGCAATGGACGGGATCCTTCTCCTTCTGATGCCGATTCACCTGATGTGATGTCTATAGTAGCAATACGTGGCTTAATAATTCTCTTTTTAAATCTTCCTATAAAAGCCTGTCATTTTGTTTAATGCTCTTTATGTGTCCTGATGAAAGCCCTGAACTAGGGCTGAAACGTTGATCTTGGATTGACAGAAAATAAACTACATTTCTTGGAAGACCTAGAGTGCCGGTATTTTTCTCCGTTTTATATATATATATATATATATATATAAAAAATTAATAACTACAGCTCCTTGATAAGAACACAATGCAACCCCAATATACATAAACTCACAATGCAGCCCCTAGATGCACACACATACACTTTACAGGCCCTTTCAGCACACACACACTCACAAATTGCTATTTTTATTTTTATCTCCTCTCCTTTTTCTCTGCTCCTCTGCTCGCTCTCTGTTGAGATGCTGGGGCCAGAGTGACGTCATATCACTAAACAGCGTGCAAGGGAGCGGAGAGTAACTGCAGGTTACTAAAGAAAAAAGTTACCTGCGCTCTCTCCTTAATCCCTATGAATATTTAAACAAATGGAGGTCATTTAGTTACCCTATTAAGGGTTAATAAGTATATAGGGGTGTAAAAAAAATAATAATAATTTTTGTCTCATTAGAGATATCTTTGCCAGAAGCTCAAGGAAGCAAGGTGAAAGTTCAGAGTAGGACCCATCTAGGGGGGTCTGCCTTGACATTGGCAGGCAGGCATTCCCTCCAGTGGCCATTGGAGTAACTAAATGACCTCCATTTGTTTAAATATACATAGGGATTAAGGAGAGAGTGCAGATAAAAAATTTCTTTGGTTTTTACTATATGTATTGGAGCTGATGTGTACTGTGGTCGTTGCTGTCGCCCAGGAGTGATGGGAGTGAGCGCAGGACTTTTCTTTTTGTAACTGTAGGTTACTGCTCCCTCACACACTGCCTCCATGCTCCCCACCACGGCCGGCTTTAATGTTTCCTGCGCGGCTTAGCAAAGGGCTGACAAATGCCAGGCGCCAGGGCGAAATGTCTAGTCACCATGGCGACCTGGCGCCTGGAATTTGTCGAGCCCTGTGTGTGTATGTGTGTATACACACACACATTTTATTACTGCCCCCCTACTTTTGTCCCCCCTTAAGTATGAATCCTGGAGATGCCACTTTCCCTATTTTGTGTGGCCTCACTATGACAGTCTTCCTGTACTAACATCTCACATGTTTAGGCAATCATAGCATGTTTCTCCATATTTTTATTAAATTTTTTCTTTTTCTTTTACTTTATTCTTATTAATAGGCACTTAGACTTTAATCAGTCACTAACTAAGCATCTAGAGATATTGCTTACACAATATCTTGTCAATCACAGCCTAGTCCGTTTATTTTCTATATTGCCTATTTGCCTCATTTGTCAAGATTCTCTTCATGTCTCAATAATCTTTGAGTCTTAGACATTTCTGACTTGCGTAATTTCTTCACTACTCAAAAATGTGCACATATTCTGATAAAATGCCATTTAAAGGAAATTATATAAGTCAAAACCTGAGTTAAGCCATTCTGGTTGAAATTGTAAACCCAGTTAATTTCGATTTTACCTATAAAAAATGAATATGTCCTCCTTTCCAGGATTTGTTACATTTATGTGTCCCATAAGCTATTAAAAATGTTGGATTCTTAATTTGTATTATTTTTTGGGGGGATACAAAATGGTTTTCATAACCTTTTCTAATATTCCTGCAGTGTCCTGCACTAAATATCATTGATAGTCACACGGGCACTCTAAAACATAAATAATATTTTTAGAATAGCTGGCAATAAAATCCTTAATAATGGCTCATATTTCTATGGGAAAGATACCATATGCAGGTGACTTTAACTGCATTGCAGATAGAGCTCTGGATAAATACTCAAAAAAGGAGAGAAGATGGATAAAAGAACATTCAGACTATCTTTATCCCGAATGACACTATTGAAAAAAATTCTAATTATTTGACATTTGAAGATTATTACATCCTCTTGATAGATATACTAATTTTTAATCCAGACATTGCTCATGCACAAGACTCAATATGATCATGGGTAATATAAATTATTTCCATACAATAAGCAAAGCCATAATAACAACAGTCAGACCACAACACTATCATATGGTCACTCAAAAACAATCCTATGTAAAAAAATCATGAGCGATTGAAGAATTAATTAGAAAATCAGGATCTAAGAAAACAAATAAAATATCTGATTATTGCTTTGCTGCAAATTAAAATTCTGTGGATTCTAGTTCAGTATTATGGACATCTTATAAATTTGGGGTACAAAGCTATCTATATAAGATAAGCTACGAT
This sequence comes from Pelobates cultripes, assembly GCA_933207985.1. Classification (NCBI taxonomy): domain Eukaryota; kingdom Metazoa; phylum Chordata; class Amphibia; order Anura; family Pelobatidae; genus Pelobates; species Pelobates cultripes. The sequence continues at coordinate 126,298,512 of OW240915.1, read as the reverse complement.
AAATAAAAAAAGATGAATGAATATCAAAAACCTGTTTATATATTTATATAATTTAGAAAATCCATCAAAAGAATATATACCCACCCCATGTATAAAATTTAATTTAAACAATAAAAAAAAACAACAACAAAAAACTTAATTGTGGAAAGAATTAATAGGAACATCCAGATTTTAAAACAAGAAAGGTATCATAAAAGTAACAAATTAGATAAGATGCGAACACATAAATTAGGAAAAGACGAGGCTAATAAAATAATTTACAAAATAATAGGAGGATAACTTTCCATGCACACATCATGAGACTGAAATCCAAAAATTTAATTAAATATATCCCTAAAATTAATATGATAATTTCAGAAGACTAATAGATATGTTAGATATATCTGATCAAAATAATAAACTAATAGACTATATACCTCGATGCCGAGAAGGATTTTGATTGGGTAGATTGGGATTTCATGTTTCAGTCTTTACAAACTGTGGGCTTGGATGAATTTCTATTAAATGCTATTAGAGCTTTGCATTCAAGAACTATTGGTTAAAATGTAAAATCAGATTGGTTCAATATATACAATGGAGGCAGACAAGGTTATTGTACATCAAAACAATAGAAACATTGGAAATATTGATTAGATCAAACAACTCAATCAAAAGTTATCCTATCAATAATGAAGAATACATTGGATCAAGCATGTCAAACTCAAAGTGTGGCATGGGCCACATTAACAAGGTTTACGTTTATGTGGGCCACACACACACACATATTGACACGCACACACACACATACTCACTGACAGACAGACACACAAACACACACACACACTCACAGACAGACACAAATATTTACAGATAGACACATGCAGACACACTGACAGACACACACACACACACTGACACATACTCACTGAGAGACACACACACACACACTCACAGACAGACACACACTCACTGACAGACACACATACAGACACACTGACACACATATACTCACTGACAGACAGACACACATACAGACACACTGACACACACATACTCACTGACAGAAAGAAACACACACATACTCATTAACAGACACACACACACACTTACCTTATGGAGCCAATGTGGGGCATCTCCCTGGGGTCCTTCCTGCTCCTCACTGCTCCCGCGCGTGGTTTAGTGATGCCGGATGCCCGGCTTCACTTCAGTCAGCGTGCACGAGGGAGCATTGAGGAGCTGGAACACGGAGCTCCCTCATGGCCCTCCTCCACGGCCGGGTAAGTGTTAGCAGAGTAGGCACCTGCAATGTGGAGAAAGCAGGTGCCTATAAAGCAGGTGCCCATTACACCAGCATGTACCCGCGGCTCACCGGGCCGCAAAGATGTTCCTTGTGGGAGGCATGCGGCCCGTGGGCTGCGAGTTTGACATGCTTGTCTTAGATGGCTTAGCTCAGCTTTAATTAAAAAACTTAATGATGCTGAAAAATGTCTAAAACGTCTTCAAGATCAACATTCTACATAATACACAAACTGGGTAAATATATTTACATAGTAGGATTTAAATATAATTATTGTAATTATTGTTTGCATGTCTAAGATGTATTTGTATTAGTTTTGTTATTGTGATTATATTCTGTTTAAGGAAAAAGCTATAAAAATCTTTGATAATAAAAACATTTTTTGCTATACTTGATTTGAAGGAGGTTACCTAATTCTGGATAAAATTGGTATTCCTACAGACTGCACAGATTTTGCATCTATGGAAGCCTTTTTGATTAGTTAACTTACTTGTAGATTGTTTAGATTGTATCCTGGTATAATTCCAAGTTAATTTGACTTGTAAACACGGGCACCTTTGAAAATGATCTTGGGTTCATATGGAATGAAATTTTTAATTTGGTTGTCTTGTTTCAACACATGCCAATGTTTATTGATTTTGTTTCTTTTCCTTATTTTTATTATTCATATCTAAGATAATTGATAATATTGGAATGTTTCTTTTCGTTTTCTTTTGATAGATTAGGAGACGGTCTCTATCTTGAGTTTCTGCATTTTTTTCCCCTTATATAATATTTCTGGTGAAATGTCTTTTACCAGATATGTATCCTTTAATCCAAGGGCTTGTTCTTTCAAATCTGCAATTGTTGCGCAATTCTTTCTTAACTGCAGAATTAGAATTTTGGGTGTTCCGTTTAGCCAGTATATAATGGCAACTAATCTGACAAATTAAAGCATTGGCATGGACTTTTTAAAAAAAAATGTTTGGGTATGTATTTCTATGTCTTTAAGAAAGATTAGCAAATCTAAAAAAAAAAATATGCTCTGTTTACTATACTATGTAGTTAAAATAATACCTTGTCATTAGTATTAAGATATTAAAAAAAAAGTCTTTGAGTTCTACCCCAGGGTGCCGCGACGGGCACACAGAGATGCCGCAAAATATTTCCTGAGTGCTATGATCATAGCATCGGGAACCGTGCCTCACTCTCCCCTGCCGGCACCTCAACAGCTCCGGAGGGAAAATCAGAGATCTCCCTCACCGGCCCGCAGGGGTGGGAGAGCGGACTCAGGGGAGCTCTAACTTGCAGCTCCATCAGGTTCTCCTCTTGCGAGCGTGGAGGGTTGTCATGGTTACCATGACAACTCTCCGATTCTCGCGAGAGTGAACTCTAGTCACAGGAGCTGCTAGGGTTCACTCTCACCAGTGGGGCCACCAGGGCTTCTCCACTGGAACACCAGGGACGGGCAAATGTAAGAAGGGAGGGGGATATGAAAATAAATATATACTGTGGCGAAACCAGCCTTGCCACTGTCCACTGGAGGAGCCGGGTTGCTCGCCTGCTCCCTTTCGACTATGACCCGGCAGTTAAAACCATTTATTTTCCCTGCAGAAAAGCGTATTCGTGCCTTTCTGCAGACTGTTAAAGCCATGCTACCCCAGATAGCTATGCCATGGAGCCCAACCGTATACTGAAAGACTGTATGAAAGACTTTGGCTCCATGGCGATTGAACTGTATGTACGTGATCTGATCGCCATCCGGTAATAATGTGCGCTCAGATCTAAGCTATCTGGGGATAGGTAGAATGTGTATGTGTTATGTGATAAATGTAGCCTGGTGTATTTTATTGTATTTTACTGTCTTTTTACTGCCATGTGCTTAATAGAGTTTTGCCTCTGTCCTTGGAGATAATTGGATTACTTCCCAATTATCTCAAGGATAAAAGACTCTGTGGAACTGGTTTTGGGCAGAAAAGCAATGCTTCATTTGTCACAAAGGACTTCGATCTATCTTTTGAACCCATAGACCAATTTGGATGATTTTGACATATGTTTGTATTTGGAGTATGCTGATTCTGAAAAAGTGTATTTTATGTGAATGTGATGCATACTTTTCAAGTTCTGAATAATGTGGAAAAACTGTATTTCTCTGGCTGTTATAATTACATTACCCATTGTGTAAGGTAACTGTATCACAGGCAGAGGGGAGGATTTTGTGTGGGAGTGTCTGAGTTTATTGTACGTGTTTATTGGTTGTTTTCCAAAACCCTGTGGGTGGTACTAATGTGTATATAAGAACAATAAACCCACAGCTCTGTCTGTTCCTGCTTGACCCTCAAAACGGAGCCTTGTCTCGTTCTTGGGGGGATTTATTGTATGCTGTTCCAGTTTGACTGCTAGGAGTGTAAACCTGTTCGTATGTTTTTTCCTATTCGGCTGTTTACAGCATTAGTATGGTTCCGGTTAGGCTGTTTACAGCATTCATATGCTTCTCCGGGTCGGTGGATTTGTGTCTACATTAGCTGTCTGTGTCTCTGGAAGGGGAAGATCTTCTAAACGGTGGTTTAACCCTTTTATGCCTGGGGGTGCCATTACATATACACACACACACACATATATATATATATATATATATATATATATATTTTTTTAATAAAAAATAAATAAAAGTATGGTTTTATTAATCTGCCCTCCCCCATATACATACATTTCCCCTCCATACACATACATTACCCCTCCATAGCCTGCCCCCATACACATACACTGCCCCCATACACATACACTGTACCCCTCACACACACTGTCTAGTGCCCCCCATACATACATACTGCCCCCCAAATACATACATTGCCCCTTCATACACACACACACTATACCCCTCACACATACTGCCCCCAAAACACATACATTGCCCCTTTATACACACACACTGTATTCCTCACGCACAATGCTCCCAATACACACACTGTGCCCCTCACACACACACGCACTGCAACCCTCACATACACAAAAATACACACACACACAAACTGCACCCTTCACACACACACACCACTGACCCTATCCCCTACTACAGCCCCCATCCTGGCAGACCCGAGGTAAGTTGTCAAACTGTTCTTAAACAGTTTGACGGCTTACCCTGGGAGGGCACTACAGCACTCCCAGCGCCATAACCACTGCAGTGGTTATTGTGCCTGGATTGTTTCTTTAAATAATCCACCAGTGCCCCTCCCAAGATTAGGTTCTGGATCTGCCCCTGACCAGAAAACATTTCTGCAGAACAGGTACCCACTAAATGACACAGTGCTGTACATATAAACAACCTAGACATTTGTTTTAACTTGGGGTGACTTGGAAAAATATTGAAATATTAAAGGTGCCTTAAACCTAAAAAGTTTGTGAACCACTAATGTATACCATCATTCTCAGGTATTTAATATAAAGTACTGTTGAACTGTACTTATATTATTATCTGGTGCAACCTGTTTTTCGTTTATTCAGTAATCAGTACCTCATATTTCTTCTTCCAGGTGTCGTTAGCCCAGTTTTGGATATGCTGCCAATTCAAGCTGGAATCAAATGTGTTGTCAGGGATAGAATCCTGATGACCTACAATTAATAAGTTATATATGTTAGCATTCTATTGTGGTGTGAGTTACTCAAAAATGTTTACCTAAATGCAGTTTTCAAGGGTCTGGTGTGAGAATTGTTTTTGGTCCCATCGCAAGTGTCCAAAAGGTAGATCCCTATCGGTCGTGCAACTACAACAATGCTCTGACAGCTGGGGCTCTACCATTTTCCCATGTTTGCATGGTGGTGTTTAGTACTGAGCAGTGTTTGTGTGTTTGAATGTAAGCGTGTTTTTGTATGGAGTATGCTTGTGTGAATGTATGGGGTGTTTGTATGTGGTGTTAGCGTTTGAATGCAAACATACATGTATGTGCAGTGTTGATTTTTTGCTTAACACAGAGGTGTGTTTGTATGTAATGTTTATGCTTCAATGTAGGAGTGTGTTTGTGACAAATGCTTTTGTCCATGGATGTTTGCCACAAACTCCTGGAGGAATGTGGAAGTTGGCCTTATGCTCATAGACTATGATCCAGGTCAGAGACAACATTCAGGAGTTGCCCTGCCCAGCTACCATTAGCAACTTTCCCTTGGTGTCCCTGGTTTGGCACTTTCCCTTCTCTGAAACTGAACACAATTTAGTAGCACCGCAATGTGCATCAGGCGTTTTTTAATGCTTTAATTTTCACTTTAAATTGGGTGTTATAATTTGGGCTTTATTTATTTTTATGGCAGCTTGAATTATTTACTATACGTTTAGGGTAAGCTAGCCGTCAGTTTCTAGTGGCGGATAGTTACGTATTAGGCTAGGTTCCTGCTACAGATTATCTTGGCTATTCCGAGTCCACTACTATATAAGGGATTCTAGCTATTATTTATACATGATAGATATATAACCTATTGCCAGTCAGTGGGAGAAAGGATTCACCAAGATTAGTGTTTCAGTAACTTTTATCTCCTAGCTATAAGGCAACACAGATTCTTATCGAGTAGTTTCACCTATTTTGGGCAAGGATTTACAATGGACAGTTTATCAGGACTCTCTATTTTCTAGTGATTAGGCAGCATAGACATCTGCCAAGCAACCTATTAGAACTCACAGTTCATCCGGGTAAGCATATATCTCGGTTTAGGAAACTAATTTGGGTATGGATATAATTTAATACTAAGGGATAATTGATGGCTGCATAACCCCATTTGATTCTTTTTTTAGCTTACTTATTGTCCAGAAAGCTCAATATCCTCTCTCTTTCTATAGCTTATCAGCAAGGTTAACTCGGTGTCTCTGAAGCTGAAGGGGGAGCTATTTGGATACATTCATTGTATCAGTTAACCCACAACAACTGCTTATATACTGTTACTTAGTTGGTAGGGGAAGCGATTTTGATACACCATTTAAACCAGTCTTTGGTTTAGTAACTTCATATCCACTACAGGTGGTCACTAGCAAAACTGTTCTGTTAACCTTTTAACAAGGTGATATAGCTTAACCTTACATTAGACATTTAGTAGACATACCCTCAATATTTATCCTGGCACTTAATAAACAATTTTCCCTAACACTGGCATAGATTTTTGAAAGGTATTGTCTCTTATGAACACTTTTATTTTTAATGATTCATTCATTAATTTAGATTATTTCAGGTTGTCATTTTGGGATTTTCACATTAATGTTTGATGCTCTAATTTTATCAAACGATTTTGGTTCCGTTTTTTTGGAATATGTTTTGCAAACTGCAAAATATTTCTGCACTTAACTATGCAAAGTGCAATAATAATATTACATTAATTTGTATAATCTATATGAACTTACCCTCATTAGCATTTGTTTGAGACTCTTTTGCAGCTTTAATCCATTTCTCACCAGTATCTTTACTCATTCTTTTCTACAATAAAACATATTTGCATCATATAACAACACATGTATATCACAGAGAAATTGCATACTTATTTTCTACTAAGAACAGAGGTTGGCTAGGAACCATAAAACATATAATACAAAGTCTGTGCAGTAGTTAGTATGGCAGTGCGCATATGTAGAATATTATATATTTAAATACATATTAAGGTGTGGATGTCTAATGGGTTAAAAAGAACAGATGGTGTTTGCCATGAGGACTCTGGAATTTGCTGTATAGGGAAATTGGGTGTAAGGTTTCCATAACTAATATAGACTGTTTAAACAAATTAGTGCAATTTCAATATATAGCTTTCCCCCTCACAATCTCCTAAATAAAGGGGAATATCCATTTGAGATCAACACATCATATTGAGGATTGGTGTATAGAGATAATAATAAACTTAGTACAGCCAAAAAGTAGATAAATAAGTACAGCCAGACATAATTAAATGATTTATAGGTTCATAGGGGGTAAAGTAGTATTGAAAGAAAATCAATAGGATTCTTGGGGGTAAGCTTTCAATAATATGGGGAGTTTCCATAATATGGCCAGAGTCTAAATTAAAAGTTATGACATAATTTTGCCTATAAAGAACTGAGGACAAAGCACCACGTTCTTTCTTCTCCTACTATTCGTTCTACTCTCCTGATGTGTCCTGAATCTACAATACAAAGATGACTACTTAAAAAGATCTCTCACTCTCTGTAACGTCATTAAGAAATACCATCTTTTAAGTATATTATTGTTTGCTTTTGAAGTCAAATAAATGCATATTTTTTATAAAGAATGTCAGATTGCGTATTAGTACTTTTTGGTTAATATAGGAGTATATTAACCTGATGGTATATACAGGCTCTCAAGCCGCTTGGCACATAGCAGGGCCTCACCAGTCACCAACCTAGTGTAATTGCTTCACCACGGAGCGGCACTAGCTAGTCAGCCAGCACACACACACACAAAGAAAAAAAAATTCTCCTAACCTGAACATTTCCTCTCACGCCCATAGCATGTCTAACGCTTCAGTACGAGATGATGAACTATCGCTTGCCAGCACCCCATCCAGGTCTAGCACTCAGCCAAGAGAGTCCAGTATGACATCCAGCTACAGATCCTGGACTGTTCCAAAAATCACAGCCGAACTGAATAGAAGAAACATTCCCTTTCTGGCTACAGCCAGGAAAGCTGAACTTTTCCGTTTACTAAACACCCAAATGTTGATGAAACACCGGGTCCTAGTTCTGAATGTACAATACAAAACAGTTTGGCAGAACTACGGAGTATGATGACCTCTCTGGTAGCTTCTGTAGCTATTATAAACAACAGGTTAGATAACCTGAAAGCCACTAGTCTGCGATAACAGATCCAGCCAATCTAAAAGAACTTCTCAACAAAGAAGTAGAGTACGGTTTTATGATAGGACCCTTCACCACACCACCATTCACTTCTTGGAGAACAAGCCCACTAGGTATAGCCACGGGCAAATTTAATAACAAAAAGAGGTTAATAATCGATTTCTCAGCACCTTACTCTTCCACCTCCCCAAGTTTAAATTTCCTTATACCTTCAGAAGACTTCTCACTACAATATGCTAAAATAGTCAATGCCATACAAGCCATTGTCAACTTTGGTAAGGCAGCCTGGTTAAGCAAAACGGATATCACAAATGCTTTCAAACTTCTACCAATTAAGCAGTCACTCTGGCATCTACATGGTGTTAAGTGGGAAGAGAAATACTATTTTGCGACTAGGCTGACCTTCGGCTCTAAAAGCAGCCCCAGAATTTTCTATATATTTGCAGAAACCTTGAATTGGCTACTACTTAACAAATCCAGGTGCCCAGTAGTAATCCACTACCTCAATGATTTTCTTTATGTTGAGCCTCACCACTACACACCACGCAGTCTGCAACATGCACTCTCCCTATTTAAGGAGTTAGGTGTCTTGGTAGCACCAAATAAGACAGAAGGTCCCAGTACAGAAATAACCTTCCTAGGTATCACACTCAATTCTATAATTTTGCAAGCTAGCCTTCCTCAAGTCAAAGTAGACAGGATATTAATTCATATTCACACCTGCACCAGGAAAGAATTACAGTCACTTTTGGGTTCTCTTATTATTCCTCAAGGCAGGCCTTTCATCTTTAGGATACTTTCTCTTCTACACGTCCTCCCTGACGACGACACTAATATTAATCTAGACGATCCTGCAAGGGCTGACCTAAAAATGTCTATTTTTATCCTCATGGAATGGTAGGTCATTGTTCATTCCCCCCATGTCCGATGAGTCCCTGGCTATCTGAACAGATGCTGCAGCAACCGTCAGGTACACTGCGATATTCGAGGATGAATGGGTCTATGACAGTTGGCCACCCGAAACAGCTACCCTAGAAACTTTGACAAAACCTCAGCAATGTTCGAGATCTTCCCAATAGTGGCAGCAGCACACATTTAGGGAAAAAAAATTGAGGGGTAAAGAAGTTAGGTGTTTTTCTAACAACATAGCAGCTTGTAACATAATTATCAAAGGCCGCTCTCAATTCCTGTCAATTATGAATCTAGTAAGGAAACTTACATGGTTGGCAGCAAATTGGAAGTTCTACATTTGTTGTATTCATGTTCCAGGCATTTTCACCGTCTAATTTACAGGAATTTTTCAGACTGCAGCCTACAGCGAACAAGCAACCCAAAGAACCTCCTCAAGTCAAAGACCTAATCATGCATTAAACTGGTTATTAGTTCACAGTAGAATTCTCGCACAGGCAGGATTGTCAATTAACACTAAAAAAAGCATACGATAGGGCATTTGACATGTTCAAGAAATTTGTTCATGATTTTAACATAATAAATCATTTTTCTGTAGAAATCATGGTTGCATTTACAACATTTTGACACTTTTCGTTAAAACTAGCCTACAATACCATCAAACTATACTTGACAGGAATACAACATTTCATGCTAACTCTTTATCTGAACAAAACTCCTTTCTTATCCACATACCCGATAAAAAACATACTAAAAGGTATCCAGAGACTAAAAGTCCAAAAATCCCTCAACATCTTTAAAGAAATCTCCAAGTTATTAGATAAAATTCCTTTTGAACATACCACTAACCTGGTAATTAAATCAGCGGCTTATTTGGCCTTTTTCAGGTTTTTAAGACACGAAGAATTTTCGGTAGAGAAAACATCTGACATTAACATTTGCCTTAAACAAAAAAACTTAACCAAAGTAATTACGTTCTCTCAATCATTACGTTCTCTCGATCCCCCACACAAAAACAAACCAAGCAGGGCTCCCAGTGGAGATGAAGTATTTCCCTACCGGTTCCAAATGGTGCCCAGTTCAAGTGCTAGATAATTTGATTAAAAATCAGTATTTTAGAAATCCAGAACTGCCTCTGTTGCCCCTACAAGGAAAGCCACTTACCACTAAACAGTTCATGCTATACATACGTTCAATATTACTCAGACTTGGCCTCAATCCAGATTCCTTCTCAGGACACTCATTCCGTATTGGGGCTGCCACTGCAGCCTCAAGTAGTCAGGTTCCGACACATATCATAAAGGAAATGCGTCGCTGGAAATCTTTTGCATACAACCAGTACATTCCAAACCCAGAGAAAGAAATCAGACTCGCTTTCTATAATATGTCTAAATAATGTTGTTGTTGTAATAAATAAACATGTTTGCATACTTTTTGGCCATCTTTTTTACAGGCCTAACCTCTTGTCGGTTTCGGCACACCTCAACCGGCTCTTGTTTTATCAAAACTACACTCACTTTAAGTATACGCCCCTTTCATAATCCCGTACACAAATAGAAGGCGTATGCCTGAAGTTGTGGGAGGGATTTAAGGCCTATATAACCCCAGTAAATCCCTTGCTTACCTGTCTTCGTCGATTCCGGAAATTCCCCTCCCACCACACCCTCTTTTCATATCAATCTATCCAGGTGGGCCCTCTTTTTTACAGGCCTAACCTCTCGTCGGTTTCGGCAGACCTTAACCGACTCTTGTTTTATCAAAACTACACTCACTTTAAGTAAACGCCCCTTTCAGAATCCCGTACACAAATATATATATATATATATATACTTATATATATAAACGACTTATTCAACTGAGAAAACACAAACCAAGTTATTACAGAATATGTTTTACATATAGACAAATTGTTCACTACAATACTTTTTTCTCCTCTTGTGCTTAATTATTTATCTTGAATCTCCTGTAAACAGAGGTGCATGTGGGTTCAGGTCTATTTCTGGGCATATGTTTAGGTCCCACCACCATGTTTTTCATATTTGTTTTTTGTGGCTTTTTTTTTTTTTTAGTCTTGTTTTTCTTTTTCCTTTTCATTAATTATAAGAACAATTAATGTTTACCTTGATGGTAAGTTATTATTTTTTTTTTTTTACCTTACTCTACATTGTTTTTTAAGTATGCATGTATATTTGTGAATAAAAAATATTCAACAAATGTGTATCTGGAACAGTTAAACATGGTTAAATTCCTAAATAAAAATAAAATAAAATTTTATTTGATATTAGAAGTATTCATCTGAATTTGAAATAAGGACATATAACCAAGAAAGCATTCCCCCACTACTGCAGGCATAGTTTCTTTACCTCTAGCTCAGGGGAAACTTAACTATGCCTGATTAATTATAATAGGAGAGTCTATAGAGTACAGACAGGAGCCAACTATTCTCCAGCTAGCATACACAGTTTTCTTCCATCTTCCCCACCTTGGCAACATCCATATCTAAGCGCTTTTAAATCACCTCATCCTTTGGAGACCACCTCATCTATTGGAGACCATTGTAACATCATTTGCTACCAGGGCCATAAGTAGCTTACCCCTGGTCATTTTTATTACCATCAACACCACCAACAATACTGGCACTACTCGAAACACTATTTCCATTAGGAAAAAAGGCTAGTTTTGGTTCAGCTTTCCCTGCTATGGATAGAAATCTATTCATACCTTCGGCAGCCACAAGGCAAATGTTGAGGATAATGTATTGTGCATAGTCAAAGTTTGGGATCACTTTGAATACATCCTATGAGGGTGATTAGCAAAGTGCAAATTGTGGGGCAAAGATGTGAGCACTAGAGAGTTGGGAGAGAGATGGGTAATTTCATTAGTAACAGTATACTGAACCTACAACTGCAAAAATACCACAAGTCTATATTAGTGATGGACAGGGCCTTTCAGGGGTGACAACCATAATGGTTGTCACGGGCCCGGCGGTCCTGAGGGGCCCGGACTGCTTTGGCAGTCCAGCGCCCCACAATTACTCTCTGCACCTATAAATAGCGATGATCGTTATATATAGGTGCAGCCGCGGGCCCCCGGCTCCCTGTATTTGCAAAGGGGGCCCAGCGGACTTCAGCTGTACTTAGCTGTACTTGTACTTTACGTGCGGCCGTTACAGCGTTGCCATGGGTTACCATGGCAATGCTCTGCGCGGCGCGCACACCACATCTCGCGGGAGTGAGAGCGAGGGAAATGCTGTAAAGTGCTCCTGCAGTCCGCTGGGCCCCCTCTGCAAATACAGGGAGCCGGGGGGGCCTCACAATGCCACCGGACCACGAGGACCACCATGGACACAGGTAAGAAACAGGGAGGGAGGAATAACTTTTATTACATTACATGCATACACTAGTAAACACACACACACTGCATTCATTACACTGACACACACACTGCATCCACAGCACTAACACACACACTGCATCCACAACACTAACACACACACACTGCATCCACAACACTAACACACACTCTGCATCCACAACACTAACACACACACTGCATTCACTACACTGACACACACACACTGCATTCACTACACTGACACACACACTGCATCCACTACACTGACACACACACACTGCATTCACTACACTGACACACACACTGCATCCACTACACAAACACACACTCTGCATTCATTACACTAACACACACTCTGCATTCATTACACTGACACACACACTGCATTCATTACACTGACACACACACTGCATTCATTGCGGGGGGGGGCCAGACCTTGTGCTTTCTCACTGGCCCTAAAATTTCCGGTGGCGGCCCTGGTGATTGAATAAGCAGAACAAATATGTACTAGGGCAGGCAGCAAGCCCATTGGTACTATATCTGTTTCTGTGTACTCACACACCACAAACAGTAAATCATCCTCTTCCACCCTAAGGCAGACCAGGGGGATGTTGAACCATTAGGTGACAGGCACAATAGGACTCCCAGTGCCCGCCAGTACAGTCTTGAACATGTTTTTGGACTTCATTCAAGAGCCATGTCAAAAGAGCGGGTTAACAAGCTTTTTAAGCAGATTGTGCATGACCTTGCACTGCTATATGTGATTCTCTCACTATTCACTTTCAGCAGGATAATCCTTTTTTCCATTCCCTCATGGTAGTATTGAAGGAAAAGGTGGCTTAGTGCACTTCAACGCAGATTTATGGCATTCCCCTAGTAGCATGCCTTCTTCTCTTTGATGGCACACAAGTTGTTCCTTGCAGCACACTCCAGATTGAGGTCTTACTGTATGTAATTCTGAACAACCACTTGCCACCAGAGATATCTCCTAACACCTTAAGCAGAGCATGAAGGTGTTGGTAATAGTTCCATTAGTGGATAGGAACAGTGTTACGGACCGTTTTGCACACAAGGGGTAAAAACCGTTTAGGCGATCGGCCCCCTTTCCAGAGATCCAGGCACAGCTACTGCAGAACACCAAAACTCACGAACTGGATACAAAATAGCACTCCAACTCCCGAACTGGAACCTCCCAAATAGCTGCTAGCAGACGAACAGGAAAAGCAGACAACAGCTTACACTCCTGGCAATCAGTCTCTAACAGCATACAGTGAATCCCCCCAAGAACGAGACAAGGCTCCGTGTTGAGGGTCAAGCAGTGGTCTGAGGTGCTGGCACACCCAGCCTGGTTTTTATTACAGTCTTGCAAATACAGGACCGCCCACAGGGAGGTATAAAACAACCAATCACATCACAGTTACATCCCACATATTCCCTCCCCTTATCCTGAGAGGAAACTCAATTATACATACAGTTAAAACATACTTTCTACCCAACTTTCATAACTCTAAAACCATACATCACATTCACATAAAATTACATATTCACAATCAATCCATTCAGGGGAACAACATATTAAAAAATGGCATGAATCAGACCAGGGGTTCAAAAGTTAGTAAAAAGTCCTTTGTGACTAAATGAAGCATGGCTTTCTGGCCCAAACCAGTTTCAGAGTCTTCTATCTGGAGAGTAATTCAATTATCTCCCAGGACAGACACAAGACTCCATTAAGCACATGGTTGCAAAAAGACACAAAACACTTTAAAATACATAAAGTCACATTTATACATAAACACAGACATTTAACATATCCCCAGATAGCTCAGGTCTGAGCGCACATTATTAAATGAATGGCGCTCCACCACACGAAGTTTAATTAATCGCCATGGAGCCAAAGTTTACAGTCAGTTTCATTCGAATGGGCCATGGATATCTGGGGTATAACACATTCAAACAAATCTACCGAACCCCAGGCAGAAAAGCACGAATTAAGCTTTTCTGCAGGTAAAAAAGATCTTTTAACAGGGGCCATAGTCCAAAGGCAGCAGGCGAGCAACCAGGCTTCTCCAATGCAATGTGGCGAGATTGGTCTCGTCACATCTCTCCCCTTTTCCAAACAGACTAACAGGGTATCTGACCTCCTGCCGGTCAGTGCCCTTGTTAGTCCAGCAGCCCACCCACAAAACATAATCAACAGCACAGCCCACCCACAATAAATGGTTACTACACCTGGGTAAAGGAGAAGCTTGTCCATGTCCAGGTGCCTCACCACGGCTGTGCTGGGTACGGGTACGCTGACTTGGTGGGTTGCTGCGTGGGCAGAGACCAGCGGCACTCTGCCCTGTTGCCAGCGCTACTGGGGAGGTAGCCTGGTTGAAGCCTGGTTGTTGGAGGGGGAGACCGACTGTCTCCCCTTTAACTACACCGCTCTGCTGCTGGAGACCGACTGTCTCCCCTTTAGACACACAGCTCTGCTGCTGGAGGGGTCTCCCCTTTTGTTGCACAGCTCTGCTGCCGGACCGACTGTCTCCCCTTTGGATACTCTAAGCTGTCGCTGGGGAGAGGGGTAACAGGCTCCTCTCCCGATAGGACACTCTGCCGCTGGGGAAAGGAGACTGAGCTCTCTATTCCCTGCCCATTAATGATCCGCCGCTGGGGAGAGGTGGTAGCAAGCTCCTCTCCCATACATACTTTCATCCTCTGTGGAGGGAGACCGACTGTCTCTGCTCCCAATACAGTGTCCTGCTGCTGGGAAAAGGAGACTGGGCTCTCTATTCCCGGTAGGACACTCTGCCGCTGGGGAATGGAGACTGGGCTCCCAATTCCCTGCTGTATCTCCCGCTGGGGAATGGAGACTGGGCTCCCAATTCCTGGCACATCACTCGGCCGCTGGGGAATGGAGACTGGGCTCCCAATTCCCAAAAAATCATGCTGCTGCTGGGGGGCAGGAACAACTACCTCTGCCCCCTGTAACTCAGCCTGCCGCTGGGGAGGGAGGACGCTGCTCTCCTCTCCCTGCACTTTACACTGCCTTCCCGGCATATCACTCTGCTGCTGGGGGCAGGAACAACTACCTCTGCCCCCTGTAACTCAGCCTGCCGCTGGGGAGGGAGGACGCTGCTCTCCTCTCCCTGCACTTTACACTGCAGCTGGGGAATGGAGACTGGGCTCCCAATTCCCGGCATATCACACTGCCGCTGGGGAATGGAGACTGGGCTCCCAATTCCCTGCATATCACACTGCCGCTGGGGAATGGAGACTGGGCTCCAAATTCCCGGCATATCACACTGCCGCTGGGGAGAGGAGACTGGGCTCTCTCTGTCCCGCAACTGTAGCTGCCGGTGGAGGTCCACCCACCGTGGCAGCTGACCGTCACCCTCTGCCCGGTACAGCAGAGTCTTGAATACTAGACTCCTCATGAACTTCACGGATTTCTCAGCTGGATTAGGCCCGTAGAAGTTCAGCCGCAACCACATCATATGGTCAAATTCCTGTACAGAGTATCTGTACTCCACTGCTGGTTCCATTCTGTTGCTGTCAGGGTCGCTGTACTGAGACATGCGTTGCCCTCAAATTGTAAAATCCACGGAATGGTGTCTCCTGTAGCTGTCCTTCTGGTTGTAGGAACGATCCCGCCGCTTGCCACCAATTGTAACGGACCGTTTTGCACAAATGGGGTAAAAACCGTTTAGGCGATCGGCCCCCTTTCCAGAGATACAGGCACAGCTACTGCAGAACACCAAACTCCCGAACTGGATACAAAATAGCACTCCAACTCCCGAACTGGAACCTCCCAAATAGCTGCTAGCAGACGAACAGGAAAAGCAGACAATCAGCTTACACTCCTGGCAATCAGTCTCTAACAGCATACAGTGAATCCCCCCAAGAGCGAGACAAGGCTCCGTGTTGAGGGTCAAGCAGTGGTCTGAGGTGCTGGCACACCCAGCCTGGTTTTTATTACAGTCTTGCAAATACAGGACCGCCCACAGGGAGGTATAAAACAACCAATCACATCACAGTTACATCCCACATATTCCCTCCCCTTATCCTGAGAGGAAACTCAATTATACATACAGTTAAACATACTTTCTACCCAACTTTCATAACTCCAAAACCATACATCACATTCACATAAAATTACATAGTCACAATCAATCCATTCAGGGGAACAACATATTCAAAAATGGCACAAATCAGACAAGGGGTTCAAAAGTTAGTAAAAAGTCCTTTGTGACTAAATGAAGCATGGCTTTCTGGCCCAAACCAGTTTCAGTCTTCTATCCTGGAGATAAGTAATTCAATTATCTCCCAGGATAGACACAGACTCCATTAAGCACATGGTTGCAAAAAGACACAAAACACTTTAAAATACATAAAGTCACCTTTTATACATAAAACACAGACATTTCACATATCCCCAGATAGCTCAGGTCTGAGCGCACATTATTAAGTGAATGGCGCTCAGACCACACGAATACAGTTTAATCGCCATGGAGCCAAGTCTTTACAGTCAGTTTCATACAAATGGGCTCCATGGGATTCCTATCTGGGGTATAACACATTCAAACAAATCTACCGAACCCCAGGCAGAAAAGCACGAATTAAACTTTTCTGCAGGTAAAAAAGATGTCTTTTAACAGGGGGCCATAGTCCAAAGGCAGCAGGCGAGTAACCAGGCTTCTCCAATGCAATGTGGCGAGATTGGTCTCGTCACAAACAGTCACACTCATCATTATCCCAGGGACATGTCATCCAGCCCACTCTTTAAAATATTGTTGAATTTCATTCTATGGGCTTGTCAAAACATAAGACTAACAACTTCAATATAGAAGTCAGAATAGTCAGGAGCCAAGCCAAAGGTCAAGTGATACAGAGATCGGAATAGTCAGTAGGATAGCCAAGGTCAAAATACACAAGAAAACAAGAAACAGTTCCAGAAACGTGCTCTCGGATAACCTTAAAGGAAACCACGACAGGGCACAGAGAAATGGACAAAAAAGGTTTAAATAGCCTAAGGTACTCCTTGCTGCAGGGAAGCATCTGACAGTGAACATGTGTGTGTGTGACATCACACACGTTCCAAATGGTTAGGCACTATAAGGGTTAATTATGAACCTAAAACGGTTCTAACATGAGCGGCCGGCATCTTTAATGTTTACAGATCCTGTGTAAGGGGAGGAGCGTGTGACAGTGTGGCTGGAGGGCGTCGCAGGAGGAGGTGAGTGATAGGTGACATTCCCATTACCACGTAGGAATGCCACCACAACGAGATGAGCCCTCCGCATCCTAGTCCATCCTGGGTGGACCCGGCGGGTGCCTGGAGACAGGGTGAGTATTCATGTAGGAATGCCGCCACACCAATACGCGCCCGCCGGGACCCATACCACTCTCTGAAAGGAGCGGACCTGGCGGGCAGCGTGACAGTAGCTCCTCCCTGAAAACCGCCCAGCGGACGGGAAGGGTCTGGACATTAAAAGCATGCAGCAGCCTAGCAGCATGAACGTCAGAGGCAAGAACCCACAAATGTTCATCCGGTCCATAACCTCTCCAATGAATAAAATACTGCAACACTCCACGTGACCACCTGGAGTGCACAAAAGATTGGATCTCATACTCGTCCTGACCATCGACAAAAACAGGAGAAGGACGAAACGTGCGCCTAGTGTAACGATTACACAACAAAGGTTTGAGTAAGGACAGATGAAATACATTAGGAATATGCAAGGCCGGAGGGAGCACAAACGCATAGGACACAGGATTGATTTTCCGAGAGATCACATATGGGCCAATAAATCTGGGAGCCAACTTCATAGATGGCACTTTCAATCAGATGTTGCAAGTAGAAAGCCAGACCTTGTCCCCAACTACAACTAGGTGCCATAGATCGGCGTTTGTCTGCATGAGCTTCATAATGAGAGGAAGCCAAAGACAATGCACGCTGTACAACCTTCCACCTTTCTTGAAGATCATGAAAGTGTTGATCAAGAACTGGTGATCCAGTTTCATGAAACTGAAAAGAGATAAGAGGATGTCTACCATATGTAATTGTTATGGATCACCTGGCACCCCAACTGAAGGATGCTCCTAGCACTTCCTGAGGGCTCCAAGCACTCCACTAGTCACCAATACCATCGCAGACCCCACGAACTGACACAGCTTGGTTGGGGTCTCGCCGTCTCCTACCCACCCTGGGCCTACGACAACGCTCCAGGTTTCAGTGGGTGACCCTCTATTTCTCCAGAGAGTGAAGCAGGAACAAGCTCTTAAAAGAGCTTAGTGATTATCCAATGGAGTATGAAGAGCATAGCAATCCCTTTGTAGCTGTTTCCCCCAATAGGAGACAGGACTGTAATTTGAGGGTGAAGTAGAACTGGTTTAATGAGCACAAAGGCATTTCTTACATACACATTTTCAGGCCAGAGGCACACACCCTGGACCTGATGGTAAACTGGGACAAAAGGGACACAGACCAATAAGAACAATAATTAGTACAGCAACACTCCCACATACAGTCAGAAATCCTTTCCCTCTGCCTGTGATATAATTAAGCTAGCTAATGGAGTAATCTAATAATCAACAGACAAAAATATCAATTTTTACCCAAAGTTTTGAAGCACCCCAAAACACAAACATATCCCCATAAATCCTGGATAACCCTGATCTGAATGATATCCAAAAATCACCCAGATCAGAGCTGGGGTTCAAAAGTTTTATGGTAGTCACATTTGACCGACCGCAAGCATGGCTTTCATGCCCAAAATAGTTCCACAGATTTAGGCTGTGCAACCGATCTATCTTCTCCTCTCTCCTGAAGATAATTGGCTTAAGTGGCTGTGGTAACTTAATTATTGCCAGGTACAGGAAATATCTCTAAGTCAAAAAACTCATATAATACAATGTTTAACCTATATGTCCAACATATCCCCAGATAGCTTGGATCTGAGCGCTCAATATTTCCAAACGCAGTTGGATCGCCATGTGGTTAAAGTTGTCTCTTTTGACTTATGGCAAGCATGGCTTTCATGCCCAAAATAGTTCCACAGATTTATGCTGTGCAGCCGGTCTATGTCCAATGTTAAAAGTGCCCTATAGTACAAGGAAGGGTGGGGTCAGACAATAGCAAGGGCTGATGAGAGACTGAGGAGGGACAAAGCAGCCAGTTTCAATTGGTTTGTCAGTGTCCCTGGGACAATGCCCTGCTGGAGAACAATAGGACAGGAAAAAGGGGGAGGGGAAGAGACACATTTTCCCATGGAAGTCACTTTTTAGCATGTCTTTTTGCAGGGCACATAGTCACAGGGCAGGAGGTTGGCAAGCAGACCCCTCCAAAAACTCATGGCAAACTCCCTAATTGTTCTTATAAGGGTCAACATGCCTGAACATAATCAATAACATCCGTATGTAAAGAAGGGCACCAAAACTGTTTAGATATGGAGATATGGTTTTCCGAATTCCGCGATGGCCAGCTGACTTGATATCATGTTTCAAGGAGCGTATTTCTATTCTCTCCATAGGTGGAACATACAATTTATTGTTGGGTTTACTGTAAGGGGTCTGTTTTTGGGCTGCATGTACTTTGTCCATAAAGCAGGAGGACATGGTTAATATAGTAGTACGTTTAGGAACGATTACTAGGTCTAGATCAGAGTTGGTTTCCAATTGTCTGGATAAGGCATCTGCCTTAGTTACATAGTTACATAGTTACATAGCTGAAAAGAGACTTGCGTCCATCAAGTTCAGCCTACCTCACAATTGTGTTTTGCGGTTGATCCAAAAGAAGGCAAAAAAACCCAGTTTGAAGCACAATTTTGCAACAAGCTAGGAAAAAAATTCCTTCTTGACCCCAGAATGCAGTCAGATTTATCCTTGGATCAAGCAGTTATTACCCTACGTTGAAAGATTATATCCTTGAATATTCTGTTCTTGCAAGTATGCATCTAGTAGCCGTTTGAACATATGTATGGACTCTGATAAAACCACTTCTTCAGGCAGAGAATTCCACATCCTGATTGTTCTTACAGTAAAAAAACCTTTCCTTTGCCTTAGACAAAATCTTCTTTCTTCCAGTCTAAGCGCATGGCCTCGTGTCCTATGTAAAGTCCGGTTTGTGAATAGATTTCCACACAATGGTTTGTATTGGCCCCGAATATATTTGTATAATGTTATCATATCCCCTCTCAGGCGGCGTTTTTCTAAACTAAATAGGTTTAAATTTGTTAACCTTTCTTCATAGCTGATATGTTCCATTCCTTTTATTAATTTTGTAGCCCGCCTCTGCACTTTTTCTGGTGCCATAATATCCTTCTTTAGAACAGGTGCCCAAAATTGCACAGCATATTCAATATAGGGTCTTACCAGTGATTTATAAAGAGGCAAAATTATATTCTTGTCCCGAGAATGAATGCCCTTTTTCATGCATGACAATACCTTACTGGCCTTGGCCACTGCTGATTGACATTGCACATTGTTGCATAGTTTGTTGTCTATAACAATTCCAAAGTCCTTTTCATGTGTTGATATCCCTAATTCACTTCCATTAAGGGTATACGTTGCTTGTGTATTCTTTACGCCGAAGTGCATAACTTTGCATTTTTCAACATTAAAGTTCATCTGCCATTTGAGTGCCCAGTCCCCCAGTCTATCTAAATCCCTCTGCAGCAAAGTAATATCTTGCTCACATTGTATTGTTTTACAAAGTTTGGTGTCATCTGCAAACACTGAAACATGACTTTCAATGCGGTCTTCAAGATCATTTATAAACATGTTAAATAGAAGGGGTCCCAGAACAGACCCCTGAGGGACACCACTTGCCACCTCTGTCCAGCTTGAAAATTTACCATTAATGACAACTCTTTGTACTCTGTTTTTAAGCCAATGTTCTACCCAAGAACAAGCATTTTCATCTAGACCGATTTCCTTGAGTTTGAACACTAATCTATTGTGTGGAACTGTATCAAATGCCTTGGCAAAATCCAAATAGATCACATCCACGGCAACACCCTGATCTATACTTCTACTTACTTCTTCGTAGAACGCAATCAAGTGTTAGTGTTACGAGAACTAGGCCTATACGTGATAATAAAATTAAAACGAGAAAGAAACAAGGACCATCTAGCTTGTCTAGATGAGAGATGTTTTGCCTCACTTATGTAGGCCAGATTCTTATTGTCAGTGATGATCATTATCGGTACCTTAGCTCCCTCCACCATTATGGGTACCTTAGCTCCCTCCACTCTTTTAATGCTAGGGATATAGCCAACAACTCCCTGTTCCCTATATCATAATTAACGTCTGCAGGGGATAACATTGTAGAGAAGAAATCACAAGAATGGAGTTTTGAGAAGCATCAACCTCTAGCACCAAAGGCTTGGAAAGATCAGAATGTATGAGAATAGGGGCAGTAGAAAAGAGGGTTTTAAGTTGATGAAAGGCAGACAGGGCTGCAGGAGGCCAGGCATGAATCTCAGCACCTTTATGTGTGAGATTAGTAATGGGAGAAATTACTTTTATAAACCTGCGGTAGTATAAGCGAATCCAATTTAAGACCCTTACATCTGGGCCATTGCAAGACCACCTCTAGTTTTTTGGGATTCATTTCAAAACCCTTGGCTGAGATAATGTAGCCTCAGAATTTATGAAATAAACATTTCTCCAATTTACAATATAAGCCATTGCATAACAGCGTAGTGAGTACCTGAGAGACATGAACATAGTGAGTAGTAATGTTTGGGGAATAAACGAGTATGTCATCCAAATAGACTAGAACACATGAACAAATATACTCCCTTAAGACATCGTTTATATGGTCTTGGAAAACCGCAGGAGCATTACACAACCCAAAAGGCATTACAAAATATCCGTAATGCCCACTCATTGTGTTAAATGCGGTCTTCCATTCATGGTTTTCCTTTATCCTGACTAGATTGTACACACTCCTAAGGTCTAATTTGGTAAACACAGTGGTCCCTTTAAGTCTATCAAATAATTATGTGATGAGAGGAATGGGATAGATGTTTCTTAAAGTAATCTTGTTAAGACCTCTATAATCAATGCATGGTCATAGATCTCCCTCTTTCTTTGAAACTAAGAAAAACCCTGCGTCTGCAGGAGAGGAAGATCTACGTATGAAACCCTTGGCATGAGCGTCCTGGATATACTCTTCCCTGATTTCACTCTCATGGGGGGACAAAGGATACACCCGGCCTCTGGGTGGCATTGTACCTGGAAAGAGGTCTATGCCACAGTCATAAGGTTGGTGTGGGGGAAATGTCTCGGTATTGGTTTTATTAAAGACTTCCTTAACCTTGATATATTGTGGGGAACTACTGTGGATAATGGATTAGCCATTGGCACGTTAATACGCCCTAATGCGATTATTTATATCCATCATATAGATAATATAGTCTTCCTATAAGACATTGATCCTTGCAGATAGTTCCCCAAGTACGAATTTCACCCTTAACCCAATCCAAGACCAGATTATGCCGCACCAACCAGGGAAACCCAAGAATGATAGGACATGAAGGGCTTGAAATGACTTGGAGAGCTATATTCTCTCTATGTAGTATTCCTATAGACAAGGATAGTGGAAGGGTCTCAAGGATAGTGAGACAAGGATAGTCTCATATTATGAGTGCCTGGAGGGGTCTACCATCTATGGCCTCAATGGCCAAAGCTGTGAATCTCTCCATAAGAGGGATAAGAAGGTCACTAACAAACTGTCTATGAAGCGCTCAGTGTCTCCTGAATCAACAAGAGCCTTACAAGGAATGTTTTGAGCACACCAAGATAGTATAACCGAGAGGAGGAACTGTTCTGAGGCATGATAAAGGACGATCTCAATACACCTAACGGTGCTTAGGTGAGGAGAGTTTCCGGACGTATAGGGCAGTTTAGGCGTAAATGTCCCTTTTTACCGCAATACAGGCATAAACCCTCAGCCCTACGGTACTGTCTCAGCTTCCGGGAGCTTGATCACTCCCAGTTGCATGGGTTCGGACTCGACAGCAACTACAGGAGCAGATGGAGTCATATGAGGAGCCGGAGAAACAGAGGAACGGATAGTCCGTGTTTTGGTCTTAGCTCTCTCCCTAAGGCGATTATCTACAGGTATATCCATCATAATATAGTCTTCCAATAAATCTGGTAGGTCTTTTGCAGCTGTTTCAACAAGTAAAGCCGCAGAGAGCCCTTCTGAAAAAGCTGTTACCAAACCGCCATTTGTCCAATCTACCTTGGCTGCTAGCGTGCAGAACTCTATAGCATAATCCGCAATGGATCTATTGCCCTGTTTTATACGCATTAACACCTTGGCTGCCTTCTTAACTTTCCCAAGAGGTTCAAATAATCTCTTAAATACAGTAATGAATTCCATTTAGTTGTAAGGTAAAGTCCTTCTCTCCCATAAGGAATTGGCCCATGCTAGGGCTTTACCGGATAGTTGGTTCATTAAATACCCGATCTTCGCCTTAACAGAAGGGAAAGAACCAGGAGATGCTTCAAAATGGTATTCTATTTAGTTTATGAAACCCCTACACTATTGGGAATATCTACTGGATCTAGGTGGAAGGGATAGGCTTATGGTTGGAGCCCTTTAACCACTGAACACTGCCACAGTGGCATGTTGTGGAGCCTGGGAAGGAGGTGTCTCAGATTGGAGGTGTGCAGTGCCAGCCAGCAAAGTCTGAAAAACCTTGGCGAAACCTTGGCGAACTGATCCATGCGGTGATCATGTTCCTCAAGCTTTGCCTCGCAAGATATCACTTGTCTACTTAAGTCTGCAGGGTCCATGGCCCTGTCGTAATGTCAGGATACACTAATATGCCCAACACGCAGAACTTAAGTAAAACATAAAGAAAATCCTAACATGTATTACGGGGCCTTAGAATGGCCAAATTTAATGTATAAAAGGAAAAACACAAGACAGTCTGAGGACAAGAACATAGAAATCACAAAAATGTTAAGCAAGCCAAAGGTTGAGGAATATAGAAGTCAGAATAGTCAAGATATGTAAAAGGGTGAAAGAGAGCGCACAAAAAAGATATACAATAATACTTATAAGAGAATGGTACAAAGTACCTCTAGATAATAGCTGCTAAACAAAAAAAGAACTTCCCAAATTCAATGAATAAACTGTAAGATACTGTGTTGTCAGCGCTTAGTGAATAATCCCCTTAGATATAATCAGGGGTAAAGGTCTTAACAAATGTATCTATAATAATTAGAAACAGCAATAGCATACAGTGTTAAGAGTGTCAATATAACTGATAGTAACAATCAGATTGTAACAAAAAAATCTAAATTGTATCTCAGTCCAGTATAAAATATGTAGCAGGGTCCAAAGTGACAGGAGGTCCACAGTGTTGTTTGGGAACACAATCTTTGACTTTGAATCCCTTAAAAAAGACAGAAAATATATATAGTGCAATACTGTATTTAATGTCTTAAAATACCAATTAAATCCCTCTCCCCAACATAGGAACCCTTACAAAAGAAAAATGTGGTGCTTATCTCTAAGGACCACAATAAAAGCTTATCTGGCTGCAGTCTTATTTCTCCTCTGCTTCAAGGATGCCGTCCTCGTGCACTGAGGCTGGCTGTGGATTCAGTAAAAGTTCTCCTCTTTGTAATTCTGCCTCCGGTTAGCATAAAAACTTGTCATGCAGAGTGTTGACAGCAAAACAAGATAAAATGCAGGATGATGGATCACCTAATCAACACGTTTCACCCCTCTTAGTGGGCTTTTTCAAGATAGCGTATATAGCCCTAAGGAAACGTGTGATTAGGTGATCCATCATCCTGCATTTTATCTTGTTTTGCTGTCAACACTCTGCATGACAAGTTTTTATGCTAACCTGAGGCAGAATTACAAAGAGGAGAACTTTTACTGAATCCACAGCCAGCCTCAGTGCAGGAGGCGAACGCTCTGGATGGCATCCTTGAAGCAGAGGAGAGATAAGACTGCAGCCAGATAAGCTTTTATTGTGGTCCTTAGAGATAAGCACCACATTTTTCTTCTGTAAGGGTTCCTATGTTGGGGAGGGGGATTCCATTGGTGTTTTAAGACATTAAATACAGTATTGCACTATATATATTTTCTGTCTTTTTTAAGGGATTCAAAGTCAAAGATTGTGTTCCCAAACAACACTGTGGACCTCCTGTCACTTTGGACCCTGCTACATATTTTATACTGGACTGAGATACAATTTAGATTTTTTTGTTACAATCTGATTGTTACTATCAGTTATATTGACACTCTTAACACTGTATGCTATTGCTGTTTCTAATTATTATAGATACATTTGTTAAGACCTTTACCCCTGATTATATCTAAGGGGATTATTCACTAAGCGCTGACAACACAATATCTTACAGAATAGTCAAGAGCCAAGCCAAAAGTCAAGGGATACAGAGATCAGAATAGTCAGTAGGATAACCAAGGTCAAAATACACAAGAAACAGTACCAGAAGCACACTCTTGAATAACCAGAAAGGAAACCATGACAGGGCACAAAGAAATGGACAAAAAAAGTTTAAATAACCTAAGCTACTCCTTGATTGGCTGCAGGGAAGCATCTAACAGTGAACATATGTGTTTGTGTGACGTCACACACACGTTCCACACATTCTAACTTGCAGCGGCCAGCATCTCTAATGTTTAAAGACCCGGCCGCTGTGTAAGGGGAGGAGTGTCTGACAGTGAAGCCAGAGGGCATCGCAGGAGGAGATGAGTGATACACGTGGGAATGCCGCCACAACGACATACGCCCTCCGGGTCCCATGCTCCTGGGCATGGGCGGACCCAGTGGCTGCCTGGAGACAGGGCGAGTATTTCCAAAGGGCGCGTATTGGGCGGCGGCATTCCCATATCGCAAGGGAATGCCGATACGTGCCCTCCGGGACCCAAACCGCTCTCTGGCAGGAGCGGACCCAGCGGGCGGTGTGACAGTGTGTGTGTGTGACTGTCTACCTGTAATTGTGTTTGTAATTGTCTGCCTCTACCTGCGTGTGTGACTGTGTGCAACTGAGTGTGTGCATGTGGCTGTATTTTATGGTATATGTGTACAGCTTTATGTATCTGACTGTTTGGATAACTGTGTGACGGTGTGCTTGTGACACTGAAAAAATACAATTCTGCATCCACACATGGTCCTACATTTTTATTTTTTTATCTGAATTAAATACCCATCACAAATATCACAGAGTCAATAAACCCTTAACAAATAACACACAAATAGGGAGACACAGACCAGATTCCCATCGCACTGGACCACCAGCGATCAGCATGCCCCTCCTTCCTGCAAGGTAACAAAAGGGAAGGGAGAATGAAAGAATGAATGTTTCTATATATATATATTTTTTTTAAATGATTGTTAGTTTATAAAAGACCCTAATAAAAAGGGTGATGCAGGTCCTGGCACTCTTAAGGTCCAGCCACAGCATTTCAATCAGCTAGCATGAGGTGTTTATTCTGATATGTTGTGTTTGGTTTTCACCAAAGTT
This sequence comes from Pelobates cultripes, assembly GCA_933207985.1. Classification (NCBI taxonomy): domain Eukaryota; kingdom Metazoa; phylum Chordata; class Amphibia; order Anura; family Pelobatidae; genus Pelobates; species Pelobates cultripes. The sequence goes on along the minus strand of OW240915.1, from coordinate 126,271,669 downwards.
TTCACCAAAGTGGCCACACTCCTCCATTTTGGTCTCATCTGCTCCAGATTCCTGTTCCTGTGATTTGTTCAGATGCAACTTTGAAACCTAAGCCATACTGTCATCCTCTTTGTAGTGATAAGTGGTTTTCTCCTTGCAAACCTTACAAACAAACCATCCATGCCTAAAGAAGTGGTTACATTTGATGATGATCAATTAATAATGATCATTTGATTAGCAGCATGTCTGCCTTTTAGCCTCTTAATTCATATGGAAGTAGTAAATACTTAGTTTTTCAGACATGGCGTCTCCATTTTTACTTATTTTTGTTCTTAAAGAAATCATGACCTTGTGGTATATGTCGTGTTGTTCCTCTGAGTTTCTATGTATATAATTTTAAGGCCTGCAAAAAAAAAAATGGATGCTTGTTATTATGTTCTTATATGTAAAACCATAGAATTCAAATAGGGTGTATTTTCTATTTTCCACGACTGTCTCCATTTTTTCAAATGTCTTTCATTGTAGTGGTTTCATCCTACCAGGTAGAGCCTTGCGGTTTGTGAACAAAAACTAACTTTGTCCCAACAGTGCAATTGTGAGTGAATTGATCAAATATACAATAAATAAATAATAAATACCTAGAAAGCATACTATGTTAAGATTGTCCCTAAAATGTAACCAAAAAGATACACTATCGTTGGGTTGTATAGTAATAACGAAAAATATGTTTTCAGAAGAAAAAATCTATAGGTATATTTTATTTGTATGCAGAAAGTAAGCAAATCATTATAGCGGGGTTCAGATGATACAAGGATACTCCAAACACAGGTCGTTCGAAAAACAAAGCTGTTTATTAGCAGCTGCAAAGTCCCAACAGTACATTTCAGAAACACGATGTACTGGGGGCCCAGCCACAAGTAAACAAAGAATATATATCATAAATGACGTTTTCCATATGTACACAGAAAATATAAAATTACACCCATATTACAATGATTATATCCAATTATTAGGCTACTACTTATCTCTTACACATTAGCTAGTAGTGGGCGTCCCCAAGATTCCACACATGTGTTCTGGTCTTGAATGTTTACATAGTACTTTTAACCATGTGATGCTTCAACACCTGGATACAGGTGGCTGATATGCCTCATAACTGGAATTACCATGCTAATCTAGGCTTGAGTTCTGAGCAGGTGAGGTTACATGGTATCTTCTTGATTAAGGGGTGTATACATCTATAGGGCAAGTATATGAGCTGCTGTTGGGAGTAACATAAAAAGTGCCATTAGAAGTAGAAACCCTCCCACTAGAGTTTTAAGACCCCCAAATCAACCAAACCATCCTGTGAACCAACCACTAGGGTTGAGTCCGTTCAATGTCTGTACTGGAACATGGGCCACTGTTCTTATTTTATCAACAATTTCACTTATGGCCTTCCCCTCATCATCGATCTCAAGGTAACAATTAGACAAGTAAAACTTCCTGCATACACTCCCTTGAGTAGCTAACAAATAGTCTAGAGCTAGGCGGTTCTGATAGATAGCAGATCGCATTTTGGTATTCTGTTTGGCCTAAAGGTTGAGGGCTTTCGCAGTTTAATTGGTTACTATTTAGATGACGGCTTGAAGCCTAATTATTTAGTTCAACATGTAGATAGGGGTACGATAACCATAAGTCCCATCCTGAGCCCATGTAGCAGGACTATAGTAGTGAATAATATGTTCAGGGGGCCACTCATTATCTTTCCATTGACCTATCGCCAATGCCCTTCGCTGTTTTGCAAGCTGTTCATACACTGGGTATCCAAGTGTCTCGACTTCCCTTAAGGGAAACAAGAAAAATAAAGGTTTCAAAGTTCCTAGAACACAAGCTCCCGACCAATCCCTGGGGAGTTCAGAATAGGCTTTAAGGCCACAAATCCAATATTATTATTGGGTGCAATCCAGGTGGACCCTACAGACAAATCGGTCCATACATCCTTTAGATGTGAGTAATTATCAAAAGGGCTAGGAATTGGTTCAGGGACATTTGTTGAGGAGCACCAGTGTTTCTACCAGAATAATTATATGTTTGCTGCCCTAGACACGTGAGGGTACCTACAGAGGTTTTAATTTCCGGATCAGATCTGCCTATACACACATTCCCGATTACAGAGGTCTTTAGCAACCGTTCAGATTTGAGGCAGAAAATTTCCCCCCTCACCCTGCTGTATTATCTGCAAGTCTGTCTCACAAGCTTCCCAGGGCCACTGATCACCCATATTGGTACCACTACATACATAGCAACCGGTTACATTTAGGGATCATGCTATGTTTTCAGCCAGAACAAGGAATAAATTATGGGAGGTGTGGTAAATTTCATTCTGAGATCCCATATCTTCAAACAAATTAACTTAACTTTTTACAACCTCAGTTTCAATATCCAAATACAATATGTTTCCTGGGTCTAAACCTGAGGTGTATGTCTGTAAGCCATGCACACTTCCCCACTTGCTTTGGAATGCCTGGGGGTTAAATAATGTTAAATTCAAGGGATTACAGGTGCCATAAACATAATTAGTTGTTGTCTGCATTTTCATTTTTAATTTATAGATGACCCATCCCATGCAATTCCAACATTATTCTCCTGATATGCACAGTTCATACTTGGTGGGCACATACTTATCATTTGACAAATAAGTTCTTTCCCACACCACATTGGTGCAGGTGTACCTGGGCCAAGAGTTTAAACCAATAGCTGTGCATGCATCAAAATATAAGGAAGGACATAAGGAAGTAGGATTTTTACCATTTCCAAGTAACATTCTATGATACTACCTTTTGAATTAAAACTACAGGCCACGATAAAGGCCCTATACACACAACCTTCAGCCCAAGTAATAGTCAATGGTGCACTGTCAGCGACGTTTGACATACAAAACGGCACCTGCCAGGGATGCCCCCTATCCCCGCTGCTTTTTGTCCTTGCCCTAGAGCCGCTCATGGTGGCCATCAGAAACAACCCAGACATCAAGGGAGTGATGGCAGGGACATTTGCTCTTCTATGTGACGAACCCAGAAGTATCCCTACCTTACATACTAAAAGCCTTCCATGACTTCAGTAGGATCTCCAACCTGAAAATAAACCTTTCTAAATAATTCATACTAAATATCTGCATCCCGGAACAACGGGCGACATCACTACGCCAACACTACACATTCCAATGGGCAACACACAAAATCAAATATCTAGGTATCTGGCTAAAAGTTAGAAGATCTATTCAAGGAAAATTTCACCTCAATACACGCAAAGTTCTGCACGGAAATGCAGGAATGGTCATATCCACACATCTCATGGCTAGGTAGGATACAAGTAGTTAAAATAAATTTCCTCCCTTGTCTTTTATACCTCTTCCAAACTATCCCCATCGCAGTCCCACGCACATTCAGCCCACGCTCCACACAGCCCTCGGACAATACATCTGGAATGGGAAACGACCTAGACTAAAACACACTCTACTAACACAACTAAAAGATAGGGGAAGCCTGGCATTGCCAGACTTCACCCTCTACTACAGGGCCTGTCACTTCCTCTGGATAATAAAATGGACCAAACACGGGGTGCAAAAACAGTGGAAACAAGCAGAGGAAAACTAAGCGGGAGTCCCAGTCACGGTATTGCCATGGCTGCCGCCTTAGACCCGGAGTGTGGAGAAGAATTGTTCCCTCTACACAAGGGCTACCTTGCAAGAGTGGCACCGCTCAAAGGGGAGACATGATCTATCACCATCCCCATCACCTCTGCTTCCCCTGACACACAAACCGGACTTCGCACCAGGATTAGACCCAAAAGCGTTCAAAACACTAGTACAGGATCCATTACCTAGACTCAGACATGTCTACACTACAAACGGCTTTAAGACACTTAGCAACTTAAGGGAGAATGCAGAACATACTCTCTTGATGCACCTAAAACATAAACAGATCCAGAGCTACATCGCAATGCTCCCACAGGGGGCGATTCTATCAAGGTCCCCCACCTACATTGAAAAAGTCTGTCTAAACCCAGACCCGCTAACTCATGTAGTCTCCCTCATATACACCTCACTTCTGACACAAACACCAATCGCACAGCCAAGCTTCGTGGGAAAATGGGAGATGGCCCTGGGCCGCACATTCAACAAGACAGAATGGGAAAAAATCTGTTACCTCACGCACCATTGCTCCAGCTTCAGTAAGACACAAGAAACGGCGTACAAACTACTAACACACTGGTACCGCACCCCCACCACACTAAACGCAATCATTCCGGACCACTCCCCAATGTGCTGGAGATGTGGCGAAGAGAGGGGCACGCTCCTGCACATCTGGTGGGAGTGCAGCAAGATTGTCCCGTTCTGGAAGGGAATACACACAATAATAGGGCAATTCTCAGATGACCCACCCCCATTTAGTCCCGCCGAAATGCTCCTACACCACACCAAGGTCCCCCGGTCCCTCTATAAGAAATCACTGACGATACGCATACTAAACATAGGTAAAACAATCATTCCACAACACTGGAAACAACCGATCACCCCACCATTGAGAATCTGGTACACACAAATGGAAGAGCTGAGATCCCTAGAAGATCTCCATGCTACCGCGACTAACACACACTGTAATGCTAAACGAGTGGAACACAACTGCAGAACTAATTACTTCGATTATAATTTTATAATTTTATTGAATTGCAACTTTGGTTACTGTAGTTTTAAATTCTTAAGACAGGTTATTAGTTGCAGGAAGAAAATAAGCCACTGAAGTTTTGTATAAAGTCTACAATTCTAATTAAGGATAGTGCAGAATTTGCATGCAGAATTTAGAGTTGAATTAAATGCAGCAGAAATAGTTTCCAAAGTTTGTAAGCAGATTTAGTATAGAATTAAGTGCAGCAGAAATAGCTTCCAGAGTTTGTATGCAGATTTATTATTAATTGCAGAGGAAATAATTCCAAGAGTGATTAACAATTGCTAGCTTATAATTGTAACTGAAAAGTACTTAGCTTAATATTAGTAGTTCCAGAGAACTGTTTAGATCAATTTAAGCAGTCTTTTGGGAGAGAGAGTAGAAGTCCATTAAACAGTCCGGTCGAAGAGTGGAGAAGGCGGGTAGTCATTCACAGAGCGGTTCGGTACACAGAAAAGCTTAATATGCAATCGGTTAGCCGGTCATAGATACACAGCAACTTGTTCAATAATCCAGCCCTTTGAATCTGGCGCGGTCTTCCTATGTAGCGTGGGAAGATCGCGTCAGAGAAGGGGGCGGGGCAACCCAGAAGTGGCTTAATTCGGCGAAACCCGGCAGGTCTAACCTGACACACACCAATCCTACCTCCATATATGGACGCACTGGCTACTGAAGGCGACAAAACCAGATATTCTGGACAAATCATAGGCCCAACAACAGGGACAGAATAAAACACTCTACAGACTTTGGATGATGACAGACCCCAGACCCACCGATGCTCTCAATTACTGCCTACCCTTACCACCTCAGTCACCCCTACCCACAGACCACAACCTTCACGAGATGACAGGGACCATCTAGAACTACGATAGAAAGAGTAACCTGGGAGGCACACATAGAGGAAGGCCACTACACAGACAGGAACTTAACAACTTCAGTGGAGCGGGGGGATGAAACACAACCGCCGCAGACCACCTAGGGACAGGGGCATCTCACCCTACCACAGACCCAAGTACATAACAGGGGACAGATAGAACAGGGCCAAACACGCCACACAGAAAGTAGCCAGAGGCCATGAGATAAGACCAGAACGGTGTCAGCATCTTACAACTAGAAGGACTGTGGATGACCTGTTAAACCTCATAATGCCACAATGGTCTCAATGGGACCTGCGAATCCTCTTTGTGCCTGGGGCCTGCGAGCCCATACTATAACATACCTATGCAAAACCGATGATCTTCCCCTTGTTCTTGTCACGAGATGGAACTGCGAGTCCAGTCAATGTACTTGTTAACGGGCATGTTCCCAAAAAGGTGAAACAGCAAAAATTATATTTACAAAAAAAAAAACTATGGGCAACTAACCAGACTCTACAGAGAGCATACTTGGGGTCAAAACAAGCCGAGCCTTGTGGCATATAAACAGAGTAGGTAATACCTTGGTGTGTGCAGGTAGAAATATTTTTTGTAACACATTCAAAATGGGAATGCCATATCAAAGTCTTATTCACATGATAGCCAGTTCTAGTGGTAAATATGCATTGGATAAAGGAGGTAGAAAGACAAGGATAACAAAATTACATTAGCATTAATACAAGAAATACTAAAGATTCAGATAAAGCCTTGACCGTGCAAGTTGGTACCTCGGCTTCTGGATGTGAGGGCTGCAGGGTAATGAGTACTTCTGGTTCTTTTCACCTTTATGAGGCCTCCTTAGGGATCCTCGGCTTTCCATCGATGACAGGTTGTCAGGCATTATTAAGGCCATTA
>OW240915.1:126208425-126264313 GCA_933207985.1 Pelobates cultripes | reverse complement strand
GACATGAAAGGGGTCCCCTGGTCTGTCAGGATTTCTTTAGGGATACCAGTTGAAAGCCATACTAAAAGGTTACTAAAAGGTTTCAAGGACTCCACTCCTACACCCACGCCTTCTAGACTACCCATTCACGATCACCTGTTCCAGTCACTTTCAAACCTTTTAGATGCCTCACCATTTGAAACACATACAAATCAATGCATCTATTTAGCATTTTATGGATTCCTTCGGCCCAGAGAATTCACCACCTTTAACAATAAATTCCCAAACTTCATCACAAGAGCACATCTGATAAAATCATACGACCACTATCTACTGTCTCTACACCATACCTTACGTGTTGCCCCACTAGCAATAAATGATGCCCCTTGGAAGTCTTCGATCACTACCTTTCCTCCATTTCAAATGTACCACATCAACCACTTCTGGCTTTACACGGTAATACTCTCACTACTAGTAGGTTAATGCTCTATGTGAGAATGTTATTGGTACGATTAGGCTTTAACCCCGCAAAATACTCGGGTCACTCATTCCGTTGAGCAGCCGCTACTACAGCATCTAAGAGGAATATTCCAGCACACATCATTAAAATGTTAGGCAGGTGGAAGTTTACTGCTTACACTAGATACATACCTCAACCAGTACAAGAGGTATGCCTAGCATTCAAGAGTATGGTTATGTGAAATTCTTATGTTGTATTGTAGGAGGAATAAACTGGTTATATCTTTTTGCCCTCTTTTATATCTGGCCTACCGCATCGTCAGTTCCGGCACTCCACAACTGACTTTTCCCCTGTTTGTTTTTATGTTACTAACTTTACGGCTTTAATGCCCTGAAGACAAATGGAAGGCTGGGCCTGAAGTTGTAAGAGGGGCTTGGTTTCTCTTCTTAAGGAGCACCAGCCCCCTCCTCACTACCATCTCAGGTCTGACAAATGTGGCCCACCCACCACTCCTCCTTTTATTATCATTACATAAGGTAGGCCTGCTTTTATTTCAGGCCTACCGCATCGTCAGTTCCGGCACACCACAACTGACTTTTCCCAGGTTTGTTTTTATGTTACTAACTCTACGGCTTTAATGCCCTGAACACAAATATATATATATATATATATATATATATATATATTTCCAGGTCCCAGTACTCAATGCTCCCAGTCTTTTTGTGCTCCGGTGCACAATCTCCAACCAAAATATATATACCTAGTAGAGAGCACTCTGGAGTCTTGGTAAAGTAATTTCAAACTGCTGCTTTATTAAGCAAACACAATAGTCAACGTTTCAGTCTATGCAGACTTTTTTCAAAAAGACACACATATATATATATATATATATATATATGTATATATAAAGCAGATTAACATTTGTATCTTGTAATACCTTTTTTTATTGGACTAACACAATTTTTTCATGACAAGCTTTCAGGAGAACCTCCCTTTCTCAAGTCTGAAGCATTTCTGAGCAAGACGACACATGGAATTCAAAGTTGAGTTGTGATACAGGGGTTAAAGTAACATGAGTGCAGATAAGACACAGGTTTGTTAGAAAATAGACACCATTCTTGCAGAGGGTCATAAATATATTTCTGAAGAGCAGAGTGAGGGGGAGAGGGAGAAAAAAAAACAAGCAGACAGTGCAGAAGATGGTACACATAATACATACACAAACACACACACATAAATATGTATATGCAAATGAATGAACACATACATATACATACACAGAAACACATATACATACATACATGCACATAAACTCATATACACACATATAAATGCACAGTCACATATGTATGGAAAGGCATAGATCTACACATAGTACTTATATATTGATAGAATAAACATATTGGAATGTGTTTTAAAGTGTTGATACATATGAAAGAACAGTAAGATAATGTGGGGGAGTGTTTATGTAAGTGTTGTTAGTGGGACAGGAAACCCAAATCAATATTTAGTCCTCTATTCTTGCTATTAAACAATTTGATCATTCTGGTTTCAAAAATTTTTCTTTCTTGGGTATTTTTAAAACCCCCCTCATTGAGTGGCCAGGCTGGGTAACGTGGTGTCCCACAGGGGTGCAGTACGATCTTTCTTTGTGGTGTTTAATGGAGTGTCTGTGCATATTCATTCTGCCACTTAATTGCTTGGTGGTTTCCCCAATGTAGCGGCCTAGGTGGCATTTGGTGCATTGAATCATGTATACCACATTGCTGGATATGCAGGAGTATGATCTTTTAATGCTGTAGGTTTTATTGTTGTGTGTGGCGGTGTTGTATTTGCATATTTTTTTTTGCATTGACTGGTCCAATTTTCTTTATTCTTACCATCAGTAGGCAGCTTCCAGTTGATTAATTTTTGTTGGAGGTTTGGTGGTTGTCTGAAGGCCAAAATAGGTGTTTCAGAGAAAATGTTTTTCAGAGTCTCATCTTCTGTTAACATTGGTTGTAGGTCTTTGATGATTTTCCGTATTTCCTCAAGAGCTGGGTTGTAGGTGACCACAAGTAGCACTCTTGTAGATATTTCTTCTCTCTGTACTGTAGCAGGCGTGTGTTGAGTTTTTACAGCAGAGTGTATTTGTTTGGTAATGGTCTTTGGTTTGTAGCCTGTCTCATAGATTGGGAGAGTACATTTAGATGGGAATTACAGTCATTAGGATCAAAGCATATGCGATGGTACCTAGTGGCTTGGCTGTAGATGATGCCCTGTTTAGTAAGAGAGGGGTGGAAGCTGGAACTGTGAAGGTAACTGCACCTGTCTGTGGGTTTTCTGTAAACCGAGGTGTGGATTGTGCCATTGTTACATGTCACAGTTGTGTCCAGAAAATTCACAGATCTAGTGGAATATTACATTTTTAGTTTGATTGATGCATGGAATGTGTTAAAAGAGTCATGGAACTGTATCAGTTGTTCTTCGCTTTCAGTCCAAATAATGAAAATATCATCGATATAGCGATAATGGTTGTATGGTTTGGTGTGCTGCATTTCTAGGAATCGCTGTTCAAGATCTGCCATAAACAGACTAGCATATTGGGGTGCCATCTTAGTGCCCATAGTGGTGCCTGTGGTTTGCAGGCAAATCTCATTACAACTGAGATAGTTATGTGTGAGGATAAATAGTGCCAGTTCTGTGATAATTCAGGGGCTGTATTTTTATTTTTTTTATTCTTCTTTTTTACATCAGAGAATTTTATTTGTGGTTTCATTTCCTGAGTAGTCATAAGTGAAATTATCAAATACTAAATCATCATATGTATTGTTCAATTTCTCTTTCTCTCTCTGTCACTTATCTACATACTCTCTGTTTCTTTTTTTTTTTTTTTAACTTAACACTGTTACAATTTTATTAAACAATCAAATACATAAACTGACAGACAGACATTTGCTTGGTTCGCGGTGCAACAGAAAAAAAAGAAGGAGATAAATTTGCATACCAGGCTCGAAGGAAGGGGATCGCATATTTTCCTAAGCGGAGGGAAAACATACGGCTAGAAAAAAAAACAAAAAAAAAAAACAGGAAAAATCCACTAGGAAATGAAAAGACAAAGAAGAAAACCTCATTATCCGGGGTCTAATTTCTTTATCCATTTATCCCAGTAGGTGTAATGATGTCCCTTTTATGGTGCAAAATTAGTAATGGCCCTTTCCATTTTACATTGAATAATGCTTTGGGCATGGATCTTAGACCAGTTGTCTACCTTACGAGATTTCCAATTCCTGGCTATTGTTGTTTTCACAGCCAATAAGATGTGAAAAATAATATATCTGAATTCTTTATTGATCCCCGTCATATCCATATGTAATAGATCCATACTTTGAGTTAGATTAATCTTTGTTTCCAATAAAGATGATAAGTATTGGTTTAGTTCCTCCCATAAGGGTCTAATTTTTGGACAATCCCACCAGATATGTTTGAAGTCTGCAATTAATTCATTACATCTTCAACAGTTAGGTGGGGCTATAGAATAAATGTTTGCTATTTTGTAAGGAGTTCTATACCATCTGTTTAGTATTTTGTAATGAGTTTTGTGTATATTTAAGCAATGGCAAACTTTGTATAGCGTGTTAAGCGAATTGTTCCATTCTTTCATAGTTATGTCCTTTGCCAGGTCATGATCCCATTTAGTAATTGCCAGGGGGATTGATTTAATCTGAGTCTTGTAGATAATTTTTTTACATGTATTAGCCAAGTGAGTATAGTCTGACTGCGCGTATATATCTGAAAGAAGCTTAACTGAGGGTTCAAGAGGGTTACGTCTTAGGCATGTATTTAGAAAGGATTTTACCCTAATATAATTGGACCACTCATTGGGAGTTATATTATATTCAGTTTGGAGTTGTTCATAAGATTTTACTCTGTTTCCTATCAAGAGATTAGATATTTTTATACCTCGCAGAGTCCAGGTTCCCAAATTTATATCGGTAATTAGACCTGACAATGTACTTAGATTTATGCCAAGCATTATCTTCTTTTTTTAGACCATTTTTTTTTTTTTTTTTTAAAGAGACCAGGTGGGAAAATTTTGTTGAACTATCAAAGATTTAGAATTTTTAATACATTGATTTGCTATTGCCCACATAAGGGTTCTGTAATCCCTATCTCCCAAGGTCAGAATCTGTTCTCTTTTATACCAATTTTCACTTATAGAGTCTTCCTTATTTATCACTAAGACATGCGCTAATAAATTAGCTTGTGCAAAGTCTTGGATAATTGGAATACTCATACCTCCTTCATCTTTTTTCCTAGACATAATATCTTTTTTAATTCTTGGTTTTTTGCCTGCCCAGATAAATTTAGTAAATGATGTTTGGATTAATTCTAGTAAGCTGTCTGGAATCTTTATAGGAATCATTCTCATAATATACGAGAATTTTGGTACAATATATGCTTTTAGTGTATTTATTTTCCCTGACCAGGAGATTTTCAGCGTTTTCTATTTCTTTAGGTTAAGATCTGTTTCTTTAATTAAAGGGAGGATATTATTCTCTATCCATTTCTTTGGATTTTTGGAAATTTTTATACCCAGATTAAAGTAGCTTTTAACTTGTTTAAATCCATATTTATTTTCTATACTATCAATATTATTTTGAGGTGTATTTAAATATAACGCTGTAGATTTTTCATTATTTATTTTATAATTAGAAAAGTTGCTATAATTTCTAATAGTCTCACCCACTTGATCAATGGAATCCTTAGGTTTCTGGATAGTTATTAATACATCATCAGCATATAGCTTGATTTTTTGGTTATTATTTTCTCCAAGTCCTTTTATGCCCTGATTATATCTTATATCTACTGCCAGAGATTTGATCGATAATATGTACAATAATGGTTATAAAGGACAGCCCTGTCAAGTACCATTTGAAATTCCAAACCATTTGGACTTAATTCCGTGACCCACGGTTCTACCTTGGGGATTGCTGTATAGGGCCATTATGGCACTGAGTATCTGATCCGAGAATCCAAATGATACTAAGGACTCTCTGACAAAAGCCCAGCTTGGGAATACATTCCTCTCTAGCCTGTTCCAGTATCCCTATCATGTTTTTATATGATTAGTTGAGAGTCGTCCCGGAATAAATCCCACCTGGTCTCTGTGTATTATATGACTAACTACCCGTTTCACTCTGTCTGCCAATATTCCTGCATATACCTTGATGTCTATATTTAAGAGAGAGATCGGCAATAGCTATCTACTTTCTCTGGATTTTTACCTGGTTTTAATATTGGGACAATATTGCCCTTAAGCATTTCCTGTGGGATTTTAGTCTTTAATATAAATTTGTTGAAAGTAGTCTCTAAATATGGTGATATTTCATTTAAAAATAATCTATAGAAAGTCTCTGTAAATCCATCTGGCCCTGGTGCTTTATTTGGTTTCAGAGTCTCTATCCGTTTGTATATTTCATGTAGAGAAATTGGGGCATTCAGTTCTCTTAGTCGGGATTCTGAGATCTTTGGTATTATCTTATCTTTAAAATAATCTTTTGGGTCGAATTGATTATGAGGTAGATTATATAAAGAATAATAGTAATCATTAAAGGCCTTTTCTAATCTCTCTGGAGATAAGCAGGTCTCACCTTTATATAAAATTTTGGAGTTTTTTTTTGTTTAATTTCTTTCTTAAGTCTGTTGGTTAACAATCTATCTGCTCTATTGCCTCTATAGTAGAAAGTTGCTTTTAATCTTTCAAGTGTTTTACTTACTTTCATTATTAATAATTCATTAATTCTATCGTGTAGAAGAGAAATTCTGTTCGACCACTGTTTGTTAAAGGCTATTTTATTATCTCTTGAGAGATTATATAATTGAATTTGCAAGCTAGTTGTTATGGTTACCTCCAAGCTAGCTGAAGGCTGGACCGCTTGGATGTCCTGGTTTCCAAATGTGGAGAGTGAGGAGCGCTGTTCTGTTCAGCAGACCACCAGACTCCTGTGAATATAAAGCAATCCCACTAACTCTAGTCTACCTAGGATACCCTGGTTCCCACAAAACGAGTCAAGGCTGCGATTTGAGGGTCAAACACAAACTGGCTTTAATGGCACAGGGACAGCGTTATTTATGCAAAATCCCAGTTCCAGGGACAGCCCCCTCTGGACCTGATGGGATACCGGGACAATACACATAGTTGACCAATGACAATAGACTGTATCATTTGAAATAGTCCCCGCCCCGCTTGGAGATAATGATCCCAACGATTATGGCAATTCAATTATCTCCAAGTGCCCAGAGTCCCACGTGTATTTCCAACATGTAAAAACAGCATAAAATATATATTTATAACAGTTTACTAAATACCCCTTACATTCTACCATTCATTAAATAGCTCGGGTCTGAGCGCATCATATAGACGAATAGCACTCAGACCTCACGAACGGTATAGCCAGCTCTTGTATATAAGTCTTTTTGTGTTTCTTTGTCCCAAACACGAGATGGCGGCCATCTTTTCTATCCACGAATAGGCGAGCGGGTCTCGGCTTCAAAACCACTGGAGCGAAACACGGGTAGCATCCTGTACGACTACCGCTCTCTGGCTGGTTGTCCCAACCCTTCGTGTACCAAATGTAGATCGCCCTGAGGGGGTCAATTAGCCTGCGGTTAACCGCAGCCTCAACGTTCTAAGTGCAGACACACGCCATGGTGTAGGTGGTCCTCGTTTGAATATGGTGAAAATAGTTGCCGAACGAGGCCACCCTGAGGCAGTCAATTAAGGTTGTGGTTAACCGCAAACCGCAGCTTCCCAGTGGTCGTCCGTTCGGTTATTTCCGAGGTCAACAGGGTTAAGTGGCGGCACACACCAGGGGCCGGGTGGTCTGAGTTCGTATGCACGAATATGTAATCCTAGTTTTTCGTGAAAATGGAGTATAGGTAACAATAATACCGAAAGAACCGACTTCGGTAATTTAACATAGGGTAATCCAATACGGGTCTGTGGAATGTCCGTAACACTAGTTAAATCTCTTTCTCTATAATCTCTATTCTCAGAGGCTAGTTTAATCAATAATCCCCTAATCACCGCTTTATATGAGCACCATATTCCTGAGGGGGAGATCTGTTCAGATTGATTCTCTTTAAAATAATAATCTGTCTGTTTCTTAATAAATTCTATGTTCTTTTTGTTTGACAGAATATTGTTATTTAACCTCCATTCTGGTCTTGGAATTTCAAAGGTGTCTTTAACATCCAAAATGACTGCATTTTGATCTAACCATGTAATCTCATTTATTATAATTGTTTTTGTTTGTTGTGCTAAATTGATATCCCCCAACACACAGTCTATGTGGGAATATGCACAATAAGATTTTGAAAAACAAGTAAAGTCTAAGTCTGTTCAATGAAAAATACGCCAAATATCTAATAAATGATCTTTTATTAACTGTCTGAATTTTTCAGAACGGTTGAAAATTCCTCTATCTGATATCTGTCCTGGGATGTTTTTTTTTGTCTAGCAGTGGCTCAAGTACTAAATTAAGATCACCTAGAATCACCGGGATTCTTTGTTTAACCATATCCATCCTTTTTAGGACTTTGGTTATAAATGGTAATGAAGAATGGTTTGGTGCATAAAGATGAGCCATTGTATATATGATGCTATCAATCTCACAAACTACTATAATATATCTTCCCTCGGTATCTAGTTCTGTATATATATTCCTGAAATTCAGATTTCTGGATATCAATATAGCAACCCCCCACTTTTTGTTGTGTTCAAGAGATGCAGAATGGACTGTATATTTATTCTTAAATTATAAACCATATCTCCCCTTTTCTCTTTCTTTCCCTTTTCTCCTTTATTATTACTTATTCATTAATTTTGTGCAAAAAACAAAAAAAAAGCAAGAGTTCCTGACAGTCCCAGATTACTCTTAAAATCGTGTAGTCAGTTGTTCTATAGAGTCCTGTAACACTGTATTATATTCCAATTTATACTTCATTTCAATTTTCTCAAATCTTATGTTAATCTTTTGTAATGGCTTATATAATGAGGGAAGTCTGATATTTTTTGAGAAGAGTCCTTGGGCCTATTATTTTCCATAATATAATGTATAATTTCCTTCTAAAGAAGAAGGAGGGAAGAAGGGGGAGAGAGGGCACATAAAATATATACACTGTAAAATCTTCTCTTCTTATTACTATCTATTTTGCGTTTTTTTTTTCTTTTAGCCCGGGGGCTATATTTTTGGTTGTCGGCATAAGAGAGGAAATGGAATCAAGCATTGATGCCATCTGTATGTGGAATGTTGCTGTACAGAGATTCCACATCCATGGTTACAAGGATGGTGTTAACAGGGAGATCTGTGATTTGGCTGAGTTTGTTGAGGAAGTCGGTTGTGTCTTTTATGAAGCTGTTAATGTTGGTGAATAGAGGTTTTAGGGTATTTTCTACCAGTCCTGAGATCTGTTCTGTGAGAGTTTCCATTCCTGTAATTATGGGTCTTCCAGCATTACCTGATTTGTGGACTTTGGGAAGTATATAGAAAGTGCCCATGCAGGGACTAGTTGGTATGAGTGATTGTAGTTCTAGATGCAAATTCTCAGAGAAGGATTTAATGAGCTCCCTAAGTTGTAATGTCTATTCCTTGGTGGGGTCTTCATTTAGTTTTCTATAGTATTTGTCATCTGTCAATTGCCTGTCACCCTCTTTTATGTAGTCCCGGGTGTTCATTATCCTTACTGCTCCTCACTTGTCTGCTGGTTTGATGGTCATAGCATGATTATTTTTCAAGTCATTTATAGCCATTTGTTCCTGTACTAAGAGAGTATGAAACATTTTCTTTTGGTTTTGCTTGGTTGTCATTGATACTGTTCTTAGACGGAAACTTTCAATGTAACTGTACAGTTTGGCATTTCGTCTTGGTGCCAGAGTGAAATTAGTGTTCTTTTTCCTGTTGTAATCCATTGTGGTTTCAGTGCTCTCTTAAAGCTTAAAGCAGAAATAGAATTTTCAGAGATGCTGGTAATTAGCAAATCCTAAATGCAGGAATTTTAGGATATTAGGAATCAAGGTTGACAGAGGGTCTTCCTTAACACCAAAACACCAGGAGTAGAATTATTTTCATATACTGGAGTATACTGTATAGGAGGAATTCTTCTTAGCTGCAATGAATGTGTCAATGACTTCCATACTCAGCCCTTTTAGAACTCAGTATATGGTGTTCAGATATCAAGTTGTAAGATTGAACCTGTGCAGAGTCTGAAGAGGGACCAGGTTGAATTCCAAACTCTTATCTTACACTGGAACCTGCCAAAATCCTTATTTTGATAGGTTTAGCAGAATCAAAACCAGATTCTCTGAGGCCACAATTGAAGAACAACACGCATTCTTGATCTGTCCAATAAGTAAAGTTTGTGGAATCAGCACAATTGGGGAAAAATGTATGCCAGATAAAAAAAAACCCATAGCCCAGCCAGTGCCCCCACAAAAAAACAAACAAAAAAACAATATTTGTTTACTGCTAAATTGACAAAAAAATTCTGTAGATCTTTTACTTTGCTGTTTGAAGCCAACAAATCTATCTCCGATCTTCTAAATCTCTCTACCAGTCTTCTTGTTTAAGAAGAGAGCTGAGAGCGTCAGCTTGGCATATTGGATTTTCCTTTTATGTGGACCTTAGCATTTGATGGCAGATGAAGGACTGACCAGATAATGATCCTAGTGTAAAACTGTTTCAGGAGCATAGAACGAGTCCCTCCCTGTTGGTACATATTCACAACTGGTGTTGAATTGTCCATTCTTAACTACACATGTTGTCCCTGGAGACATAGCCTGAAGGACAGAAGTACTAACCAAATCAGCTCCCTGGGTTGGATTTATTTGAATCCTGATGCCTTTCTGTCAACTGGGTACACGGTCTTTCTGTCAACTGGGTACACAGATGAGCTCCCCAGCCAAATATGAAAGGGTCCTTGCGATTATCAGAAAACTGTAAAATTGAAAAGAAAGATCTTCTGTAAGGAATTAAGATGTTGTACACCATAAGAAACTCAGTATTGGCAAAGGCTCTAGTCTCATCAACTGGTTTAGAGAGACGTACCCATGTCCCAGGAAAAAAAAAAAATGGTGAAAATCCTTCTGAAATATATATACACAGATAAGCGGCAGAAAGTAAGATTTCCCTGCAACACTTCTTTATGACTATAAATCTGTTCTTACATGGAGAATAGGGCCTATATGTGCCATCTGGTTTCTGAGCCAAGAAAAGCCTTGAATAGGTCCCCATAAACTGTTCTTCATTTAGTAGAGTTGCTAGTACCTTTTTCCATAATTTCACCTGGATTTCACTGAAAAGTACTGAGGCCATACAACGAAAATGAATGGTTACGCACAGAAAACCAATTGGAGGTAGGTCGCTTGACTTTAATCAGTAGCATTTTTGCATAAAAGATAGGACCCAGGTGTTTGTGAAGGTGTTGTACCAGTTTGTGAAAAAACATAGAAGCCTTTATCCCACCTTGAATGGAATCATAGTCTATGATCCTTTTACTCAGATAAGTTTCTTTCCCCCTTGTTCTTAAAGTCAAACAGATGTCTATTGATTCTTCAAGCAGTGGGCCTACTTAACCAATCTCCATCAGAGGCTCTGTTTCTGTAGAAGAAAGTTTTGTTCCACTTTTACTTACCTCATTCTTCTGGTAAAAAATTTCTTCCCTTCTGCTGTCTGTTTAAGCAAGTCATCTAAATGTGACCCAAACAATCTTCCCTGTTCAAAAGGTATATCACAAAGGGAGTTTTTAGAAACTGCTGAACCACTCTGTCTTACTTGCTACATTGGAGCGACTCTTAGCGGAAAGATTTAAAGTTTCTGATGAAGAAACTGCCAGTAGGTCAGATGCCATTCTGATATTCTGCAACAGATGAACAGGAAATTCTTTGAATTCATACAAATAAATCTTCTCTAGGGCATCAAGCCAAAATCATTGCGCCTTCTTGCAAAAGAGCTTAACTCTGTGCTGCTGTAGTAGAAAACTGCTTTCTCAAAGAAGATTCTGATTTGGCCCTGGAATCCTAAAGGCAACTAAAAGAACATTATTTTTTAATAGAGAAGATGATACTTCTATTTCCTAAGAACAAGATCTTTTAGAATATGGTGCATTGAAAAAAACCTATATAGGCATCTTCCTATTCCAGAAGGCCTTGCACAACTAGACTCTAAAAGGAAAAAAAAAACTGGAATCTTCAGTGACAGGTTCACCAAATGAAGACTCAGAATTCATATCTGTAACCTCAAAATGTGTATGCCTTCATTACAAATTGGAGAAATCTCAGTCTCAGACATGTTTGTTGGTTCAGACTGTAGTGATAACTGTGTGATTGCATGACAGCTGATCTTTTGCACAAAAATGTTTGATTTGAACTGATTAGGAACCATGCTAGGAAGGAGGATGCTTAAAGGGACACTCCAGACCCCTATTAAAAGAAATTGACACTTGTAATTTATACTTGTTACTCTCACTTGCTTTTCAAGCAGACAACAGGTGTGGTACTTCCTGGTCTGGTTATCTTTAGCACTGAGATTAAAGGGCAGCAATTGACAGATCACCTACCTTGCAAAGATTTCATATTGATTTAACAGACACTTAAGGTCTGGGTGGGGTCTATGCACTAAACAGCGAATTATGTTTTTTGTATCTAAACAGTGAAGTGTCTCTTTAAGCCTTCCCAGCTTCTTAGAAGCTTACTTAGAACCTTCTTATAGCCATCTGACTGTGCTGCACATAGGAGGAACAGATGAAATGCACTGAATTGGAAATACATTTTCCCTCTCAGCAAATTTTACTGCTGGTTCAAGTACAGACATACTGAAAACAAACCAGTGAGGAATAAGAAAAAAAACATTTCAGGCAAGAAACCATGAGACAAAAAAAAGTCTTACCTTAATGCCCTCTGAGTGTGCTGGAGGGCTGGTGAGAGCACACTGCAACAGAACTGAGAGCACCTGGCAAACAGATACAGTGAGGGAAAAACGTATTTGGTCCCCTGCTGATTTTGAACGTTTCTCCACTGACAAAGAAATGATCAGTCTATAATTTTAATGGTAAGTGTATTTTAACAGTGAGAGACAGAATAACAAGAATAAATAAATCCAGAAAAACGCATGTCAAAAAAGTTATACATTGATTTGCATGTCAATGAGTGAAATAAGTATTTGATCCCCTATCAATCGGGAAGATTTTTGGCTCCCAGGTGTATTTTATACAGGTAACAAGCTAAGATTAGGAGCACTCTCTTAAAGGGAGTGCTCCTAATCTCAGCTTGGTACCTGTATAAAATACACCTGTCCACAGAAGCAATCAATCAGATTCAAACTCTCCTGCCATGGCCAAGACCAAAGAGCTGTCCAAAGATGTTAGGAACAAGATTGTAGACCTAAACAAGGCTGGCATGGGCTACAAGACCATCGCCAAGCAGCTTGGTGAGAAGGTGACAACAGTTGGTGCAATTATTCGCAAATGGAAAAAACACAAAATAATGGTCAGTCTCCCTTGGTTTGGTGCTCCTTGCACAACCTCACCTCGTGTAGTTTCAATGATCATGAGAACAGTGAGGAATCAGCCCAGAACTACACAGGATAATCTTGTTAATGATCTCAAGGCAGCTGGGAACATAGTTAACAAAACAGTCACACACTCACAGGCAGACAGTCACACACACACAGTCACACACACACAGGCAGACAAGCACACACTCACAGGCAGTCACACACAGACACACTGACCTGCTTTTTACCTCAACATCCCTTGAAGCTCCTGGAGAATGGTTGTTGGGGAAGCAGGGACTCCTGCTCCAGGTGCCGTGGCCCACCGTGAAATTTCCCGGTATCCCATTGAGAACTCTTGGATACACAAATAGACCAGAGAGGAGATCAAGGGGAGGGGTCAGCCCGGCTTGAACAAGCTGGGGAGGGCGACACCTCCAAATAGAAGTGAACCAACTGATTTCATACAAACACTTCCCATATCTACCACCATGAGAATCTATAGTCACACTGTATCCCAGTACAAAAAAGTGGCCTAAAACAAAGAGACAATGATGTTGTATGCCTCCAGGAGACACGGTTCAAAAATAGCCCTTCCACAACTATTATCAGCAAATTTCCCACATCAATACTGTAACAGCACCCCAAGTATAGAAGGGGTTAAAGCTGTTTAGCATATTCCCTTCCCGAATTTAAAGGCAGCTACTGAACACTCCAATCAGCCGAACAGGAAAACCATACGAATAATCCCCCCAAGTACGAGACAAGGCTCTGTATTGAGGGTCAAGCAGGAATCTGTTTAATCTGGGCTACCTGCCCACCTTTTATGCAGGTGTCCCACCAGGTGGACCCTAGGGGACCTGGTGGAAAACTGGGACAAAATATTACAGTAATAATTACAGTAGTAAATATTACAAAATAGTACAGTAACCAATCACGACAGTGCAGAGATAAACACTCCCCTTAGAACAGTATAGGACACTCCTCTCTATCCTGGAGATAATTGGGAAGTAACTCAATTATCTCAGAGGATAGCGGGAAAACTCCATTTTACAAGCATGGACAAAAATACATACAAATCTATCATTTACAATTTACAGAATGTAACCCCCATATGCAACGTATCCCCAGATAGCTTAGATCTGAGCTCATTGAGCTAGCTAATAATATCAGGAGCAACAAGTTGATTAAGGGAATGGGGATACAAGAAAATGATGGGAAAATCTGTCTATACGTGGACGATATATTAATTTCCATCACTGATCCGCATACCTCTTTACCCTTTCTAATGCAGGAATTCGAAAACTATAGTTCAGTTTCTAATTATAAATTGAATATGAGTAAAACAACTGCTATGGTATTAAATACCCAAAGTAATATATTATCTTCTTTGAAAAAAATAATATGATTTTATCTGGACTATTAAGGAACTATCCTATTTGGGCCTGGTAATTACAACGGACCCATCACGCACTATGGAGACCAATTTTTTAAAATTATTAAAGGAGACTAACTCATTATTGAAAGTTTGGAGAGCTCACCAAATATCCTGGTGGGGTAGGATTAATACAATCAAATCGTTTCTATATAGGAAAGATAGGGAAGGCAAGAAAGGGGGAGGGGTGGCCTTGTATGTGAAGGATAGCATAAAATCTAGCCTAATAAAAGTTAGTGAGGCAAACATAGAGTCCGTTTGGGCTACGTTAGAATTTGGTAATCACACAGTAACTCGTGTAGGTGTGATTTATAGGCCCCCAGGACAAATTGAAGAGTTAGATAATCTACTAGTTGAGGAAATAGCTAAAATGACAATGAAGGGGGAAGTTATCATCATGGGTGACTTTAATCTTCCTGATGTAAATTGGAAAACAAAATTAGCTACTTGTGCCAGGAGCACACATATTCTAAACTCCCTACTGGGATTGTCTCTAAAACAAGTTGTTGAGGAGCCAACTCGTAAAGAGGCCATACTAGATTTAGTGTTAACAAATGGAGATTTGGTATCAGATATTACTGTAGGTGAAAGTTTAGGATCCAGTGATCATCAGTCAGTGTGGTTTAATATAAGAACAGTGACTGAGTCACACCACACAAAAACAAAAGTTTTAGACTTTAGAAAAACAGACTTTTCTAAAATTAGAATATGCGTAAAGGAGTCCTTGTCAGACTGGAGCAATTTAAATGGAGTCCAAGAGAAATGGGAATATTTAAAAGTTGCACTATTGAAGGCAACAGAAAATTGCATTAGGCTTGTCAGTAAAAGCAAAAAAATCAAGAAACCACTGTGTTACTCCGCAGATGTGGCCAAAATAGTTAAAAACAAAAAGTTAGCATTTAGGAATTATAAAACAACCCAGATAGAGGAAGACAAATTGATCTATAAGATTAGGCAGAAAGAGGCTAAGCAAGTTATAAGAGCTTCCAAATCACACACAGAAGAGAAAATAGCACAGTCAGTAAAAAAGGGGGATAAAACATTTTTTAGATACATAAATGAGAAAAGAAAAGTAAAAGAATGATTAGTTAGATTAAAAACAAAAGAAGGAAAGTATGTAGAAGAGGATAAAGGTCTAGCTGATTGCCTCAATGAATATTTTTGTTCTGTATTTACAGATGAAAATGAAGGAAAGGGACCTCAGTTGAGAAAAAGGATAAATGAGTCATTTATTACACGTGAGTTTACAGAGGAAGAGGTTCTATTTCAACTGTCAAAAGTAAAGACAAATAAGTCAATGGGACCTGATGGAATACACCCAAAGCTATTAAAAGAGCTTAGTGGTGTACTAGCAAAACTATTAACAGATTTATTTAACCAATCATTGTTAACAGGAGTAGTCCCAGAAGATTGGAAGTTAGCGAATGTTGTGCCCATTTACAAGAAAGGTAATAGGGAGGAGTCGGGCAACTATAGGCCAGTAAGCCTTACTTCAGTAGTGGGGAAAGTGATGGAAACCATGTTAAAGGATAGGATTGATGAACATCTAAAAACACATGGATTTCAAGATCAGAGACAACATGGGTTTACTTCAGGGAGATCATGCCAAACTAATCTTATTGATTTTTTTGATTGGGTAACTAAAATTATAGATCAGGGTGGTGCAGTAGACATTGCTTACCTAGATTTCAGTAAGGCTTTTGACACTGTTGCACATAGAAGGCTTATCAATAAACTGCAATCTTTAAGTTTGGATTCAAATATTGTTGAATGGGTAAGGCAGTGGCTGAGTGACAGGCAACAGAGGGTTGTAGTTAATGGAATATATTCGAAGCTTGGACTTGTCACCAGTGGGGTACCTCAGGGATCTGTACTTGGACCCATTCTCTTTAATATTTTTATTAGTGATATTGCAGAAGGTCTTGATGGTAAGGTATGTCTTTTTGCTGATGATACTAAGATATGTAACAGGGTTGATGTTCCAGGAGGGATAAGCCAAATGACAAATGATTTAGGTAAACTAGAAAAATGGTCAGAATTGTGGCAACTGACATTTAATGTGGATAAGTGCAAGATAATGCATTTTGGACGTAAAAACCCAAGGGCAGAGTACAGAATATTTGATAGAGTCCTAACCTCAACATATGAGGAAAGGGATTTAGGGGTGATTATTTCTGATGACTTAAAGGTAGGCAGACAATGTAATAGAGCAGCAGGAAATGCTAGCAGAATGCTTGGTTGTATAGGGAGAGGTATTAGCAGTAGAAAGAGGGAAGTGCTCATGCCATTGTACAGAACACTGGTGAGACCTCACTTGGAGTATTGTACACAGTACTGGAGACCGTATCTTCAGAAGGATATTTATACCTTAGAGAGGGTTCAGAGAAGGGCTACTAAACTGGTTCATGGATTGCGGGATAAACCTTACCAGGAAAGGTTAAAGGATCTTAACATGTATAGCTTGGAGGAAAGACGAGACAGGGGGGATATGATAGAAACATTTAAATATATAAAGGGAATCAACACAGTAAAGGAGGAGACTATATTTAAAAGAAGAAAAACTACCACAACAAGAGGACATAGTCTTAAATTAGAGGGACAAAGGTTTAAAAATAATATCAGGAAGTATTACTTTACTGAGAGGGTAATGGATGCATGGAATAGCCTTCCAGCTGAAGTGGTAGAGGTTAACACAGTAAAGGACTTTAAGCATGCGTGGGATAGGCATAAGGCTATCCTAACTATAAGATAAAAGTGTATTCCACTAAAAAAGCAGCAATAGGAAACCAGGAGCTTCTAAATGAGCATCAAAAATATATATAATTAGAAAAGAGACTGGAAGCAAGGGAATGCACTCAGATAGGGGTTAACCCTTTAGAAACTACCACAGTAGTGAAAACAAGAAGGGGGAGACAAGGAGTGCCCCTAAATTAAAATATAGCTTTTAATAGTATAGTTAAAAATAGTAGTACATGCTATAAATTGAGAAAGAAAATAGAACAAGGTATATTATAAACAATGACCCCTAAGGGTTAAAATCCTATAGGGAAAAAACAACTCACGCTAGATATACCTACATAATCAAAAAGAAGTCCTGTTCAGAAGTTTTCAGGATCCTTCTCCTAATACTATGCAAAAACCAACGGTTTTTACAATGAAATAAAATATAGAGGGTGAGTTGTGTCCCAAAGATACAAAATAACTGTATATGACAATAATTAGGTCACAAAGAGTTATATAAAGGTAGCACAGGAATGCCTATATCGAGAATAAATGTAACAAAAAGCTTGCCAAAAACACAAAAAGGGATAGACCCTTAGTTACATTTAACAGTGTATAGTATTCACTGTTCCTGTGCATACCAAACAAACTCAGAAAAAATAAATATAATAAATGTATGTAAATAGTGCTAACTGAAAGTCTATATCTAGCACTATTATATGTTTCTACCATTTACAGTGCTTGAAAAAGTATTAAAAAAAATAGGGGGAGGGAAAGGAATAATGCCAAAATAAATGAATATGTCCGGTCCACATAAAAAACAAAACAAAAAAAAAAACCTAAATGTTGAGATCGGAGTGGGCTCAGGGATCCCTCAGATAATGCCAAAATAAATGATTAATACGTTCTGGTCTGGGCTCGAGCTAATGTAATGTTCATCTAAGGGTCCCCAAAAGAGCCCCTTATCCCCTGACGCGCGCGTTTCGCCCGCAGCTCATCAGAGGGGAGTAGCAATAGGAATCCAGGAGCTTCTAAATGAGCATCAAAAATATATATAATACCAGAATACTCAAATAGATAAATAGAATGTATGGCAAGGGTATCAATCCAGAAAGACAAAACGTATGGGTAAAGATAACCACTGCCTAATACTTTACTTTCATACACAATATAGGCTTGAAAGATAAATTGGCATAATCCTCTTAGGATATATAAACTGCCATCATATACATTATGATAAATGATGTTAAGCAAACATCTTAGATGCCGGCACGGATGGATCTGGATGGTAATTTCTGGTATAGTATCTGAATGCTGGTAGCCGGTGAGGCTGGTTTGCGTGTCACAGTGCGTTCCACCTCGAGCCTCACTTCGGGGGGAATTGCACTGGTCGTCAGATCATGCCATTGAGAAGACTGTGCTTCTTGCTGATCGCCAGACTGTTGTGCTAGAACCTCTTCCTTCTATCGCTGTGTGAACGTTCTCACTTGTCTGTCGCGTTTCGTAGGGAATAGCCCTACTTCCTCAGAGACATCTGGATTCAACTCCCTATGGGAGTGCTTACAAACCTCCCATTTAATTTTTTATTTTATATTTTTTACAGTAGAGCTTGTATAGTGTAATATACCTGTTTTACTTGTTTTATTCTTTCTTGCTCTGATCTATGCATCCATATTCTGGTATTATAATATGTATGTTGACTTTCATTTATGTTTCCTTTCTTATGCCCCCTTACTAAATATATTTGCCCTTTTAGAATACATAATCCGTACAAAATGTAGGATCCACATTTTTATTTGGTGTTTAGTACAATTAATACTGTTTAAAAACAATTTAAAAACATTTTAAAACATTTTAAAATAGTTTGTGATATGGTTTGATTTGTTCACTAATACCTCTGTCTTGTTACAGGATTGAATTAAATCAAATGAAGCTACTCTTGTTATTTTTCCAAAATAAGTTTCCAAAATAAGTGATCAAACATCTAGGGAACGAAAGCTCTCGTAGATAATGTCTGTAATAGTTAAATTATATACAAATGTTATTTTGTTCTTTGAATGTAATAAGGATACAATGTTTAGTATCCCGAACTGTGTACGATATCTTTCAGGAGGTGAATGAAAAGAACATATGAAATAACAATAATAGTTCTATCGAAATTGAATTAAGAAGTAATTAACTAATGAAGTCTGACTAGGACTAAACCTTAGTGTTGCAATTAGTTATATAGAGTATACAAAAAAAACTTATGCTACTTGCTATTACTACTAACCAATATCAATTTTATTTAATGTTTATTGTATTAATAGTTCAGAATGATATTTGATGAATATGAATTTTATTTATATGTATATACACTGTTTTTTATTTTTATGTGACATATACAATTCAACTCTAATCACTGTAATATATTTAGAAAGTGACCAAATGTAATGCAATTTATTTATTAATTAACCAATTATCACCGGAGAGGTTTATAAGCACTCCCATAGGGAGTTGAATCCAGATGTCTCTGAGGAAGTAGGGCTATTCCCTACGAAACGCGTCAGACAAGTGAGAACGTTCACACAGCGATAGAAGGAAGAGGTTCTAGCACAAAAGTCCGGCGATCAGCTTGAAGCACAGTCTTCTCAACGGCACGATCTGACGAGCAGTGCAATTCCCCCCGAAGTGAGGCTCGAGGTGGAACGCACTGTGACACGCAAACCGGCCTCACCGGCTACCAGCATTCAGATACTATACCAGAAATTACCATCCAGATCCATCCGTGCCGGCATCTAAGGTTTTTGTGCAATATTTACCTTTTACCATCTATTGCCTTATATGTGAATGTATTTTTATTATTATTTTAGCATATTTTTGTAAATTTTAATAAAATTGACTTTGTAGCTACTCTCCGGCTATACAATTTTTTCACATTGCTATTTTCAGCAGCCAGTTCCATATACTGGTGTTTGCTTAACATCATTTATCATAATGTATATGATGGCAGTTTATATATCCTAAGAGGATTATGCCAATTTATCTTTCAAGCCTATATTGTTTATGAAAGTAAAGTATTAGGCAGTGGTTATCTTTACCCATAAGTTTTGTCTTTCTGGATTGATACCCTTGCCATACATTCTATTTATCTATTTGAGTATTCTGGTATTATATATAGTTTTGATGCTCATTTAGAAGCTCCTGGATTCCTATTGCTGCTTTTTAAAGTGGAATACACTTTTAACATTGTTCTTATAGGTTTTTGGTGGATCCCTATTTCTATCCGGTTTAAGAGCTTTGCATGTTAGGTCCTATTTTTCCCTCTATTTCTCTGTATATATTTTTTATATGAGAATCACCTTTACTTACATTAACTATAAGATAAGGCTAGGGACTAATGAAAGTATTTAGAAAATTGGGCAGACTAGATGGGCCGAACGGTTCTTATCTGCCGTCACATTCTATGTTTCTATGTTTCTTACATAATTCCGAAATGGACATATTTATTTCATATGATTCCACTTTCAATCCCTATACAATGGTTAAATATGATCCAAAGTAGTATTAACAACTTTATCTGGAAAGGCAAAAAGCCCAGAATTAACATTACTATGTCCTCAAAGAAAGGACATCAATGGGGTATGGGATACCCTTTAATTTGCCAGGTCTATCAGGCTAATATGTTAGTTCATGCTAACAGACTACAAATTAAGGAAGCCCAAAGTTAAATATGGTATAAAATTGAGGCTCACAGAAGTGGAGTTAAAAATTTAGAATCTCTTCTATGGGGTGATGAAAATAACAATTACTCATTAGCTAATCTATCGACTAATACTCCTCTAATTCTTCGCCAAATTCTTAAAGAATGGAAAATTATTAAGAAAAAACTACATTTTAATAATAAAATTTTACGGAAAATTCATATTGCAACTTTAGAACAAATCTTGCCGGACATTAATTTAAAAAATTGGTATAGAGATTTCCCTTATTTAATATCGGATATGTACAATAGTCAACAAATGATATGAAGTATTAAAAACAACATTTGATTTATCACCTAGAGAAGTCTTTAACTTTCTCCTTATGAAGAGTTTTCTTAAAGACAACTTGTTATTTCTTGGTGGTAGAGTAGGGAGTCTGATCACTAAAATCTTCACAGGGTGTGACGTTAAAAATGTGATATCGATTGCTTCAGAATTATTAAGTACACCTGGATCTCAAGCAATGCCTAAACCATTAATAAAATGGGAATTGGATTTAGAGGTTAATATTCCCCTAGATATTTGGTGCAAGTCCTTTCAGAAGACAAAAAAATATATTCACTGTCTCAATATTTTATAAACTTTCATTAAAGTGGCACACAGATGGTATATGGTCCCATTGCGTCTGGTAAAAATCTCACAGACCAATCAGCCTAATTGTTGGCGTTGTTTCCATCTCGATGGATCAATGCTGCTTATCTGGTGGTCTTGCCCCAGAATTAAATCTCTATGGAATTTGACTTTTAGTCTCATCCATCTATTAGGGGATAAACGATTTGAACAAAAGGCAGAACTGGCTTCATTACATATAATGGGACCAGACATGAATCAAAAATCTGATATGGCCCTTATTCACTGTTTAATGGCAGCTAAGACCCTTATAGCGAGACACTGGCGAAGCATTGAGGTTCCTACCAAGGCTCAGTTTAAGAACCAAGTGATATATCAATTAGAGAGGGAAAAGGGTGTATACTCTATGACTTTATTTCCTAAGTTGAGAACATTGGATTTATATGCTACTTTTTTTAGAAAGGACAAATATCTTTTAAAATTGGTGATATAATCTATTCTGACAAGTATAGCAGGGCGGAATAAGGGCGAGGAATCATATACCATTGAGTAATCATTCGTTTGATGTTGTCTTTGGCCCGACACACACTTTAATAATTTATGGGTAATAACGATGGGATCTTGGACCGGGTACTACCTAGTGATGTAGAACGACCATTATTGTCTGTCTTGTTTGTGTTATTTGTTCTTGGTGATTGAGTAATTGTGATATATATCATTTATGTATGTATTATTGTAATATTAAGATGTCTGGATGCTATATGGGAGGATTGTTTACTCCCGTCATGGCATTTGTTAAATTTTTTATAACTCAATAAAAATAATAAAAAATAAAAAAAAATAACTGAAGAACAGAAGAAGGGAGGTCGGCGGCTTCAGTGTTCATGTGAAAATATTGTCCATTTTCAGTTCCATGAAATAGTCGACGAACACAGACCTTCGTATGGCATTCGTATGTCCAAGATGGCTGCCGCCACATGTTCATTCATACGAACGACGACCACCCAGCCGACATTCTACAATTACGACGTGTCTGTGGTTAACCACAACATTCCAATGAGGCCAAGAGGTTAACAAGCAGCACACTTCCAGGCTGGGAGGCCAGCCATTCGGCAGTTCTTTCGGTAAAACAGGGGAATAAACGTAGGGACCGTACGGACAGGGAAATAGCCGAACAAACAGACGAACCAAGGGGGAATGAAGGTAATTCAAAGACGGAGAGATCTGTCACAAATGCTATTCTACTTCACAAACCAAACCCAAATGGGTTTCTATTTTTTTTAAGCAAACACATAGCATTTGAGTTGCTGATGGAAGACCTAGACCAAGAGGGCAGATACGCAATCATTGTTGGACCCTTTAACAAAGTCGTATATACCATACCTAATCTATATGCACCTAACAACAACCAGAGAAACTTCCTACACAAAATTATTTACAAAATAACCAACATACAACAGAGCACTACAATTTTGTGTTGGGATATTAACCACGTCTTAGATCCCAACTTAGATACCACTCTTTCTCATAATAGTCCCAGATACAAACAACTTAAAAGACAATGTACTTCCATTATGAAATTATCACTACTACTTTGATGCCTGTAGGATCTCACACACGGAAGACAGAGAGCACATGTACTTCTCATCGGTAGACAATATATACTCCAAAATAGATGGTTTCCTGGTGGGTGCTGCGGCCCTAGAGCAAATTGTCCACTGCAGGGTGGGACAGCTTGTGTGGTCAGACCATGCACTTGTTAATCTGACCCTTAAGGACACCTATGACTTTAACCCCTTAAGGACAGAGCTTCAGAAGTTTTTCTTACACTTAAGGACACAACCCATTTTTGCATTTTTTGCTGTTTGTGTTGAAACACAATTTGCATCTCTGTCATTTATTGCACCAACATATATTATATATCATTTTTTAGAGGGCAAACAGGGCTTTAATTTGATGTCACATATACATAGATATATTCTCATTAATTATAAAAAAAAAAGCCAAAAAATGAAAAAAAAAAAATCTAATTCTTTCAGAGTTTTGGCAATAATAGCGTGTGCATAATATATCCAGCGTAGAAAAAGTAATTAAAAATAAATTCATTTATGTGTCTTGATTTATAGAGTATATCATATGTATAGGATTTCTGCTTATTTTGAAAGTTACAGGTCACAAAATACAAGGACTAAAATAAAATTTCAATTTGCAACAATTTTAGAAGTTGGTATGTTTGTGTTGTAGGTTTAGTAGCCATCACAGAAAAAAAAAATTGCCACACAAAAGTATATATTTATATACAGTAGACATAACAGGCAATTTACCTAAGGTTAGTTTGACACTTTTTACGTAGCTATTTCATCGCCAATCGCAAATTGGAGTAAAATTGTGTTTTTTTCTTTATTTTGGCATATACACATAAAACAAGGTTTTTTGTAATGTGTATTTCATAAAGCTGGTGTGTGCTATTCCTGCACAGAATCCCATATTGTATTCAGCTACATCTGCTGAGAATAATGATACCCCCATTATATGCCACTTTGGAGCACCTGAGCAGGCTACATATTACAACTACACCATAAAGGCATATCATTTCTTAAAGAAGACATCCCAGGGTATTTCAAAAGGCATATTTTTAACCTTAGCATGGGATAATTATTCCGCGTACTACAACTGTATAATACTACATATGCTGCTCAGATATGTCATCTGAGTACAGCAAAACCCCTGTATGAACCTTTGCCAGGTATATGTGGATGTTGAAGAGGCACATTTGAGACACAGCCATTCAGTTTTTTTCTAACATTGAAGTTTTACGCTGTGTCCATGTTCCGTTTTGGAGTAGTTTAGCTGGTTGGTTATTTAAACTTCCCCACAAATATATACTATTTATTAAAGAATACACCCCGGGGTAATTCAAAAGGCATATTTTGAGCCTTCGCGTGGGATGATTTTTTTTTTAGTTCCAGGTGTAGTGGTAATGAGTATTTTTTAAATATTGTTTTTTTTTACTTTTTTAAGCTTTTTTACTTTTTAAAACTCGTTTTTAAACTTTTTTTGCTTATTAATTTTTTTTTAACTTTCCTAAACTTTCTTAAAACTTTTTTTACAGATTTATCATTTTTATAAACTTTTTTTTTTACCTTTAACCTCTAACTAGCAGTAAGCAGCACTAACCGTATATTCCCCAATTTCCCATAACTCCCACCCACCCCAACTAGCAAAATATATCTGTAATGGAGCTTCCTGTACCCCAGTCGGGTACCTCCACCGACGGATGCTCCTTGTGCCTACCAAGGACCATCAGCACTGCATCGGACACCATAAACACTGCAGACCCCACGAACCGCCACAGCTTTGTAGGGGTCTCACCATCTCCTACCCACCCTGGACCTACGACAGGGCTCCAGGTTCCAGTGGGTGAACCTCTGTTCCTTCAGAGAGCGAAGCAGGAACATTGCTTAAAAGTGCTAGTGATTATTCAAGGGAGAATGAAGAGCATTGCAATCCCTTGTAGCAGTTTTCCCCAATAAGAGACAGGACTCTAGATTGAGGGTGAAGTAGAACAGAAAGTTTAATGGCACACACTGGTCTTTTATACAAGTTTTACAGCAAACGTGCCGCCCATGTGGATCTAGTTGGGCACCGAGACACAAAACATGTAAGCCAATAAAAACAGTGTAACAAGGAATGACACTCCCACATACATTACACAATCCCTCCTCTCTACCTATGATATAATTAAAGTAGCTAATACAATAACCTAATTATCAACAGGCAGGAAAACACACATTTTCCCCAAAATACAGAAAACACCACAAAACATAACATATCCCCATAAATCTTACATCACCTGATAGCCACTCTGGGTGAACAACATATCCTAAAATTACCCAGATCAGAGCAGGGGTTCAGGAAATTCCTGGAAGTCTCTTTTGACCAACCGCATGCACATTTTCATGCCCAAAACAGTTCCAGGAATTAGGCTGTGCAGCCGGTCTATTTTCATTGTTAACAGTTCACTTTGAATGCACAAACGGATGCCGTTTGTGCCTAAAGTACATGTTGAAGTGCCGTTCGACTTCAGTTGAAGAGTCAAAGTCCGGGGAAGGTAAAGTTTCAGCGATGTTCGTGCCGTCGTTAACCCTGCGATCGTGGCGATCTGTGGTTAAGTTTAGCGCATAACGGGCCCGGTCCGTCATCCGGCATTAACTGCTTCCCAGGCATGACGGACCAGGTCAGTCACCCAGTGGTAAG
Source organism: Pelobates cultripes (assembly GCA_933207985.1). Classification (NCBI taxonomy): domain Eukaryota; kingdom Metazoa; phylum Chordata; class Amphibia; order Anura; family Pelobatidae; genus Pelobates; species Pelobates cultripes. The sequence continues at coordinate 126,238,618 of OW240915.1, read as the reverse complement.
GGGTTAAACATTGAAGCCCTCGGCGGCTTATTGATACCCTACTGACAGACCCTGATTTCACAAAAGACCCAGCTGACGCATTGCAACACTATTTTACTGATAATGAACATCAACACCTCACACACCACACTGTGTGGCAAGCCCACAAGGCAATCACATGGGGGATTCTCACACGACAGGCATCATACCTCCCTAAAAAAAAAAGACCTAACTGCTGAAGTGGCAAACAGATATTTACACTTTAACAACCCAAAACCAGACCCACCCAATCCCGCAATTGCGGGAACAGATAGCCCTCTTATGACAAGAAATTCACCAAAAATCCACCATCAAGTGGGGTACCATTTGAGGAAACTCAAAGCAACACATTACACCCAGGGTAACCAAGCTGGCAAATTACCGGTGAGCTGGTTAAAAAGAAACAGCAGACTCAGAAAATAGTGTATCTAAATGCCAAATCTGGCAGGAAAATAATGATACCCTAAGATATAAGTAACAAATTTGCCAATTACTACTCCTGCCTATACAATCTTACTGCTGACCCGGATACACATCAACCATCCGATTCAGACATATCACGTTACATTGACCGCCTACACCTACTCACACTAACACCACAACAAAAGACCACACTGTCCCAACCCGTTACTATAGAGGGAGTTACAGCGGGGATTAGGCCCAGACAGCTTTGCTAACTGTTACTATAGAAAATACTGTGAACTATTAGCTCCGTGACTGGCACAGGTCTTCAACAAAGATATTGCCCCATCGTCACCCTATCCAAACCAGGTATACCACCGACATATCCACAAAACTTGAGACCGATATCCCTTCTCAACTCGAATGCTAAACGTCTGGCCAAAATCTATGCACTCAGACTAAGACTGCTACTTCCCCACATCATACACGATGACCACGTAGGGTTTATAATGGGACGACAGGGATCTGACAACACTAGTGTAGTGGAGTTCCCTGTACCCCAGCTGGGTACCTCTGCCAAAGGGACTGCTTCCTAGCTGGAACAGGGGAACTGATAGGTGAACTAGCTCTCAGTCCTTACAAGGACTTTCCCCGCTGCATCTTCCACCAGCTGCGACAAGCTGGCCCATGGATTAACCCTTTCCCCACCCCCACACTCTGACAATTTTTATTAAAAAACAAAGCTTTTATGCACAGACCACCGCAGGGGGTCTCCACTCTTTCAATACACTTTCCTTTGTCCCAGGCAATAGTGGGGGATGGGTCACATATAACATCTCCCACTCTGGGAGATACCAACAGGACACAGTTACAAACATTAAAACATATTACACACAGGGAGGAAACTTAGGGGTTCTGTGCCCCAGTAAGGGAAGAGGTCACACTTATAAAACATATATCCCTTGAAAGCCCCAGGTCCCAACTAGGGTTCCTGCAAATAGCTGGGCTATCGGATGTACAGAGACTGAGATTCACAGCTCCAGAGTCTTCGATAGGGCTCGTGCCTCTCTCCGGTGGCTACCTACACTTATGTGGCCCTGGAGAGAGCACTGTCGGGATAACTGATTGATCCAGCATGTAGAATTTGTGTCACACCTAGGGTCTTACCAGGCTTTAAAAAGGTCGGACTTAACGTATCAAAGAATAGTCAGGATACTTGCCGAGGTCTGGGGGCACAGAATGCCAGGTGTTCAACTAAACTACTGCTGAACACCTGGGATGTATACCGCAATTATATCAGCAGACCTAACAAGCTCTCGTTGGCTGAAGTTTTCCTGAACATAGACAAGCGCACCAGAGCAGGGAATACCTCAAATCAACATAAATTAGAGGAATTCCCTGCTCTGGTGCGTTCGTCTATATTCGGGGAGGTTTCCCTGAACATAGCCTAATGCACCAGAGCAGGGAATCCCTTACCAACCAATACATTCTACGACCGGGTCGTAGGAACGGAACCTGGTCGGTAAGTGAGGAGTGTCTGTACACATATTTGTATTCAGCAATGTCTCACGAGTACAACAGTACCCCTCATGTAAAGATTTTATGGGTTTTAGGGTTTCCATTTGCCAATTTCTGTTTTTGCTAATTGAAATTTGCCAGATATGGCTCTGTTGTCTTTCAAAGATATGGCAGCCCAGGAATGTGAATTAACCCCACCCTGGCATACCATTTGAAAAAGTAGACAACCCAAGGTATTCAAAATGGGGTATTTCCAGTCTTTTGTAGAAGCCACTTAGCCACAAACACTGGCCAAATTTAGCATTCATATTAGTTTTTTGCAACTTTTACTTATCATGATAAGTTTTACTGTTTTGAAACACTCATATTTGTATTCAGCAAAGTCTCCAGAGTACAACAATATCCCTGATGCACAGGTTTTACACTACCCCCAATGTTCCAAAATTCCCCTATAATGAACTATAGGAAAGGGAAAAACATACAAGGCTTTCTGGTACATACTGACCTGATTGCGAAGATCCAACCACTTACCTTGGCCACTAATGTGGGGTGTTATCAGTGCTTAAACTGTACATCCTGTAATTCAATGATCACAGGCAAAACATTTTGCCACCCGAGATCCGAAAAAAGTATACAAAATCAAACATCATATATACAGCACTACTACACATGTACTACTACACATATGCCCATGTGGCCTCACATATGTGGGAAAGACATCAAATGACTTAAGAAAACATATGTGGGGGCACAGATCTACCGTCAGCACTACCCTAGTTAATGGCTCTGCTAGCACTACTTAATGTTGCTCAAAATTTTTGGTAGACGGGCCATATGTTTCACATCGATTTATGGGGATAGATCATGTGTCCATTTCATCCAGGGGTGGTAATCAAGATATTCAGCTCTTAAAACTAGAAGCTTTTTGGATCCACACTTTGGGAACCTTATCCCCCCTTGGACTTAATGAGAAAAAAATATCTATATTGCTTCCTACAAAGAAGATGAATGGAACTATCATTACCTAGTATATAATTTTAATATGACCTTTAGAATTAAGACCATAGTGTAAAAGCCTGCATATTTGTTATACTTTATATCTGAGACACTCGTTTGAATTTTCTGTGATACATGTTCTCAAGGTGTCCCTCTATATTGGGAGTGGGAGTCAATAAATGTGGCTCTATTCTTATTTTGATATTTTTCTGTTTCTTAGATCTATATTGTTGTGTCAACAATTGCTAATGTAGTAATATGGTGTTACAGGGTAATTGACGAATGGCTACTTTGTTGCCAGTTATTTTGTTGGCAGACCACACGCAATCTCTGTTCCTCTCCTCTTGGATCTCGGGCCTGTAGCTTGTTTGTAATTTTCCTTATTCTCTTATTTTTCATTCACTTTTCACATTGTCATAACCCTCTGTGGATTTAGGGTTAACCTTACTTGCTGACTTATTTTGAAAATCTCCACGTCACGGTCGACATCACAAATCTCGTTTTCTCCTCACTCACCCTCCAATTAGACCTTCACAGTCACATATTTAACGCTTTTCAATTCACTTCATTAATTGTCTTGATAAAAGTCTGAATGGACTGAAACATCAACTTTTTATGTGTATCACTGTATTTGCTTAATAAAGCAACAGTATAAAATTAATTACTAAGACTTCAGATTGCTCTCTAATTGGAATATATACTTGGTTGGAGACTTTCCCGGAGCGATTGAAAGACCGGGAGCATCGAGTGCTGGTACCTGGGAGTTTATATATTGTAATAAAAGTACTCCTTTCCTTTGGTACATTGTCCTGGGATTAGGGAGTTACATACAGTCCTTTCTCGCTTTAGAGACACTCCACATGCTGGATAAGGTAAAAGGACTTGCTCTTTTTATTGTGGTTCCAAAATTTAACAATGTGCAGTAAGGTATAACTAAGTGTAACAAAATAAAGAAAAAAAAAATAAATACTTGCTTTTCTGAGCACTAACTTAACAAAATAATAAACTATCTGGGTTGGATGGCTTGTCCACTGTCAAACATAAATAAACATAAATATCCACAATACTGTTTTTGGTTCTTTCAGTTCTCTCTTTCCACACACAGGAATCAAACACAAGGTACATTTTGAGTATATCACTACGTGTCCCACTTGGCATTCAATCTCAGTACTTCAAGTCTAAACACATTGTGCAGTATAGTCATATATAGGTGTTGCTTTTTTTCCTCAGTGCTTCTTCCTTAAATCTCAGTTAAAGATCCAAATATATTTATTAAATCTGGGCAGAATTGTCTGAGATTATGATATAAAGGATTTACCCCTCTCTGTAACTTCCACTTGGTGTAAGCAATTAAAAAAAAAAAAAAAAAAAAAAAGAATGTTTTTAAAGATTAAACTTCTCTTTTTATTTGTCAAGTAGGGCTGTCTTTAGTAATAATTGTTTGCTACATTGTACAAATAGTTGTACATTGCAGTCCTTTTTTTTTCCACAAGGAAACTATTAGTGGAAACTAGCACATTTTTCCTCTTTACAGAATATAAATATTTGATTGATTTTAACTTAGCCTATGTTTTAACGTTGCACTAATATGTATTGGAGTTGGCTATCCATTAATCACTGACAATTGTACTCTTAGTTGATCAATACCACATCACAGCTGAATTGCCTATAACATAACCTATAAGGGTCAGATTATTTCCATTTCAAACCCCTTCTGTGTTATTTATTCTTAAAGGACCACTATAGTGCCAGGAAAACATACTCTCCCGGCTCTGGAAGGGGGAAAGGGTTAAAAACTTACCTTTTTCCAGCGCTGGGCAGAGAGCTCTCCTCCTTCTCTCCTCCTCTGTTCCTCCTCCTGGGCTGAATGTGCATGCGCGGCAAGAGCTGCGCACGCATTCAGCCCGTCGCATAGGAAAGCATTTACAAAATCACAGTGAGAAGCACTCAATGAGACAGCCACTAGAGGATTAGGGGGAAGGCTTAACCCATTCATAAACATAGCAGTTTCTCTGAAACTGCTATGTTTATAAAAAAAATGGGTTAACCCTAGAAGAACCTGGCACCCAGACCACTTCATTAAACTGAAGTGGTCTGGGTGCCTAGAGTGGTCCTTTAATTACATATTGCTAGTATGGCTGTCTCATACTTTTGTAACAATTTGCTACTTTGCACAAAGGTTTTTTTGTTTTTTTTGTTTTTTTAAACCTTTGTGCAAAGTAGCAAATTGTTACTAAATTAGTGGACACTAGCAAATGTGCTCCTCTTTACAAAATATCAGTTTCCATTGATTTTAGTCAGTAATCATATTCGAGTGATATTCATGAAAGTTGGCTACCCATTAATCACTGACAAGTGTTCTCTATAATCTATATTCTAAATCTAGAACATAGAATATAACATATTCTAGGATATATTCCTTAACAAAAAATCCAAATTGTGCTGGCACTCAATCACATGTGGGTGCAGGTATTTGAGGTCAACCCCAATATAACCTCATAATATATACAAAGATTTGCATTGCCCTGTATGCTATGGACAACAAAGCTTGTTCAGACACATGTGACGCATGGTGACATCACCACGGCAAGGCGGAAGTGGTGAGAAAGGCGGTAGCAATCTGTAACAGCCGCTAAACTTGGATATTTAAACGCAGCCCTTTTATCTACCCATTGCAGGGGCCTTCGAAGAGACGTGGATGTCTCAAGCGCGCAGCCCGTTTGTTAATTATTAATTAACCAATTATCACCGGAGAGGTTTATAAGCACTCCCATAGGGAGTTGAATCCAGATGTCTCTGAGGAAGTAGGGCTATTCCCTACGAAACGCGTCAGACAAGTGAGAACGTTCACACAGCGATAGAAGGAAGAGGTTCTAGCACAAAAGTCCGGCGATCAGCTTGAAGCACAGTCTTCTCAACGGCATGATCTGACGAGCAGTGCAATTCCCCCCGAAGTGAGGCTCGAGGTGGAACGCACTGTGACACGCAAACCGGCCTCACCGGCTACCAGCATTCAGATACTATACCAGAAATTACCATCCAGATCCATCCGTGCCGGCATCTAAGGTTTTTGTGCAATATTTACCTTTTACCATCTATTGCCTTATATGTGAATGTATTTTTATTATTATTTTAGCATATTTTTGTAAATTTTAATAAAATTGACTTTGTAGCTACTCTCCGGCTATACAATTTTTTCACATTGCTATTTTCAGCAGCCAGTTCCATATACTGGTGTTTGCTTAACATCATTTATCATAATGTATATGATGGCAGTTTATATATCCTAAGAGGATTATGCCAATTTATCTTTCAAGCCTATATTGTTTATGAAAGTAAAGTATTAGGCAGTGGTTATCTTTACCCATAAGTTTTGTCTTTCTGGATTGATACCCTTGCCATACATTCTATTTATCTATTTGAGTATTCTGGTATTATATATATTTTTGATGCTCATTTAGAAGCTCCTGGATTCCTATTGCTGCTTTTTAAAGTGGAATACACTTTTAACATTGTTCTTATAGGTTTTTGGTGGATCCCTATTTCTATCCGGTTTAAGAGCTTTGCATGTTAGGTCCTATTTTTCCCTCTATTTCTCTGTATATATTTTTTATATGAGAATCACCTTTACTTACATTAACTATAAGATAAGGCTAGGGACTAATGAAAGTATTTAGAAAATTGGGCAGACTAGATGGGCCGAACGGTTCTTATCTGCCGTCACATTCTATGTTTCTATGTTTCTTACATAATTCCGAAATGGACATATTTATTTCATATGATTCCACTTTCAATCCCTATACAATGGTTAAATATGATCCAAAGTAGTATTAACAACTTTATCTGGAAAGGCAAAAAGCCCAGAATTAACATTACTATGTCCTCAAAGAAAGGACATCAATGGGGTATGGGATACCCTTTAATTTGCCAGGTCTATCAGGCTAATATGTTAGTTCATGCTAACAGACTACAAATTAAGGAAGCCCAAAGTTAAATATGGTATAAAATTGAGGCTCACAGAAGTGGAGTTAAAAATTTAGAATCTCTTCTATGGGGTGATGAAAATAACAATTACTCATTAGCTAATCTATCGACTAATACTCCTCTAATTCTTCGCCAAATTCTTAAAGAATGGAAAATTATTAAGAAAAAACTACATTTTAATAATAAAATTTTACGGAAAATTCATATTGCAACTTTAGAACAAATCTTGCCGGACATTAATTTAAAAAATTGGTATAGAGATTTCCCTTATTTAATATCGGATATGTACAATAGTCAACAAATGATATGAAGTATTAAAAACAACATTTGATTTATCACCTAGAGAAGTCTTTAACTTTCTCCTTATGAAGAGTTTTCTTAAAGACAACTTGTTATTTCTTGGTGGTAGAGTAGGGAGTCTGATCACTAAAATCTTCACAGGGTGTGACGTTAAAAATGTGATATCGATTGCTTCAGAATTATTAAGTACACCTGGATCTCAAGCAATGCCTAAACCATTAATAAAATGGGAATTGGATTTAGAGGTTAATATTCCACTAGATATTTGGTGCAAGTCCTTTCAGAAGACAAAAAAATATATTCACTGTCTCAATATTTTATAAACTTTCATTAAAGTGGCACACAGATGGTATATGGTCCCATTGCGTCTGGTAAAAATCTCACAGACCAATCAGCCTAATTGTTGGCGTTGTTTCCATCTCGATGGATCAATGCTGCTTATCTGGTGGTCTTGCCCCAGAATTAAATCTCTATGGAATTTGACTTTTAGTCTCATCCATCTATTAGGGGATAAACGATTTGAACAAAAGGCAGAACTGGCTTCATTACATATAATGGGACCAGACATGAATCAAAAATCTGATATGGCCCTTATTCACTGTTTAATGGCAGCTAAGACCCTTATAGCGAGACACTGGCGAAGCATTGAGGTTCCTACCAAGGCTCAGTTTAAGAACCAAGTGATATATCAATTAGAGAGGGAAAAGGGTGTATACTCTATGACTTTATTTCCTAAGTTGAGAACATTGGATTTATATGCTACTTTTTTTAGAAAGGACAAATATCTTTTAAAATTGGTGATATAATCTATTCTGACAAGTATAGCAGGGCGGAATAAGGGCGAGGAATCATATACCATTGAGTAATCATTCGTTTGATGTTGTCTTTGGCCCGACACACACTTTAATAATTTATGGGTAATAACGATGGGATCTTGGACCGGGTACTACCTAGTGATGTAGAACGACCATTATTGTCTGTCTTGTTTGTGTTATTTGTTCTTGGTGATTGAGTAATTGTGATATATATCATTTATGTATGTATTATTGTAATATTAAGATGTCTGGATGCTATATGGGAGGATTGTTTACTCCCGTCATGGCATTTGTAAAATTTTTTATAACTCAATAAAAATAATAAAAAATAAAAAAAATAACTGAAGAACAGAAGAAGGGAGGTCGGCGGCTTCAGTGTTCATGTGAAAATATTGTCCATTTTCAGTTCCATGAAATAGTCGACGAACACAGACCTTCGTATGGCATTCGTATGTCCAAGATGGCTGCCGCCACATGTTCATTCATACGAACGACGACCACCCAGCCGACATTCTACAATTACGACGTGTCTGTGGTTAACCACAACATTCCAATGAGGCCAAGAGGTTAACAAGCAGCACACTTCCAGGCTGGGAGGCCAGCCATTCGGCAGTTCTTTCGGTAAAACAGGGGAATAAACGTAGGGACCGTACGGACAGGGAAATAGCCGAACAAACAGACGAACCAAGGGGGAATGAAGGTAATTCAAAGACGGAGAGATCTGTCACAAATGCTATTCTACTTCACAAACCAAACCCAAATGGGTTTCTATTTTTTTTAAGCAAACACATAGCATTTGAGTTGCTGATGGAAGACCTAGACCAAGAGGGCAGATACGCAATCATTGTTGGACCCTTTAACAAAGTCGTATATACCATACCTAATCTATATGCACCTAACAACAACCAGAGAAACTTCCTACACAAAATTATTTACAAAATAACCAACATACAACAGAGCACTACAATTTTGTGTTGGGATATTAACCACGTCTTAGATCCCAACTTAGATACCACTCTTTCTCATAATAGTCCCAGATACAAACAACTTAAAAGACAATGTACTTCCATTATGAAATTATCACTACTACTTTGATGCCTGTAGGATCTCACACACGGAAGACAGAGAGCACATGTACTTCTCATCGGTAGACAATATATACTCCAAAATAGATGGTTTCCTGGTGGGTGCTGCGGCCCTAGAGCAAATTGTCCACTGCAGGGTGGGACAGCTTGTGTGGTCAGACCATGCACTTGTTAATCTGACCCTTAAGGACACCTATGACTTTAACCCCTTAAGGACAGAGCTTCAGAAGTTTTTCTTACACTTAAGGACACAACCCATTTTTGCATTTTTTGCTGTTTGTGTTGAAACACAATTTGCATCTCTGTCATTTATTGCACCAACATATATTATATATCATTTTTTAGAGGGCAAACAGGGCTTTAATTTGATGTCACATTTACATAGATATATTCTCATTAATTATAAAAAAAAAGCCAAAAAATGAAAAAAAAAAAATCTAATTCTTTCAGAGTTTTGGCAATAATAGCGTGTGCATAATATATCCAGCGTAGAAAAAGTAATTAAAAATAAATTCATTTATGTGTCTTGATTTATAGAGTATATCATATGTATAGGATTTCAGCTTATTTTGAAAGTTACAGGTCACAAAATACAAGGACTAAAATAAAATTTCAATTTGCAACAATTTTAGAAGTTGGTATGTTTGTGTTGTAGGTTTAGTAGCCATCACAGAAAAAAAAAATTGCCACACAAAAGTATATATTTATATACAGTAGACATAACAGGCAATTTACCTAAGGTTAGTTTGACACTTTTTACGTAGCTATTTCATCGCCAATCGCAAATTGGAGTAAAATTGTGTTTTTTTCTTTATTTTGGCATATACACATAAAACAAGGTTTTTTGTAATGTGTATTTCATAAAGCTGGTGTGTGCTATTCCTGCACAGAATCCCATATTGTATTCAGCTACATCTGCTGAGAATAATGATACCCCCATTATATGCCACTTTGGAGCACCTGAGCAGGCTACATATTACAACTACACCATAAAGGCATATCATTTCTTAAAGAAGACATCCCAGGGTATTTCAAAAGGCATATTTTTAACCTTAGCATGGGATAATTATTCCGCGTACTACAACTGTATAATACTACATATGCTGCTCAGATATGTCATCTGAGTACAGCAAAACCCCTGTATGAACCTTTGCCAGGTATATGTGGATGTTGAAGAGGCACATTTGAGACACAGCCATTCAGTTTTTTTCTAACATTGAAGTTTTACGCTGTGTCCATGTTCCGTTTTGGAGTAGTTTAGCTGGTTGGTTATTTAAACTTCCCCACAAATATATACTATTTATTAAAGAATACACCCCGGGGTAATTCAAAAGGCATATTTTGAGCCTTCGCGTGGGATGATTTTTTTTTTAGTTCCAGGTGTAGTGGTAATGAGTATTTTTTAAATATTGTTTTTTTTTACTTTTTTAAGCTTTTTTACTTTTTAAAACTCGTTTTTAAACTTTTTTTGCTTATTAATTTTTTTTTAACTTTCCTAAACTTTCTTAAAACTTTTTTTACAGATTTATCATTTTTATAAACTTTTTTTTTTACCTTTAACCTCTAACTAGCAGTAAGCAGCACTAACCGTATATTCCCCAATTTCCCATAACTCCCACCCACCCCAACTAGCAAAATATATCTGTAATGGAGCTTCCTGTACCCCAGTCGGGTACCTCCACCGACGGATGCTCCTTGTGCCTACCAAGGACCATCAGCACTGCATCGGACACCATAAACACTGCAGACCCCACGAACCGCCACAGCTTTGTAGGGGTCTCACCATCTCCTACCCACCCTGGACCTACGACAGGGCTCCAGGTTCCAGTGGGTGAACCTCTGTTCCTTCAGAGAGCGAAGCAGGAACATTGCTTAAAAGTGCTAGTGATTATTCAAGGGAGAATGAAGAGCATTGCAATCCCTTGTAGCAGTTTTCCCCAATAAGAGACAGGACTCTAGATTGAGGGTGAAGTAGAACAGAAAGTTTAATGGCACACACTGGTCTTTTATACAAGTTTTACAGCAAACGTGCCGCCCATGTGGATCTAGTTGGGCACCGAGACACAAAACATGTAAGCCAATAAAAACAGTGTAACAAGGAATGACACTCCCACATACATTACACAATCCCTCCTCTCTACCTATGATATAATTAAAGTAGCTAATACAATAACCTAATTATCAACAGGCAGGAAAACACACATTTTCCCCAAAATACAGAAAACACCACAAAACATAACATATCCCCATAAATCTTACATCACCTGATAGCCACTCTGGGTGAACAACATATCCTAAAATTACCCAGATCAGAGCAGGGGTTCAGGAAATTCCTGGAAGTCTCTTTTGACCAACCGCATGCACATTTTCATGCCCAAAACAGTTCCAGAGAATTAGGCTGTGCAGCCGGTCTATTTTCATTGTTAACAGTTCACTTTGAATGCACAAACGGATGCCGTTTGTGCCTAAAGTACATGTTGAAGTGCCGTTCGACTTCAGTTGAAGAGTCAAAGTCCGGGGAAGGTAAAGTTTCAGCGATGTTCGTGCCGTCGTTAACCCTGCGATCGTGGCGATCTGTGGTTAAGTTTAGCGCATAACGGGCCCGGTCCGTCATCCGGCATTAACTGCTTCCCAGGCATGACGGACTAGGTCAGTCACCCAGTGGTAAGGGGTTAAACATTGAAGCCCTCGGCGGCTTATTGATACCCTACTGACAGACCCTGATTTCACAAAAGACCCAGCTGACGCATTGCAACACTATTTTACTGATAATGAACATCAACACCTCACACACCACACTGTGTGGCAAGCCCACAAGGCAATCACATGGGGGATTCTCACACGACAGGCATCATACCTCCCTAAAAAAAAAAGACCTAACTGCTGAAGTGGCAAACAGATATTTACACTTTAACAACCCAAAACCAGACCCACCCAATCCCGCAATTGCGGGAACAGATAGCCCTCTTATGACAAGAAATTCACCAAAAATCCACCATCAAGTGGGGTACCATTTGAGGAAACTCAAAGCAACACATTACACCCAGGGTAACCAAGCTGGCAAATTACCGGTGAGCTGGTTAAAAAGAAACAGCAGACTCAGAAAATAGTGTATCTAAATGCCAAATCTGGCAGGAAAATAATGATACCCTAAGATATAAGTAACAAATTTGCCAATTACTACTCCTGCCTATACAATCTTACTGCTGACCCGGATACACATCAACCATCCGATTCAGACATATCACGTTACATTGACCGCCTACACCTACTCACACTAACACCACAACAAAAGACCACACTGTCCCAACCCGTTACTATAGAGGGAGTTACAGCGGGGATTAGGCCCAGACAGCTTTGCTAACTGTTACTATAGAAAATACTGTGAACTATTAGCTCCGTGACTGGCACAGGTCTTCAACAAAGATATTGCCCCATCGTCACCCTATCCAAACCAGGTATACCACCGACATATCCACAAAACTTGAGACCGATATCCCTTCTCAACTCGAATGCTAAACGTCTGGCCAAAATCTATGCACTCAGACTAAGACTGCTACTTCCCCACATCATACACGGTGATTAAAACATATTACACACAGGGAGGAAACTTAGGGGTTCTGCGCCCCAGTAAGGGAAGAGGTCACACTTATAAAACATATATCCCTTGAAAGCCCCAGGTCCCAACTAGGGTTCCTGCAAATAGCTGGGCTATCGGATGTACAGAAACTGAGATTCACAGCTCCAGAGTCTTCGATAGGGCTCGTGCCTCTCTCCGGTGGCTACCTACACTTATGTGGCCCTGGAGAGAGCACTGTCGGGATAACTGATTGATCCAGCATGTAGAATTTGTGTCACACCTAGGGTCTTACCAGGCTTTAAAAAGGTCGGACTTAACGTATCAAAGAATAGTCAGGATACTTGCCGAGGTCTGGGGGCACAGAATGCCAGGTGTTCAACTAAACTACTGCTGAACACCTGGGATGTATACCGCAATTATATCAGCAGACCTAACAAGCTCTCGTTGGCTGAAGTTTTCCTGAACATAGACAAGCGCACCAGAGCAGGGAATACCTCAAATCAACATAAATTAGAGGAATTCCCTGCTCTGGTGCGTTCGTCTATATTCGGGGAGGTTTCCCTGAACATAGCCTAATGCACCAGAGCAGGGAATCCCTTACCAACCAATACATTCTACGACCGGGTCGTAGGAACGGAACCTGGTCGGTAAGTGAGGAGTGTCTGTACACATATTTGTATTCAGCAATGTCTCACGAGTACAACAGTACCCCTCATGTAAAGATTTTATGGGTTTTAGGGTTTCCATTTGCCAATTTCTGTTTTTGCTAATTGAAATTTGCCAGATATGGCTCTGTTGTCTTTCAAAGATATGGCAGCCCAGGAATGTGAATTAACCCCACCCTGGCATACCATTTGAAAAAGTAGACAACCCAAGGTATTCAAAATGGGGTATTTCCAGTCTTTTGTAGAAGCCACTTAGCCACAAACACTGGCCAAATTTAGCATTCATATTAGTTTTTTGCAACTTTTACTTATCATGATAAGTTTTACTGTTTTGAAACACTCATATTTGTATTCAGCAAAGTCTCCAGAGTACAACAATATCCCTGATGCACAGGTTTTACACTACCCCCAATGTTCCAAAATTCCCCTATAATGAACTATAGGAAAGGGAAAAACATACAAGGCTTTCTGGTACATACTGACCTGACTGCGAAGATCCAACCACTTACCTTGGCCACTAATGTGGGGTGTTATCAGTGCTTAAACTGTACATCCTGTAATTCAATGATCACAGGCAAAACATTTTGCCACCCGAGATCCGAAAAAAGTATACAAAATCAAACATCATATATACAGCACTACTACACATGTACTACTACACATATGCCCATGTGGCCTCACATATGTGGGAAAGACATCAAATGACTTAAGGAAACATATGTGGGGGCACAGATCTACCGTCAGCACTACCCTAGTTAATGGCTCTGCTAGCACTACTTAATGTTGCTCAAAATTTTTGGTAGACGGGCCATATGTTTCACATCGATTTATGGGGATAGATCACTAGGGAAACCACGACAGGGCAATGACGAAAAGTAAATTTGAGTTGAAATAAGTGCTTTACATTTCTGATGGCCTGAAAATGGCTTTTGACCCAAAAACGTGTGTGCGCGTCTCTCGTGTGACATCACACGCACGCCAACATCGTTATTAACGTGGGTGGAGGGGGGTATAATTTGGCATGTATCCACTGCGGCCGGCATCCATCAACATGTTGCAACAGTCAGTGATACAGACGCACGGCCGCTGGGCGAAAATACCACAAGCTGAGGAGGAACATGTTACAAGCGTTACTGGCCTTGCAGCTCCCGGGTTGGGAAAGCAGGGATTACAGCTCCATTAGGAGCAGGTAGGATGATCCCAACTGCCAGTACCCCAACAGTGTCCCCAGCATACCCTGGTGCGAAGGCCCCGCAAGGGAAGCGTCTCCTTTTGGGATACGAATGCTCCTCCTGGGTGGTGTTCGCCTATGTGAATGGCAGCCACCCAGGGGAACACTTATTAATTACTTCCCTTGTGGTTTCACACTTATGTTGCAGGCGTGACTGTTCTGATTTATTGGTGTGAACTAATCTAATGGGGTACCGGGGTGGTCAGCATTCGGGAGACGAACAGGTTCCGTTCGCGTGAGAGCTCCCAAACGATCAACAGCGTATATAACACAAAATACACTAAATACATAGAAATACATGGGGAACTGTACATTACACAGGGGAAAACATACGAATAAGCAGTGGGCATGGTACTCAGTGACAGCGTTCCGTCACAACTAGCAAGGTACTAAATGAAATCCAGAGTCTTAAAAGAACAAAGGAGGGCTCTTGCTGTCCCTTGATACAGAAAAGGACTTTGATTGCCTGAGTTGGAGTTTCTTAGAGGCTGTTCTTCACAAATTTGGACTCCCTGGGAGCTTCCTCTCCAGTCAGGGCCTTATACTCAGCACCGGCAGTGCAGGTTTTAAACTCCAGATTTGTCTCTGACAAATTCTTGATTACAAATGGTACTGGACAAGACTCCCCTCTGTCCCTCCTTTATGTGATGGCACTAGAACCTTTTGCGGCGACAATTCGGGCAAACCCTTCTATCCACGGAGTACATATAGGAGACAAGACTTATACACTAATTATTTTCTCTGATGATATACTAACACTGACACAACCACATATCTCACTGCCCAACCTATTACACTGCATACAAGACTACACCAGAGTATCTTATTAAAAATTAAATCTGACAAAGACACAGGCAATGGGGATAAATATAGTTGGGTCTATTCTGGAACTGGTGAAGTCTTTCAAAGTCGATTAGAGAGAGGACTTTGTCTTCTTAGGCATACAAATCACTAAAGTGACCACACACATAGCTGTGAACGCACCCCAATGGGATGCCATAGAATCATACTGGTCCTGCAAATCAGGACTACATCACTTATTTTGGACACCTAAATGACTGAGATCTGAGTCACCATCCATGCTAGAAACAACTAAACTACTGCTGAACACCTGGGATGTATACCGCAATTATATCAGCAGACCTAACAAGCTCTCGTTGGCTGAAGTTTTCCTGAACATAGACAAGCGCACCAGAGCAGGGAATACCTCAAATCAACATAAATTAGAGGAATTCCCTGCTCTGGTGCGTTCGTCTATATTCGGGGAGGTTTCCCTGAACATAGCCTAATGCACCAGAGCAGGGAATCCCTTACCAACCAATACATTCTACGACCGGGTCGTAGGAACGGAACCTGGTCGGTAAGTGAGGAGTGTCTGTACACATATTTGTATTCAGCAATGTCTCACGAGTACAACAGTACCCCTCATGTAAAGATTTTATGGGTTTTAGGGTTTCCATTTGCCAATTTCTGTTTTTGCTAATTGAAATTTGCCAGATATGGCTCTGTTGTCTTTCAAAGATATGGCAGCCCAGGAATGTGAATTAACCCCACCCTGGCATACCATTTGAAAAAGTAGACAACCCAAGGTATTCAAAATGGGGTATTTCCAGTCTTTTGTAGAAGCCACTTAGCCACAAACACTGGCCAAATTTAGCATTCATATTAGTTTTTTGCAACTTTTACTTATCATGATAAGTTTTACTGTTTTGAAACACTCATATTTGTATTCAGCAAAGTCTCCAGAGTACAACAATATCCCTGATGCACAGGTTTTACACTACCCCCAATGTTCCAAAATTCCCCTATAATGAACTATAGGAAAGGGAAAAACATACAAGGCTTTCTGGTACATACTGACCTGACTGCGAAGATCCAACCACTTACCTTGGCCACTAATGTGGGGTGTTATCAGTGCTTAAACTGTACATCCTGTAATTCAATGATCACAGGCAAAACATTTTGCCACCCGAGATCCGAAAAAAGTATACAAAATCACATCATATATAGCACTACTACACACTACTACACATATGTGGGAAAGACATCAAATGACTTAAGGAAACATATGTGGGGGCACAGATCTACCGTCAGCACTACCCTAGTTAATGGCTCTGCTAGCACTACTTAATGTTGCTCAAAATTTTTGGTAGACGGGCCATATGTTTCACATCGATTTATGGGGATAGATCATGTGTCCATTTCATCCAGGGGTGGTAATCAAGATATTCAGCTCTTAAAACTAGAAGCTTTTTGGATCCACACTTTGGGAACCTTATCCCCCCTTGGACTTAATGAGAAAAAAATATCTATATTGCTTCCTACAAAGAAGATGAATGGAACTATCATTACCTAGTATATAATTTTAATATGACCTTTAGAATTAAGACCATAGTGTAAAAGCCTGCATATTTGTTATACTTTATATCTGAGACACTCGTTTGAATTTTCTGTGATACATGTTCTCAAGGTGTCCCTCTATATTGGGAGTGGGAGTCAATAAATGTGGCTCTATTCTTATTTTGATATTTTTCTGTTTCTTAGATCTATATTGTTGTGTCAACAATTGCTAATGTAGTAATATGGTGTTACAGGGTAATTGACGAATGGCTACTTTGTTGCCAGTTATTTTGTTGGCAGACCACACGCAATCTCTGTTCCTCTCCTCTTGGATCTCGGGCCTGTAGCTTGTTTGTAATTTTCCTTATTCTCTTATTTTTCATTCACTTTTCACATTGTCATAACCCTCTGTGGATTTAGGGTTAACCTTACTTGCTGACTTATTTTGAAAATCTCCACGTCACGGTCGACATCACAAATCTCGTTTTCTCCTCACTCACCCTCCAATTAGACCTTCACAGTCACATATTTAACGCTTTTCAATTCACTTCATTAATTGTCTTGATAAAAGTCTGAATGGACTGAAACATCAACTTTTTATGTGTATCACTGTATTTGCTTAATAAAGCAACAGTATAAAATTAATTACTAAGACTTCAGATTGCTCTCTAATTGGAATATATACTTGGTTGGAGACTTTCCCGGAGCGATTGAAAGACCGGGAGCATCGAGTGCTGGTACCTGGGAGTTTATATATTGTAATAAAAGTACTCCTTTCCTTTGGTACATTGTCCTGGGATTAGGGAGTTACATACAGTCCTTTCTCGCTTTAGAGACACTCCACATGCTGGATAAGGTAAAAGGACTTGCTCTTTTTATTGTGGTTCCAAAATTTAACAATGTGCAGTAAGGTATAACTAAGTGTAACAAAATAAAGAAAAAAAAAATAAATACTTGCTTTTCTGAGCACTAACTTAACAAAATAATAAACTATCTGGGTTGGATGGCTTGTCCACTGTCAAACATAAATAAACATAAATATCCACAATACTGTTTTTGGTTCTTTCAGTTCTCTCTTTCCACACACAGGAATCAAACACAAGGTACATTTTGAGTATATCACTACGTGTCCCACTTGGCATTCAATCTCAGTACTTCAAGTCTAAACACATTGTGCAGTATAGTCATATATAGGTGTTGCTTTTTTTCCTCAGTGCTTCTTCCTTAAATCTCAGTTAAAGATCCAAATATATTTATTAAATCTGGGCAGAATTGTCTGAGATTATGATATAAAGGATTTACCCCTCTCTGTAACTTCCACTTGGTGTAAGCAATTAAAAAAAAAAAAAAAAAAAAAAAGAATGTTTTTAAAGATTAAACTTCTCTTTTTATTTGTCAAGTAGGGCTGTCTTTAGTAATAATTGTTTGCTACATTGTACAAATAGTTGTACATTGCAGTCCTTTTTTTTTCCACAAGGAAACTATTAGTGGAAACTAGCACATTTTTCCTCTTTACAGAATATAAATATTTGATTGATTTTAACTTAGCCTATGTTTTAACGTTGCACTAATATGTATTGGAGTTGGCTATCCATTAATCACTGACAATTGTACTCTTAGTTGATCAATACCACATCACAGCTGAATTGCCTATAACATAACCTATAAGGGTCAGATTATTTCCATTTCAAACCCCTTCTGTGTTATTTATTCTTAAAGGACCACTATAGTGCCAGGAAAACATACTCTCCCGGCTCTGGAAGGGGGAAAGGGTTAAAAACTTACCTTTTTCCAGCGCTGGGCAGAGAGCTCTCCTCCTTCTCTCCTCCTCTGTTCCTCCTCCTGGGCTGAATGTGCATGCGCGGCAAGAGCTGCGCACGCATTCAGCCCGTCGCATAGGAAAGCATTTACAAAATCACAGTGAGAAGCACTCAATGAGACAGCCACTAGAGGATTAGGGGGAAGGCTTAACCCATTCATAAACATAGCAGTTTCTCTGAAACTGCTATGTTTATAAAAAAAATGGGTTAACCCTAGAAGAACCTGGCACCCAGACCACTTCATTAAACTGAAGTGGTCTGGGTGCCTAGAGTGGTCCTTTAATTACATATTGCTAGTATGGCTGTCTCATACTTTTGTAACAATTTGCTACTTTGCACAAAGGTTTTTTTGTTTTTTTTGTTTTTTTAAACCTTTGTGCAAAGTAGCAAATTGTTACTAAATTAGTGGACACTAGCAAATGTGCTCCTCTTTACAAAATATCAGTTTCCATTGATTTTAGTCAGTAATCATATTCGAGTGATATTCATGAAAGTTGGCTACCCATTAATCACTGACAAGTGTTCTCTATAATCTATATTCTAAATCTAGAACATAGAATATAACATATTCTAGGATATATTCCTTAACAAAAAATCCAAATTGTGCTGGCACTCAATCACATGTGGGTGCAGGTATTTGAGGTCAACCCCAATATAACCTCATAATATATACAAAGATTTGCATTGCCCTGTATGCTATGGACAACAAAGCTTGTTCAGACACATGTGACGCGTGACGCATGGTGACATCACCACGGCAAGGCGGAAGTGGTGAGAAAGGCGGTAGCAATCTGTAACAGCCGCTAAACTTGGATATTTAAACGCAGCCCTTTTATCTACCCATTGCAGGGGCCTTCGAAGAGACGTGGATGTCTCAAGCGCGCAGCCCGTTTGTTAATTATTAATTAACCAATTATCACCGGAGAGGTTTATAAGCACTCCCATAGGGAGTTGAATCCAGATGTCTCTGAGGAAGTAGGGCTATTCCCTACGAAACGCGTCAGACAAGTGAGAACGTTCACACAGCGATAGAAGGAAGAGGTTCTAGCACAAAAGTCCGGCGATCAGCTTGAAGCACAGTCTTCTCAACGGCATGATCTGACGAGCAGTGCAATTCCCCCCGAAGTGAGGCTCGAGGTGGAACGCACTGTGACACGCAAACCGGCCTCACCGGCTACCAGCATTCAGATACTATACCAGAAATTACCATCCAGATCCATCCGTGCCGGCATCTAAGGTTTTTGTGCAATATTTACCTTTTACCATCTATTGCCTTATATGTGAATGTATTTTTATTATTATTTTAGCATATTTTTGTAAATTTTAATAAAATTGACTTTGTAGCTACTCTCCGGCTATACAATTTTTTCACATTGCTATTTTCAGCAGCCAGTTCCATATACTGGTGTTTGCTTAACATCATTTATCATAATGTATATGATGGCAGTTTATATATCCTAAGAGGATTATGCCAATTTATCTTTCAAGCCTATATTGTTTATGAAAGTAAAGTATTAGGCAGTGGTTATCTTTACCCATAAGTTTTGTCTTTCTGGATTGATACCCTTGCCATACATTCTATTTATCTATTTGAGTATTCTGGTATTATATATATTTTTGATGCTCATTTAGAAGCTCCTGGATTCCTATTGCTGCTTTTTAAAGTGGAATACACTTTTAACATTGTTCTTATAGGTTTTTGGTGGATCCCTATTTCTATCCGGTTTAAGAGCTTTGCATGTTAGGTCCTATTTTTCCCTCTATTTCTCTGTATATATTTTTTATATGAGAATCACATTTACTTACATTAACTATAAGATAAGGCTAGGGACTAATGAAAGTATTTAGAAAATTGGGCAGACTAGATGGGCCGAACGGTTCTTATCTGCCGTCACATTCTATGTTTCTATGTTTCTTACATAATTCCGAAATGGACATATTTATTTCATATGATTCCACTTTCAATCCCTATACAATGGTTAAATATGATCCAAAGTAGTATTAACAACTTTATCTGGAAAGGCAAAAAGCCCAGAATTAACATTACTATGTCCTCAAAGAAAGGACATCAATGGGGTATGGGATACCCTTTAATTTGCCAGGTCTATCAGGCTAATATGTTAGTTCATGCTAACAGACTACAAATTAAGGAAGCCCAAAGTTAAATATGGTATAAAATTGAGGCTCACAGAAGTGGAGTTAAAAATTTAGAATCTCTTCTATGGGGTGATGAAAATAACAATTACTCATTAGCTAATCTATCGACTAATACTCCTCTAATTCTTGGCCAAATTCTTAAAGAATGGAAAATTATTAAGAAAAAACTACATTTTAATAATAAAATTTTACGGAAAATTCATATTGCAACTTTAGAACAAATCTTGCCGGACATTAATTTAAAAAATTGGTATAGAGATTTCCCTTATTTAATATCGGATATGTACAATAGTCAACAAATGATATGAAGTATTAAAAACAACATTTGATTTATCACCTAGAGAAGTCTTTAACTTTCTCCTTATGAAGAGTTTTCTTAAAGACAACTTGTTATTTCTTGGTGGTAGAGTAGGGAGTCTGATCACTAAAATCTTCACAGGGTGTGACGTTAAAAATGTGATATCGATTGCTTCAGAATTATTAAGTACACCTGGATCTCAAGCAATGCCTAAACCATTAATAAAATGGGAATTGGATTTAGAGGTTAATATTCCACTAGATATTTGGTGCAAGTCCTTTCAGAAGACAAAAAAATATATTCACTGTCTCAATATTTTATAAACTTTCATTAAAGTGGCACACAGATGGTATATGGTCCCATTGCGTCTGGTAAAAATCTCACAGACCAATCAGCCTAATTGTTGGCGTTGTTTCCATCTCGATGGATCAATGCTGCTTATCTGGTGGTCTTGCCCCAGAATTAAATCTCTATGGAATTTGACTTTTAGTCTCATCCATCTATTAGGGGATAAACGATTTGAACAAAAGGCAGAACTGGCTTCATTACATATAATGGGACCAGACATGAATCAAAAATCTGATATGGCCCTTATTCACTGTTTAATGGCAGCTAAGACCCTTATAGCGAGACACTGGCGAAGCATTGAGGTTCCTACCAAGGCTCAGTTTAAGAACCAAGTGATATATCAATTAGAGAGGGAAAAGGGTGTATACTCTATGACTTTATTTCCTAAGTTGAGAACATTGGATTTATATGCTACTTTTTTTAGAAAGGACAAATATCTTTTAAAATTGGTGATATAATCTATTCTGACAAGTATAGCAGGGCGGAATAAGGGCGAGGAATCATATACCATTGAGTAATCATTCGTTTGATGTTGTCTTTGGCCCGACACACACTTTAATAATTTATGGGTAATAACGATGGGATCTTGGACCGGGTACTACCTAGTGATGTAGAACGACCATTATTGTCTGTCTTGTTTGTGTTATTTGTTCTTGGTGATTGAGTAATTGTGATATATATCATTTATGTATGTATTATTGTAATATTAAGATGTCTGGATGCTATATGGGAGGATTGTTTACTCCCGTCATGGCATTTGTAAAATTTTTTATAACTCAATAAAAATAATAAAAAATAAAAAAAATAACTGAAGAACAGAAGAAGGGAGGTCGGCGGCTTCAGTGTTCATGTGAAAATATTGTCCATTTTCAGTTCCATGAAATAGTCGACGAACACAGACCTTCGTATGGCATTCGTATGTCCAAGATGGCTGCCGCCACATGTTCATTCATACGAACGACGACCACCCAGCCGACATTCTACAATTACGACGTGTCTGTGGTTAACCACAACATTCCAATGAGGCCAAGAGGTTAACAAGCAGCACACTTCCAGGCTGGGAGGCCAGCCATTCGGCAGTTCTTTCGGTAAAACAGGGGAATAAACGTAGGGACCGTACGGACAGGGAAATAGCCGAACAAACAGACGAACCAAGGGGGAATGAAGGTAATTCAAAGACGGAGAGATCTGTCACAAATGCTATTCTACTTCACAAACCAAACCCAAATGGGTTTCTATTTTTTTTAAGCAAACACATAGCATTTGAGTTGCTGATGGAAGACCTAGACCAAGAGGGCAGATACGCAATCATTGTTGGACCCTTTAACAAAGTCGTATATACCATACCTAATCTATATGCACCTAACAACAACCAGAGAAACTTCCTACACAAAATTATTTACAAAATAACCAACATACAACAGAGCACTACAATTTTGTGTTGGGATATTAACCACGTCTTAGATCTTAGATCCCAACTTAGATACCACTCTTTCTCATAATAGTCCCAGATACAAACAACTTAAAAGACAATGTACTTCCATTATGAAATTATCACTACTACTTTGATGCCTGTAGGATCTCACACACGGAAGACAGAGAGCACATGTACTTCTCATCGGTAGACAATATATACTCCAAAATAGATGGTTTCCTGGTGGGTGCTGCGGCCCTAGAGCAAATTGTCCACTGCAGGGTGGGACAGCTTGTGTGGTCAGACCATGCACTTGTTAATCTGACCCTTAAGGACACCTATGACTTTAACCCCTTAAGGACAGAGCTTCAGAAGTTTTTCTTACACTTAAGGACACAACCCATTTTTGCATTTTTTGCTGTTTGTGTTGAAACACAATTTGCATCTCTGTCATTTATTGCACCAACATATATTATATATCATTTTTTAGAGGGCAAACAGGGCTTTAATTTGATGTCACATATACATAGATATATTCTCATTAATTATAAAAAAAAAAGCCAAAAAATGAAAAAAAAAAAATCTAATTCTTTCAGAGTTTTGGCAATAATAGCGTGTGCATAATATATCCAGCGTAGAAAAAGTAATTAAAAATAAATTCATTTATGTGTCTTGATTTATAGAGTATATCATATGTATAGGATTTCAGCTTATTTTGAAAGTTACAGGTCACAAAATACAAGGACTAAAATAAAATTTCAATTTGCAACAATTTTAGAAGTTGGTATGTTTGTGTTGTAGGTTTAGTAGCCATCACAGAAAAAAAAAATTGCCACACAAAAGTATATATTTATATACAGTAGACATAACAGGCAATTTACCTAAGGTTAGTTTGACACTTTTTACGTAGCTATTTCATCGCCAATCGCAAATTGGAGTAAAATTGTGTTTTTTTCTTTATTTTGGCATATACACATAAAACAAGGTTTTTTGTAATGTGTATTTCATAAAGCTGGTGTGTGCTATTCCTGCACAGAATCCCATATTGTATTCAGCTACATCTGCTGAGAATAATGATACCCCCATTATATGCCACTTTGGAGCACCTGAGCAGGCTACATATTACAACTACACCATAAAGGCATATCATTTCTTAAAGAAGACATCCCAGGGTATTTCAAAAGGCATATTTTTAACCTTAGCATGGGATAATTATTCCGCGTACTACAACTGTATAATACTACATATGCTGCTCAGATATGTCATCTGAGTATAGCAAAACCCCTGTATGAACCTTTGCCAGGTATATGTGGATGTTGAAGAGGCACATTTGAGACACAGCCATTCAGTTTTTTTCTAACATTGAAGTTTTACGCTGTGTCCATGTTCCGTTTTGGAGTAGTTTAGCTGGTTGGTTATTTAAACTTCCCCACAAATATATACTATTTATTAAAGAATACACCCCGGGGTAATTCAAAAGGCATATTTTGAGCCTTCGCGTGGGATGATTTTTTTTTTAGTTCCAGGTGTAGTGGTAATGAGTATTTTTTAAATATTGTTTTTTTTTACTTTTTTAAGCTTTTTTACTTTTTAAAACTCGTTTTTAAACTTTTTTTGCTTATTAATTTTTTTTTAACTTTCCTAAACTTTCTTAAAACTTTTTTTACAGATTTATCATTTTTATAAACTTTTTTTTTTACCTTTAACCTCTAACTAGCAGTAAGCAGCACTAACCGTATATTCCCCAATTTCCCATAACTCCCACCCACCCCAACTAGCAAAATATATCTGTAATGGAGCTTCCTGTACCCCAGTCGGGTACCTCCACCGACGGATGCTCCTTGTGCCTACCAAGGACCATCAGCACTGCATCGGACACCATAAACACTGCAGACCCCACGAACCGCCACAGCTTTGTAGGGGTCTCACCATCTCCTACCCACCCTGGACCTACGACAGGGCTCCAGGTTCCAGTGGGTGAACCTCTGTTCCTTCAGAGAGCGAAGCAGGAACATTGCTTAAAAGTGCTAGTGATTATTCAAGGGAGAATGAAGAGCATTGCAATCCCTTGTAGCAGTTTTCCCCAATAAGAGACAGGACTCTAGATTGAGGGTGAAGTAGAACAGAAAGTTTAATGGCACACACTGGTCTTTTATACAAGTTTTACAGCAAACGTGCCGCCCATGTGGATCTAGTTGGGCACCGAGACACAAAACATGTAAGCCAATAAAAACAGTGTAACAAGGAATGACACTCCCACATACATTACACAATCCCTCCTCTCTACCTATGATATAATTAAAGTAGCTAATACAATAACCTAATTATCAACAGGCAGGAAAACACACATTTTCCCCAAAATACAGAAAACACCACAAAACATAACATATCCCCATAAATCTTACATCACCTGATAGCCACTCTGGGTGAACAACATATCCTAAAATTACCCAGATCAGAGCAGGGGTTCAGGAAATTCCTGGAAGTCTCTTTTGACCAACCGCATGCACATTTTCATGCCCAAAACAGTTCCAGGAATTAGGCTGTGCAGCCGGTCTATTTTCATTGTTAACAGTTCACTTTGAATGCACAAACGGATGCCGTTTGTGCCTAAAGTACATGTTGAAGTGCCGTTCGACTTCAGTTGAAGAGTCAAAGTCCGGGGAAGGTAAAGTTTCAGCGATGTTCGTGCCGTCGTTAACCCTGCGATCGTGGCGATCTGTGGTTAAGTTTAGCGCATAACGGGCCCGGTCCGTCATCCGGCATTAACTGCTTCCCAGGCATGACGGACTAGGTCAGTCACCCAGTGGTAAGGGGTTAAACATTGAAGCCCTCGGCGGCTTATTGATACCCTACTGACAGACCCTGATTTCACAAAAGACCCAGCTGACGCATTGCAACACTATTTTACTGATAATGAACATCAACACCTCACACACCACACTGTGTGGCAAGCCCACAAGGCAATCACATGGGGGATTCTCACACGACAGGCATCATACCTCCCTAAAAAAAAAAGACCTAACTGCTGAAGTGGCAAACAGATATTTACACTTTAACAACCCAAAACCAGACCCACCCAATCCCGCAATTGCGGGAACAGATAGCCCTCTTATGACAAGAAATTCACCAAAAATCCACCATCAAGTGGGGTACCATTTGAGGAAACTCAAAGCAACACATTACACCCAGGGTAACCAAGCTGGCAAATTACCGGTGAGCTGGTTAAAAAGAAACAGCAGACTCAGAAAATAGTGTATCTAAATGCCAAATCTGGCAGGAAAATAATGATACCCTAAGATATAAGTAACAAATTTGCCAATTACTACTCCTGCCTATACAATCTTACTGCTGACCCGGATACACATCAACCATCCGATTCAGACATATCACGTTACATTGACCGCCTACACCTACTCACACTAACACCACAACAAAAGACCACACTGTCCCAACCCGTTACTATAGAGGGAGTTACAGCGGGGATTAGGCCCAGACAGCTTTGCTAACTGTTACTATAGAAAATACTGTGAACTATTAGCTCCGTGACTGGCACAGGTCTTCAACAAAGATATTGCCCCATCGTCACCCTATCCAAACCAGGTATACCACCGACATATCCACAAAACTTGAGACCGATATCCCTTCTCAACTCGAATGCTAAACGTCTGGCCAAAATCTATGCACTCAGACTAAGACTGCTACTTCCCCACATCATACACGATGACCACGTAGGGTTTATAATGGGACGACAGGGATCTGACAACACTAGTGTAGTGGAGTTCCCTGTACCCCAGCTGGGTACCTCTGCCAAAGGGACTGCTTCCTAGCTGGAACAGGGGAACTGATAGGTGAACTAGCTCTCAGTCCTTACAAGGACTTTCCCCGCTGCATCTTCCACCAGCTGCGACAAGCTGGCCCATGGATTAACCCTTTCCCCACCCCCACACTCTGACAATCTTTATTAAAAAACAAAGCTTTTATGCACAGACCACCGCAGGGGGTCTCCACTCTTTCAATACACTTTCCTTTGTCCCAGGCAATAGTGGGGGATGGGTCACATATAACATCTCCCACTCTGGGAGATACCAACAGGACACAGTTACAAACATTAAAACATATTACACACAGGGGGGAAACTTAGGGGTTCTGCGCCCCAGTAAGGGAAGAGGTCACACTTATAAAACATATATCCCTTGAAAGCCCCAGGTCCCAACTAGGGTTCCTGCAAATAGCTGGGCTATCGGATGTACAGAGACTGAGATTCACAGCTCCAGAGTCTTCGATAGGGCTCGTGCCTCTCTCCGGTGGCTACCTACACTTATGTGGCCCTGGAGAGAGCACTGTCGGGATAACTGATTGATCCAGCATGTAGAATTTGTGTCACACCTAGGGTCTTACCAGGCTTTAAAAAGGTCGGACTTAACGTATCAAAGAATAGTCAGGATACTTGCCGAGGTCTGGGGGCACAGAATGCCAGGTGTTCAACTAAACTACTGCTGAACACCTGGGATGTATACCGCAATTATATCAGCAGACCTAACAAGCTCTCGTTGGCTGAAGTTTTCCTGAACATAGACAAGCGCACCAGAGCAGGGAATACCTCAAATCAACATAAATTAGAGGAATTCCCTGCTCTGGTGCGTTCGTCTATATTCGGGGAGGTTTCCCTGAACATAGCCTAATGCACCAGAGCAGGGAATCCCTTACCAACCAATACATTCTACGACCGGGTCGTAGGAACGGAACCTGGTCGGTAAGTGAGGAGTGTCTGTACACATATTTGTATTCAGCAATGTCTCACGAGTACAACAGTACCCCTCATGTAAAGATTTTATGGGTTTTAGGGTTTCCATTTGCCAATTTCTGTTTTTGCTAATTGAAATTTGCCAGATATGGCTCTGTTGTCTTTCAAAGATATGGCAGCCCAGGAATGTGAATTAACCCCACCCTGGCATACCATTTGAAAAAGTAGACAACCCAAGGTATTCAAAATGGGGTATTTCCAGTCTTTTGTAGAAGCCACTTAGCCACAAACACTGGCCAAATTTAGCATTCATATTAGTTTTTTGCAACTTTTACTTATCATGATAAGTTTTACTGTTTTGAAACACTCATATTTGTATTCAGCAAAGTCTCCAGAGTACAACAATATCCCTGATGCACAGGTTTTACACTACCCCCAATGTTCCAAAATTCCCCTATAATGAACTATAGGAAAGGGAAAAACATACAAGGCTTTCTGGTACATACTGACCTGACTGCGAAGATCCAACCACTTACCTTGGCCACTAATGTGGGGTGTTATCAGTGCTTAAACTGTACATCCTGTAATTCAATGATCACAGGCAAAACATTTTGCCACCCGAGATCCGAAAAAAGTATACAAAATCAAACATCATATATACAGCACTACTACACATGTACTACTACACATATGCCCATGTGGCCTCACATATGTGGGAAAGACATCAAATGACTTAAGGAAACATATGTGGGGGCACAGATCTACCGTCAGCACTACCCTAGTTAATGGCTCTGCTAGCACTACTTAATGTTGCTCAAAATTTTTGGTAGACGGGCCATATGTTTCACATCGATTTATGGGGATAGATCATGTGTCCATTTCATCCAGGGGTGGTAATCAAGATATTCAGCTCTTAAAACTAGAAGCTTTTTGGATCCACACTTTGGGAACCTTATCCCCCCTTGGACTTAATGAGAAAAAAATATCTATATTGCTTCCTACAAAGAAGATGAATGGAACTATCATTACCTAGTATATAATTTTAATATGACCTTTAGAATTAAGACCATAGTGTAAAAGCCTGCATATTTGTTATACTTTATATCTGAGACACTCGTTTGAATTTTCTGTGATACATGTTCTCAAGGTGTCCCTCTATATTGGGAGTGGGAGTCAATAAATGTGGCTCTATTCTTATTTTGATATTTTTCTGTTTCTTAGATCTATATTGTTGTGTCAACAATTGCTAATGTAGTAATATGGTGTTACAGGGTAATTGACGAATGGCTACTTTGTTGCCAGTTATTTTGTTGGCAGACCACACGCAATCTCTGTTCCTCTCCTCTTGGATCTCGGGCCTGTAGCTTGTTTGTAATTTTCCTTATTCTCTTATTTTTCATTCACTTTTCACATTGTCATAACCCTCTGTGGATTTAGGGTTAACCTTACTTGCTGACTTATTTTGAAAATCTCCACGTCACGGTCGACATCACAAATCTCGTTTTCTCCTCACTCACCCTCCAATTAGACCTTCACAGTCACATATTTAACGCTTTTCAATTCACTTCATTAATTGTCTTGATAAAAGTCTGAATGGACTGAAACATCAACTTTTTATGTGTATCACTGTATTTGCTTAATAAAGCAACAGTATAAAATTAATTACTAAGACTTCAGATTGCTCTCTAATTGGAATATATACTTGGTTGGAGACTTTCCCGGAGCGATTGAAAGACCGGGAGCATCGAGTGCTGGTACCTGGGAGTTTATATATTGTAATAAAAGTACTCCTTTCCTTTGGTACATTGTCCTGGGATTAGGGAGTTACATACAGTCCTTTCTCGCTTTAGAGACACTCCACATGCTGGATAAGGTAAAAGGACTTGCTCTTTTTATTGTGGTTCCAAAATTTAACAATGTGCAGTAAGGTATAACTAAGTGTAACAAAATAAAGAAAAAAAAAATAAATACTTGCTTTTCTGAGCACTAACTTAACAAAATAATAAACTATCTGGGTTGGATGGCTTGTCCACTGTCAAACATAAATAAACATAAATATCCACAATACTGTTTTTGGTTCTTTCAGTTCTCTCTTTCCACACACAGGAATCAAACACAAGGTACATTTTGAGTATATCACTACGTGTCCCACTTGGCATTCAATCTCAGTACTTCAAGTCTAAACACATTGTGCAGTATAGTCATATATAGGTGTTGCTTTTTTTCCTCAGTGCTTCTTCCTTAAATCTCAGTTAAAGATCCAAATATATTTATTAAATCTGGGCAGAATTGTCTGAGATTATGATATAAAGGATTTACCCCTCTCTGTAACTTCCACTTGGTGTAAGCAATTAAAAAAAAAAAAAAAAAAAAAAAGAATGTTTTTAAAGATTAAACTTCTCTTTTTATTTGTCAAGTAGGGCTGTCTTTAGTAATAATTGTTTGCTACATTGTACAAATAGTTGTACATTGCAG
>OW240915.1:126170915-126208325 GCA_933207985.1 Pelobates cultripes | reverse complement strand
AACTACCGAACGGCCATCCACCCAGCAGGGAAGAGTGCTGCTTGTTAACCTTTCTGCCATCATTAAAATTGTGGTTAGTGTGTGTGTGTCTGTTAGTGAGTGTATGTGTGTGTGGCAAACCTAGCCACTTGAACTATAACTAGAGACTGTGCCTTTAAGGGTTGCCTACAGGTCTGGGGAGATATGCGCTTTATTGTTATGTATGTGCTTAATGTATTTTCTGCAGTGACTGTAACTATCTGTTTCGCCGAATGCAAATGGCGGTTTGTATGGGGATTCCCGTTCGTTTCACGAACGGCACTTTGGAGAGCCGTTCGTGAACCGAACGCGATACCCCCTAATAGCCCACACACTTAGAGGCGTGTGGCGCTAGTTAACCGATTGCAACATTGTTGCAATCGGTAATTAGAGGCTCTCCTGGGTGGCCGTCGTTCGACTACCGACCATGCGGCGGTCGGCCATCTTGGATCCTTTGTTCCTCAGCGGGTCCGAGTTGTCGAACGCATAGTATTACCAATAGCTATTTGACGGCACGAACACCGCTGAGCCTCCGGGACGTTCGGGAGTTTCAGGACCGTGTTCACTAAAAGTAATCGGTTCTTTTCGTATGTTTTAAAAGAAATGTGTTTTCTGTGCGGCGTTCGGTTATTTTAGCTGGGATCTGAGCGGCAATCTCACGAATGATGCACCCAGACCCCAGCTATCTACCGAACGTCCATTCGTGTAAATCCACCGTGTATTTTAAAAGTTATAGATTTTTGTGTGAATTGCCGGTTCTGCTGCACGAGGGGATAATCCCCTTAACGGTGCATTCTGGGAGGATGATCCTTCTCGTGCAGCAGTGCCTGATGGGAGAAATATGTTGGCATGTAAGTCCCCCATGTAGTCCCCTCTGGGAGTGCCCCTCGGAAGGGACTCAGGAAACCCCTTGCATGGGGACTTGTATAAATTGTCTTACCGATTAAAAGGATTTCAGTTGACTCCCAAAACTGTGTCTCGTCCGGTTATTGGGAGGTTGGGGATATTGCCTTGTTGTTTTCAGCGCTTGACTGTGGATTCGTTTCTGGACCAGTGGAATTCGTGGATTTATTATTGGCGTTCCGCTACAATTGGTGGCAGCGGTGGGATCCAAATCTACAGCCGAATACAGCGCATTCGAATGAAAGGAACAACCGAACGGAAAGGCAATTCGTATGAAACAAGCAGACGAAAGCGATCAGTGAATGGGGACTGATTACACGGCGTTAAAGAGACAGACGCTAAAGGAACTGCTGGAGGCTAGAGGAAAAAGCGCTAGCAACAAATCGAAAGCAGTACTGATTGCAGAGCTAATGGAGGGTGACCAAGCACACAGCAGTCCACCCCCACCTGCCAGAGAGGAAACACCATACCAGAGGGAACTGAGAACCCGGCTGGAATTTGTACCACAGCCAGTAACCCTGGACATCTTAACCGTGCTGATGGCGGACGTCCAGGATTACATTATGGCACAGCAGCACCAGAGGTCACCATCCAGGGCAGAATCCATCGCCAACTCATTCTGCGCTCCAGTGAAGCAGAAAATACCTTACCAGGCATTTAAAGCATTCTGCGAGGAGAAAGATGAGATTGACGGATACCTGCAGGATTTTGAGCGGTTGTGCGACCTACACGATCTGGAACAGGCTATGTGGGTACCCCTACTGGCAGCCAAGTTGGCAGGACGAACAGCGGAGGCGTATCGCGCTGTGCCCAGAGGGGATAGCAAGGACTATTTTAAAGTTAAGAGGGCAATTCTGGAGAGGTATGCCATAACCCCGGAGGCGTACCGGAGTAAAATTCGGGGATTGAGGAAGCCCGAGAAAGATTCCCACGCTGAGTGGGCACATAAGCTCGACCAAGCGTCGCAAGGATGGATTCAGGCGAGCCAAGCTACCACAATGGAGGAACTGCGCCAACTCATCCTGCTTGAGCAATTTTTTAACGGACTGTCACCCGAGGCACAGGAATGGGTAAGAGACAGAAAACCCCTCACCTTAACCGAAGCCGCCCGGTTGGCGGATCAGCATTTTGACGCCAGGAGGCATCATGGGCTTCTCAACAGGGCTCCCCTGAGACCAGCTGTACCACACCACCCAGCCAGCTCCACACCCGCCAACGCTACTCCATTCCGGCCACCACCAGGAAACCCCCCACCACCATCACGCTACAATGGCAGGGCCAACATACAATGCCATACCTGCCGGCAGTGGGGGCATATGTCCCGGGAGTGCACCCAGAATCGGAGCAGGCAGGCGTGGAACCAGGTACAGCAAAACTCCGCTCCAAGGGCAGCGGCCCATTTCTACCACACAGAACCTGACCACTCGGAGCTGGCAAGTCTACCTACTGAGGAACCATTGGGGGTTCTGTATGAGGTGATGTCTGTGCAAGCCATGGACAACCGGCAGCATCACCGCCAGGTTGTGTTTGTGGGAGGGAAAGAAGTGCAGGGACTGCGGGACTCGGGAGCCACCTTGACCCTAGTGGCTCCCCATTTAATTCCAGATGCGGCCCACACGGGCGGGTCAGTGGCGGTCCGGGTAGCAGGGGGAGCCATGTACCGGTTACCCACGGCCAAGGTGCATTTGAACTGGGGTGCTGGGGAGGGGGTTGTGGAAGTGGCCATAATGAAGAAACTACCGGCCGATGTTGTTTTGGGGAATGACTTGGGCCAGATGACTTCTGCTTTTCTTCCCCAGGCTCCTTCACAAGAGGCGCATCCGGTAACCACCCGGCAACAGGCTCGCACCACGGCATTCCCTGCACACTCTGAGGCTCAGGTAAGAAACCATGACCCCCCCTTGACCGACATGACTTGGGACACCCCGACCACGTTTGAAGCTGAGGTTCAGACAGACCCCACACTGCAGGTGTACCGAGATAGGGTAGACACGGACCAGGTGGGGCGGGAGGGAGAACGGTACATATGGGAAAAGAAGTTACTGTACCGGGTGGCGGAAAGGGCAATAGGCAACTCTGTGACGCTCCAAACCAAGCAGCTAGTAGTGCCCCAGAAGTATAGGCAGGAGTTACTGAGAATAGCTCATGATATTCCTCTGTCCGGCCATTTAGGGATGACCCGGACCCGGTATCGCTTAACGCACGCTTTCTTTGGGCCCGGAATTTCTAAAGACGTGAGCCAATATTGTACCTCCTGTGATGTGTGCCAGAGGGTAGGCAAAAGGGGGGATCGCCATAAGGCAAAACTATGTCCCCTACCCATAATTGAGGAACCGTTCAGCCGGGTAGCCGTAGATATAGTAGGGCCACTACCAAAACCCAGCCCCTCTGGGAAACGGTATATCCTGACCGTGGTGGATTACGCCACCCGGTATCCCGAGGCGATTGCCCTAACTAATATACACGCGGAGACCGTAGCCGAAGCCTTGATGAAAATATTCTCCCGAGTAGGGTTCCCACAGGAAATGGTCTCAGATAGGGGGACCCAATTCACGGCTGAGGTTACTCAGCAGTTATGGAGGATATGTGGCATAAAGCCGATCATTAACTCCGCGTACCACCCGCAATCCAATGGATTATGTGAGAGATTCAACGGTACCCTAAAACAGATGCTCCGGACATTCGGAGAGACCCATAAGGACTGGGAACGATTCCTTCCCCATCTGTTGTTTGCATACAGAGAGGTGCCCCAAGAGTCTACGGGTTTCTCCCCATTTGAACTATTGTTTGGGAGAAGGGTCCGGGGGCCGTTGGATCTCATTAGGGAGCATTGGGAGGGAGAGAGTAGCGCAGATGGGACCCCTATTGTACCATACGTGCTGGCGTTCCGGGATCGCCTGGAGGAATTGACCCAGGCAGTGCGCACCAACCTCCAGGCCGCCCAACAACGGCAGCGTCGTTGGTATGACAGAGGGGCCAGAGACCGTAGTTTTCAAGTGGGACAGAAGGTACTAATCCTTAAACCTGTCCGCACCGATAAACTGCAGGCCGTCTGGCAGGGCCCATACCAGGTGGTAGAGCAGAGATGCGATACCACCTATGTGATCGGCCCATGCTCCGGAGTAGGGAAGAGACGCATGCTCCATGTGAACATGCTCAAACCCTACCACGAGCGGACGGAGGACATGGCAGCTATTTGCACGCCCGCCTCCGAAGATCAGGAGAACCTGCCCCTTCCGGATCTGTTAGAGCAGGAGGAGCAGAAGGAACCCTCCCAGGGGGTTCAGCTGGGGGAGCGGCTAAGTCCTCAAGAGCGTATCCAGGTACAAGAACTGATAGCAACCAAGGGCGCCACCTTTTCTAACCTACCTGGGTACACTCCACTAGCCACCCACCGAGTAGAAACCCCGGGACAGCTTCCCATGCGACAGACCCCCTATCGGATTCCTGAATCCGTGCGGGAACATATGAGGAAAGAAATTGAAGAGATGTTGCAGTTAGGGGTTATTGAACACTCAGATAGCCCCTGGGCATCGCCGGTAGTCCTGGTTCCCAAGAAAGACGGTACCACTCGGTTCTGCGTGGACTACCGGAGGTTGAACGACAAAACCGTGTCGGACGCCTACCCGATGCCTCGGATAGACGAGCTGCTAGATAGGATGGCCCGGGGTCAGTATCTCACTACAATAGATCTTTGTAAGGGATACTGGCAAATTCCACTAGCCGAGGACGCCATTCCCAAGTCGGCGTTTGTCACCCCGTTTGGCTTGTACCAATTTCGAGTCATGCCATTCGGGATGAAAAACGCCCCCGCGACCTTTCAGCCGATGGTGGATCGGCTACTGGACGGGTTCCAGGATTATGCGTGTGCATACCTGGATGATATTGCCATCTACAGTCAGACCTGGTTGGATCACTTACAGCATATAGGGGCTGTAATAGATCGGATCCGGGAGGCAGGGCTTACCTTGAAACCCAGTAAATGCCATATAGGGATGGCCGAGGTCCAGTATTTAGGGCACCGGGTTGGTAGCGGGCAACAGAAGCCCGAGCCCGCAAAGATTGACGCTGTAGCCCAGTGGCCCACCCCTAGGACCAAAACCCAAGTTCTTGCTTTCCTGGGTACCGCAGGGTATTACAGAAAATTTGTGCCCAACTACAGTGCCCTGGCCAAACCCCTGACTGATTTGACGAAGAAAAACCTGCCCCGGCAGGTCGTCTGGGCCCCAGAGTGTGAACAGGCATTCAACCAGCTGAAGACGGCTCTGACCAATGCCCCTGTACTGGCTGCTCCTGATCCAACTAAACGTTTTCTTGTTCACACAGACGCCTCAATGTTTGGATTGGGAGCAGTACTGAGCCAGGTCGGAGCCGATGGCGGAGAACACCCCGTAGCATACTTGAGTCGGAAACTGTTACCCCGAGAGGTGAGCTACGCCGCCATAGAAAAGGAATGCCTGGCCGTGGTGTGGGCCCTGAAAAAGTTACAGCCATATCTCTATGGGCAACCCTTTTCTTTGCTCACAGATCACAACCCGTTGGTGTGGCTAAACCGTGTGGCTGGAGACAATGCCAGGCTGCTGCGCTGGAGTTTGGCGCTGCAGCCCTTTGACTTTACGATACACTATCGCCCGGGGAAACAAAACGGTAATGCCGACGGGTTGTCCAGACAAACAGACCTTGAGAAGTGATCTGTGAGCACTCCCCCGGACATCCCCAAGCCGATCCGTTGGGATCAGACTGTGTATGCCGGCTTGGTTCTGGGGGAGCATTGTGGCAAACCTAGCCACTTGAACTATAACTAGAGACTGTGCCTTTAAGGGTTGCCTACAGGTCTGGGGAGATATGCGCTTTATTGTTATGTATGTGCTTAATGTATTTTCTGCAGTGACTGTAACTATCTGTTTCGCCGAATGCAAATGGCGGTTTGTATGGGGATTCCCGTTCATTTCACGAACGGCACTTTGGAGAGCCGTTCGTGAACCGAACGCGATACCCCCTAATAGCCCACACACTTAGAGGCGTGTGGCGCTAGTTAACCGATTGCAACATTGTTGCAATCGGTAATTAGAGGCTCTCCTGGGTGGCCGTCGTTCGACTACCGACCATGCGGCGGTCGGCCATCTTGGATCCTTTGTTCCTCAGCGGGTCCGAGTTGTCGAACGCATAGTATTACCAATAGCTTTTCGACGGCACGAACACCGCTGAGCCTCCGGGACGTTCAGGAGTTTCAGGACCGTGTTCACTAAAAGTAATCGGTTCTTTTCGTATGTTTTAAAAGAAATGTGTTTTCTGTGCGGCGTTCGGTTATTTTAGCTGGGATCTGAGCGGCAATCTCACGAATGATGCGCCCAGACCCCAGCTATCTACCGAACGTCCATTCGTGTAAATCCACCGTGTATTTTAAAAGTTATAGATTTTTGTGTGAATTGCCGGTTCTGCTGCACGAGGGGATAATCCCCTTAACGGTGCATTCTGGGAGGATGATCCCTCTCGTGCAGCAGTGCCTGATGGGAGAAATATGTTGGCATGTAAGTCCCCCATGTAGTCCCCTCTGGGAGTGCCCCTGGGAAGGGACTCAGGAAACCCCTTGCATGGGGACTTGTAGAAATTGTCTTGCCGATTAAAAGGATTTCAGTTGACTCCCAAAACTGTGTCTCGTCCGGTTATTGGGAGGTTGGGGATATTGCCTAGGGCAGCACAAAACCAGGATACACCACTGCACAT
The DNA here is from genome assembly GCA_933207985.1 of Pelobates cultripes. NCBI lineage: Eukaryota > Metazoa > Chordata > Amphibia > Anura > Pelobatidae > Pelobates > Pelobates cultripes. The sequence goes on along the minus strand of OW240915.1, from coordinate 126,201,677 downwards.
GACGACCATCCAATGTTCTTGTCTAACCTCTTGGTGCTCATTGACTGATATAGGTTTGGTGATGTGGTTCTTGGAAGAGACACCAAGTTTCTTTTGTAGGGTGCCAAGGACTACTCATCTGCGAAATCAGCAGGGCCCCATGCACCTACAAAACAAAACTGTACCACACAAAAAATATATGACATCTTACACTTGCACAACTATCTAGACCCATGGAGAGTCTTTCACGCCACCTTTCACTCCTCAGTACCCAATACCTATACTAGAATTGACCGCATCCTCATACCCAGGTCCCTAACCCCTAAGGTCCTAGAATCAACCATTGGTTAAATTACATGGCCTGACCACACTCCTATAACACTCACAATCTCTGAACAAAGGTCCTAGAACATGGAGGCTTTATGAATCACTCCTGTCTGATCCCAAGATAGTAGCGTCATTGAGAGATGAGTTGGCTATATATTTCCAAACTAATGTGTCATCTGGGGTTCCGCTTGAGTCCGTGTGGCTGGCCCATAAGGCCTTCATGTGAGGTCTCTTGATAAAATATGCTAGCTATGCCAAGAATCAAAAGGACTAAGAAATACTTGGACATCATTCACAAACTCACACAAATCAGACACGACAATAAGACAAACCTGTCACAAAGTAATCACTCCTGTCTCCTTGCCTTACAATCCCAACTTAGAGAGATTGAATTATCTAAGACTGCTTATCTGCTGAAACGAGTTAAACATAAATATTTTGCAAAGGGTAACAGGGCAGGAGCGATACTAGCATAAAAATTAAAAGAACGGCAAGTTAACTCTAAAATAGCATACATTCTCTCCGAGAATCGGGGCAAGATACTGGACCCCCAAAGCATAGCAAATTAATTTACCTTATACTACGGCAAACTCTACAATCTAAGCGAAGATCCCGATACACACCAGCCAACACCCCTTCAAATAGCAGCTTTTTTTCGAAAAAGTGAAACTCCCCAGCTAACATCTGCAGATTTAGAGCTGTTAACGACTCCATTTACATTAGAACAGAGGTCTAACAAAATTGCACACATACCAGCTCAAAAATCCCCAGGTCCAGACGTACTAACCAATCTCTACTATCAGACCTTCTCTGATATCCTCACACCCCACATCACTACTCAATTCCAACTGTTTTAAGACAAGATGACTACCTGCAGAAATGCTACAAGCTCACATAAAAACCCTCCCGAAACTAGGAAAGGCCACCAGTCACTGTGCCAACTATTGTCCCATATCCCTTTTGAATTGCGATACTAAATTATATGCCAAATTAATAGAGAATAGGCTATCACAGATATTGCCAAAATTGGTTATCAACGACCATTCAGGTTTCGTGAAAACACTTTAGGGATCGGATAATACCAGGAAGCTAATCAATCTTATCTCTCACCTTAAAAACACCAAATCAGGAGGCCTTCTCATGGTGCTGGATGCGGAGAAGGCCTTCGATAGGTTTCACTGGGGATACATGACCATAGAACTGGACATCTATGGGTTCCCTCCTGAGGCGGACCAAGGCATAATGGCACTATACAATTCCCCAATGGCCCTAGTACTAAATGCAGGATTTGTGTCTGGCCTATTCCCAATCACTAATGGGACTCGCCAGGGTTGCCCACTCTCTCCTCTGCTTTTCTTTCTAACCTTAGAACTCCTGGCACAAACTATACGTGTTCACCCAGACATAACCGGTATCACTAACATTGACAGCGACTATAAAATCTTACTTTTTGCAGATGACACATTCCTCACACTGGATGACCCGAGTAAATCTCTGCCAATAGCCCTATCCAATCTGGCTGCATATGGAGCATTGTCTTATTACAAACTTGATCACTCAAAAACACTAGCCCTACCACTTAACCTGTGCTCCACAGACCTTACACGCCTCAAATCGACATTCAACTTTCAATGGCGAACTAACTATATAACCTTTCTAGGGATCAACCTCACACTGTATAAACACAATCATACCCCATGTGACAGACCTCTCTGTCTTTGGATTATTACCTTTTCACCGTGATTCATCTGTTTGTTCGGTATTTGCCCTCTGTCCGTATGGCCCTGCTTTTATACGTCTAAATATGAATAAACTACTGAACGGCCATCCACCCAGCAGGGAAGAGTGCTGCTTGTTAACCTTTCTGCCATCATTAAAATTGTGGTTAACCGTAGACACTTCCAGCTCCCAAACGGTCACTGGGTGGTCGTCATTCGTATGAACGAACACGTGGCGGCGGCCATCTTGGATAGTCGAATGCCAAGCGGTGTTCGTTGACAAACTCATGGAACTAATATCGGACACTATTTCCCACGAAGGTACAAAAAGAGGAATTAAGGGCTGTGCTTTACAAAAATGAGTAAAAAAGTAATATATGAATAAAATAAGCAATAAAGATAAAAACAAGTAAAGTTCATCCGAATAAATAGGAATATAAATTAAAACAGTCTCACTGATGTGCAGTAATATAATAATAATCCTCAAGTGTCGCTCCGTCCGTATGGTAGGTAGTCCATATATGTGAAGACAAAAGATAAGAGAAAAAAGCTTTCAATGGTGAAATATTGTATGTCCAAATGTGGTATATATTCAATGGAAAGGTATTTCACTCACATTTGTTGGAGCTCTAACCAGCTCTAGGTGAAGATGCACTTAGTGGTTTAATCCCCACTATCGGATATACTTAAGTGGTTGGTCCGTCCATCCGGCTTGAGATTTCTTTGGTGTAGGGTAGGACCTACTCAGATGTGCGTTATTCATTTATGCTGGGGAGATAGGTCCGCCTCTCCGGTATTGGATAGTAGATGTCCACGAGATATATATAAAACAGCAGATAGTGCTCTCAGTATGAACAACACAATAATATATTGTTATACTTACAAAAATAGAGCAGACAGGTACTGCTCTATTGCCACAGCGCTGGTGGAATTATCCCCACCTCAGGATTTCTTTGGACGGGATACACTTCAGCAGTAAAAAGTGGAATAGTAAAAGTATAATATAAAATAAAATTAAATTAAATTATTAAGTGGTTTGAAAATAATGATATAATATAAAAATGCCAGGAGTAAAAAAATAAATAAAAAGTGTATAAAGTGCAATAAAAATAAGTATAGAATTGGTCCTATTATGAAGGGTAACCAAAAATAACTTTTATTGACTAAAATACACTTATTACAACCATTTACGCGTTTCACCTTTAGGGTTTTCTCAAAATGGTAAAAGAACAGTACACCTGGCAAGGAACTGAATATATAAGTTTACAGAGGTTAAAAAATGGCGCCCAAATTTTAGTGCATCAATCACAAACGAGTTTAAAAACAAAATTTTAAATACATTTCAAATTAACATTACAGCCTTATAAGTACATTAATATGAGCCTAATTAGGCTTAGGAGATATTAATTTAGTAAAAACGAAGCTTTAGAACAGATTTATTTACAATTGGTCCCAATCACGTGATCGGGACGCGGCGCATGCGCAGATCATCTGTTCAGCAAATCACTTCCTGGTATAGGCGGAGTGCGCGGTGGCCGGCTGGGAACACAATGCTTAGTGGGAAATGAAGTCCTGCCGGTCACTGGGCACTCCTACAATAAAATACAAACCGGGAATCTACTTTTATAATATAAAAAAAGACCCCATATGAGTTAAAAATCACATTTATAATTATGACCTGCAACACACATTAGTACATGCAAATATAAAAGACAAGAAATACCAATTAAATATTAATATTAATAAAAATTAATAAGAACATTAATGTTATTTTAATGGTGAAAGTTTTAAAGGGCACTCAGCTAGAAATAAAATTACAAGTGAAGTAAAAATAAATATAAAAGAGTATTATTGTTAAAAATAAAAATATAATTGTTAAAAATAATAAAAATAATAATAAAAAAATAATCAAAATATTAAAAGGGTTTCGCGAGAGATTCCCTTTTTAGGGTTGCTGCTCAATTGAGTTAGCGCAGACTCTTCCCCTTTTCTATTCTTACTATTTCCCACAAACACCGCAGACATTGCCTACCCTTCCTCGTTATGTTCCAGGTTCATACAAACGCCATGTTGTTCGGTACATTGACTCTACACGAACAGAACTGCCTCAGATATCAATCCCATGGAGCCCATTTGTTTTCTTGAAAGCACCCTGTACAGAACTTTGGCTCCATGGCAATTGAACTGTGTGTATGGGATCTGTTCGGTTATATTGTGCCCTCAGATCTAAGCTATCTGGGGATACGTTGAATGTGGGGATTCTGTTCAGTAGTTTGGGAAATATATATTTTTATGTGTTTTACTGCTGATCTAAAATGGAGGATATTCTCTATTCCTGGAGGTAATGGAGTTCCTTCTAGCACTTAACCCAATTATCTCCAGGATAGGAGTGTTCGGTACCTGACTTCTCATTCGGGAAAGGGAACATCTTTGGTGGCATTAACCCCTTCTATACCGCGGGTGCCGTTACAACTGGTGACAAGCGGTGGGATGATTCCCATAGCCCAGAAGGACAGTTACAAGATAACCCATGGAAACGTACCACTTTTTTGGGCAGGCTGCATAAACACAATTAAAATGATGAAATTACCACGTATACTGTATGTTTTCAGGATGCTTCCCGTCCATTTACCCCCCTCATATTACAAGGCGTTACAATGTCTACTCACACAATTAATTTGGACACAAAAGAAAGCCAGTGTTCCCCTTGCCTTGCTCCAGAGAGCTTCATCTAATGGAGGGATGGGGGTGCCTTTTATACTTCTCTACTACAAAGCAGTTATAGTACAATCGGTAGTGACCAGTCATGCTATACAAGGCACGCTGGGTTGGGTAGACATGAAGGCAAAACACACTCAAGGCTTATCCTTAATTGAAAAAATTTGGACGCTGGCTGTCTTGCGTCCCCCGATGCCAAACTTATTCCCTGACACAAAACTTATGGTTCAGATATGGAATGAAATGCTCAGTAAGTACAAAATTGGGAAATAGTTCCTCCCGGCTGCCCCCCTGATGTCCCCAATGGCTTTATTGCCATGGCTAACATTACAGAGATGTAAAGAAGTAGGAATAACCCATGTCTCCCAACTACTCACAAAAGGAGCCTTAAACGGTTTCCTGAACCTCCAACAAATGTTTACCCTCCCTTCAAATTATATTTTCATGTATTTACAGCTTAAAAGGGCTTCACATATGATGGTCATGCAAAAAGGTGCGACCATTGTGGAAGGAGGTTGACAGATTGTTGTCCAAATTTGTCAGTTCCAAAGGTTGCCCTGGAACCTTGGAGCAAGCAGACAGACTGGACGCAATTTATTTTTTCTGTCTAGCTCTATCATGACTGGCACTGTATAGTGCATGCTACTTCAATCAGTGCTGGACTTGTTACATACAAGTCGCTACAGTCATTGTATATTGCAACATTTGAACCTTTTTTCCTGCTACATTTACGAACGATTTATCCAGCCACATCAAGCAGTAATTACACCTCTATACTTAGAGCTAGACATTGACATTTTCATTCCTCCTGTCTGCAGTGACATTTCTATCAATGTCAACCTATTTAATACTTTTTTTAACTCCACATACTATCTCTCTATATATATATATATATATATATATATATATATATATATATATATATATATATATTTATATATATATATATGGACTTTCTGAGAGTAAGTTTGTACATTACACACTATTTACTGATTTTTTTCTGATTAAAAGTTATGTTTTAACTATCTCCATTCAGGACAGTATTTCTTTCCTCTTGTTTCTATATTCCTAATTAGGGTTAACCCCTTCACTGCCCTATAGATTTTTTCTATATTAAGCATCTATTCTGTTAATTTTCTAAAGTTAAAACTGGGTTTCAATACCTATTCTCACGGAAGCTATTCTTTTACGTGCCAATTTAAATGACTGATCTTCTGGACAAATTACTAGACTCCACTGTTAATCCAGATGACATACATTTTTTTCTAACAATCCATTGACTAAAAATGGAACACCATTCCATTGGATTTTTCAGCTAGATTGATGACCTTCCTAGTAAAACTTGAGACGATACATTCGGAAGAAACTAATTTAAAATTACAAAATGAGATTATACAAATAAAAAAGTTCAAAACGGACAGTCTGTTTTCGCCTATGGAAACCAAACTACAGAAAAACATTGAACACTTTAGACAAAACCTAAAAATAAAGAAACATACTAAATTCCAAAGGGATTTTAAAGATTTCAAGGAGGGTGACATCTTTGTAAAAAACAGAAATTCCGTAGAAACGTCAACAACCAAAAAGGTCCCACATCCGCAGACACTGAATGGTCTGATTCAAACACAGGTTCCTCTAAGTCAGGACAAAGACATTACACTAACAGTTATCGCAACAGCTTTTCTGCTTCCAACTTTTCACCTACTAGAAGCATTCTGAAGAGCACTGATAAATCAGTTTCATTCTTAGACACTCCAATTCCATCCGACATAAACAATTCCACTGCCTCTAAAACTTTTTTAGAACAGGACCCCCCTCGCGAACAGAGGGGGAGACTGAGTCACAGGGATCGTTGGGCTTACAAAAGAGAGGGACGAGGTCAGAGATTTTGATGCTAAACAAAATCATTAATCTCTCTGACTTCCCTCTTCAAGCACACCATATCTCCCTGTTAAATAAGGGCCATTCATATGAACCAACCCCTGGCCATAATAAATTTAATCGGTCGAAGGACATGAATCTTTTGGGAGAAAATTAGCCCTAAACCTTATGCATTCTAAAAGAGAACTTCAAATGGCAAATGAGTTGGGTCTATCCATAGAGGATTTTGAATTCTCTAAAGCAGGGGTCAAGTCCTGGGGAAAAAAGTGTGGGAACTCTCCCCAAAAAAAAACCCAAAACACTTGTATGCATATATATATATATACACACACACGCGTGCACACACACATACACTCACACAGTGGTGTATTTTAATTTTGTGCTGCCCTAGACATGACTATAGAGCACCCCCCTAATCTAAATTTACCACTCCTTCATGTCAAGGGTGCACCGCTTCCTGATTAAGAACCCACCCCTTCCTCTTTAGACTACACCTTTTCCTGCTCCTTGTAAAGAAATACTATAGTGCCAGGAAAACAAAGTTGTTTTCCTGGCACTATAATTCCGTATAGTGCCTCCCTCCGCTCATGTCCTCCCCTCCCCCACTCGACACTGAAGGGGTTAAAATCCTATGGGTATTTAGCAGATGCTGGATGTCCTCATGCACAGGGTGAGGACGTCCAGCATCAGTTAGGTGACTTTTGGTCACCTAACCATCCGAAAGTCCCTCTAGTGGCTGTCTGATAGACAGCCACTAGACTTGGAGTTACCCCTCAGGTAATTATTGCAGTTTCTGAGAAGGTTTAAGGGGACTGGGACACTGCACCCAGACCACTTCAAGGAGCTGAAGTAGTCTAGGTGCCTATAGTGTCCCTTTAAGCACACTCTCTGACAGACACCCACACTGGCAGATACACACTGACAGTAACACACACATTCAATGACAAACACACAGACATCACTGATTTGACACACACATTCACTGACACACACTCATTCATTGACAGAGAGACACACACTAATAGTCACACACACACACTAAATGACAGACTGTCACTTATTTGACAGAAACTTACAATAACATATGCACATACATGCAAACATACACATGCATACACTAACAGAAGCACATACACTCACATACACACGTACAAACGCTAACAGACATAAATACACTCCTACACACACTGAGACAAACACACATCCACAAACAGACCTCCACAAACAGACCTCCACAAACAGACCTCCACACACAGACATCCACACATCCACACACAGACATCCACACATCCACACACAGACATCCACACATCCACACACAGACATCCACACATCCACACACAGACATAGATATATACAAATTAATAATATTATTAACAAATTAACATTTCCCACCCACCCAGCATCCCTACCGTTCCCTGGGGTCCAGTGGGGCTGCAGTGAGGACAGCTCTCTCCCTGTCACACGCGGAGAGGGAGCTGTGTCCTCTCTGCTCCCTCTCGTCGTGCGGGATGTCTGCTGATGCTGGGAGCCGGAATATGACGTCATATTCCGGCTCCCAGCATCAGCAGACATCCCGCGCGGCAAGAGGGAGCAGAGAGCACACAGCTCCCTCTCCGCGTGTGACAGGGAGAGAGCCGTTCGTCAGGGGGCAATCCATCAGGTGCCCCCCCCCATGACAGGGGGAACACAGTGCATTTGGGGGCGGCATTTTTTGCCGCCCCCTGAGTGCCTGCAGGGGGAACGGCATTCCTGCTGTGAAAAAAAGTGCAGGAACGCCGTTCCCACGCGTTCCTGCAGGACTCGAGCCCTGCTCTAAAGTATTAACAGACTTACTGGATGAACAGAATCCTTCAAAACCCTTGACCAATCTGAAGCCCTTAAGTTGGTTTACCCCAAATTTGAAGGACACCCCACACGTTGACCTTTTTGTCGAAATGACCACTAACGAATTGGAAAATAGTCATTTAGAATGCCCACCTATTAACAACCTTAGCTATAGTGAACGTAAAGCCCTAAATGAACTGAAGATGTTGGAGAATGTTATTATAAAACCGGCGGACAAGGGAGGGAACATTGTCTTATTAAATCGCGAGACATACATAGAAATGTGCATGACACATCTCAACGACCAGTCCAGTTACAGTGTCCTCCCTTCAGATCCCATTGACATATACATAAGAAAGTTTGAAGATTTGCTAACAAAAGCAATGGAACACAAAGCAATTAACTCTGATAAGTTCAAATATTTTTTACGACACAAACACCCAACAATAGCCACTCTATACTGTTTGCCCAAAGTGCATAAAAATATGAGGGCACCCCCTGGGAGACCAATCATCTCCGGGAATAATAGCTTAACAGAAAGAGCCAGTAAATTTGTTGACAAAATCTTACATCCTTATGTAACCAATCTACCATCCTACATACAAGACACAAAATCCACACTGTTAATTTTGGAAGGGCTTCAAGTGCCACCATACACTTTACTCGCAAGCCTTGATGTGGTTTCTTTGTATTCCAACATTCCACACAAGGTAGGTCTAGAGGCCTGTTGTTTCTTCCTCGAATCTTCATCATATGAAGAACTTCAGATTACATTCATTCTCTCTCTTTTGGAATTAATTTTAACCCATAACTACCTAACGTTTAATGGCAAATATTATTTGCAGGAGACTGGGACTGCTGTGGGCACAACTTGTGCTCCGACATATGCACATCTCTTCTTGGGTTGGTGGGAGGAAAAAGTTCTTAAAGACCCACAATATAGTCTGTACCACGAATACATCTTGAAGTGGTACAGATATATTGACGATATGCTCCTACTATGGACTGGTTCGGTACAAGTCTGAACAATTTGTGACAACTTTGTATAACAACAAATTGAATCTAACACTCACCCATGTTATCGATGAGAAAGAACTTGTTTTCCTAGATTTAAAAATTCTACTTATGGAGGATGGAACTATTCAAACTGAACTGTTCAGAAAACTGACGTCAACTAATAGCCTCCTCCACTGGGAGAGTCATCACCCACGCAAGCTGAAAGCATCTATTCCATATGGTCAATACCTGAGAGCGAGGAGAAATTGCTCTCAGGATTCCACCTATTATCAAGAATGTCAAGTCTTGAAATCACGTTTTAAAGTTTTAGGATATCCAAACAGGGTCCTTAAGAGAGCGTACCAACATGCTAGTGAGACAAACAGTCTTGAACGTTTGAGATCTACACGTATCAAATCAAACTCCTTGACTCCTAGATGCATAGCAACCTTTGATAGTAGTTGGAGCACAATGACAGAAACTTTTTCCAAACACTGGCCCATACTATTGCATAATCCTATGCTTAAACAAACATTACCAGCCTATCCATCAATCACTGCTCGTAGGTCTAAAAATCTAAAAGACCTTCTAGTACATAGTTTTCTGGCTCCTACCCCCCTCAAAATCCAACTGGCTCACAAACACCAAGGTCACGTACAGATGTGGCCACTGTAATGCTTGTAATTGTATTACCCCCTCACAGTCCACTACTTCGACACAGTCAAAAATCACCATCAAAACCAACGCACTGGTAAACTGCAGCACTACTCGAATAATATATTTAATCACATGCAACTGTGGTATCCAGTACATTGGGAAAACATTCCAACAATTTCGCCGTCAGATTCTCCAACACGTGAACTCTATCAAAAACACTATAACACCAACACCAGTAGCCAGACACATTGTGAATTTTCATCAGGGCAATGTGGACAATTTGAGGTCTCAAGCCATTAAAAAACAGACACCGAATCCCAGAAAAGGTAACTTCAACCAACAATTATTGCAAAAAGAATCCCAATGGATTTATTCATTCAGGACTTTAACTCCACAGGGACTTAATGAGGAGTTTAACTATACTCTGTTCATACATTAAATAATGACCTTAGATTTTTTTATTTTTTTATTTTGGCATGTAAAATAAAGTAATAATATAATATATTAAAAGTATATTGAACACGTATATATATACTTGATATATATATATATATATATGCACTGATGGATTTTTTATATCTTTCACCATATATATGACTATTATCATTCTCACTTACTTACACTTTTATTCTTGAGATAACCCATATTAGTGATAGGACAAAGTTTCACTCTATTAAAACATTTATAGCGCTCCTTCATGCAGTTTTCAGCCCAATATTCTGACTATCATCAATCTATAAGATGATTTTAATTTCTTTATCCCATTTAATTATGATTTTTGTAATGTTCATATCACCAAATGTGGTATTTGCATAATCCAATATTAATAATCATTTTCATTTTAAACATTTATTCAATAGACATTGAAGCTGGGATATTGATTACTTTGTACCTATTACAACATAATCTGGAAATACTGAAGGCTTTGTGGTCCATTTTGACCACCATACTGTGTCAGCAATAATTGGTGATGTCATCTTTCCTAACCACCAACCAGGACTGAGAGCGCCATATTTAAATCCTATACTAACCGGGATTTAGTTCCCCTTTGAAAAGCTGCCTTATCGGCGAAACGTGCATCAGGGCTTGAGATTGTATCAGACAGTCTCAGCCCCAGTCCTCCGTTCCTCTCTTTGATTAACTTTAGATTTTGGGAATTCTATTCTGCTACACTTTATTTCATTTCAGTGAGGTTTTTTTCTGAGGCTGGGGATTTTTTGCCGTTAATACCATAACGGCAGGTGCTAATATAGCGCATATATACTGCAAATGAATGCAGACATCAGACTCTATGTAGATTTCATTTGCCTTGCAGGGGAGTTTGTTCATCTATTAGCTAGTATCAGCTAGTTAGCTTAGCGGTTTATCAAGGAGATAGGTGCCCTTGAAGGCACAGATATATCAACGGGGATTTTTTGTAACATCCTACAATTTGTGTTTTTCATATTAGCAGACAGTGTTCCATTTATTTTTGGTACCTTATCTAGTCATTCATTATACTGATACTGTTAACTAATCTCTCCTTCTCTCTTTAATATATCTCCTCTCTGTATTTCACCTTATATATGTTCCTTTTGCAACATCAGCCAGCACTAACAGTTCCTGTCAGTACGATCTATATGACAGGTGCTCTTGTAGGCATATATATATCTGCAGAGTTATTAGCTCTGCAGTTTCAACCAGCCTATATATTGTATATTTGACAATATACCAAACATAAGTGACAGAGTAAGGCAAATATCTTTTTTTCTTTCTGTTTTATTTTGCTAATCAATCCTTGAACGCTAAGTAGCACTAATAGATTCTCTAGCTTTGACTACAGTTCAGGCAAGGTTTGAAGCAAGCAGACAGACTGGACATAATTTATTTTTTCTGTCTAGCTCTATCATGACTAGCACTGTATAGTGCATGCTACTTCAATCAGTGCTGGACTTGTTACATACAAGTTGCTGCAGTCATTGTATATTGCAACATTTGAACCTTTTTTTCCTGCTACATTTTCCAGCGATTTATCCAGCCACATCAAGTAGTAATTACACCTCTATACTTAGAGCTAGACACTGACATTTTCTTTCTGCCTGTCTGCAGTGACATTTCTATCAATGTCAACCTATTTAATACTTTTTTAACTCCACATACTATCTCTCTCTCTCTCTATATATATATATATCTATATCTATATCTATATCTATATATATAGATATAGATATAGATATATATATATATCCAGACACATTGTCTGGGAGTACGTTTACATTACACAATATTTACTGATTTTTTTCTGATTAAATGTTATGTTTTAACTATCTCCATTCAGGACAGTGTTTCTTTCCTCTTGTTTCCACACAGTCAAATAGCTTATGTGGTCATTATCTCCCCCCCTCCCCCCACCCTCCTTCACGTGGACAATAAGGTTGCAGCCAGACCTACCGGCCTGATGAGTAAGACATTTGCTAACACCATTGCCAGGCTCACACTTCCTAAGCCCAGCATCACTGCCTCCCACCCCATCACAGGGCACCCTCATAGGGAGGCATCAATGGACACAGCAACTTATCATTACTAGGCACACTGACCATACTAGCAAAAATGCAGATTTGGTCTCTACATGGGTTCAAGTAGACTAAGTCTTCCTCAAGCACCACACGTAAAGTGGATCATCTGTAGAATATTGTTCGCTGATTATTTTCAATCTCGTGATGCTGTACTGTACTTAAATGTTGATGACGAAATCCACTATTAAAACTGCTCTACCCCCACCCCCATCTTTTTTCTGTACCCCTCTGATCTTTTTAAAAAGACAATAAAATACAAATTCAAAAAAAAGAAGATCCCTGTATAAGCAAATCAATCCCCAATAACCCACCCAATTTAAATATGAAATTAACTAAATATTATACAAAGATAATGAATGTAATACACAATCATTATTTTAAATACATAAAGGGTTTTTATAGATGCAATTGCTGCATCATGTGCAAGAAACCTCACAAAATTAATAAGCACATTTCAGATTTTAAATCAAATAAATAGAAATTACTAGTATTATTATTATTATCATCGTCATTTATATAGCGCCAACAGATTCCGTAGACTATGCTTATATGGTTGATCTCTCTGACCACTGTGGCCAACTCCTCCTCTTGGACATGGAGACTTAAGATCTCCTTACTAAGAGACAAGCAAGTGGTAGCAGCCACCACACAAGCACTCTTAACATATTTCAGGGACAATGTGACTCTAGAGGTCACGATGCCTGTGATATGGTCAGCCCACAAAGTTGTTCTGTGTGGGCACCTGACAGGAGTGGTGACCTACAAGAAACATGCTAAATCTCAGAAGCTCTGAGAGCTGCAGGAGGCTTTATGCACATTGGAAAAAGCTAAAAGGACAGCCCCATCACCACAGGTCCTTGCTCAACTTCAGGCTGTTAGACACTCGATCAAAGACACCCTTTAAGATGATGATGTCCACCAGCTCACTTGATCCAAAGACTCTTACTCTACAAAAAGAGTAATAAGATGGATTCTCTTTTAGCGAGCCTAGATCGCATTGCAAGTTGATTGTGTTGATTAGGACTGCGGGGTGAGATCTTGTTTCAACCCTTAGTGTGATACACCAGGCTTAACAAAAGTACTACTCCAAACTTTAAAACCATTCTCCAGATAAGACCATCACCAATTTAGCCTATGTGACAGGCTTGCAGTTCTTCTCTGTGGCATCCTGGCTTCTGTGCAGCTTCTGCTCTTATTTGTGGATGCAAAAATGAGTTCAGCCACAGAAATTACCCAAGATGACATCCAGACAGCTATTGCTGCCCTAAAGGGTTCCAAGACTCCAGGACCTGATGAGGTTAAGAGAAGAGTATTATAAAACCCCTTTAGCTACACTCTAATCCCACACCTAACAAAACATTTTAGTGAGGTAAAAGGTGGCACTCCATTCACAGACTAAAGTAAATATCAATGTCAGCAAATATTACTCTGTTACACAAGGAATGGAAGTCATTGGATTTCTTCGATGAGTAATTACCACCCAATATCCCTTATTAACACAGATGCTGATGTGGCGCTTGATATATCCTGACCAGGTTGGCTTTTATTAAGGAGAGGCGACTCTTTGAGAACACCCAGAGAGTGGCAAACCTGCTCTAGTGGGCTGCGTGTTCTTGGACGCCTTCTCTGGTCCTCTCAATGGACTCTGAGAAGTGATTTGATCATGTTCTCTTGCCTTATCTTTTTAGTCTACTGGAGAGCTGGAGGTTCTCAAAAGGGTGCATGGGTCCATTGTTACATTATACTCTATTCCAATGGTGCAGATTCTGCTCCTCAGTGTCTGCTCAAATCCTTTTGCTGTGTCCAACGGGACATGGCGAGGATGCCCACTTTCCTACTTGTAATTTGCTTTATCGTTAGAACTTCTCCATCATCTTATCAGAGAGCACCCTGACATCAAGGGATTTCCTATAGCTAAGATACCTTATACTGTGCCTGCATATGCAGATGATGTCCTTCTCATGTTGACTGATCCGCTGAGATTGCTTCCTACTTGAGGAATTTGGGGACGTAACCGTATACATTGAAAAACCCTGTGCATTGCCCTTTCACAAGGGCTCTCAGGATGTGGTGCTGTTACAGTCTTGCTATGGGTTGAGGGTCCAAAAGCACTCCCTCAGTTATTTGGGAATTCAGCTGACTTCTGACCCAGCTCAGTTAAGGTTAATTATAACTCTTTTATCCATATTCTCAGGTCTGACCAAGACAACTGGATTTCCAAGCCCATTTCATGGCAGGATACACACCATTAAAATAAATATTCTGCCCGCATACTATTCTATTTCCAAGCCCTATCGGTATTGCTCTCCAAGAGACACCTGGCAGTACTGCAGTCAGTGGTGGATGACTTTGCAGGGGTGGGAAGGAGACACAGATTCTCACATGTGCTCTACCGCTCGCAATACTTGGAGTGACTGGGCCAAAATATTTAAAGTAATTTAAAATAATTCCCCAATTATTGAGATATAAATATTTTTAAAAGTTGTTAAGATCAAATTTTGTGCCTTTCCAAATAAAAAAATAGATCTATGTATCATCAATATAGGACTGACTTTGTCTTCTATTGGCAGTGAGACCATATGGGGGAATTTTCCCAATCCACCATTGTAACAAATTGAAGATCCTTACCTGCTTTCGTGGGGATTTTGCTATACAGCAGTTCGGGACTTTTAAAGCATTCATCATTACGAATGTAAACTACCGAACACTGGACCACCCTGCTACCTAATTATGGGTAATTTACCTCCCTGATCCGCGAATACAGGCTTTATAGGAAATCCACGAACACTTTGTGAAGTGCCTGGGCGGCCGCCATTTCAGGACTTTTACACGTGGTCACGGCCATCTTAACTCCCGAACAGCGGTGTTTTTCCATCGAGTGTCTGGAACTAAAATCAGACACTCGAGTAGGCGAACACCGCTGAGACCTCCATAGCACCGGAGATTCGTGCCAAAACTACAGAACACCCTGCCGTAGAAAGACTTAGTAGCATATGGGGATTCTGGCGAACGTTGAGTTACGCACGGATGGCAAACCTTTCGGGACTTTTAACGCGTGAACAAAGACCGACCGCAGGTCTATCAGCTATTTGGGGTACATCCAAAACTTGGGGGAAAATGTGTCTTTGTTAAAGGACCACTCTAGGCACCCAGACCACTTCAGCTTAATGAAGTGGTCTGGGTGCCAGGTCCTTCTAGGGTTAACCCATTTTTTTATAAACATAGCAGTTTCAGAGAAACTGCTATGTTTATGAATGGGTTAAGCCTTCCCTAATTGACAGCCACTAGAGGCGCTTGCGTGCTTCTCACTGTGATTTTCACAGTGAGAGCACGCCAGCGTCCATAGGAAAGCATTATGAATGCTTTCCTATGTGACCGGCTGAATGCGCGCGTAGGTCTTGCCGCGCGTGCGCATTCAGCCGACGGGGCGGAACGGAGGAGGAGAGCTGGAAAAAGGTAAGAGCTGGAAAAAGGTAAGTTTTACCCCTTTTCCCCTTTCCAGAGCCGGGCGGGAGGGGGCCCCTGAGGGTGGGGGCACCCTCAGGGCACTATAGTGCCAGGAAAATGAGTATGTTTTCCTGGCACTATAGTGGTCCTTTAATTGGGTTACAAGCTTATCTGAGGGGAGGAGATGTGTGGGATGTACCTTATGTTTTATTGGTTGTTGTGTTAATTATGTGGGTGTCTCCCTTGCATGGGCAGAATCAGAATCATCAAAGGAAAGTACCTGCCATTAAAATTCAGTTCTTCTTGACCCTTCAAAACGTAGCCTTGTCTCGTTATTGAAAGGGGATATGCAGCTTAATCACTTAGCTCTTTTAAGAGCTCTGCCTGACTCCTGCCTTGGATCCAGTGGATGGGAATAAGCGACTCCACTACTATACAGCGACTTGCTGGGAAGAAAAGGACGTCTCCAACGGCTGATACCCTCTTACTACCTGGGTAGCCGTTACGGCATAACTGGAGAGCTAACGTGGGTTTGTGACGTCACTTCCGCCAACCGCCCGGACGTCACTTCTGTCAACCGCGGAGTGCCGATCACGTGTATATGTGACGGCACTTCCGCGAACCACTGGGGAACCCGCAGAATACTTCCATCAACCACCACTGTCCACCAATGGAAAGATTAGTAAATATAGGCGCTAACAAGCCACCAATGAAAATAGTAGTTAAAAAAGGCGCCCACAGCCCCCCACCAATTAAAGAAACACACACAAATGTTTTTATATTTGATATATGTCAACCACACTGTGATTGGACTAAATACATCCAGCCCATTAAAGGGGAAGACCCAGGAGACATTTAAAAATGGAAGATTTGGAGGACCTACACTACAGCTGACTGAAGAAGCTCTGAGAGTGAAACACGTTTTGGCTATTTTAAAAGGACTTTTATTGAGGACTTTTTATACCATTTGTTTTTATACTTATTTAACCATACAATATATTAATAAATTTATTTTACTTTTATACCTTTTTAAGTCCTTTTTTGGAGCCTCCAAAAGAAACTTCATAGGGGTAGTGCCATCCCCATTCAAATAGGCGCAGAGTTTATACACCTAGAGCTAGGATCCATAGGCTCAGGACCAGGTGAGCACCACATTTATTTATATATATGTGTGCTTTTATGAACAAAATCTACACATTGATGCGCTTTCCCTCTGTTTTTGTCTTCGAGAATTACTCCATACCGAAGTAGAAGGGTGGTGCTACCATTATAAGCACACAAGCTTTGATACGGAGCCAGTGTTTCCATATACAGGCTCCTTGGAATGTGAGTGTATCAGCCATTAAGATTCCATCACTATTATTGCATTGTCACTTTATATATACCATCTGCACTATATTGTATTCTTTTGTACTCTTTTCCATGTACCATAATACGAAATAAAGTTTGGTAAGCAATATAAGTGTTTGAGCGCTCCACTTATAGGTGTAGGTCTTTGTTACTTACACCGCACTTAAATCTATTATTTTGTTAAGTGGGATAGAGGATATTTCCACACAAGTGTATAGAGCTGCCTGAAAATCACCTGCACTTTGTAAAGCACCTTGTTACACACATTCCTCCATAAAAAGAGGTCAACTTTGATTGGTATTCATAGCCGTTACATTGGTGGCAGCGGTGGGATGGTCCTTCCACCCCCAGAGCAATAGGTCACTATCCTGTCCGGGAAACTATCCGGCAATGCGAACTAAGCCTTTCGGGCTTCGGGCAGTATCAGTGAGTCAAGGATGCCCTCCTCACCAGATATGCCGTGACTCCAGAGACTTACCGTCGTCGCTTCTGGGAGTCCAAGAAAAAGGCTGTGGACTCCCACATGGAATGGGCAAACCGGCTACAACGAGTGGCATCCCTCTGGATCAAGGGCTGCCACGCAGACACCGGGGAGAAAGTCTTACAGTTGTTCCTAATGGAACATTTCTTCCAGGACTTGTCTGCTGACTAACAGGACTAGGTGCAAGACCGCTGTCCCATAACATTAACCGATACGGCTCGGTTGGCCGATGAGTATGCCGAAACGATAAAAGTGAGTCAAAGTACTTCTCGGCCAGCTCACAAGGTAGAACATCGTGCCCCAGCTACCGTACCTCGCCCGGAGTTCCATGCTCCCGTACCCCCAAGGCCATCTCACCCTCAGGGGTCCAACAACTTCTCAAGAG
Source organism: Pelobates cultripes (assembly GCA_933207985.1). NCBI lineage: Eukaryota > Metazoa > Chordata > Amphibia > Anura > Pelobatidae > Pelobates > Pelobates cultripes. Next base: position 126,183,356 of record OW240915.1, on the reverse strand, counting down.
ATTTGTCAAGAACAACCTGTCACCGGTGCAGCAACACTGGCCATATTGCCCATTTCTGCCCCTTGGGATCCTCTGCTACCAACTGGAGGCGCTCCTCAACCAACATTGAGACCACCTCACCTCGTACCTCCAGAGCACATTGCTTAGAGACCGAGATGGGACCAGAGGAATGCCTAGGCATCCTATCTGAGGCCGACCCGATCCAGGCCGCATCACCTGACAATGCCTGAAACGCGGCTTCACAAGCTGGAGACCACAGGACCTGCTTAGGTAAATTTTTCTTAGTCAGGTCAGTCAAGGGCTTGGCAACCGTACTGTAGTCGGGGACAAAACGTTGGTAATACCCTGCCGTCCCCAGGAAGGCCAGCACTTGGGTCTTGGTGATAGGTGTGGGCCAGTTAGCTACAGCTTCTACCTTGGCTGGCTCTGGTCTCTGGCTCCCACACCCTACCCTGTGACCCAAGTACTGCACTTCTGCCATGCCTAAATGGCACTTGTCTGGCTTCAAGGTCAGGCCAGCGGCCCGAATCTTGTCCAGCACCACCCCCACGTGTACTAGGTGTTCTTCCCAGGACTCACTGTAGACCACAATGTCATCCAGGTATGCACATGCAAAGTCCTGGAAGCCATCGAGGAGCCTATCCACCATACGCTGGAAGGTAGCCGGAGCATTCTTCATCCCAAATGGCATGACCTTAAACTGGTACAGACCAAATGGGGTGACAAATGCCGACTTAGGGATAGCATCCTCTGCCGGGGGGATCTGCCATTAACCTTTACACAGGTCATTGGTGGTCAGATAGCGCCCCCTGGCAATGCGGTCTAATAACTTGTCTACCCGGGGCATCGGGTAGGCGTCAGTGGTGGTCCGCTCGTTGAGTCACCTAGTCCACACAGAACCGGGTGGTCCCATCTTTCTTAGGCACCAGGACTACAGACGAGGCCCAAGGGCTGTCTGAGTGCTCGATAACCCCCAGCCTGGTCATCTCCTGTATCTCCTTCTGCATTCCTTCTCGGACTGTATGGGGGTTCAGTCGGGGGTACTGTATGGGGGTTGTCGTAGGGGGTTCTGTCCGGGTGTCTCGACCTTGTGCACAGCTAGGGTAGTGTACCCAGGTTCTTGGGAGAACGTCACCTGCTTCTCCCACAGAAGCTGTCTTGCCTGTACCTTCTCTGCAGGGTTCAACCGGTCCCCTAGCTGTACAAGACTAGTAAGGTCAGTCTGGGGATCCTTCTCTAAAAGTCAGGTAAGGGTAAATTCTTGGGGTCGTCAGTAGCTGGGGCACATATTGCTGCAACGTCCTCTGGTCTCTCCTGATACTCCTTCAGCATGTTCACATGAAAGGATCGCTGAATCCATTCATCTGCACAGCCGGCTATAAGATAGGTAGTATCACATACCTGAGTTAACACTTTATACGGGCCCTACCAAGATGCTTGCATCTTTTTTGTCTTCACAGGCTTGAGCACCAGAACTTTCTGCCCTACCTGGAAGATCCGCTGTCGGGCACCCCGATCGTACCACCTCTTCTGTCTCCCCTTGGCCGCCTGAAGATTCTCCCTTACCATCAGGGATAGTTTCTCCATGCGGTCCCAGTGTTCCAGGACATATGGTACTATGGGGGTCCCTTCTTGCTTTGTCTCCCCTCCCAGTGTCCTCTAATGAGATCTAGGGGTCCGCGGACCCTCCTCCCATAGAGTAACTCAAAGGGGGAGAACCCAGTAGATTCCTGGAGCACCTCTCTGTATGCAAATAGCAGATGAGGCAGGAATCGCTCCCAGTCTCTGCAAGTGTCGGTAAAGGTCCTCAACATCTGTTTGAGGGTACCATTAAATCGTTCACAGAGATCGTTAGTCTGTGGGTAATAAGGTGAGCTAAGCAGCAGTTTAATGACGCACACCTTCCACAGCTGCTGGGTTAGCACAGCGGTGAACTGAGTTCCCTGATCGGAGAGGCTCTCCTGAGGGAACCCGACCCTAGTGAAAATTTTAACCAGGGCATCAGCAACCGTCTCTGCCTCTATGTTAGACAGCGCTACTGACTCTGGATAACGTGTGGAATAGTCCACCATGGTAAGAATATATTTCTTACCTGATGGACTAGCCCTGGCCAGTGGACCCACAATGTCAATGGCTATGCGGGAAAAGGGTTCTCCAATGATAGGCATCGACTGAAGCCTAGCCTTTGGGTGATCCCCCCATTTACCTACCCGTTGACATGTGTCACACGTGCTACAATAAACCCGCACATCTCGGTTAAAATTAGGCCAGAAAAAGTTTTGTGTGATTCTATGAGCTGTGCGGCGGGAACCTAGATGGCCTGCTAACGGCACATCATGCCCAATCCGCAGAATCTCCTGCCGGTATTTTGCAGGTACCACTAGCTGTTTATTCTGTGGAGGGGTACTCGGTTTCTGGGACGGTTTCGGGATCCTGTACAACCCACTCATAATGCTCCCCATCTACCCCTTCTCGTCCAGAATCAGCCCTGGCCCTGTACTTTGCTAATGTCAGGTCTTCCCTCGTTTCCTTCCTGTACATCTCTGTGTTATCCCAGCCTAAAGGGGCCTGGTCTAAGGTACAAGTCAGGGTAGAGAGTCTTACCTGGGTCTCAGCAGCAGGTGCGCCGTGTCTCCGGTATGTTGGGCTTCGGATACCAGGTGCTTCTGAAGCAAAGTCATGGTTGCACCGGTATCCTGTAGACCACTGACCTCTTTCCCATTGACCTTTACACATTGCTGCTGGTGCTGTCTGTTGTCCCGCCATTTTAAATACAAGTTACAATACACAATAAAATACATAACTTTATAACTGTCGAACGTATTGCATTCGTATAACACATCCCCAGATAGCCTGGATCTGAGTGCATATTATTGGCGAATAGCGCTCAGATCCCACACACATAGTTCAATTGCCATGGAGTCAAAGTCTATTACAGTTCTTCGGTATGCGATTGACTCCATGGGAAGGCTATCTGGGGTAAGTCCATTCGTGCCTTTAAATCTCTCGAACGGCCGGTATTTGTATACTTTTGTCGATTGAGAAGGGGAGGTCGACGGCTTCAGCGGTGTTCGGTTGAAAAAGTGTCCGTTTTTAGTTCCATGGAATAACCGTCGAACACCCCTGGGCTTTCGCATAGTTAGAATGGCCGCCGCCTCGTGGTTGACAGACGAACGACGACCATCCTGTATTCGGTTTTAATTGAGAAGTGTATGTGGTTAACCGCAACGTTCTAATTGGGATCAATAGGTTAACCAGCAGCACACTTCTCTTCTGGGTGGACGTCCGTTCGGTAGTTCCGTTCGACAAAAAAAAATACATTACCTTAAACAAGGCATACGAATGGGGCAATTAATACAAACGGCAAAACAGACGAACATAGCAATTCTAGTCCATACAGATGGGTCTGTCACAACAAGTATGTCCAGTCTAGGCCCTTACAATCTGCTGAAGACTTATGTGTATCATCTGTCCGTACTCCCACCTCTGATGCTCGCCTTCAAGATTTCTCGAGGGCTGCACCGTTCCTGTCGAACTCGCTTCCCTCCTCTGTTAGATGCTCACCCAGTCTCCACTCCTTCACAAAATCATTAAAAACCCACTTCTTCATAAAAGCGTGTCAATTGAACTGTTAATAGCTCCTGACTGATTCCTCTTCTGCAACTGTCACTAGTCTAATACTATCCTTACCTTTTTGTGTCATTTTACCCCTTTCCCTCTAGCATGTAAGCTCATTGAGCAGGGCCCTCAACCCATCTGTTCCTGTGTGTGCTACTTGTCTGGTTACTACTACACAGAGCACTCCAAGAGCCACATCCCCCTCACAACATCTATCCAAAACACAAAAAAATGAATAACTTCACCATTTCTGCCAAGGGAAGGCAGAGCTCTGCTACCTGACCTGTCTCTCTCAAGGACAGGTAAATACTGGGGAGCTCAGGGTGGAGTTGCCCTTAATAAGGCTAGGAGGGGAGGAGTCTGGAGGTGGGGACTGCATTTTGTTGTTTTAACCTTTTCAATGCTACCTGTCCTGTGAGAAATGGTCAACTACATCCCACTTATTATGACTGCTGCTTGGACGTTTAGGAAAAATAGTCTTTGTCTATTTGACTTATTCTTATATATATCAGTTTGTTAAATAAACTAATTATTTACAATATATCCTTGGACTTACCCTGATCTTTCCATCGGGGACTGGACCCACATTCCTTTGGTGGGGAAGATACCACCTGAGCCTTGTAATCTAAATCGACAGTGCCCTTTACCAATACTGGCACTCTTGGTAAATATGAGTAAAGAAAATTAAATATTGTCTTTATTGTTTAACCTTTTGAGCTTTTGCTAAAAAATACTTGACTCACATGGATATCAAACCATTTAATAAACACACGATTATCCCCCCAAAAAATGTAACAAGGTTTTTTTGTTTGTTTTTTTGTTTTTTTATAAATCTGTTTGCAATTGTTTGATATACATGACAGCAGAGTATATTTGTGTATTTTGAACACAAGATCAAAAGGTTAAACAATAAATAAAATTTTATAACATGACAGGAGGCTTCATATTTGTTTAAATGACCACTCTAGGCACCCAGACCACTTCAGCTTAATGAAGTGGTCTGGGTGCCAGGTCCTTCTAGGGTTAACCCATTTTTTTTTATAAACATAGCAGTTTCAGAGAAACTGCTATGTTTATTAATGGGTTAAGCCTTCCCCCTAATCCTCTAGTGGCTGTCTCATTGACAGCCACTAGAGGCGCTTGCGCTTCTCACTGTGATTTTTACAGTGAGAGCACGCAAGCGTCCATAGGAAAGCATTGTAAATGCTTTCCTATGTGACGGGCTGAATGCGCGCGCAGCTCTTGCCGCGCGTGCGCATTCAGCCCAGGAGGAGGAACGGAGGAGGAGAGGAGGCAGAGAGCTCCCCGCCCAGCGCTGGAAAAAGGTAAGGGGGTGGGGACACCCTCAGGGCACTATAGTGCCAGGAAACCGAGTATGTTTTCCTGGCACTATAGTGGTCCTTTAAGTCTCTCTTTACTAGAACTCCCCATCAGCACATTAACATAGAGAGAAAAACACCAAAGACAGAAAGTAAGGAATCCATAAAAGGCTCCTCCCAACCAACTATTTCCTCTTTCTTTGCTGCTCCGCAGTCAGTACAGGTCAGAGTACCACTGCCTCTTGTTATATTTGGGTGGCTGTGTTTTATTACCGAATTTCTTTGTGTTTTACTGTAGCTTCTACATTACTATTACAGTTTAGATTACTGTTATAATGTCTGTTGCTTGTGCATGTTTCTTAGGCTGTTATTCTTTATAATTACCGTTTTATTACTATTGCTTGTGCATGTTTCTTGGGCTGTTATTATTCCTAATTACCGTTTTATTACTGTTGCTTGTGCATGTTCTTAGGCTGTTATTTTTATATCACTGTTGCATTAATTGGGTCTTGTGCTTGCCTGTGAACGGTTGCTGAGAAGCGGTCGGCTGACCGCCTCCCGTGTGGACCGTCAGGACAGCGGAGTAAGACTTCGGCGGTCCCACATGTTACTCGTGCTGTTTCCCGCTCTCCGGCTTCGTCGGCCCCGGGGGTGTTCGGCTTTATGCCAGGTTTGCCACGGCTGCCATTCTGTCCTTAAAGGCATAGTGGCTAGTTATATATTTTTTGGTTTCTCAGTTTTCCCTGCGAGTTAGGGACATTACAGCATTTACCTTCTACGATACATACATATTATATGTATTTGCAGTGAGTGGGGTGTGTCTGTGCTCAATAAAGTGTTCTGTGTGCCACATTTACATGTCACCTGCATGGGATCCTGCATGTGAACACTTTCCCTGTCGCTGACCTAAGACTGGTCTGTGTACCTATTGCATCTGTGAGTACAGGCAAGTGCGCAAATGCGCTATTGGAAGGGTGAAGGCCCTGAACCACGCTCCCGGAAGGGTAAGGCCCAGGTGAAGCGTCAAGGTTCAAGGTTATTGGTCTCTCCAGCCAGGCACCGCCGTTTATCGGGCACAGGGGAGGAGGTCTCCTTACTCCCCCCAACTATGGCCGTGCTGGATGAGTGGCAGGCAGACCAGTCCCCCTCGGAGGAGGAAGACACTTGGGACGAGGACCGTGGGGATGATCCCAAGTGGCGTTGGGAGGATGAAGACGCACCAGCGACAGAGGCCTTCATGGCTGTTATGGGGGATGACACCTTCCTGGATGCTACAGGCGAGCCTCTGTTTGACCCTCGATCCATCCAGCACCCCAGGTCCTCTGACTGGTCACTGCCTGACCACTTGGCACAATTCGTGCACTACTGGGTCTGCAGACCTCTTGGAGGTCCACAAGAAACTGCGGGATGAATGCCCCAGACCTGTCTTGCCAGACAAAGTAGTCACAACACCGAAATTTGACCCCCTGGTGGCCACATACATGACCCATATGGGTCAGGACCCCAAAAAAGGGGTGGAGCGCAGCCTCCGTGCAGTGCAGGATAAACAGCTGGATATGCTGGGCCCCCTATGCAGGATGTTGTCACTGGCATACAAGGCCTACTTGGAAGTTACGGCCCTGGACCCAGCAGCCATGTGAGACTGGGCACTACGATCCATTTGCCTGCTGGGCAATGTTAATGTGGCCCTCTACACAGAGCAAATGAAGGCAGTCCTGCTCCGTATGGACAACAATCTGTCGGAGCTGGGACCAAAAGAATTGGGCCCCCTGGCTAAGGGCCTGCTGTTTGGGAAGCCATTCATAAAGGAGCTGCACAAAGCCCAGTCCTCCATAATGAGGGTATTCCGGCCACAGACGTCACAGGTTTTTGGAGGGGCTGGACGACATGTCTCCAGCCGCAGCTGGTCTAAGGGCTGCCAAAGATCCCGTGGGCCATCCATCCGTCCCTCATACCAGTCCAGACCCTCCTACACATGGAGGTCGGATAAAGGTCGAGGGAATCATGCAAGAGGACGTGCAAGATTCTCTTCAGGTGAGAACAATTCCTGCCATTTCTCCCTTTCCCCTATTGCATGCGGGCAGACTGTTTCACTGCAGGGACAGGTGGCGGGAGGAATCTTCGGAGACCGTTCGGGGATATGTCATAGACTTTCACTCCCCTCCGACACAGGTTGGACCCCCAAGGGTTCCCATCATCTCAAGAGAACAACAGGTCCTGATAGATGCAGAAATTCGGTCACTGACAAGGGCGCGGTCCAATGGGCCCCAGACACAGGGGGTTTCTTCAGCGCAATTTTTCTAGTGAGGAAAAAGTCTGGGGAATTCTGCCCAGTGATCAACTTGCGGGAACTGAACACTTTTGTGGTCTACCACCGTTTCAAGATGAAGGGCATCCATCTTCTACGGGACCTTCTCTGGCCAGGAGACTGTTCACAAGGCTGGAACTGAAGGACGCTTACCTCTCTGTCCTGGTGGACGATGAATGTCGCAGATTCCTCCATTTCCTCTGGAAGGGCAGTCCATGCCAATTCACTTGACTCCCTTTAGGCCTCAGCTCGGCTCTGTGGTGCTTAACCAAGCTCCTGAAGCCGGTGGTCGCTTGACTCAGATAAGAGGGTGTCCGTTGTATCGTATACCTAGATGACTTGCTGATCTGCCTCGAGGACCCCTCCAGACTCAAGTGTCAGACGTGCTTTGAGGTCTCCTTATTCGAATGCCTGGGGTTCGTAGTCAATTTGGAGAAACCAGCTCTCGACCCTTCCCAGACAGTGAAATTCTTGGGTTTCGTAGTGGATGCGAAAGACTGTGTTCTCCGTCTGCCTCTGGCCAAGATAGTGACCATTCAGAAGGAGATAAGGAAGAGCCTGCAGCAAGACCGGATCCCTCTATGCATGTTACCTTGCATGGTGGGTCTCCTCTCGGCCTCGATACAGGCAATCTACCCAGGTCCGCTTCACTAGAGGGCCATGCAACGACTGAAGGCTCGTTTTCTACGCAAGAGACCCTCTTACGATCAGATGATCCCTCTGTCCCTGGAAATGAAGACTGAACTATGCTGGTGGCTTCTGCACATGTCAGCCTGGAACAGCAAAGCGATATTTGGTCCGACACCGGATTTCGTGCTGGAATCGGATGCGAGCCTTTGGGGCTGGGGTGCCACCTGCGCGACCCGGTCCACGGGGGGTCCGTGGTCCGAAAGGGAGTCGGAGTTCCACATCAATTGCTTGGAACTGATTGTGGGTTCGTTTGCAATTCAGAGCCTGGCGAACTGCCTTTCAGACTGCTGCATCCTCCTCCGGATGGACAACGTCTCGGCAGTACAGTACATCAACCATTTGGGGGGCGCTCGGTCTCGAACACTGTCAGAGGTGACAAAGGAAATCTACAGTTTCTGCTTCCAACGCAACATCACTCTACAAGTGGAATATCTTCCGGGGAAGTAGAATCTGATGGCGGATTGGTTCTCCAGACATTGGAGCGACACCAGCGATTGGAAACTCCTTCGGCCATCTTCCTCGAACTCACAAATCAGAGTTCATGGTTCATGGTGGATCTATTCACTTCCAGGACGAACTATCAGATCCAGACTTACTTCAGCTGGCTCCCTGACCCAGCATGCTCGGCGGTAGACACCTTCCTCCAAGCATGGCCTTCGCAGGGAGCATATGCTTTTCCTCCGTTCGCTATCATTCCCAGGGTATTGCTGCAAGTTCGACGTCAGTGTGTCTCTTTGGTGTTGCTGACTCCTCTATGGCAGAGTCAAGCCTGGTTTTTGGAGCTCCTGGATCTCTCCCATCGGGATCCTCTACTCTTGCTGTCCCCTCAGATGCTCCTCTCAGACTCTCGGGCAACCGCGCCCGCTAGTGAGGGACGGCCACCTGTGCTTGGTGGCTTGGACTCTTTCAGGGGTACCTGGAATGTCGAGGCGTTATCGCAGTCAGCTAAGGACCTGGGAATCTGGGATTCCTGGGCTCCTAGGACGAGAAGATGCTATCTCTCAGCATGGGGTTCCTGGTGTTGTTGGTGCCTGGAACAGGATACCGATCCCTTTACAGGTCCCTGTAACTAGTGTGCTGAATTTCTTGTCTCACCTCTTCGACCTGGGACGCTCATATCGTTCAGTTAATGTGGCAAGGTTGGCAATCTCAGTGGCGTGAATGTCCTGCTTGGAGGTCTTCACATCGGCCAGGACCCGTTAGTTTGCAGACTTCTTCATGGGATGAGGCTGGCACGACCACCGGTGCCCAAGTATTCCTCCTTCTGGGACGTTCGCACAGTTTTATCGTTCCTACGGGATTGGCCTGACAGTGAGGACCTTTCCCTTAGTCAGCTTTCGGCCAAAATTGCCCTCTGTGTCTTGTTTCGTTCAGACATGTTTCTGATGTACGGGCCTTCAATGTTGACACCTTTTTCCTTTCTCCGGAGGGGGTCACCTTCAGGGTTGTTAGACATACCAAGTCAGATTCGACGGCTGTTTTTTACCCTTATTTCCGTGATTCGCCAAAACTTTGTGTAGCGAAGGCTCTGGCTCATTATGTGGTGATTACCGCTCTGCTTCGGTCTTTACATTCTGGCCAGTTGTTGATTTCGTATGTCAAACCCCACAAACCTGTATTGTCTCCTACCCTGATTCGGTGGATAAGATGGTTATTGACGTTGGCAGGGGTGAATTCGACCTTTGGAGCGCATTCAGTTAGAGGCGCCGCAGCTTCTAGAGCTTTCATGGCGGGTGCTTCCCTTCAGGACGTTATGCGTTCGGCGGACTAGTCCCGTGAGGATACATTTCGCCAATTCTATTTTAGACCGTAAGATCATGCTTCGTTTGCTTTGCTGTCTGAGCTTTAAAACCACAAATATGAAGCCTCCTGTCATGTTATAAAATTGTAGATTATACTAGCTTTAGTGTAACTATAATCTTAATTTTATTAATGACAGGAGGAGAATATTTCCCTCACAGTTTCTCCCTCCCCTTGTTTGGTTTGTTTTGACTGATCTACTGTTTATTCGCCTGGTCTCCTGGGCTAGGTTGTTATTCTGGTTATATTCCTAGGGGAGTTGGGTGGTTATCTGAGTTATTGTACTGTCAGTATTTGAGGATGGGAACTCTTGTTTTCTCAGTACATTTCATTCACTAATCAGTGTTTTTTGACTCTGTTTATCTCGTTTCAGTTTAATGGTTCGACTAAAGTTCTTAGATCCGACTATCCTGCAGGATAACGGTCAAGATCCCATCCACTGGTTCCACGTTCAATTTCAGATGGCATTCATCATATGTTATATATATTTGTTACTTCTGTTATTTTTATTAATGGTGTATTGTTCATGTACTTTATTTTATTGCAGCGTGAAAGTGGAAATAGTTGGTTGGAAGGAGCCTTTTATGGATTCCTTACTTTTTGTCTTTGGTGTTTTTCTCTCTGTTAATGTGCTGCTATGGAGTTCTAGTAAAGAGAGACTTAAGCAAATATTCGCCTCCTGTCATTAATAAAATTAAGATTATAGTTACACTAAAGCTAGTATAAACTACAATTTTTCACAGCATTCTCTTCACATATTTACCAATGGTGCCAATATTAGTGGAGTTCAGGCACATCCATTAGTTTTTTCAAGCCCGGCAGTCCTGGGGGGCCTGGACTGATCTGGGAGTCCAGGGCTCCACATTCCCTAATTGCACATAAATATAGCACTTAGAATTGCAGGCTCCTGACTACCTGTTACTGCAGAGGGTCCCAGCACACTCCATGCTGACTTCCCAGCTGCTCTTATGTCACAAACTCTTGCAAGCTCCACAGTCGTCAAAGTGTTGCCACAGGTTACCATCGCGAGAGTTAGAGACAGTTAGAGACAGAGGAGCAGCTGGGAAGTTAGCATGGAGTGTGCTGGGCCCCCCTGCAGTAAAAAGTAGCCGGGGGCCTGCACCATACCACACAACCACCAGGGAATGTGATCCCCTCGCTGGCCACAGATAAGAAGCAGGGAGGGGAGGAATAAAATAATAAAAATGTAGTACAATAAATGAAAAAAATATATATGATCCTCCCCACAGCAGGGGCGTACCTAGAGCATTTGGCACCCGGGGCAGATCCTGTGCTTGGCACCCCCCCCCCCCAAAAAATGTTAAAGGTTTTCTTTTTTTTTTTTACAATTTGTAAACTTTGCAAAACCGCTGTCAGCCCCTCCTACAAAACCCTTGTCCTGCCCCGCCCCTCCTACAAAACCTCAGTCCTGCCCCTTCTACAAATCCTGTACTGCCCCGTCTACAAAACCCCCGCAACCCCCTTCCACAAATCCCCTGCTTATCCCACTTATAAAGACTCCTGTCCCAACACAAAAACCCCTCCCCCTTCTACAAAATCCCTGCAGCCCCACACACACATTTACAGGCAGACAGACACACACTCAGTTAAAGACAGACAGTCACACACTCAGTTACAGGCAGACAGTCACACACAGTCACAGGCAGACAGTCACACATACACATTTCCTCTGTGCGGCCAGTTTATCAGCTGTTTGCTTGTGTGAGCTGTACTGGCCGCACGGCACCCTAATTACCATGGGACACTGTGCGGCCACAGCTCACACAGCCCCCTCCAGCCAGGGCCGGTGCAAGGATTTTTGCCACCCTAGGCAAAAGTAAAGTTTGCCGCTGGTGACATCACAATGCACCCCACCCATATGATTTGCCATATTGCGAAACGCTAGTGCGGCAGTGCCGCCGTGTTTACATTAAAAGGCCTGCAGGGACAGGCTATAGACACCAGAACCACTACATTAAGCTGAAGTGGTTCTGGGGACTATAGTGTTTCTTTAATGTGAGGTAAATTAGAGCTTAGTGCCACGAATAATATACTAGATTGCCTACTTACAACCAGATGAGGATGATGATGATGGGCTCTAGCTGCAGTCTGGCTCCACTGGTCTGGTGCAGAACAGGCTCTCTGGAGGCGGTTTGTAACTGTGGTCACAAAAATCAATGTTCTGGGAGAGCGGGAAGCAGCTCCATTTTTTGGGGGTCCTTTACACAGCTCAAGGTCTGGGTCCCAGGGTCCACCTTCATGTTCCACCAATGAGTTTGTTCACAGGGGGTGGAGTGTGTAGGGGATGTCCTGATATGTGTGTAAGGAATGCATTGTGTGAAATTGTGTTTGTATGTGTAAGGGCTGCAAGGTGTGTTTCTGTGTATGTATGGGATGCATTGAATGTGTGTAAGGGGTGCATTGAGTGTGTGTAATGAATGCATTGTGTGTTTCTGTGTGTGTAAGGGATGCATTGTGTGTAACGGTTGCATTGCTTGTGTATGTGTGTCTGTGTGTGTAATGCATTGTGTGTTTTTCTGTGTGCAAGGGGTGCATTGTGTGTATGTGATGAATGTCAATCTTCTCCTCCTCCCAATTTCTCTTTCTCACCCCCCTCCTAATTTCTCTCCCCCCCTAATATCTCTTCCCTCCTCCTAATTTCAATTTCTCTCCCCCTCCTAATATCTCTTCCCCCCCTCCTAATTT
>OW240915.1:126124937-126158691 GCA_933207985.1 Pelobates cultripes | reverse complement strand
AACTCTGTAAAATAATACAAGGTGAGCTAGATATTACTTTGCTGCAGAGGGATTTAGATGGACTAGGCACTTAAATGGCAGATGAAATTTAATGTTGAAAAATGCAAAGTTATGCACTTTGGCGTAAAGAATACACAAGCAATGTATACAAACTGTTTTTTTTTTTCCTTCTTTTGGATCAACAGCAAAAAACAAATGTGAGGAAGGCTGAACTTTTCAGCTATGTAACTATGTAACTATATGTATTTGAATGCAAATTTTGGCCAGTGTTTGGGACAGTGTTCATTAATAAATACTAATTTTTTATTTATTATAAGCTCGTATATATGTAATATTACACACTGAAAGTATATACTTTGCTCTTTTACCTTTTTCGTAAAATATCATGTTAATTAATTTGGGTCATGTGACCTATGATTTAAAGCAGCTCTGGTCGTTCCTTCTGCAAACACTTTTGAAAAAGCAATTGTATGGTGAAACGCGTTAAAGGTATTTAAACATTTTTATATAGTTCTCTTACCCTATTTTTTAATCATTTATTGTTTTTTAGAAATAAAAGTACTTTTTTATTGGACCTGTTTGCTGCTGGATTCCTGTACTCCATATTCTTGGTGGGGATAATACCACCTAAACCTATTGGACAGAGTAATCCCTATTAGCTCTATCAAATGTGAGTAGTTTTTATCTATTTAATTTTATCACTTTTTACAGTCTACACTATTATGGTTTTCTTTTCTTTTATACTTTTATAATTAGAGAGAGACCACCAGCAACTATATCCTAGAGTGGGGATCATACCACTTCACACCATATCGGTGGAGCCACTCTATAGGCTCTAGTACACGTGAGTGCACATCTTTTTTTAGCTATATATTTTAATATTGAGTCTGGCATATTGCACTATACATCTCTGATTTCTTTTACATATCTGCAAGAGAGGCTGCATCCGTAAGAACCCCTATAGAGTCTGTACTCCACCATATCCTCAGGCAGGGAGTATTCTGCCCAAGCATCTAAGTTGGAGCTGCACCTAAGCTCATATATCCTATATCATTTTATTTACCCTCACCTTACTGTATTTTTTAAGTAATTCATTATCAGTTTCCTATTTCTCCTCCTTTTTATGGTTATAAATACACACCGAAGACATTCCAGATGCTGCACCTCCTTCTCTGTTTTTATCTCCACCCAGCTATGCCCACTCCAGATGGCCTTCTCCTCCCATTCAGGCATAAAGAGATTAGCCTAGCTGGGCGTGAACCTGGTACCTATAGCCGTCCCAGTGTTTTAGAGGTAAAAATACTCTCCTAACCAAAAATAGTTATTTTTCAAATTTAACTCTATTGCTTCTGAAATAAAATAAATTTGTGTCTCATTAAGGTGGGAATTTTTGTGTTTGGTTCCATGTGTTTACAAGCTGCACTTTTTTTTTTATATTTAAGTGCAATTTAGTATTCACATTTATTATTGTTTATCTACAGTAGGCATGGTTGTATAAATACAGAAAAAATGCAATGCTAATCCAGCCTCCTACCCTGGGACTATGGGCCCTGTGATAACCAATGTTAAAAAGTACTGTTTCTGCCCCTTGGACTTTTAATTGGAACAGATTCAAACATGTGGCGGTGGCCATCTTAAATTGTCCATCAGTGTTTTGTCGTTGAGTGTTTGGAACTGTTTTGGGCATGTGACCATGTGCACGGTGGGGCAAAAATAAGACTTCCAGGAAATTCTTGAACCCCTGAACCGATCTGGGTGATTTTTGGCTATGTTGTTCACCCAGATCAGGGCAATCAGAGGATTGACTGGTGGGGATATGTTTTATTTTTGGGGTACTTTTGGGGGTTTGTAAAAATTTATGTTTTTTCTGTTTAGAGCTAATTGAGTTAGTCCATTGTCTGTGTTACTTGTATCACAGGCAGAAGGGAGGGATTGTGTACACTGTATGGGAGTGTCAATGTAAATCTCTGTTTTTTTTGGCTTGTATGTTTTGTATTCGGTGCCCAACTAGGCCCACCTGGACGTCACCTTTGCTGTAAAACTTGTATAAAAGACCAGTGTGTGCTATTAAACTTTCTGTTCTACTTCACTCTAAATCTAGAGTCCTGTCTCTTATTGGAGGAATCTGCTACAAGGGATTGCTATGTGCTTCATACTCGCTTGAATAATCACTAAGCTCCTGTAAGAGCTTTTTCCTGTTCCTGTTCCTGTTCCTGCTTCACTCTCTGGGGAAAGTGAGGTTCACCCACTGGAACCTGGAGCTTTGTCGTAGGTCCAGGGTGGGTAGGAGACGGTGAGACCCCAAACAAGCTGCGGCGGTTTGTGGGGTCTGCAGTGCTTATGAGGTCAAGTGGAGTGCTTGGAGCCCTCGGGAAGCACTGGAGAAGCCATCAACTGAGATACCTAGCCAGGGTGCCAAGTGATTCATTTCAGAGAGGCAGTGTACAGAGAGGCAGTGGACAGGGGTCATCATGGGCTGGTCTGCAGCCACTCAGCCCTGTATTCTGACATCCTTCAATCATGGCTATGGCGGGACCGCTGCTTGTCCGTTAATTGCTGTGTGTAATTCCTAGTGTTTTTCCCCTATATTTTTGTTTGTTTGTATGTTTAACCTGCTCCCCGTTCGGGAGGCTCCATACAAACAGGTTCTGTTTGCCGCCCGAACAGGGACCACCTCGATACCACATTTAGAATGTTTACTTAGAATGTTCACACCTCGTTAGAATGTTCACACTTCACTAAGGAGGTGTGAAAACCACAAACAGCAAGGGAAGTCTAGGCGCGTGCCGACCCTGGGTGGTGGCCCGTTTGTTAAACTAAATGCCGTCCAGGAGGAGCATTCACGGATTGCTTCCCACCTTGTTCGGCTCCTGAATGAGGACTTCCCCATTGCCCCTTGGAGTGTTCACATCAATTAATAATAACATTGGAAATTCGCAACATAAGTGTGAACCGCAAGGAAAGTAATTAATGAGTGTGACAGACCCATCTGTATGGACTAAAAGCACTGTGTTCATCTGTTTTGCCGTTTGCATGAATTCCCCCATTCGTATGCTTTGTTTAAGGGAATGTCTTTTTTTTGTCGAACGGAACTACCGAACGGATGACCACCCAGAAGAGAAGTGTGCTGCTGGTTAACCTATTGATCCCAATTAGAACGTTGCGGTTAACCACAGACACTTCTCAATTAAAACCGAATACCGGGTGGTCGTCGTTCGTATGTCGACCACGAGGCGGCGGCCATTTTAACCATGCGAAAGACCAGCGGTGTTCGACGGTTATTTCATGGAACTGAAAACGGACACTTTTTCAACCGAACACCGCTGAAGCCGTCGACCTCCCCTTCTCAATCGACAAAAGCATACAAATGCCGGCCGTTCGGGAGATTCAACAACACGAATGGACTTAACCCAGATAGCCTTCCCATGGAGTCAATCGCATACCGAAGAACTTTGACTCCATGGCGATTGAACTATGCGAATGGGATCTGAGCACTATTCGCCAATAATATGCACTCAGATCCAGGCTATCTGGGGATGTGTTACACGAATGCAATATGTTCGGCAATTAGAAAGTTATGTATTTTAATGTGTTTTATAAGTTTGAGTTAAAATGGCGATTTGCCTCTGCGCGGGGAGATAATTGAATTACTTCCCAATTATCTTCCGAGCAGAGGGGAGGGAACTGTGATGCATGCTGGGAATATTGTGGGGATGTATGTCTGAAATGTCCCCATGTCCTTCTGTTATTCCAGCATCCCATTTGGTCCCCTAGGGGAGTGTCCACCAAGTGGGAGACCTGCATAAATACCGGGCAGGTAGCCCACAGTAAATCAGTTCGTGTTTTACCCTCAAAGCGGAGCTTGGTCTCGTTATTGGGGGGGATTTTATTACCGGCGACGAGAGACTGCTTACTGGAATTATTGGCCGCTTGGAAGATATTGGCGTTCGGTTAATATTGGCAGTTTGTGTATTTGGAGCTCGTGAAGGGAAAGAGCCGTACAGGGACCGTTCAGGAGTTTGGAGTGTTCCCTAGCTGGCGGTTCGCATGGTTATACTGCACACGCTACCAGACCACAGTATTGCGAACGGGGAACATTCACTAAACGGCGGTTTGTACATTTATTACTGGAGGTACCGTAACAACTGGTGGCAAGCGACGGGATGATCCTCAGCGCCCAAAGAGACCACTACAACCAGGACTAAATGGAATTACAATACCAGAACCTGAGAAGAGCTACCCTAATGGATTTATTAGAGCAAAGAGGCGGACAAGCCAGTAACCTCAGGAAGAGGGATATTATTGCACTATTGCTGGAAATGGATGGACTACCAGCGGCAGAGGGAACCAATGGACCCAGCACAGCTGACAGAACCCCCGAGGAGGCAAGCTTTGACCGGGCGGTAAGAATCAGGCTGGCACATTATGGTCCCAACCCATCTGCAGAGATCATCGACCGGGTCATGGCCGCTGTGGAGGCCAACCTGCTTCGCCAAAGCGGTGCTGCAGCAGCCCCAGTTACAGCAAACCTGGGAGAAAGAAAGAAGGTGCTGTTTACTGCGTTTAAAGCCTTCAGTGAGACAGAAGGAGAGATTGATGGGTACCTTGCTGGTTTTGAGTGGCAATGTGCCCTGCACAAGGTACCCCTGGAAGACTGGGTTACTATATTGTTCGGCAAGTTATCCGGCTGGGCCAGCGAGGCTTTTCGGGCCATCCCTGATGAGATCGGGGATTATGTGGCCGTCAGGGAAGCTTTACTCTCCCGGTATGCCGTTACACCTGAGGCGTACCAGAGGAGGTTCCGAGACCACTGCTTGACCCCCAACACGGAGCTCTGTCTCGTCTTTGGGGGGATTTACTGTATGCTGATAGAGACTGATTGCTAGGAGTGTAAGCTGGATGCTTTTCCTATTCGTCTGGTAGCAGCAATTCGTATGGTTCCTGTTCGTGTACTTGGAGTGCTATATTGGATGCCGTTCGGGAGTTTGGAGCATTCCCTTGTATGCAGTTCGAGTGTTTGGAGCATTCCCTTGTATGCAGTTCGGGTGGTTGGAGCATTCCCTTGTATGCAGTTCGGGTGGTTGGAGCATTCCCTTGTATGCAGTTCGGGTGTTTGGTGCATTCACTTGTATTCAATTCGTGAGTTTTGGTGATTCTACAGTAGCAGTGCCTGTCTCTAAAAGGGGATTATCGTCTAAGCGGTTTTTATCCCTTGTCTGCTGAAACGGTCCGTTACAATGAGTGCTTACGTGGGTGGCCGCCGTTCGTATAGATGGATGGCGGCCAGGGGGTGCCTTCTTGTCCCAAACGAGAATGCTTTCCTTGCCTGGTTTCACCCAGGGGTCTAACGAACTGGGTCTGGGAGTCCAGGAGGCTGGAATCTTTCCCACGCTGGGAAGGAGACCCCTTGGCACGGGAAGTGGGAAACCCTATATGTGGGTGGCGGGAACTGGAGGGACCCCCCTGCACAGACTGTGGGAGGGGGTGACCCTGGGAGGAGACACAGAGTGGCGGGAAGAAGGAACAAAGAGACTGGGGTTCCGGTTGTGTTGTGTGACCCCCGGGAGGGGGAGGACATTGTCTTCATGTGGGTTCCACCCCTTGCATGGGGAAAGTATAAAGTCCCCTGTGGCCAATAAAGTTGTTGTTGTACCCCTGGAATTGTGTGTCGTCTGGTTACTGGGGAAGATGGCTCGCTCAATTCTTTTATAGTGGAGGTAACTGGTCGGGTTACTAGGTGTCCCGCTACAACTGGTGACAAGTGACAGGGTCCTACGTCCCAGCTGAACAACACGTCCCTAAACAACACGTCCCTACACAAGATCTGTGTATGTGTGTGGGGGTCAGTCTGTTTGTGGGGGGATCAGTCTGTGTGTGGGGATGGAGGGTTCAGTCTGCATGTGTGGGGGTCAGGTGGTGTGTATGGGTCATTCTACGTGGGGTAGTTCAATTTGTGCATCTGTGGATCAGTCTGTGGGTCAGACTGACCACACAGACTGACCCATACACACAGACCGACCCCTCCATACCCATACACACACAGACTGACCCACCCCACACAGACTGACTGTCAGTATTACAAGTTAAGTAACGTCTTAACAGGCCTTAGAATGGCTGGACTTAACGTACAGAGAATAGTCAGAATACTTGCCAAGGTTGGGGACACAGAAAGAGACACAACTATGAGGGAAAGCCAATAGTCAGGGATACCAGAATACAGAGAAGTCAAACAAAGCCAAAGTCAGTAACCAGAAATAAATGCTCAGAAGTACACTCTCGGACAACCACTAGGGAAACCACGACAGGGCAAAGAGGAAAAGTAAAATAGCGTTTAAATAAGCCCTTAACAAATTTGATAGGCAAAAATCGGTCTTTGACCCCAGAACGTATGCGCGCATTTCCCGCTTGACGTCACATGCACGCTGATGTCATCAACTTGGGCAGACGTGGGGCTATAATCTAGGTGCAAATACCGCAAGGTGAGCAGGAATATGTTACAGTACCCTCACCTTAAGACCGCTCACCGGACGGGCAGGACCAGGCTAGAGAGGATATTTGGTGTTGAAAAAAATAATATTGCGGCCAGCATGGATGTCAGAGGCCGGAACCCAAGAACATTCGGAAGGCCCATACCCCCTCCAATTAACTAAATACTGTAAAACGCACCAAGAAAAACTAGAATCAAGTATGGATTAGACCTCATACTCCTCCTGACCAGAAACAACCAATGAGGGGGCGGATCACTTGGGACAGTATATCTATTGCAAACAAGTGGTTTGAGCAAAGTAACATGAAAGGTATTTTGAATCCACAAGGAGGCAGGGAGAGCCAGAGAATATGAAACAGGATTAAGTCTATGAAGGATACGAAACGTACCAAGGAATCTGGGAGCAAATTTCAAGCAAGGAACTTTAAGTTTGACGTTGCGCGACGATAACCACATCCTCTCACCCACCTGGTAAACAAGGTTGGCACCCCACCGTTTATCAGCATGAAATTTTAAATGATCAGCTGCAGTTTTGAGAGCAGAATGAACCTTGGTCCACGTATCTCGAATAGAAGCAAGGTGGTCATCTAAAGCAAGTATAGCTGTGTCAGAGAAAACAGCCGGCAGCACAGTTATTAACTGTTAATTCTTTGTTATTAACAAAGAATTAACTGTGTCCAAAAGAGTCATGGTCAGCATTGTTCCTAGCAAACTCAGCCCAGGGTAGTAATTCGGACCAATTATGTTGAGTGCTATTAACAAAACAACGCAAATATAATTCCAATGATTGGTTAGCCTTCTCAGTCGTGCCATTGGTTTGGGGATGATAAGAGGAAGAAAATGACAATTCAATGCCCAACTGTTTATTGAAAGCCATCCAAAACCGAGACACAAACTGAGAACCTCTGTCAGAGACAATATTGTGAGGAATGGCATGTAAATGGACAATTTCATGTATAAAATTAAGAACCAGGTCTTCAGAGGAAGGCAATTATTTTAGTGGAACAAAATGAGCAATCTTGGAAAAACGGTCAACTACCATAAGGATGGTGGTATAGCCATTAGAACTAGGAAGTTCCACAATGAAATCCATGGACAAATGGGACAATGGAACACTAGGTACGGGAATTGTATGTAACAATCCACATGGAAGATTATGAGGTACTTTAGATACTGCACAATCAGAACAGGCCTGCACATATTCTTTAACATCTTTTCTGAGAGAATCCCACCAAAAAGATCTCATAATCACGGATATGGATTTATTATTGCCCGAATGTCCAGCAGATACGTTGTTGTGGAACACCCTCATGACATTTTCCCTTTCACCCAATGGAACAAATTATTTATCCAGTGGTTTATTGCATGGCACCTGAGACTGAGCCTCCATAATGGTGCCTAGTAAAGGAGAGGATAAGGAAAGGACAGTGGAAGCGATGATACACTCAGGAGAGATAATAGGGGATGACTCTTGTTCCTGTGCTGATTCAATATGAAACTGTTTAGATAAGGCATCTGCCTTCACATTTTTGGGACCAGGTCTGTAAGTTATCAGAAAGTTAAAGCGAGAAAGGAACAGAGACCATCTAGCCTGTCTAGAATATAATCGTTTAGCATCCTCTATACAAGCAAAATTTTTATGGTCAGTAATGATCAAAAGGGGGTCCTTGTAGCCCTCTAAAAGATGTCACCACTCTTTAAGCGCTAGAATAATGGCCAACAATTCTCTATTGCCAATATAACAATTGAGCTCAGCAGGAGACAATTTTCTAGAGAAGTAAGATGGATGCAAAGGGGTATCCTGACTCTCCCTCTGAGAGAGAACAGCCACTACCCCAGTTTCGGAGGCATCAACCTCCATTATGAAGGGTTTGCTGGTGTCAGGATGTATCAATATGTCAGCAGAGGCAAACCTTTGTTTGAAAAGTTCAATGCCTCCTTAGACCATATCGTACGGCTAGCCCCCTTGCGTATCATATTGGTGATGTGGGCTATCACAGAAGAGAACCCTTTGATAAATCTCATGTAATAATTTGCAAATCCAATAAACCTTTGAATGGCTTATAGTCCATTTGGCAATTGCCAATTTAAAACAAATTCTAGTTTATGAGGGTCCATCTGAAACCCAGAGGCAGAAATGTTATATATCCCAAAAAGATGCATTTTTCCAGTTTACAATAAAGTTGATTTTGAAGTAAAGTTTGCAATACTTGTTTGACATGTTTGACAAATGAATAAATATAGTCCCTGAGTATGTCATGAGTATGTCATTAATAAAGTCGTGGAACACGGCCGTAGCATTGCACAACCCGAAGGACATCACAAGGCCCACTTCAAGTGTTAAATGCAATTTTCCACTCATGATTTTCGTTAATCCTTACTAAATTGTATGCACTCCTGAGGTCAAGTTTAGTAAAGACTTCTTGGAGTCTGTCAACCAATTCGGAAATGAGGGGAATGGGATAGGCATTTTTAATGGTGATTTTGTTTAATGCCCTGTAGTCAATGCATGGACGTAACTCACCAACTTTTTGTCACTTATTCATCCGCACATAAAAATGTGGTTAATGGTATTTACTGTCCTGACAGGAAAAGTTGTGCCAAGCAACATTACTGTCCTGACAGGAAAAGTTGTGCCGAGCAACATTGGCTTTGTTTTGACTTCTCTAATATCTGGTATCCTTGACTTTTTGCTTTCCCTCATCTTAGTGTCTGATTCTGTGTCCCTGACCTTGGCAAGTATTTTGACTATTCTTGGAGACGATAAGTCCGGCCATTCCAAGGTCCGGTTACACGTTATCCTTAGTCCTAGGTGTGACCCAGTACTCCATGCTGGATCAACTTGTAAGCCTGACATTACGACGTACGGCCATAGATCCTGCAGAATTGTGTCAGCACATAGCAGCTTGTGAGAGAAAGCTAGAGGATCGTATGGATCAATTTGCCCAGGCTTTTAGCACGCTCCTTACTAGGACGGCTCATTTACAACCTGAGGCTTCTCCAATTATGTCACTACTGCCTAATGTACCTCAACCTATAGTATATGAGGTACCTACAATTTCCTTATCTCCTCCGCCACATTTTTCTGGTAATATCCAGGAATGGGGATTTCTCAATCAGATTGAGTACCACTTTGAGGCCTCACCTGGTTCATTCCCTTCAGATGGAGCTAAGATTGGATATCTGATGAACCAACTTAAAGGTAAGGCCTTAACATAGGCTAATCAATTGTTGGAAAGTAATAGGAGTATCACTCATTGTAACCAGGAATTCCTCGCGGAATTCATACTGACGTTTGAACCATTAGGCAGGGAGGAAGACTCCTCCACTGCCCTAATGCATATCAAACAAGGGAACCGGTCTATCTCAGATTATGCCATAAAATTGGCACCTTGACACCTGGAGTAGGCTGGACTTACAACGGATTAATCACTGCTTTTAAAAGGATTATTCAAAGTTATACTTGACGAAATTGCTGCCAAAGACCTACCTACGGGGTTAAATTACTTTATTACCTATGTGATGCAGATCGATAATAGACTCAGGACCAGGGAAATTACTAGAAACAGAACTAGATGTTTGACTATGTCACTAGCACCTCGATTCTCCAAACCTGTTGTCCCTGACCTCTCGATGCTGTCTGAACCCGAACCTATACAGTTAGGGGTTACAGGACTGTCTGAGGCAGAGAAACAGTATAGGAGAAGAGAGGGTCTGTGCTTATATTGTGGGAAGAAAGGGCATATGAGAGATGTTTTTCCTATACGTCTGGAAAACCTCCGCACCTAAGAACCTTAAGGGGACAGGTCTTAGGTATAATTCCCAAAGCAGATTTCTCCTTGATATTTCTGCCTTTTGCAACAAGGAGAACTTTTCATGTAAAGCCCTGGTTGATTCAGGTGCGGCTGGTAACTTGATTGATTTGTATTTTGTTAAACCTCCTCTAGTGGTTGAGGCTAGTGATGGGAGACCCATATCTCAACCTCTTATTACCCATGAAACCTTGCCTATTTGCATTACGATAGGAGCTTTGCATAAGGAAGACATTTATTAAAGAAACAATATAATAGCCCCCAAAGCACATAAGTATAAAACACACATGTGACACAATGAATTATAGGGCTGGAATAATTTGATTATTTTCAGGACTGCTTTCTGTTCACAGTCTGGCCCTGGTACTAGTAGACCTAATCAACTATCCTTGTCACCATTGTTCTACTCTATACCATTTGAAAAGAAAATTAATTTATGATAGGGTTTATCTTCACGGTATTCTAGTTCTCTTCACACTCACATTAGGACTGGAAGATAGGCTCAGCCAGTCCAACCCTCCACTTCAGACAAATAAAAAATATATAAAGATTGTATAACATTGCAGCTTTTTCAAATGTGAAGTAGTCAGATATTTGAAAAAACAGAGATACCACTCTCTCCTGGTGCGCTACCTACCTCTCCCAGAGCTCATTCAGTGTTTTCTTTCTCGGGCTCTGCCAATCCCTCTCTGTTGGTGTTCCACAAGGGTTTGTCCTTGGTCCCATATTGTTCTCAATTTACAGTGCCTCCCTTGGCAAACTCATTAGCTCCTTCGGCTTCCAGAATCCTTTCTATCTGGATGACATGCAAATTTATATGCCCTCCCCTAATTTCTCACCACCCCTCTTGCCTCTCTGCTATTTCCAACAGAATGGCTGCTCAATTCCTTAAACTCATCCTGTCCAAAACAGAACTTCTGGTTTTTCCTCCCACAAGTGTTGCTATTCCCTTGTCTGTGTCTCTCCAAGTCAATGGTGTTACCACCCGCTCTACCTCTAAGGCTCACTGCCTAGGTGTTGTCTTTGACTCCGACCTCTCCTTCACCCCTCATGTCCAATTAATAGACAAATCCTGCCACTTTCATCTAAAAAATATTGCGTGCATCTGACCCTATTTAATGCCAGATGCAGCTAAGGTGCTGGTCCATGCCACTGTCCTCTCTCGCCTTGACTACGGCAATCCACTTCTTAGTGGTCTTATGTGTTCCCAACTTGCCCCATTACAGTCTATAATGAAAGCAGCAGCTAGTCTCCTTTTCCTGTCCTTACCTCCCACACCTCCCTTCTTGGTCAGTCCCTACATTGGGTTCCCGTAAGATATAGGTCTCAACTTAAGATCCTGATTCTTGCTTACAAATCTCTACACAATGCTGCTCTGACATAATTATTCTCACTACTACACAAATATGTCCCGTCTAGTCCCCTACAATCTGCCGGAGACCTACGCCTAACCTCTGTTTGTACTCCTACCTCTGATGCTCACCTTAAAGACTGCTCTTGGGCTGCACCATTCCTATGGAACACCCTTCAAAAAAAATCTTTGAAAACTTTCTTTTTTAGGAAAGCATATCAATTAAACTGTGAACAGCTTTCCCTTCCCGCACCGTAATTCTTCTCCTGAAACTGTAATCACAAAAAAACACTAAGCCCTCAATGAACACTATCCTAGCAACCTACTTCTCTACCCTACCCTTACCTTTTGTGTCACATTACCCCACTCCCTCTAGCATGTAAGCTAATTGAACAGGGCCCTCAATCTCTCTTTCCTGTGTGTCCAACTTGTCTGGTTACAAATACTTGTCTGTTAGTCCACCCATTGTACAGCACTACAAAACTTGTTGGTGCTTTATAAATAATAACAATTATAATAATCTGTATTTTTAAACACAAATTGTATGCATACCTGTTCTTCCATGCAGTGAATAAGAATACTGTTGAAACACATGTAACCAAGGAACATGACGAAGCAAATTGTTATACGCTGCGTGTGAGTGAACCAACTGTATGAAGGACGACTGATAACAGAAAACCAGAAATGGAAATCCTCAAAATAGTCAGTAAATTTGCAGTAAAAAAGCTGAACAAAAGGGGAAATAAAATATATACATATATATATATTACAATTTGTACACACTAATCCAGAATAAGATGTGGTGATATTAATACCATGATCAAATAATGACAGTTATATTTATTTATGAACTAGTTGAAGAATTATGTATTTTTATTTTTATTTTAAAGCATGTACTATCTAATTAATATATAAAAAATACATCCCTGAAAGGGATTGTTACTGTGACTGGACTGGTCCAAATAGGTAAGTATTTTCCCTTCTGCCTATTCTTTTCTCCTAGCAGTAATTGCTTCCTATGACTACAAACAGCTTCCTGTTGGTAGATATGAACCCTTTTGCTCGTTTCCTTTTTGAAAGGAACCCCTCTGCCGAGACATCCCTGGACACCAGCTGTCAGTGATAAAAATATAAAATTATGAAAAGAGGGGACCACCAGTAACTGAGACCACAATTCTCATCAAGGGGGAAATATCTAAAAAAAATAAAATGTATTTTTATCGAGAACTATCCTTTAATGACTATCCTTGAACATGTGGTAAGCGATATTTATCTACTTAAAAAAATGCACAATATTATGAACAGATAACCATACAAACTAAATATATAATACATATAGAGTTTTCTAACATGTGGAAAAAGAGATAAACAGATGCTTATTTAGCCTCACTACATTAAATAACACACTGACTTGGTTGAGTGTGAAGTCACTCTATATATAAATATGTTTAATGAGCTCTATCAAATCAAAAGGTTTGTAAACTTTTATGAAAATATTAAATTATATGTTATACTTAAATTAATCAGGGACTTCTGATACATGACCATGGCATACCATAGATATGTAAACCACAAATATGTGGAGTGAAAACAAAATCATCAGAATGGGTATTAAATGCAATGTGCACTTTTCAATTAAAACACAAAACAAATGAAATGTATAATTGCAGGACCTGTTTAATTCTTAGGCCTAACATATGAAATTATATATATTGATCAGAGACTTATGAGCAGCAGGGCCGGTGGTGGTGGGAGGTGGGCTGCAGAAGGGGGGAACAGGGGCTGTGGAGGTGTGGCAGTGGTTGTGTAAGTGGGGACAGGGGCTGTAGAAGGGTGGGCAGGAGAAGTAGAAGGGGAACAGAGGCTATGGTAGGGGCACAAAGATTGAGAGGGTGAAAGGCAGGGGTTGTAGAGGGGGGCACAGGAGCTTTAGAGAAGAGGGGCAGGGACTGTAGAGGAGGGGAACCAAAGCTCCAGTGGAGGGGAAGAGGGGTTGTAGATGCAGGGGCAGGGGCTGAGGGGAGTGAAAGGGGGGTCAGGGGCTGTGGAAGAGAGGAACGGGACTGTGGGAGAAGGGAAGGCTGTGGAGAGGGGGCAGGGGCTATCAAGTGGGATTGGGGCTATCAAGGGGGGGCAGTGGCTGTGGAGGAGGAGAAGGGACTATTGAGGGGGTAAGGGCTGTGGAATGGCACGGACTGTAGAAGGAGGGATAGGGGCTGTAGAAGGAGGGACAGGGGCAGTAGAGAGGGTTGAGGAGGGGACAGGGGCTGTGGAGGGAGGACAGGACCTGTGGATAGGGAACAGGAGCTGTAGAAGGGAGGACAGGGATTATAGAAGAGAGGCAGGGGCGGTGGTGCGGGCACAAAGGCTGTGAGGGAGACATGGGGCTGTTGAGGAAGGGGGACAGGAGCTGTAAAGGGAGGGAGACAGGTACTGTAAAGGAAGGGAGACATGGGCTGTAATGTGGGGGACAGGGGCTGTAGAATGGGGACAGGGGCTGTAGAATGGGGACAGGGGTTGAGAGTGGGTACTTGGGCTGTAGAAGGTGGGATAGTGGCTAGGGTTAGGGGTGGGTTTAGGGCTAGGGTTGGGTGTAGGCTTAGCATTAGGGTTATGGTTGGGGTTAGATTCCTGTCATCATTCCCATCATTTTCCCTCCCTCTCCTGTTTTGCCACTTTTCAGAAATCCAAAGCACTTTGCCACTTCCAAAATTCGTCACTTCAGAAATTTGGACGCATCCAAATGTCCGAATTGGCGAAATTAATCCGAATTTAAATTCTGACCGAAACAAATTGCACGTCTAATCTCTCTCTCTATAAGTATATATATCTGTACATACACAGGTTTTTTTTTTTTATTGTTCTTTTTTCACATTTTACATATGTAACATCACAGACAAAAACAGTTCAGGATTAGACATATAGATTTACAGTAGAAGAATATATGAACTGTTGGGTAAACTTCACACACAGAAACACAAATATCACAATTTAAAAGGGCTGAGCGGATTAGGCGGGCCTAATCTATAATGATTAGGTTACTTCATAACTTTCCTGAATACAGTACCATAGGGAAGAACTAGTGTGATCTTTATATATAAGGATATTCATAACAGAGAACGCAACAAGGTATATAGTTATATCAGATTATCTAGCCTAGCTATTTTGAGTTGAGAATCTTCTTAAATTAAAATGAAAAAGAGCAACCGTTAAGTTATCATCCAGATCTTCTCCCGCTAAATCTGATAACTCTAAATGCTTTATTCCATATAGGTCCTAGAAGCTTACATCCCCACCAGATATGCTTAGAGCTACCTTCAGCACAAGTACACCTCCAGCAAAGTTTGGAATTATCAGGGTTGATTCTATTTAGAATTGTTGGTACCCTATGCCATTGATGAAGAATTTTATAATGGAGCTCTATAATATTTAAACAATGCAACAATTTTTTAACTTCTTGAATTGATCTATACCACTGCTCTAACTCGATTGGAGACCCACTTTCTTTTTCCCAGTTTTTCCAGGCTTTTGGTTTAGACTCTTTTTCTTCCTCTCTTAATAATTCATCCCAACTAGATATCGATTTACGATTAGTATTATTTTTAAATAGATCATTTAGTTTTTTATTTATCCTAGTGTTGTCATATAGCAGATGGTTGTCCAAATAATTTGTGATTCTTAGGTATGTGAATAGCTCTCTTGAATTAAGGTCAAGACTTAACTGAAGATATGAGAAAGACCTTATTTTATTCAATTCTAATAAATCATCTATTTTAATTGTACCAAATTTAATCCAATTACCTAAATTTAGGTCATTATTATATTATAGTATGAAGTTTCTATGTTGGAGATAAATTTTGCACTAGCCCCAACGTCAATCCATAACATATTAGAAAGATCTTTTGAATTACACAGAAAGGATTCAATTTATACCAAGGCTCTTCTAATGTGGTTGGGCCCTGCCACCTCCACAGATGGTACAGCCTAGAGGCTTTGTAATATTTGATAAGATTTGGGACAGCCAGGCCACCCTTACTGGACTTTTTCATTACATGTAGGACAGAGATCCTTGACCTCTTATAATCCCATATGTAATTCAGAAATAATTTATGAATCTGCCTAAGTTTAGTTATTGTTATAGATAAAGGGATCATTCTGAACAGGTATGACCAATGAGGTAGAATATATGATTTGATGATATTTATTCTTTCCAACCAGGACATTTCTCCATTCTTTGAGTCATTTATCACTGGTATCTTTTATAAGATTATCCACGTTTTTATCGATCATCTCTATTAAGCTATAAGAGAAATGAATCCGAAGATATTTAAAACCTTGTGATGACCAAGTGAAGGGATATTTAACTGATAATCTATTAATTGTCGTAAAATATAAATTGATGGTCATAACTTGGGATTTACCAATATTTAATTTATAGTTTGAAACTCTACCATAGTCTTCCAACTCCCAAAACAAGGCCCCTAGTGATATATCCGGATCAGACAATGTTAATATTATGTCATCAGCATATAGGCTGATCTTAAATTCAGAATGATTCAGAATAACCCCTTTAATTTGATAGTTGTTTTTTATGCTCACTGCAAGTGGTTTAAGAGTCAAAATATAAAACAGCGGGGACAGGGGACATTCCTGCCTGGTCCCATTAGAAATTGTAAACCAATCTGCGGAGATGCCAGGGCCCACGGTTTTAGCAGTTGGACTAGAATAAAGAGCCATTATTGCAGTTTTAATGGAGCCAACAAATCCAAATTTGTCCAGAGTCTGACTCATAAAACTCCAGCTGACCCTGTCAAACGCCTTCTCGGCATCTAGTGACAGGGCCAGCATAGGGATCTTGCTCCTTGATACATAATCAATCAGGGCAGTCAATCTTTGAGTGTTATTACTTGGATCTCTTTTCTGAACAAAACCTATTTGGTCATGATGAATTAAAGATGGAATAATTGATTTTAGTCTATTTGCAATGACAGCAGAATAAATTTTAATATCTGAGTTTATAAGGGATATAGGCCGGTAATTAGCTAGATTAGTTGGATCCTTATCAGGTTTTAATATCGGTGAGATATTAGCCTGTAATAATTCTTTCAAAGGTAGACCCGATTCTCTAATATCGTTAAATGTATCTACTAGATGTTGCAATAGCTCATTTTTAAATTTCTTAAAAAAACCAATTAGTATAGCCGTCAGGACCTGGGGCTTTGTTCATTTTAAGCCTGTTAATTATCAGACTAACCTCAAATTCAGACAAAGGTACGTTTAACTCTTTCTGCTGGCCATCTGTAAGAGTTGGCAATTTAATCCCATCCAGATATTCAAATATATCTAATTCCTGGGGGCTGGAGGAGAGATTATAAAGTTGTGCATAAAATTTATTAAAGGCATTACCTATTGATTTTGGGTCAATATAGCTATGACCATCTACTATGATCTTTTTGACTCTCGATCTAGCTTTTCTATTTTTTAGTCTATTGGAAAGCATTTTACAGCTTTGTTGCTTTTATGGTACCAATTCTGATTTAGCTTTTGTAAAGCGAAATTCACTTTTGCCAGTAAGGTAGTATTGATCTTCTTGGATCCTTCTGATATTTGTTGATCAAACTCCTTTGTAGGAGAGATTTTATTTCTTTTAGTTATATTATAGAATTCAAGATATAATTGATTTATAGATAGACCGTGTTCCCTTTTTTTTCAGACCCCAGTTTAATTATATAACCCCTTATTACACTCTTAAAGGCACACCATAAGATTTGCTTTGAGATTTCTTGTGTCATATTTTCTTTATAGTATAATTTAATCCTCTCCGACATATAATCAATAGTTTTAGAATCAGTAAATAATCTCTCATTCAGCCTCCATTGTGATCGTGGTTCATTAGCATCTAGTCCTATTTCCAAAATCACAGCCAAATGGTCCGACCAAGTGATATCCTCAATTTTAATTAGGTAACATTGTTGAATTAACTGTATTTTAACCAAAAAATAATCTATTCTAGAATATGACAAGTGAGGTTTAGAGTAGAAAGTGAACTCCTTTTTATCATGATGTTTTACTCTCTCTTTACTCTATAGATTAAATTTAGAAATTACATTTTTTTATGATATTTTATTGTTTCCTTTCTTGTGGAACCTTTTTATCCATTGATATATCTACCACACAGTTAAGGTCTCCTCCAACTATAAAGGACCCCTGTACCTTGTTTTCGAACTTGGTTAAGATGTTATTAATAATTTTTTCAGGTTGTTTATTTGGAGCATATATATTAAGTAGTGAGTAGATTTTCCCCTGCAATTCACAGATCAAGAATATATATCTACTATTCTTATCCACTTCTCTATATAGTTCTTTATAAGTTACATTCTTTGAAATAAAAATTGCAACTCCTCTGTTTTTAGAGCTATAATCTGAGAAGACAAGAGTTGGGTAATAGAAACTTTTCATTTTTGAGTTTCCAGCTTTCCAGTGTGTTTCTTGTATAAATCCAATGTAGCGAAGAGCTGCTCTTACACAGCTTATCTCCACTTTAGATCCCAGTAAGGCTCAGGAACAAGTATTATAAATCCATAAGGTAATATTTCCAACAGGCAAAACACTCCAACAATATCCCAACCTCAATCCCAATGACTGGATGACACACAGCATCAGGAGCAGAACTGAACTTTTAATCGCATTGTTTCCTTATAAAGGTTTCTCCCATGCAAGGGAGGGATTTACAATAATTGGGACAGTAGCCAATGGCACAGTAGTTACCTCACATACATCTCCTCCCCTCAGTGTGACACTTAATCCACTTATTTCTGTTACAGTTTTACCTGGTTTCTGGATGTACCCCAAAACTGTGGGGTACAAGGGTCTAAGTGGCATCCCCTGCTAGCCCTGATCTGGGTGGCCAACATACTCAAAATTCACCCAGATCAGACCATGGGGCTCGGGAGTTATGGGGAATAAACTATTTGACCGACCGCACACGAGGTGGTAGCCGAAAAGGGTTCCATGTGTTTTGGCCCTGCGGTCGGTCTCCATTTGGGAGGTAAAACATACATAAATCTTTGCCATCCACTATTAACAATGCATTCGTATGAATCCCCTTGTTCGGTACGTTGAACTCACCGAACGAGGGGATAATTGGCCCCTCTGTTCGGGAGTTACGGAGCTCTGGAGGTCTCAGCGGTGTTCGGGTATTTGAGTTCCAGACACTCGATGACCAAACACCGCTGAGAGTTCGTGCATAAGATGGCCGCCGCCACGTGTGTGCTTACCGAATGGCGGCCACCCAGATATAGTGATAAATTACCGATTGACTGCGGTTAGAGAAGTGTGAAAGCCTAACGAGGTACACACTTCTCTCTGGGGTGGTCTATTGATTCGGTAGTTTTCATTCGTGTGAAATATGGATGGAAACTACCGAACAAACATACGAATCCCACATACAATTTCAATTACACAGGAAAACAAACACACAAATTGTCTTTTAAGCATAATCCTGGAGGACAGTCCAGTACCATCCGCTACACTTGACAATAATTTTCTTTTTCCATAAATGATCTACTAAAAGCTTACGTTTCAGTGGAGTATTCAAACCCTTAACGTTCAGAGTTAAAATCTTAATCTTATTCCCCTCTAACATTATTCCTCCCTATGTTACGTAATTCCTCAGGTTGGCCACGCACAATCCGCTCAACATATAAGACAAATACAACCATATAACATAAAAAAAACCTCAAAGGTTTAAAAAAAAAAAAAATGACTCTCGAAAAACCCTTCGAGCATCATTGTCCCAAATAGTGTGTCTTACCCCCTTCCCCTTGCTAGACACTTTTTCTGTCAGCTCTTCTATCAAGAGCTGTTCAGTAGGACAACGGAAAGCAGATATTTTTTTTAAATTTATGGAGAAAACATTTTCTTGTACGCAATGATTCTTCTTTCTTACTTTAATAAACTTTTTCTAGACTTTCTTAATTTTATTACATTTACTTCTTTATTTAAGATAATTTAACGTGTCTATATTCTCCTCATTAATTTATGTGCAATTCAAATATTTCCTTATTACCTATTCATATTAGCAGATATTTAAACCCCCCGCTTTTTTTCTGCTTTTTTTTCTCTTTCCTTTCTCCTTTCTCCTTTTCTTCCTCTTTCCTTTTTCTTTCTTTAAAATAAGCGTGGTCACATATATAGTACAATTTGCAATTACATTTATTTGTTCCCTATGACATTTTTTTTCTCTTTTTTTTTCTTTCTTTCTTTCCCTTTCTTTGTCCTTAGTCTCAACCAATTTGAACATATACACTTAGTTACTTTTATCTTTCCTTAATATAGTTAATCGTGAGGGCCCCAAAGCTAATACTCTTGTCTTTCTCTCTCCACCTATCTAATTGTAACCTTCTTGTTTCCCTTATTTTATTCTATCCCCCTAGTGAATGGTTATTTATTCTACAATATTAATACACATTCATCCATTATTAAGCATAAGTAAATATTAAAATTTGTTAAACGTACTCGTGAGTATATCCCATCATTTAAATTGTGTGAATATTATTTTTGAACTATGATGTTTAGTTAATAGATATTGCATTATCTCTCCATTCTAGCAAACTTAGTCAAACTTTCAATATTTGTGCAATTTTAATTAAACTATAAAAAAGTGTGAGTTTTATTTCATTATTTTTACCCATTATTGTAAATATCTAAATTCTTTTATTCAATTTTCTCCACTCCCTATCCATACCCCATCCCTCCCATCATATGTCTACTCCCTACCCCTCCCTCTGCTCTTAACCCCTCTTGTCCTTATCTTATCCCATCAACTCTGTTTCAAATTTTATCAAGTTTATAAGAGTGCCAACTGTAATCATTTTATCTAATTCATATTTGTACATATTTGTGAAACCATTATCAATAGTGATTCTGTGAAGAGCATTTATCATAGGAGGGGATTGGTATACTAAATTAACTATACTATATAGTAGGAAGGAGAGAAAAACATAAGCAAAACTATACATTAATTTAACTATTGAGACTTTACACTTTATCATTATCATCATTTAGAAGAAAGGTTTTTTGACTTCTGCCAGAAAGTGGCTTTTTGGGCAGAAGTCAAACACAATGGAGGAGTTCTCATAGTGAACAACCAATTTTGCTGGGAAACTCCAACTATATTTTATGTTGTTATTTCTTAGAGTGGTGATAGTCTCATAGAAAGATCTTCTGAATAGTCTAGTGGATCTGGACAAGTCAGGGAAACATCTTAGGTGTTGGAATTTCTTTGGAAATGCTGATACATCTCTGAAAGCTTGTGAGAGTAGCTCTCTATGTTTGTAAGTATGGAATCTTATAATTATATCCCTTGGAGCAGACTCTGGAACGCCTTTTGGCTTAGTCTGTGTATTCTCTCGAATAATATTTCTTTACATTGATCTCCACTTTTTAGAACAGATATAAATTCTGTGAAGTATTCTTCCAGGTCCTGAGAATGTATATCCTCTGTGACTCCTCATATTCGCAGGTTTATTCTGTGTCTGTCTTCCAGGTTCTGAACATTAAGATCCAGTGATTTGATTTTATTATGTAAGTTAGCCATTGTTTCTTCAGCAGTATTCAGTTTAGTCTTACATTCTGATAGGTGGATTTCATTTTTTTCATTTTTTTATTCCAGTCTTTTAACTTTGATGTTATTTCTTTTGTGTTCTTGACCATATCATTTTGGAACTGAGCAAATTGTTTGTCCAAATATATTTTTAGGGAGTCAAGGGTGGATATCTGTGATTTTGATTCCCCAGAGAAATCTAAATGAGATTTATCTGAGTCTGTGTCACCCATTGCAATAGATTCATCAATTAGGCTATGTGAGGTGTCGCTTGAAATGGTTCTGGTAATAATTGGAGAGAATATGGAGGCCAGTTTTTTATCTTTATCTTTCATTTTTTTCCAAGGGTTTCTCTTCCTTTTTCTTTTGAATTTTATTCTCACCTTTATTATCTCCAGTTTTTTTTAGTTGCCATTGATGTTATATTAGTGTTAAGAGAAAATAATTTTATATCCCTAGTAGGACAGCCTTAGGTAATTTTTTCCACAATCTGGTAATTGGAAAATGAGCCAAAATGGACCACCTCCCTTGGAATTGGAATTAGGGTAGTTATCTAATTAATAATAGACAATATGACTATGTATAGTTAGTCTCAATATTATAGGATCTTGAGAATAATTTCCGTTGCTTTGAAAATATACTGTTTATCATAGGATTTTCTCTTTTTTCTTTCTTTCCTTTTTCCTTTTTTTTTTTTTAGAAAATTTTGCATTCAAAAATCAAGAGATCAGAGAGTGTAGCTACAAAATTTGTGGTCAAGCAACTTAAAGATAGATAGTTAGCTTAAAGCAGCCCTTTTCTTTAAGATAAACTCAATTTTACAAGCTCTGGAATGCCATTAATCATTACCAAGTGTAACACACGCCAAGTGTAACAGATGTGGATAACAAAGTCATTAAGTTGATTTGGTTACATCCAGAGTTTCTCTTTTTTGTAACTTTGCAGTTAACAATCAGCAGTGAAATTGAATCAATGTGTCAGATACTTAGAATAAAAACTAAGATTACACTGCTATTAGTTTTATAACATCTATGCAGCAGATATACCATTTATCTACCAAAAAAAAGATGAGAGAAAAAAAATTCCTTATAACCTGACACTTTAAGTTCCAATCTGTTACCTCTCCTTGGAATTGATTCTTTTGTTGAGGAATTCAGCCTTTGTCTGTTGCTTTCAGTTTCATAGTTCCACCACTACGGACAGGAATTTGAAGCAGGGACCTCCAGTTATAATCTCAGCTGAAATCTCAGCAATGCCTGCAATGCGTGCTGTAGGGTTAACCCCTTAAGGACGGAGCCAAATGTACAAGTTGTGATCAAACCAAAATGTAAACAAACCACAGAATTTGACTCTCTGTCTGTTCAACTATAATATACCTCTTTCATACTAAGTGCACCCACACTTATTATATATCGGTTTGCTCAGGGGAAACAGGGCTTTCATTCCATATCAAACATTCATATATAGAACTCCATTTTATATGAATAAAATCTAAAAAAGTTAAAAAACGTAAGAAATTTTGATATTTTTCAATTTCTGCATGTCAATTTAACTGATAATGTCACAATACTGTTTGGTTTTACTGCAATAAAACATACATATTTGTATTCAGAAATGTCTCATGAGTAAAACAGTACCCCCCCATGTATAGGTTTTATGGTGTTTTTGAAAGTTACATGGTCAAATATACGTCTTGTCTATTTATTTATTTTTTACATAGAAATTTCACAGATTGGTTTGCTGGGCTTAGGTTGCCTTTGAGACCGTATGGCAGCCAAGAAATGTAAGTTACGCCATCATGGCATACCATTTGAAAAAGTAAACATCCCAGGGTATTCAAAATGGGGTATGTCCAGTCTTTTGTAGTAGCCACTTGGGCATAAACGCTAGCCAAAGTTAGTGTTCATTTTTTTTTTCATTTTTCAAATAAAAACTGTATTTTTGCTGATAATATTATTGTCAGTATATAGTTTACTGCCCTGAAACACTCCTAGTTCTATTCAGTGATGTCTCACGAGCGGCACGGTATGCCCTATGCATTGGTTTTAGGCGTTTTTTGAAAGTTACAGGGTCATATATACGGCTTATCCATTTATGCTTTTTCACAATGGAATTTGTCAGATTAGTTTGCTGTGTCTAGGCTGCCTTTGAGACCGTATGGCAGCCAAGAAATGAAAACTACCCCTTAATGGCATACCATTTGAAAAAGTAGACATCCCAAGGTATTCAAAATGGGGTATGGCCAGTCTTTTGTAGTAGCCACTTGGGCACAAATGCTAGCCAAAGTTAGTGTTCCGGTTTATTTTTTGCGTTTTTCACATAAAAACTGTACTTTTACTGATAATATTAACGTCTGTATATAGTCTACTGCCCTGAAACCCTCCTAGTTCTGTTCAGTGGTGTCTCACAAGCACCACGGTACCCCCCATGTATAGGTTTTATGGGGTTTTTGAAAGTTACAGGGTCATATATACGGCTTATCCATTTATGCTTTTTCACATTCAAATTTGTCAGATTAGTCTGATGTGACAAGGCCGCCTTTGAGACCGTATGGCAGCCAAGAAATGAAAATTACCCCTTAATGGCATACCATTTGAAAAAGTAGACATCCCAGGGTATTCAAAATGGGGTATGGCCAGTCTTTTGTAGTAGCCACTTGGGCACAAATGCTAGCCAAAGTTAGTGTTCCGTTTTTTTTTTTGCGTTTTTCACATAAAAACTGTACTTTTACTGATAATATTAACGTCTGTATATAGTCTACTGCCCTGAAATCCTCCTGGTTCTGTTCAGTGGTGTCTCACAAGCACCACGCTACCACCCATGTATAGCTTTTATGGGGTTTTCGAAAGTTACAGGGTCATATATACGGCTTATCCATTTATGCTTTTTCACAATGGAATTTGTCAGATTAGTTTGCTGTGTCTAGGCTGACTTTGAGAGTGTATGGCAGCCAAGAAATGAAAATTACCCCTTAATGGCATACCATTTGAAAAAGTAGACATCCCAGGGTATTCAAAATGGGGTATGGCCAGTCTTTTGTAGTAGCCACTTGGGCACAAATGCTAGCCAAAGTTAGTGTTCCGTTTTTTTTTTGCGTTTTTCACATAAAAACTGTACTTTTACTGATAATATAAATGTCTGTATATAGTCTACTGCCTTGAAACCCTCCTAGTTCTGTTCAGTGGTGTCTCACAAGCACCACGGTACCCCCCATGTATAGGTTTTATGTTTTTTTTTTAAAGTTACAGGGTCATATATACGGCTTATCCATTTATGCTTTTTCACATTCAAATTTGTCAGATTAGTCTGATGTGACAAGGCCGCCTTTGAGACCGTATGGCAGCCAAGAAATGAAAATTACCCCTTAATGGCATACCATTTGAAAAAGTAGACATCCCAGGGTATTCAAAATGGGGTATGGCCAGTCTTTTGTAGTAGCCACTTGGGCACAAATGCTAGCCAAAGTTAGTGTTCCGTTTTTTTTTTTGCGTTTTTCACATAAAAACTGTACTTTTACTGATAATATTAACGTCAGTATATAGTCTACTGCCCTGAAATCCTCCTGGTTCTGTTCAGTGGTGTCTCACAAGCACCACGGTACCCCCCATGTATAGGTTTTATGGGGTTTTTGAAAGTTACAGGGTCATATATACGGCTTATCCATTTATGCTTTTTCACAATGGAATTTGTCAGATTAGTTTGCTGTGACAAGGCTGCCTTTGAGACCGTATGGCAGCCAAGAAATGAAAACTACCCCTTAATGGCATACCATTTGAAAAAGTAGACATCCCAAGGTATTCAAAATGGGGTATGGCCAGTCTTTTGTAGTAGCCACTTGGGCACAAATGCTAGCCAAAGTTAGTGTTCCGGTTTATTTTTTGCGTTTTTCACATAAAAACTGTACTTTTACTGATAATATTAACGTCTGTATATAGTCTACTGCCCTGAAACCCTCCTAGTTCTGTTCAGTGGTGTCTCACAAGCACCACGGTACCCCCCATGTATAGGTTTTATGGGGTTTTTGAAAGTTACAGGGTCTTATATACGGCTTATCAATTTATGCTTTTTCACATTCAAATTTGTCAGATTAGTCTGCTGTGACAAGGCTGCCTTTGAGACCGTATGGCAGCCAAGAAATGAAAATTACCCCTTAATGGCATACCATTTGAAAAAGTAGACATCCCAGGGTATTCAAAATGGGGTATGGCCAGTCTTTTGTAGTAGCCACTTGGGCACAAATGCTAGCCAAAGTTAGTGTTCCGTTTTTTTTTTTGCGGTTTTCACATAAAAACTGTACTTTTACTGATAATATAAATGTCTGTATATAGTCTACTGCCCTGAAACCCTCCTAGTTCTGTTCAGTGGTGTCTCACAAGCACCACGGTACCCCCCATGTATAGGTTTTAGGCGTTTTTTGAAAGTTACAGGGTCATATATACGGCTTATCCATTTATGCTTTTTCACAATGGAATTTGTCAGATTAGTTTGCTGTGTCTAGGCTGCCTTTGAGACCGTATGGCAGCCAAGAAATGAAAACTACCCCTTAATGGCATACCATTTGAAAAAGTAGACATCCCAAGGTATTCAAAATGGGGTATGGCCAGTCTTTTGTAGTAGCCACTTGGGCACAAATGCTAGCCAAAGTTAGTGTTCCGGTTTATTTTTTGCGTTTTTCACATAAAAACTGTACTTTTACTGATAATATTAACGTCTGTATATAGTCTACTGCCCTGAAACCCTCCTAGTTCTGTTCAGTGGTGTCTCACAAGCACCACGGTACCCCCCATGTATAGGTTTTATGGGGTTTTTGAAAGTTACAGGGTCATATATACGGCTTATCCATTTATGCTTTTTCACAATGGAATTTGTCAGATTAGTTTGCTGTGTCTAGGCTGCCTTTGAGACCGTATGGCAGCCAAGAAATGAAAACTACCCCTTAATGGCATACCATTTGAAAAAGTAGACATCCCAAGGTATTCAAAATGGGGTATGGCCAGTCTTTTGTAGTAGCCACTTGGGCACAAATGCTAGCCAAAGTTAGTGTTCCGTTTTTTTTTTGCGTTTTTCACATAAAAACTGTACTTTTACTGATAATATTAACGTCAGTATATAGTCTACTGCCCTGAAACCCTCCTAGTTCTGTTCGGTGATGTCTCACAAGTGCCACGGTACCCCACATGTATAGGTTTTATGGTGTTTTTGAAAGTTACAGGGTCATATATACGGCTTATCCATTTATGCTTTTTCACAATGAAATTTGTCAGATTAGTTTGCTGTGTCTAGGCTGCCTTTGAGAGTGTATGGCAGCCAAGAAATGAAAATTACCCCTTAATGACATACCATTTGAAAAAGTAGACATCCCAGGGTATTCAAAATGGTGAATGGCCAGTTTTTGTAGTAGCCACTTGGGCACAAATTCTAGCCAAATTTAGTGTTCATTTTTTTTTTTTTTTTGCATTTTCCACATACAAACTGTACTTTTACTGATAATATTATTGTCAGTATATAGTTTACTGCCCTAAAACACTCCTAGTTCTGTTCATTGATGTCTCACAAGCGTCACAGTACCCCCCCATGTATAGGTTTTATGGGGTTTTTGAAAGTTACAGGGTCATATATACGGCTTATCCATTTATGCTTTTTCACAATGGAATTTGTCAGATTAGTTTGCTGTGTCTAGGCTGCCTTTGAGACCGTATGGCAGCCAAGAAATGAAAACTACGCCTTAATGGCATACCATTTGAAAAAGTAGACATCCCAAGGTATTCAAAATGGGGTATGGCCAGTCTTTTGTAGTATCCACTTGGGCACAAATGCTAGCCAAAGTTAGTGTTCCGGTTTTTTTTTTGCGTTTTTCACACAAAAACTGTACTTTTACTGATAATATAAATGTCTGTATATAGTCTACTGCCCTGAAACCCTCCTAGTTCTGTTCAGTGGTGTCTCACAAGCACCACGGTACCCCCCATGTATAGGTTTTATGGGGCTTTTGAAAGTTACAGGGTCTTATATACGGCTTATCAATTTATGCTTTTTCACATTCAAATTTGTCAGATTAGTCTGCTGTGACAAGGCCGCCTTTGAGACCGTATGGCAGCCAAGAAATGAAAATTACCCCTTAATGGCATACCATTTGAAAAAGTAGACATCCCAGGGTATTCAAAATGGGTTATGGCCAGTCTTTTGTAGTAGCCACTTGGGCACAAATGCTAGCCAAATTTAGTGTTCCGGTTTTTTTTTTTTGTTTTTTACATAAAAACTGTACTTTTACTGATAATATTAACTTCTGTATATAGTCTACTGCCCTGAAACCCTCCTAGTTCTGTTCAGCGGTGTCTCACAAGCACCACGGTACCCCCCATGTATAGGTTTTATGTGGTTTTTGAAAGTTACAGGGTCTTACATACGCCTGTCCATTTTTGGTTTTAAACATTGAAAATTGGCAAAGTGATTTTCTGGGCCTATCTTGCCTTTGAGAGAGCATGGCAGCCTGGGTAAAATTATTTTCACTATTATGGCATACCATTTTCAAAAGTAGGCAACCCAGAGTATTTCAAATGGTGCATTTTAAGATGTTTGGTCTAACCACATTATCAGAAATGAAGGGCCCACATAGCGGTAATAGATTAATTTGTGCATTTTTCCACACATGAAATCACTTTTCACAGGACATTTCCTATTCCTGGTATGAGTTATTGCAACAAAGCCTCACTATTTTTTTTTAACATTGTCTCCTGAATATACCAGTACCCCCATGTACCAGATTTTCTGTTTTTTGGGGAAGTCACAGGGACAAATATATTAGATGTCCATTTCAAAATTGGAAATTTGGCAAAGTGATTTTCTGGGCCTATCTCGCCTTTGAGAGAGCATGGCAGCCTGGGTAATAACATTTCCACTATTATGGCATACCATTTTCAAAAGTAGGCAACCCAGAGTATAACAAATGGTGCATTTTGAGATGTTTGGTCTAACCACATTATCAGAAATGAAGGGCCCACATAGCGGTAATAGATTAATTTGTGCATTTTTCCACACATGAAATCACTTTTCACAGGACATTTCCTATTCCTGGTATGAGTTATTGCAACAAAGCCTCACTATTTTTTTTAACATTGTCTCCTGAATATAACAGTACCCCCATGTACCAGATTTTCTGTTTTTTGGGGAAGTCACAGGGACAAATATATTAGATGTACATTTCAAAATTGGAAATTTGGCAAAGTGATTTTCTGGGCCTATCTCGCCTTTGAGAGAGCATGGCAGCCTGGGTAATAACATTTCCACTATTATGGCATACCATTTTCAAAAGTAGGCAACCCAGAGTATTTCAAATGGTGCATTTTGAGATGTTTGGTCTAACCACATTATCAGAAATGAAGGGCCCACATAGCGGTAATAGATTAATTTGTGCATTTTTCCACACATGAAATCACTTTTCACAGGACATTTCCTATTCCTGGTATGAGTTATTGCAACAAAGCCTCACTATTTTTTTTTTAACATTGTCTCCTGAATATAACAGTACCCCCATGTACCAGATTTTCTGTTTTTTGGGGAAGTCACAGGGACAAATATATTAGATGTCCATTTCAAAATTGGAAATTTGGCAAAGTGATTTTCTGGGCCTATCTCGCCTTTGAGAGAGCATGGCAGCCTGGGTAATAACATTTCCACTATTATGGCATACCATTTTCAAAAGTAGGCAACCCAGAGTATAACAAATGGCATAATTTGAGATGTTTGGTCTAACCACATTATCAGAAATGCTGGGCCCATGTAGCGATACCTACTTTTAGTTTTGTCTTTTTAATCACATAAATTGCATTTTCACTAGAAATGTCATAATTCTGGTATTAGTTAGTACACTAAAACCTCAGTATTTCAATTTAACACTGTCTTCTGAATATAATGGTACCCCCACGTATCATTATTTCAGATTTTTTCCGATAAGTACAGGGCAAAATATATTAGATGCCCTTTTAGCTTGTAAGTTTGGCAAAGTGATTTTCTGAGCCTATCTCGCCTTTGAGAGAGCATGGCAGCCTGGGTAATAACATTTCCACCGTTGTGGCATACCATTTTCAAAAGTAGGCAAGCCAGAGTACAACAAAATGCAGACCTTAAGATGTTTGGTCTAGCCATTTTAACAGAAATGCTGGGCCCATGTAGCGATACCTACTTTTAGTTTTGTCTTTTTAATCACATAAATTGCATTTTCACTAGAAATGTCATAATTCTGGTATTAGTTAGTACACTAAAACCTCAGTATTTTGATTTAACACGGTCTTCTGAATAGAACAGTACCCACATGTACAATGTTTCAAGGTTTTTATTATATCACAGGAATAGAACAGTACCCCACATACACTTTGATCTGGAGGCAGAGAGAGGCAGAGAGATGTTTTATCTCACATAGGGAGTTACTGTGTGAAAAGCTGAGAAGTTAAGAAAAAAAACCTGTGATTTTATTAACCCTTTCAATGCTAATCGCAGCATTAACCCTGTGATTAGTTTTTTGCTTTTTTTTGTGAAGGCACATTTCAAATACTACAATTGTAGTATTTTGAGTTGTTTGGTGTAGCCACTTTATAATGGCTATCGTAAACAGGGACAGGCCAAGGTCAGGGGAATCCAGAAGTTAGAGTAGTTGGTAAAACAAGCCAATGGGTCGGTACAGGCAGCTAACAAAGCATAGTCAGGACAAGCCGAGGTCAGTAATCCAGGGAAATCAAGCAAACACACTGCCAAAGTCCCATACAGAGTGATTTAGAAGTTCAGCTCTGTATGGTAGACTTTGAAACAGTCTGTTATGCAGAGGCCGGGTTTAGATGGACAAGTTGGGCAATAATAACTAGAGTCCTTTCGGACTCCTTTCTTGTAGCAAACACGGCACTTTTTGGGGGAATTTCTTTTACTAGCGGTGGCAGGGATTCGGGAAGGGAAGTGTTTGCCACAAAGTCTTTGGAGATCTTCTGATCCCAAAGTGGGATTGGGGGGCTGGGTAAATAATAAATGTGACAAAAGGCTTAGAGTGAAGTCTAGGAAAGGGCAGGGCCTACCTATGACCTCTTTTTTATAGAGGACATAGGCATTGAAAATTGCAATCTGGCTCACGTAGATTGCAATTTTCTTGTACCAGGTCCTAGTTTTCCGGTTCACTAGATAGGGCTGTATGCATTGGTCAGCCAAGTCTACTCCCCCCATAAACTTGCTGTAGTCTACAATGCACTTCGGCTTTTCCAGATGCTCAGTGCTACCTCTCACAGACACTGGCACTGTACTTTCGTCATGCATTGTAGACAGCATGTATACATCCTTTCTTTCTGTGAAACGAAGGGCAAGCAACTCATCCTGGCGGAGGGCTGAAGAGGAACCTCTACTGCTTCTGCCTCTTGCCAGGGTTTGGGGGAAACCCCTGCGATTCTTCCTCACTGTGCCACAGGCTAGGGTTTCAAAGTAATATAAATTTTTAAATAACTGTATACTGGTATAATAATTGTCAACCCATAGCCTATATCCCTTATTTAACAAGGGAAGGATTAGATCCCAAACAATCTTTCCACTTGTACCCACAGAATCAGGACATCCTGGTGGGTCAAGATGGCTATCCTTCCCCTGGTAAATGCGAAACGCCCATGTGTAACCAGTACAGGATTCGCATAATTTATAAAATTTAACGCCATATCGGGACCGCTTAGAAGGAATGTATTGCTTAAATAGCAGTCGACCTTTGAATTTCATAAGGGACTCGTCAATTGAAATATCTTTATCGGGGATATAATTTTCAGAAAATTTGTCTGACAGGAGTTGGATAAAGGGCCGAATTTTATAGAGCCTGTCAAACAGTGGGTCATTTCTAGGGGGACACAGTGAGTTGTCATTAAAATGAAGGAATCGCAGCAGTTGCAGATAGCGATCCCTCTGCATAACCTCAGGGAAAAGAGGGGTAGCCAGGATGCGTTGCTTGCTCCAGTAGGACCTGATACTGGGCTTTTTAACTATACCCATCACTAGGGTTAAAGCCCAAAACCGCTTCATCTCTGCGACATCCGTGGGTCTCCACATATTCCTGCGATTATGATGGGACCCCGGATGTGCAGAGAGATACTGCATAGCAAACAAATTTGTTTGCTGAGCCATGAGCTCAAATACATTGTCCGACATAAATAGCTCAAAAAAACGAATTGGCTCGCAGTCGTCCACTGTAACAGTGATGCCAGGTGTAACAGTGAACGGCGGTATTTCTGGTGCCATCATGTTTGAAGGCACCCAGTCTCCCTCTGGCATTGGGCATTCTGAGCGTCCTCTTGTGAGTGGTGGTGGGGCACCATCACTTGAGGTCTCACTCAGAGGCTCAATGTCAGAGGCAGTGATAGTGTCACTGTCTTGCAGAGTGTCACTATCACTGCCTGCCAGAATGGCATACGCTTCCTCGGCTGAGTAGCGACGTGCCATTCTAGGGGAAAAAAAATTAAGTGAAAAGGGCTAAGGGGCTAATTAATTAACTACCTGCCTAACACCCACTACCCACCCTCAAAAACAAAATAAATGTACTGATCACAGTAAAGGGAGCTGTGATCAGTACTGAAAGGGTTATTTTTAAGTTATGAAAAAAAATAACCCT
Organism: Pelobates cultripes; assembly: GCA_933207985.1. NCBI lineage: Eukaryota > Metazoa > Chordata > Amphibia > Anura > Pelobatidae > Pelobates > Pelobates cultripes. Next base: position 126,126,810 of record OW240915.1, on the reverse strand, counting down.
TAAAAAAAAAAAAAAAAAAAAGTCAGCCTGATCAGAGAGCCCTCTGATCACAGTGATCACTGATATAGTACCGTACAGCAGATATACTGTACAGTACAGTGATCACGGCAGCGGGGAAAGGGTAATGGAGATTTGGGTTGCTGCAACTGACACAAAGGGTCAAAAAAAAATAAGAAATTATTTTTTTTTGACCCCAAATTTTTTTTAAAAGAAAGTACAAAAGTACTTGATGCCCTATTCAGCTGATGACAGAAATAAACTGTGATCAGTGCTGAAAGGGTTAAATTAAATATATATTTAAAACTTTTATAAAGTAATAAAACTTTTTTTTCTTCACAGGAGCTCTAAAACCAACGATGTCTCTGCCTCTCTCTCTCAGATCGAAGTGAGTTGAGGAGAGGGGCAGAGACAAAGTGTCAGCCAGTGACCTGAGGTCATTGGCTGACACATTCCAATAGTGATCACAGTGACTGGCTGTCACTGTGATCACCTCCTGCAGATTGGTTATTTGACCACAGGGGGAGTGCCTGGGTGGTACAAGCACTCCCCCTACTGATCTGCAGGGGGATCATGGTGGCTGTTACATGTAACAGCCATTAGGCTGATACATGTAACACTGATCGCAGTGACAGGCTGTCACTGCGATCAGAGGGCTCTGAGATCGCAGTGACAGCCTGTCACTGCGATCTCAGAAGGTGCAGATCGCGGTCACTGACCCCAGGGGGACTGCCTGGGGGGCCAGGTAAGTCCCCCGACCGCGATCTGCACGGGGGTAGCCGCCGCCACGTGTGTGATCGCAGTGATAGGCTGTCACTGCGATCACAGCACTGTGAGATCGCAGTGACAGCCTGTCACTGCGATCTCACACAGTGCAGATCGCGGTCACTGACCCCAGGGGGACTGCCTGGGGGGCCAGGTATGTCCCCCGACCGCGATCTGCACAGGGGTAGCCGCTGCGTGTGTCAGCCGATTTGAAATCGGCTGACACACGCTTAAAAACTGATCGCAGTGACAGCCTGTCACTGCGATCAGAAGCTGCAGATCGCGGTCACCGGCCACAGGGGGGGTTGCCTGGGGGACCGGGCATCCCACCCGACCGCGATCTGCAGCGGGAGATTAGAGCCGGCCACGTGGGCGGCCATTAAAGCGAGGGCGTACTATTACGCCCGCCGGCGTTTAGAGCTGGCTCCTGCAGGGCGTAATAGTACGCCCTGCGGATTTAAGGGGTTAATGAGCCCCTGTAGAGTTGACAGCAGATCTTTCCGTGTTTAAAAAAAAAGTGACCGGGAACGGAAAACTCAAACTAAAAAAAAAAAAAAAAAGTGATAAGAAGAAAGAAGGAAAAATCACTGCTCCCAAAGTGTTCAGCGTTCAGCTCCACGAGGTGGACACAGTTTGAGAGACAGGTGCTGTCTTAGTGCATTCACGCTTTCCCATTGCTCTTAGCTCCTCCTTAGCGTCAGTGCTACATTAGCGGCCTGAAGATACACAGTTATAATCAAACTTTTAGTTGTTTGCAATGAGCAAATCATTGAAATTGCTCAACACAATTAAAGGACCACTATAGGCACCCAAACCACTTCAACTTTATGACGTGGTCTGGGTGCCAGGTCTATCAAGTGTTAACCCTGCAACTGAAAACATAACAGTTTTAGAGAAACTGCTATGTTTACATTAGGGTTAATCCAGCCTCTAGTGGCTGTCTCATTGACAGCCGCTAGAGGCGGTTCCGCGCTTCTCACTGTGATTTTCACAGTGAGAAGACACCAGCGTCCATAAGAAAGCATTGAGAATGCTTTCATATGGACTGGCTGAATGCGAGCGTGGCTCTTGCCGTGCATGCGCATTCAGCAAATGACGTCGGAAGAGAGAG